>OX421389.1:5065000-5690000 GCA_949126905.1 Amorpha juglandis
ATTACGATAGGAAGGCGAACCCCTTACATTAAGCTGGGATAACGCCAGGCATAAAGAATGATATTGAATGTTTAAACGTTGTGATTTTTTTGTCCTGAATAGTCAATTGACAGAAAACAAAGAAATAGTTTATGAAACTGTACTAAACCTTCTTTTACATCGCGCACTGTTCAACTTAATTGCTGGGTTATCAGAATTGAAATATAAGAACCCTCAAAAGATTACCTTGAACCAGTTTCTTCCACTTTTATGCCAGCTAGATTGCCTCAAGCATTCACTTACCTTGATGTCTTTTCAACAACCTTTTGAAGCTGCTGTTGGTTTACAAAAAAACTTTCCATTCAATGCCAAGGTTCCAATACTGTCGAGCATGAATGTAACTTGAAAAGGAATTGATGCTATACTTATAGCCATTACGATTAGCCTGACATGAAGATTGTGATTCTTAAATATTATTACTATAATGTCATCTCAAAATTTTAGTACGCTACCCGGATTATAAACTTGATGGTTGAGGAGGGGGTATAGCGGTACATCCTTGTATTACTATACCTGCATCGGTCATCCGCCTGTCCTGTCGCAGGCCCTTCGATTTGCTTCTTTCCTCTCCGAAGAGGGAAGAAGCATACATTGCGTCCTTGAGTTCTTCAATGTGGTCGTATATTTTGAGAACCCAATCAAACATTTGTCTCAATTCAGCGACAAATGCCACTAATTCGCGGAACCTTAATGACTTTTCCATGGATCCCACTTTCAGAGGCGCCGGAAAAGATACTGAAATATGTGTAGTGCATATTCAGAGATCTCGCACTTTACCTGAATCCAATGTTCTTTCACTAAGTTAAAAGTGGTCTCCTTATCCAACGGTTATTACTTTGCCAAAGTATATTTTAACTTAGATCCTACTTAGAACTTATTTCGAAGTTTAGTATTTGTTTAGCAGATATTTTCCAACTACCCCAATAATTCTAATATCAAATAAAGTAAATAATGAACACTGTTCAAGTATCACGAACTTTCTAACAAATAATATCGTTAAATCAAAGTTATCCGTAAGAATATATATAGACGAGGGGTCCGACATGATTTTTAATTAAAGACGATGTAGTTTTACTTCTACGTTTACTATTTCAAAATTTAAACAAAGGTTATAATCAAACTATATTGTGAAAGTCTGCACTAGGCGGTGATAGACGAACAAAAGCCCTTCGGTCCCAGTTGCGCTCGTTTATATGTTGGGGCGGACTGGTAGGGAAGTCATGACGTCTCGTTTGTTCATCGTCGGCCTGATGCTTCGGTCCTAATGGTCGCAGCGTAATTTTATATAGCCTAAAGCCTTCCTCGACAAATGGACTATCCGACACTAAAATATTTTTTCAATTCGAACCAGTAGATCCTGAGATTAGCGCGTTCAAACAAACAAACAAACTCTTCAGCTTTATAATATTAGTATAGATTATTTCTTTAAGGTAACTTGTTTGTATAATCTATTCACCGAATCTATTCCAGAAATGTAAACAAACATCTGCGCACTAAAAAATAGTCCCTTTATTTACACCTGCCAATACATCAAATAAATTTGAGATTTAGATTATCAAATAATGTCTGTTATAATATGTGAACTCAGTGCTCAGCTTAATTTGCACATATGAAGACGCTTATGTTAATAAGATTTAGATAACCGATGGGGCAGAAGGGTTCTGGAATGGAGGCCACGTACTGGCAAGCGCAGCATTGGACGTCCGCCTACAAGGTGGACAGACGACCTGATAAAGGTCGCAGGAAGTCGCTGGATGCAGGCCGCTTCCAACAGGTCGGTCTAGAAACCTTTGGGGGAGGCCTATGTTCAGCAGTGGACGTCCTGTGGCTGATGATGATGATGATAATAAGATTTTAAGTAATGTTATGTGTCCACTACTGATGTTTAAATAAAACAGTGGTTAGATATTTGTTTACATTTCTAGAAAAAATATTAATAATGCACCTTAATTGGTGATGTTTTGCCAAAACACGCGACAATTCGCCATGTAGACTGCAATAAAAACGAGTGGCTAATAACGTTCACCACTTAGTTCGTAAGACAGAATGTTTTACGACGAAACATTTCTACGTTTTATTATTTGGAGAATTCAGACAATGCTGTCTCTGCATAAAGGACATCTTGGAACACGAAATTGTAAGCCCTTTCAACTAATGAATGCATAGTAAAATTATCCAATGTAAAGAATTGGACAGAGCTTTTAGAATTATTCTTTGCTCGTAATATTATATTAGCAGCTAACATTTTACGATTTTAAATTTATGTATTCATATCTACTTTTAATTTTATTATCTCCTGGTAGTTTGCTCGACTTTGGATATATTATAATGCAGTAGATGAATTGAAATGCCATGTACTCGATCAAATTCTAGGCAAAAAATCGGTACATAATAGGTAATCGGTAAAGCACTGAATAACTGTCTGTTAAAACCCATTAAAATTTTAATAATCTACCTTCCAAGGCAACATTCAACAAAACCGAGCCATATCTCCCACTTATCTCTGCGTTGGCGACGCTCCAAAGAACAACAGTAATTTCATTAAAAGTATAAATTTCAACTTTACCACAACACCTAAAATAAGCATTAAATTTGGCCCACGTTTGCACTCCAACTGTGGCGCAGTGAAACCATATTTTAGCAAAGGTCAATGCGGTAGCTCATGTCGTCGGCGGTACCAACCGCAGAGACGAAATATTAAAACATGAATATCGTTTTACAACTACAAAATGTGTAATAGTTAACCGACTTCAAAAACGGAGGAGTTTGTTGGCACTTTTTTTATGCATATATCGATTACTCTGTTAACTGTGTATTGAGTTTGCTGGGAATATTTCATTCGCTGTGGAATAGTTTGCCGGCACGCGTGTCCCCTCCTTCCTATAATATGGGGTCCTTTAAACGGAGTGTGAAGAAGCAGTCAGGCAGGCCGGCATGATCGTGCCGACCAACGATAGACACTGTTTGTCGTTGATACGCTATTCCTGGATTGCGCTACACTTACCATCAGGTGTGGCGTAGTCAGTTTGCCGAGCCAGAATAAAAAAAAAGTCGATAGAGAAAGAAAAGAAAAAAAAAGTCATCTGAGATGTACTGCCTTATAAATTTGTTTAAGATCTAAATACAGAGTGAGGAGTAAAAAATAAAAACTACTTAATGGATAAGATAGAGATAGAGTTTACTCGTCGCGATAGTGTTTTCTTATTGGAATTTACATGGCATAGCTGTATGTACCACCAACACTCCTTTCTTCTACCACTAACTCTTCTTGGAGTTTATGTCGTTTAAAGAGTTTTTAAGCTATTGTATAGATTTTATCGCGGGCCTTGCGGCGAGACCGAATCCAGAATTCCGTAACGAAAAAACCTAACACCCCCCTTCCGACCAGCCAGCGTTAGCTGACCTCCCTGGAACATCGATAATTTCGAAGTCCCAGGTGGCGTCACACAGTGACCAGTCAACTTGGACCGGACTTTCACAAGACTTTGACCTTGAACCCGAACGTGACCTTGACCTTGACCCCGATTTTTACCTTGACTCCGACCTTGACCTTGACCTTGACCCCGATTTTTACCTTGACTCCGACCTTGACCTTGACCCCGACCTTGACCTTGACCCCGATTTCTACCTAGATTCCGACCTTGACCCCAACCTTGACCTTTACCGCGATTTTTACCTTGACTCCGACGTTGACCTTGACCCCTATTTTATCTTGACTCGGACCTTGACCTTGACCCCGATTTTTACCTAGATTCCGACCTTGACCTTGACCCCGACCTTGACATTTACCCCGATTTTTACCTTGACTCCGACCTTGACCTTGACCCCGACCTTGACCTTGACACCGACTGCTGCATTTCGTACGGTGAGTGAGATATCCGGAAGCCCAAATCCCCTCCCCTTCCCAGTCCCTAATTATCCCTTTCCTTTAAGGTCGGCAACGCGCCCATGATTCTTTTGGTGGTGGGCGTACATGGGCAGTGGAGATCACTTACCATCAGGTGACCCACTTGCTCGTTTGCCGGCCTATGCTATAAAAAAAATGCATTCCTATTCCCATTCCCGATTTGTTATTACTGTATCACATGAAACTGACGTCACGTAGTACCTTGCTGTTTTGTTTCGTATGGTGAATTGAATATTAGGACCAATTCCACTCCATTTCTTTACCCCTAAAATATCCCTTTTCTCGACGTATTAATAATTCCTCAGATATTCAGATCACTCTCCATCAGGTGACACACTTACACGATTTTCAGTCTGCTATAAAAAAAATATTCACACTCAGCCACTGATTATCATTGAATATCATCACCTTTCAACTAAAATTGCAATCCAGATAAAACGACTACAACTCTAAATGCAATGTTCAAACACGATTCAAATGCCAAAATCAAAGACCGCAAATCGGGATCCATATTAACAGATTCAAAAGCCAGATTTTGAAACCAGTATCAATATAATAAAGCCAATTACTTAAACGCAGCCAGATTCCGAACTGCACCGGATCGATACCAAAGCCGGGTCTTGCAGTTATTTCTAGTCCGAGATGTATTTTCCATCTAGGCCAGATTGTATCAATTACGTCATCCCGTTAGAACTGACTTTGATTTGACTGGCGCTCTACCATTCTAGTTACGTTTATATTTTTAGTTTGGAATATTTTATCAGTACATCATTAAGGATTTATACAAGCTACGGCCAAGCTATAACTGCTTATTAAAATAAGTAAATCGATCTTATATGCATAAAATGTCATTATCAAATTACTGAATTGAATAAATCCATTTTGGCTATACATACTCACACCTGTTTCCCATAGGGGTAGGCAAAGACAACGGACTTCCATCTACTACGATCCTTACACACCTTTTTGGCCTCTTTATTTTCTTTCATTTTAGCTGTGTACTCAAATAATTCAATAACACGAGTGCAAAAAAATACCAATTAATTTATTGAACTGGTTTATTCAACGATCGAATACAAGGTTACTGCCGCACTCAGAAACATCACTAAACTTTAATTGTTATTAAGTTATTTGTTAGAGTTCGATTATTTCTTAGAGACGTAAATTGTTTTTTTTTTTGTATTATTTTTATCGTTTTCTGTATTCAAAAATAATACTAGCCCTGTATTAGACATGGCGCACTACTGGGCACGGGCCTCCTCTACTGAATGAGAGGGGTTAGGCCTTAGTCCAACAATGAATATATATGTAACTTAGAAAAGTCAAAGGCGTATGCTCTTGGGGCTGGTTTCGACCCTGCGACTTTCGTCTCGACAGTCCGTACCACTCCCCGCTGAGCTATCGCTGTTATTACAATAGCAGCGATAGCTGCGTTTTATTGAATACATTCAATAGCGAAACATAAAGCAATAACTGGCTATTAGTGAAGAAATAATCGAATTTTAAAAAACAACTTAATAGCAATTCAATACCGACACCAATTGTACAGATGATACAAAAATTTCAGCTGTTTGGTAACAATCATTTTTTTTCTACAGGGCCCGGTTTAAAGGGCACTATGGCGATACTGAACTGCTTGCTGGCACGGCAGCTGTGCTTCGAGGACGCGTCTTGCTCCGCGATCCTCGAAATCATCCCGCGTGTTTGTGGCTCTGAACTTGGTAAGTGGACTTTTATTTTTTTTAATGTAGATTGTATTTTTTTAACAGTAGCACACATTACCCCCATACTAGGTTAACCTGAATCGTAGGTATCACGAACTACGAGGGACTTGCGGTCCCACGACTCCCAGATACGAAACAAATATTTGTGGATCACACAAACATTTGTCTCGGTACGGGAATGGAACTCATAGCCTCTCGCTTCGCAGCCGGCTACTCGCCCACTGAGCTACGGGGGCTGTGCTATTAGGAAAGTTTATGTGAAGGTCGTATTACTTCGTGTGCCGAGATCTGCCGCAACTTATTGTGTAACACGCTAACGCATTAACTTTTTTTTTAACCTGGCTCGGCAAAGTGACTACGCTACACCTGATGGTAAGTGTAGCGCAATCCAAATATAGTGTCGACCAACGATAAACAATGTGTCCATCGTAGGTCGGTAAGATCATGCCGGCGATCACAATCACAATTATTTATAATTAATCACAATTTACAAAACATTTTTAATTTTATTTTTATAATATTGTATTGTCATCGGTCCTTGATAAGTATACCAAATTTCAATTTAATCCGACGTTTTGAAGAAGGTCAAAATCATGTTCAAAGTTTCCGTTACATACCAACATATAAACATAATAACATACGTCTAAAGCTAATAAAAGCGTGTTAAAAATAGACACGCTTGGTTTTCATACATATTGTAATACTGCAGTAGGTGATCTATTTAATTACGTGTCTATAGATGATACAGTACAATTATACAAGGTGGTAGGTCCCTCGTATGCGAGAGGCCGTCTGGGTTGGTACCACCACTTTGTCTATTTCTGCTGCCAAGCAACAGTGTGTAAGCACTGTTGTGTTTCGGTTTGAAGGACATTGAAGCCAGTGAAATTACTGGACCTTATGAGACTTAACATCCTATGTCTCGGGATGACGGCGCAGTTTAATGCCATGCAGCATGTGCTTTCTAATTCAAAGTTCTGTGTGGTGTTAGTTTTATTTATGGGCAGGCATAGCGTTAAAATAAAAAAAAATACAGTACAGTTATACAAGGTGGTAAGGTCCCTCGTATGCGAGAGGCCGTCTGGATTTAGGTACAATAAACTAAAATGATTATATTATATCAAATACTATTATCAATAATAAGTATTAATAATTAAGTAGCTTCAACGGTTTCGCTGAAGTAGTAAGTGTTCATTGGAAGTGATGGACTATTATCATATAACTAATTTGCTCGTTTGCCCTACTCGATAAGCATAAAAACACATTCATGAGAAATAAAAATAAAACAATAATTCACAGAACTTTATGCGTTTCAAGAACTGATATAATTTGGGAACGTCTGTCATCCTTATCTACAAGATGGTAGGTCCCTCGTATGCGAAAGGCCGTCTGGGTTGGTACCACCGCTGTGTCTATTTATGCCGCCAAGTAACAGTGCGTAAGTACTGTTGTGTTTCGGTTTAAAGAACATTGAAGCCAGTGAAATTACTGAGCATTATGCGACTACACTTGATGGTAAGCGTAATGCAATCCATAAAACCAGCGACCACCAACAAACAATAAGTTTATCTGTGGTCACCAGAGTCGTGCCGGCCTGTATAAATGCTTATTCCCTTGCGGAGGGAAGAAGCAAATCGAGGGGCCTGTGACAAGACAGGCGGATAACCGATGCAGGCACAGTGGTACAAGTACCCCTTTACCCGCCCCAATCAACCATCAAGTCATGTCGCAAGCCCCTCGGGAGAACCGGATATACACTGGCTGATCCTGGAACGCAATCCACACAAGACGTGGCAGGCACTATGGCAGGTTTTAACACCATGTGTACGGTGGTCGCTATAAGGAAGGAAAAACTGACCCCTTTTAAAATAGTTATGGTAACAATTTTCACGTGAACCGTTCAAAGCATGTATGCCGGTATTGCTGGGAGGTCTTTTAACAATTGTCATTGTGAGCGAACTTTTGTCCCCTATTAAAAGTTCTTTATAATACAGCTCGCTGAGAATACACGCGAGTCGGGTTTCTTTTGTTAAAGGGATGGTATTATGCATGAGGACATATACGTTGATGTAACCGCAACATCCTCCCGTTGAGAACTGAGGCGCGGGATGGCTATCACACCGTTGTGTAATTTTGAGATTTTGTTAACATACTAATGCAAAAACGTTTTTTATTTATCATTTTATTTTAGAGTTATCCATAAATAATAATTATACAAAATTCATCACAATAGTAAATACAAAATTCATTACAATGTCATAACAATATAAAAGACATATACATATTTTTTTTTTTGAGTTTTCCCCATCCCAATACGCATCCATTTGTTTTAAATGGGGCAGTCCGGCCTGTCACTGATCATCTGCAGGATGCCGCTGCGAACTTATTTCCGTATTTTTTTTATTATTATTTGATTGAATGTAGAGACGAGCAAGGCGCTCGCCTGATGGTAAGCGGTACCTGCCCATAAACAGAAGCAACACCACACAGAACTTTGAACTACAAAGCACTGCATGGCACCGAACTGCACTCGTCATCCCGGGACATAAGATGTTAAGTCTCATAATGCCGAGTAACTTCGTTGGCTTCAATGTCCTTCAAACCGAAACACAACAGTAACAGCAGCAGTGTGTAACTGTTGCTTGGCGGCAGAAATAGACAAAGCGGTGGTACCAACCCAGACGGCCTCTGGCATACGAGGGACCTACCACCTTGTGTTATATTTCTGTCATGATGTGCCGTCATAAACATCATATCATGCATCATCATATATGCATATCATAAATAATATAATTATTAATGTAATGCCTTATCACATTTTAAATTCATAGATCACATGTGTACAGGATCGGAACAAAATATTAAGTACTGTGAACCACAAATTATCCTAAACTGTAATGGTGAATGAGTCCAAGACTAACGAAGTGCTATAGTTGCCTTTGAACTGCCACTTTAGTTTTTTTTTATTCGGTCACGGTAAAGTGACTGCACTACACTTGATGATAAGCGCAGTGCAGTCCAAAAAAACCAGTGGCCACCAACAAACAATGAGTTTATCGTGGCCACCAGAATCATGCCGGCCTATGTAAATGCGTCTTCACACACCGAAGAGGGAAGAAGCAAATCGAGTGGCTTTCGACAGGACAGACGGATAACCGATGTAGGCACAATGATACAAGGGATACAAAGATAACCCCTATATCCGCCCCAAACAACCATCAAGTCACATCGCAAGCCCCTCGGGAGAACCGGATATACACTGGCTGATCCTTGAACGACTACTGATGGCTGTTGTCCAATTGAAGCTTACATATTTTACGTACTTCACCATGAGATCTTAACCAAATTTATATGGGACCACATCGCAGCTAAACTCTTTTGAATGAATTTTTTTAAGTCAAAACAGTCCACAATTGGCGGAGAAATTGTACATACATAAAAATATCAAAACTCCGAATTATTCTTAATTCGGATTTATTTTCCTTCGGATTCTTCTTTTGATTCGGATTAATTCTTTGAAGTTAAAATAATTCCTTTAACAAAATATATACGTTACACAATGGTGTAACCCCCAAACCGGTATTTTGACCTTTCACCGCAGTCACTCGGGAGGGCGGCGGAATAAAACATCACAAGCTTGTTGTGTTTAAGTGAAACATCATCAAATAATCAGCAGCATGACAAATGGGCTCTTCTATGTGGGATGACTGAATAAGTAACATCAGAAAGTTAACAGCCCCCTGCAACGAGCGAGTAGCCGGCTATGAAACGAGAGACCGCGTGTTCGATCCCCGCATCGAGCTTTTGTTGGTGCGTACCTGATATTATTTATTTATTTATTAATTTAAACTTTTTATACAAAACATCGAAGATCATACATCATTTTAGATCGCAGGAAGTCGCTGGATGGAGGCCGCTTCCAACAGGTCGGTCTGGAAATCTTTGGGAGAGGCCTATGTTCAGCAGTGGACGTCTTGTGGCTGAAGATGATGATGATGATGATACAAAACATGTATAAAGGCGGACTTAATGCCAGAGGCATTCTCTAACAGTCAACCTACGGGTGGTGCAGAGACGAAACAATGTGGATGTATAAAAGTTATAAAAGAAATTAATATAATATCAGATTTTAATACATATATCTACAGATATATACGATAATACTTAAATGTATAAACGAAAAATATAAATAAATATATAATATATAAATACATGTCATATAAATAAATATATATACATGATAATAAATATATATACATATATATACACGCGATATATATTAAGCGATGAATCTGCTAAACTTCAGATCTTCCTATACGGTCAGCCATGAGCATCCGAACTTTTGTTTTAAAAGTGAACCTATTAGTGCACGTCCTGATTTCGAGGGGGAGCGCATTCCAAAGAAGTGTAGATTGGATAGTGAAGGAGGAGTGGATGAAGTCAGAATTGTGAGGGAGACAATGAAGAAGAAGACTGCCTGTAGAACGAAGGTTTCTGTCATGTTTAGATCCAAGGTATTGAAAGTTGGAAGTTAAGTAAGAGGGGGCATTAGGAGAGGTGAGAATAGAAAATAGTGTAGTAAGGGCGCGGAGATTACGGCGCTGGCGGATAGGTAACCATTTGAGTTGGGAGCGGTAAGAAGATACATGGTCGTACTTCCTGAGATTGAAAATGAATCGAATGCAGTTATTAAGAAGACGGTCAAGTTTGTTGAGGAGATCTGCATTCAGATCAAAATAGCACACGTCACCATAGTCGAGGATAGGGAAGATTAAGGTCTGTACAAGCATCATCTTGGTTTTACACGGGAGAAAGTTCTTCAGACGATAAAGAGCGCGAAGGGTGCCAGTGACTCGTTGGCTAACAGAGGTTACATGTGCCTGCCAACTCAAGGTTGAGTCTATATATAACCCTAGATCTTTTACTGCGGGACACAGAGTGATTACTGAATCATTGTAATTAATTGGTGGAAGAGTTGCAGTGTCCAGTCTGTTCATCAAACGTGAGCTACCTACAATGATTGCCTGGCATTTATTTGGGTTTACACCTAAACCGAAACGGTCGGACCATTTTTTAATTTCGTCCAGATCCCCATTAACTTTTGCTATGGCAGCCGTCACATCGTCGACGCTCGCCTGAGCATAAATTTGGTACAATAATAAATTTAAATAATTTATTATTGTACCTCGACTAGATAGCGACCATCATACACTTTATTTGATTGAATGACGAGACGAGCAAGGCGCTCGCCTGATGGTAAGCGCCACGCCTGCCCATAAACAGAGGTAGCACCACACAGAACTTTGAATCACAAAGACTGAACTGTGTTCGTCACTCGGAGACATATGATGTTAAGTCTCATAATGCCCAGTAATTTCACTGGCTTCAATGTCCTTCAAACCGAAACACAACAGTGCTTACACACTGTTGCTTGGCTGCAGAAATATACAAAACGGTGGTGGACATATGGTGAAAAACCCGCCATGGTTGTTTGTTCAGGCAAGTCGCGTTCTGGGATCAGCCAGTGTATATCTAGTAACTACAGCCAGGTCTAATTCTACCGACTGTTGAGGGACTCAGTGTCTTCTGACGGTCGACATTAAGTTTGCACTGTACTTAACACCACCTGGTGTTGGACCTCCAGTATAATTACTACCGTGCCACGATAAAAAGTCAAATGTTTCTCGCAGTTCCTGATACCCACAACACAAAAGTCGTGTCTTACTGTGGGGTCAGGGCTATGAGTGTGACCGTTGGGTGTATTTATTTACTCTATCCTATTCTATATCGAATGGTTGGTTGCCCAATGACCTCCGACTTCCAGGACCGACTTTTTACGTGCCCTGCGAAACACGACGCTCCTTTGAAATATCACTAAGCGGTCACCCATCTATAGACTGACCGCGCCAATGATTGCATAACTCGCTAATCGCTTGCCAATCAGTAGTGCAATATCATATATTATTTTTTCTTCCTTCTCATAATATGAGGTCCTTTAAACGGAGTGTGAAGAAGCAGTCAGGCAGGCCCGCATGGTCTTGCCCACCTACGATAAACACATTGTTTGTCGTTGGTCAACACTATTCTTGGATTGCCTCCTGCTATCCTAGGATAAAAAAAAACTCCTAAGTCGCGGACACAAAGGCTGCCGTTGATGTACTCGATACATATATGACGTAATTTGAGATCAATGTTCTTTTATGTCTGAAATGTGATCAGGACTCATATAAACGAAGAATATCTCTTTAATCTGGATGATAATAAATCACAGTACAAATATATAGAAGACTGTCAATACCTTTCTCATTACAAGCCAGATATTGTCAAAGCCAATCTCTTTACAAATCTCTCATCAACAAAGAAATAATTACATCAAATATTATCTCCAAAGCCACACAAAACATAGTAAATATGATATAAGAAAGGATAAGTATAATGGAAAAGAAAAAATAAATTGTCGTACACAGTACAACGTGGATACAATAAATAAAATATTTTATCAATAGTGCGTGTGATCGGTGTAACTTATTCGGAATCTTTCAAAGCGGATTACATCCTTCAATAAACTTATCGAAATGTGGAGTAACTGAATGTACCTTTATTTTGTACAATTTATTGAAAAAAACTATACTCGGAGTACTCTCACTGGAGTTTTGCAATTATCCGTTGTATTTTGCCATTAATAAGAATAAAAAAGATTATTTGTACACCGAAAGTCTTTTTAACACGCTTTTATTAATTTCCTACGTATGTTAGTAAGTAACGGAAACTTTGAACATGATTTTGACCTCTTTCAAAACGTCGGGTTAAATCGAAATTTGGCATACTTATCAACGGACGATGACGATTCAATATTTTTTAATAATAGCTTAAAAAACTAAAAAACACGCTTTTATAGAAAATCCAACTAAAAAATAGAAAATAAATTTTAATTCATTTGAAGAAAAAAATTTATTTTATTTTTAAAAAAGCGTGGGGTGCACGGTGTCAATAGTTTAAATATTTTATTTACAAATATGAGTAGAAGCATTATCATTTTGATAATATCTTTTTACAATAAAATACATTTTTTTTTCAATTTATTAAAATTTATATTCTATTTGTTAGTTGAATTTTCTATAAAAGCGTGTTTTTTAGTTTTCTAAAACCTTTATTTATTTATAATAAAGACCAGCAAACGAACAAGTGGGATGCCCAAGGGTAAGTAATCTCCACTTCCCAAAAGTCGAAAATGTTACCATAACATAACACGCCTTCGCTTGTCGCTTAGTTTATCTCGCTCCCCATCTCCGCGTTTCACCCATCACACCCACCCATAACGTTCTGTTTAACTTACAAAACACACTTAACCTTTATTCGTAACTTTGTAACTCGCTTTTTTTCTTAATCTACTTCGTTCTATCCTTTTAACATAATGATTTCTAAAAGCCATACAGTTCACACTGCGAAAAGTTCGTACATGTTCCTGTAATAGCTTTGACTTTCAGTAACCTCCCTTATTAAACTTTGTTCGTGTTTAAGCCTACATTAATAATTTGTTTTACAGTTTTCTGCGTAAGAGACTTTATGTCATATAAGGTAATAAAATTAATGCAAACGTAGTATTTTAGAACAATGAATTTTAAATCTTACGCTATTTCTGCCGCCAAGCAACAGTGTGTATGCACTGTTGCGTTTCGGTTTGAAGGTCACTGAAGCCAGTGATATTACTGGGCATTATGAAACTTAACATATTATGTCTAAGGGTGTCGAGCGCAGTCCAGTGCAATGCAGTGCTTTGTATTTCAAATTTCTGTGTGCTTTGCTTCTGTTTATGGGCAGGCATGGCGCTTACCATCAGGAAAGCGCTTTGTTCGTCTCGTCAATCAATCAAATTAAAAAAAATATTACATACGTACATAATTCCGTAGGGATGCGACCCCATACTAAGCCCCTGGTACATGCAGTGTGCCAAAGTCCTATAATTGAATTTCCCTATATGTAAAATCGATATTTAGGACGGTGACTTACCGCGCCAGTGACCCCTTTACACCTATTGTTAAACTCTTCAACCACCCATATTCAATAGGGTTATCAGGTATGAGAAAATATATTTTTTTTCCTTTGTAAGCCCATTACTGCCTCTGTAGCGCAGCTGTAATGGGTATTCGATACGACTGCTATGCTGAAGTCTCGGGTTCGACCCCCGGGTCGGTTAAAGTCATGTCATGAAAGTTATGAAAATGGGCAGTGTCAGCCCGGAGTCTGGAATTGTGCCCGGTATGGCGGTAGGCTCGCCCCTATTACATTATTTATTACGGAAATGGGCTCGGCGAAATGTGGGTGTATGAGTTACACCTCTGCCTATCCCTTCGGAGATTACAGGTGTGAGCGCGTATACACGTATGTATCTAAACATAAAGGAGCAAAGATAGACAATGTTTTTACTAAACAATCACTAATCGATGTTACATTTTAAGTAATAAATTATTAAAGTGAAACTTCTTTAGCACCGTTGTTCAAAATACGATGAAACGAAAAAGTGACAGTAAAAAGAGACATACATATTTATAAATAGGATTTAGCCTACGAGAGAACCATATAGATTACAATAATTAGTATAATATGACGTGTCTTTGCGCCTGCACATAACGAAGCCTTCGGAAAATGTGTCATAAACAACGTGGTGTATCATTCACGTGTTTATGTGTTATTAGCCCCAGACGAATTTTACGTAAATTATCTCTCGTCACATTAGTTATTAACGTCGGGGTTTTTTTTTAATTATTTTATCCTTTTATGGCATAGATTGGCAAACGAGCAAGTGGGTCACCCTTTTTACCATAACATTTTAACCGCCGTGTTTTTTTTAATTTTGCCTTTTATACTATGTAAAAATATAATATTACACAAAACCCTATAATACCGGAGAATGTGTGCCAACCCTGAACACACGGCTGGTTCCGTGAAATATCGGCCATCTTTTGTTGGGCACGCTTTTGTTATGCCACTTCGGCAAGTTATTGTTATTATTTTTTTGACATAGTCCACAATACACCAACACATGTTATGAATGTGCTTTTGACTTTTATGCGAATTTCACCTAACTTTTCCAAAAATGTTTTGTTTCTTTAATACTAGCATTCACTCGCGTCTCCGCGTGAAATTCTGCACCGTTATATTATATTTTTTTACTTGATTCAATGACGAAACGAGCAAGGCGTTCGCCTGATGGTAGCGCCACGCCTGCCCATAAACAAAAGCAACACCACACAGAACTTTGAAATACAAAGCAGTGCATGGCACTGAACTGCGCTCGTCACCCTGAGACATAAGGTGTTAAATCTCATAACGCCCAGTAATTTCACTAGTTTCAATGTCCTTTAAACCGAAACGCAACAGTGCATACACACTGGTCAAGCCGACCCATCCAACATCTAGTGGGCTGTCAGCTCATCTGCCTTCATTGGCTGATAAAAGATAAAAGAAATCTATTTAATCAAAATTGCAAATGACCAACGTAACATAGGCGTCCAACTTTGCCAGATAATTTTTTTTTTATTCGAGCACGGCAAAGTGACTGCACTACACCTGATGGTAAGCGTAGTGCAGTACAAAAAAACCAGCAACCACCAACAAACAATGAGTTTATCGGTGGTCAACAGAATCATGCCGGCCTGTATAAATGCTTCTTCCCTCTTCGGAGAGCGAAGAAGCAAATCGAGGGGCCTGCGACAGGACAGGCAGATGACCGATGCAGGCACAATAATACAAGGATGTACCCCAGGGTACGTATGTTGGGGTGGGTACAGGGGTACACACCCCAACCAACCATCAAGTCAGTCGCATGCCTCTCGGGAGAACCACTATACACTGCCTGACCCTGGAACGCGACCCACACAAGGTAGGTCACTATGGCATGTTTTAACACCAGTGTACGGTGGTCGCTATCCGGTCGGATACGTATATCCTCCCACGATTGTAATTGTTCTAACATTTGCCGCATAAAATTAATAAACATTCCTTATTCGTGTTTTAATTCATACATTGAATCAGAGACGCGTTCTCAGAGCACAATCTTGTTCTTAACACAGTGAGAGGGCTCAGGCAAAGTTGAAGTGGCCCTCTTGCCCGTGAAGCCGCTCTTCACTTCAAATTTATCCATGAAATTTGAACACCGCGAGATTTCTGATCGTAGTTTTATTTTTTGGTGCTTGGGTCTCATAGCTGGATACTTCCGTCTCATAAAAAAGTATACATTCAAAAACTCTGAATATATCTAAAACTGTATGTGTAACCAGTTGACCCATATTTCGCCGAGTGTACTTCCGACCCATGATATGATAGGGGGCGAGCCTATCGCCATACCGGGCACAATACAAAACTACGAGTTACATGATAGAAAAAATCAATATCACTTTACCCGACCCGGATATCGAACCCGAGACCTCAGCACAGCAGTCGGTCCGCGTACGTAATACAAGTGCGCCACCGACACAGTCACACGAAAAGATAAATTATATAAAACATTTTTTCCCAAAATACCCTATCTAAAAATATTTTTATTAAAACTTCAATAAAGCCTAAACGCGTTTTCTCAGTACACTTGAACAGGTTCAAAGGCGATTGGAATGCGTCAAGGGCCAATTATAATACAAGGCAGGTGTTAAAAAGAGCGGTAAGACACTTATAAAAAACCTTGTTTGTAGCCTTATAGACTTACTTACAAATATTCACTGACAGATTTCCTCACTGGCAGTAATTTTTTAACATAATATATCGTGTACAAGGTCTCTCAAAACACTATTGATAGCTTATTTGATAGTAAACAAATGTATTATCTAAATCAATGACGATCCAAATAGAATGCGACCACTAGGTGGTAGGTCCCTCGTATTCGAGAGGCCGTCTGGGTTGGTAACACCTCTTTGTCTATTTCTGCCGCCAAGCAACAGTGTGTAAGCACTGTTGTGTTTCGGTTTGAAGGACATTGAAGCTAGTGAATTTACTGGGCATTATGACACTTAACATCTTATGTCTCAGGGTGACGAGCGCAGTGCAATGCCATGCAGTGCTTTGTAATTCAAAGTGCTGTGTGGTGTAGCTTCATCAGTCGAGTCAGTCATTCAATCAAATAAAAAAAATAGTCTTCGAAGTTAGATTTAATTTATATTTTTATTTTCCCAAGTGTTTATTTTAACCCATTCCTTTGTTTGCCGGCCTACGCTTTAAATAAAAAACCTTATAAAACGTGTCAGAAACAACTCATCGTAACGCAGTTTTGTGTTAATAATAACAATTAACGTTTAACGTGTGCGTTTACGTTACACACTTTATCCGGAAAAGGGGTTTCGGAGCAAAACGTATTTAAATAACACTGACCAAACACGAAACTATAACCTTGTATTAAACAAACGGAGTACAATGAACATTTTCACAAGTTAAAATAATTTTGTCGAGCACCTTTGTTTTGTATTCAAGTTTATAAAGGGCTTATTGTAATTTTACCTGGCTTATTAGGTGCAAATTGTAGAGGATTAAAAACTATGTGCTATCTGACTGCCTTTTTATTACACCACTTTAAGAGTGGTAGAGCCACGCTGTAGACAGTTTTGTCTACAGCATGAATGGGCTGGCTCGCCCGGGTCATTACCACTGTCTCACAGAAAACCGACGTAAAGTAGCGGCTTGCTGCTGCGTTTCGTTCGGTGAGTGAGATATCCGGAGTCCCAAATACCTCTCCCCTTCCCAATCCCTAATTCTCCCTTTCCTGTAAGGTCGACAACGCGCCCATAATTCTTCGGATATTGTGGGCATACATGGGCGGTGGAGATCACTTACCATCGGGTGACCCACTTGCTCGTTTGCCGATCTATGCAATAAAAATAAAAAAAAACTATGTGCTTTCTGACTACCTTTTTATCCCACCACTTTTTTTACCCTAGCACGGCAAAGTGACTGCACTACACCACTTCTTCCCTCTTCGGAGAGAGAAGAAGCAAATCGAAGGGCCTGCGACAGTTGGATGATTGATGCAGACAGAGTAATACAAGGATGTACCCCTATACCTACTCGAACCAACCATCAAGTCATGTCGCAAGCCCCTCGGGAGAACAGGATATAACACTAGCTGATTCTAGAACGCGATCCACACAAGGTGTATGGTTCACTATGGCAGGTTGTACAGCATATGTGCAGCGGTCGCTATCCGGGCGAATATGAATATCCTACCACCAGCCGGTCGATACTTGGTCCGTCGGGGCGGTTATGTCAGACTACCATGGACTAAAACTATGTGTTCCTCTATATGTCTCCAGGGTCCGCCATTCTACTCACATGTTTCTTCTTCTCCCTATCTTGGATTAGAGACTATCCCACCCACACACCCGCCACAGTAACCCCTGTGCACCAGGATCAACAGTGGCACGCATTTTTGTCAACACCCAGCAGTAAAGCTTGGCGAGTCTCTGGGAACGCCTAAATGTCTTTGTCCCGCAATGAAATTAATCAGATAGAAGGATAGGGAGGAGTTGGAAATATTAATTGTCCACTTCCCTCCATAGCAAAGCGGGTTAGTGAGACTATAGGTTAAGTATCTCCTATACGCTAAGCCACTACTTTTGGGCGGTCCGCAAACGTATGCTTGGTAGAATCTGACACAAGCTTATGAGAGCTGTTATGAGATAGCCTCCGTGGTGTAGCGGGCGAGTAGCCGACTGTGAAGCGAGAGGTCGCGGGTTCGATCCCCGCACCGAGACAAATGTTTGTCTGATCCACAAATATTTGTTTCGGGGTCTGGATGTTGTGAGACCGAAAGTCTCTCGTAGTTCCTGATACCCACGACACAAGACTCGTATCTTACTGTGGGGTTAGGACTATGTATGTGACTGTTACGTGTATTTATTTATTTATTATTTGATTTATACATTTAAGCATAAATACTCGCTCACGTCTGTAGTCAAGGGGTAGGGAGGGGTATAACTAATACAACCACATTTCGCCGAGCTTATTTCCGTCTCATGATGTGATACGGCACAAACCTATCACCCTGCAGGGCACAATTTCAGACTCCGGGCTGACACTGAGTATGTCGTGATAGAAAAATCAAATATCACTTTTACCCGACCCGGGAATCAAACCTGAGCCCTCAGCACAACCATACCGTGTACATATTATAACTGCGCCACCGAGGAATTCAATTGAGCACACATTGACTCAACTACGCTATCAAAATTAATTACAATGCGATAACATGTAATCAAGATCTTAATGTATAGGGGTTTCCAATAGATTACACTGGTTAACACTGATTATACTGGCCTATTGAACTTTATTATTATTATCTATTAGATTATATTTCTGAATAAGAACTATTTATTAATAACTATTGGGAGAAACGTCCAGTTAATGTTACCATTTTATATACATTTTTTTGTTTAATTGAATGACGGGACGAGCAAGGCGCTCGCCTGCTGGTAAGCGCCACGCCTGCCCATAAACAGAAGCAACACCACGCAACTTTGAATTACAAAGCACTGCATGGCACTGAACTGCGCTCGTCACCCCGAGACATAAAATCTTAAGTGTCATAAAGCCCAGTAATTTCTTCTTCTTCTGCTTCGATGTCCTTCAAACCGAAACACAACAGTGCTTACACACTGTTGCTTGGCGGCGCGGTGGTACCTACCCAGACGGCCTGTCGCATACACCTATCACCTTGAAGATGTATGATATGTATATGACGCGGCGGGCTCCATGTAGATGTGTCAGAGAGGAGGGTTTTACAGCCCTTACTCTTCACTTGTTGTGGTCAAGATGTACGGCGTATGGTAATTCTCAATAATAACGACACAGGGTTATCACTTTATCGTTTATTCACTCTTTGAAGCTACTACCGGCGTTACAATGTGTTCTTGCTCACGGACGGAACTAGACTAAACTTGAAATGGCAAGACGCCACTTTATATGGAGGGATTTTCATTATCCCTACTTCGAAAGTTGAATTAGTGGGTAAACAACACAAACCACCCTCAAATTATCAATATGAGTGGCGGTACCGACAATTGACGTAGAATAACGTTATTTAAATAGTTCAATTCAGTGTCTGTACTCTTTATGCTCCGACATATACATTACTTGATATTTATCTCTATACATAAATTTCTTTTATTTTTTTATTGACTTGTCACTGCTATTTTATTTATTTATTTGCACTTCATATACAATATGTATATAGGCGGACTTAATGCCAGAGGCATTCTCTACCAGTCAACCTTAGGATGGTGCAGAGATAGACAAGGTAGGTGCAACAAGTATAAACTAGAACTATAACAAAGTTACGGAATACATATAAACATAACATACAAACAAGTGAAAGTGTAAATATATACATATATTTACATCATCATCATCAGCCACAAGAAGTCCACTGCTGAACATAGGCCTCTCCCAAAGATTTCCAGACCGACCTGTTGGAATCGGCCTGCATCCAGCGACTTCTTGCGATCTTTATCAGGTCGTCTGTCCACCTTGTAGGTGGACGTCCAACGCTGCGCTTGCCAATACGTGGCCTCCCAACCGGAACCTTTCTGCCCCATCGGTTATCGGTTCTGCGAGCTATGTGGCCTGCCGACTGCCACTTCAGCTTGCTAATCTAATCTAATAATTAATATATCTAATTAATATAATATCTAATATATTTACACATATAAAATATTACAACGAATTAAGGTGGTGACTCTTCTGCTTCGTTCGCCAGCATTGCATTTTAATTGCCTACGCGATTAATATACTATTTCATATCATAAAGACATAAAAGTAAATTCAAACAGTCTCCAAAGACCCATTTCCTAATATAAAAGCACCCATTATACAATGTAATTCGGCAAAAGCGGGAGGCGTCGTCTTTCACAATAGCCAGTGACGAAGGCGCGACCCCCGACACTCGGCCATTTTGTCATCCTGTAATCCCTTAAAAATGGGCGTGTATACGTCACATTTCATCCTAACAAGTGTTGAAAGGTTTCTGGGACACTTAGCGAGTGGCTTTCTCAAAATTAGCTAGACGAATACAATAGTGATTTTGATTTTTTTAGAATAATGCTGAACAAAGGTCCCGAGCCCCGGTCTTAGGTGTTTTTTTTTATTTGATTGATTGAAAGCAACACCACATAGGACTTTGAATTACGAAGCACTGCATGACACTGAACTGCGCTTGCCACCCAACCACATGATGTTAAGTCTCTTAATGCCCAGTAATTTGATTGGCTTCAATGTCCTTCAAACCGAAACACAACAGTGTCAATGTCAGTATCAATGTCACAACATACGCTACTTCTTTATATATAACTAGCAGACCCGGGCACGCGTTGCTGTGGCTCAGGTATATGTTAAATTATATTGCAGTAAACTATGCAATACAGTATGCGCCATCTAATGAATAGTTACTCAATCCAGCCGATAAATAATATTACACCGTCATCTGTTACAATCTTATGGAACTCACAGATAATTATAACTCTTTGTCATATAATAAACAAATAATTTCAGGAGGGAAATTTGATTGAAAATCGGTTCAGTAGTTTAAGAGTTCATCGCGGACAAACAACGTGACACGAAATTTGTATATATAATGATTATCTGGAATAAGTATAAATGAATATATCAACAAACCAGGATTAGAGATGAGAATTTAGAAGCGGAATTCGTCTTAATTACCGCCAATCGGAGCGGCGGCCTACTTATCATTGTCGAGAGGGCCTCGGCGACATATTACCTCATTTGTTACAACTAAACGAGACGTTTGATAAAGTTTTTAATTAAATTCCGTATAATTGGACAATGTGTATTATTTTTCCGTCGAATTATTTTTTATTTGGTTGAATGACGAGTAAGGCGCTCGCCTGATGGTAAGCGCCACGCCTGTCCATAAACAGAAGCAACACCACACAGAATTATGAATTACAAAGCACTACCTGGCACTGAACTACGCTCGTCACTCCGAGACGTAAGTCTCATATGCCCAGTAATTTCCTTCCTGTCCTTCAAAACGAAACACAACAATGCTTATACACTGTTACTCGGTGGCAGAAATAGACGAAGCGGTGGTTTACATTTTTAACTCTATACAACCATCATCAAATCTAACGAAATTTGTATGAGACCACCACAGACACAGTTAAACTTTATAAAATGTTTTTTTTTCGACACAACCGTTCCACTGTTGGCGAAGAAATTGATTTACATGCATAAAAAGCAACAAAAATATATAAATAAAATGTATAAATATATAAGTATCAAATTGAGAGCCTTCTCCTTTGAAGTCGGTTAAAATACACTTTAACGTACGCTGTCACTAAACCAAGATGAAATTCAAAGCCCAATTAATCTTAAACACAATCCTTAGATCGCTGGGTGATTTATTGAGCTCTAGAACATTTATTCTGATAGATAGAGTAATCGGTCTCTAGCTATTGCCGGAGACCGGTATTTAGAAATGCTAAGATATTCCCAGATTTGTTTTTATTAAGGCAATGGACCTCTGTCTATCGACTGCTTATTAAGTTCTTTTTAGCGTTTAGGTTAGAAACACTTGTAAATAATAATCAGAATTATGCCAACCTAAATTTACTGAATATAGAGTATATTCTGCAGTATATAGTCTGGGTGTTGTGAGATCGAAAGTCTTTCGTAGTTCCTAATACCTACGACCCAAGACTCGTATTTTACTGTAGGGTCAGGACTATGTGTGATACTGTTGGGTGTATTTATTATTTATAATTATTTATGAAGACCTTTTCTGAAAAATGATAAGTTTATCTTAAACTGGACATTCCCAAGTAGATAATATTGTGTATGGTTTCTGAGATATCTGCAATTAACCTTTCACCTCGCCTTATACAATGAATTTCCAAGTAATTTAAAAGCATAATGTACCGATATCACAGATAAGAAAGTTTTAATTTTTTTAAAATAAATATACCCTATTTTTTATTTTTATTAGCCCTGTATTATACATATCCCACTACTGGGCACGGGCCACCTCTACTGAATTAGAGGGGTTAGGCCTTAGTCCACCACGCTATCCTCATGCGGGTAGACTTCACATACCTTCGAAATATCTTATCGAGTTCTCAGGTATGCAGGTTCCCTTACGATGTTTCCTTCACCGTTAAAGCAAGCGATAACTAACAATTAATATACACGTAACTTAGAAAAATCAGAGGTGTATGCTCTTGGAGCAGGTTTTGAACCTGCGACTTTTGTCTAGACAGTCCGTACCACTCCTCGCTGAGCTATCGCTGCTTGTTACTTGCTACCCTATATTCCCAAATATATATTTCTGCCGTCAAGCAGTAATGTGTAAGCACTGCTGTATTTCGGCTTGAAGGACATTGAAGCCAATGAAATCACTAGGTCTTGCTCGTCTCGTCATCCTATCAAGTAAAAAAAATTGAACCGCAGTCAGTTTCCCAATAGCAGCTGAGAGTCACAAATACGTGGAATAAACACAGTGATAAATGTTAGACAACCATTCCGTTCTGCCTCCTAGATAATGTAATTGATGAACCAACGTTTCATTTGTCTTGTAGCTCGCAACACGTTATTTGCAGGGTAGAGTTGAAGTTCTGAACCTCAAAAAATCACGAATCCTTTCATGTGTATCAAAATGCTTTCAGCCAGTAAGTCTCTAAAATCGATTGAAACCCGAAGTGCTGGAAGAACTGATATAGCTTCAGAAATTTTCTGCCATCTGTGCATGTCCTGACCTGACCAATGTCGAAAAAACACCTCACATCCATTTGAAAGTAATTTTTTTTTTTATCCTGGCTTGGCAAAGTGACTACGCTACACCTGATGTTAAGTGTAGCGCAATCCAGGAATAGTGTCGCCCAACGACAAACAATGTATCCATCGTAGGTTGGCAATATCATGCCGGCCTGCCAAAGGGCCAAAGGGGAGGGGAAGGAAAAAGTGATGGGAAAAGGGTTAGGATCAGGGGGCAAGCCCCCTGGGGAGAACCGGATATACACTGGCTGACCCTGGAACGCGACCTACACAAGGTGGGCCACTATGGCAGGTTTTAGCACCAGTGTACGGTGGTCGCTATCCGGGCGGATACAAGTATCCTCCCACCAGCAATTAATTTCTGATTATTACGAAATATTTTAATGAAATCGAGTTTAAAAAAAAATAGGCGAGAGAGAAGAATTCAAACTTATATCACCCCTTTTTTGCGGAAGTTAGCTTTGCTATGTCTCTTTGGTCTCTCGCATGCAAAACATTTGTCTTCGTGCGGGAATTGCAACCGCTTCTACCACCACTCGCTTCACAGTCGGCTATTCGTCCACTGCGCCATGGATGCTGTATGCACCTTTTCCCTTATTAGCGTTCAAAATACAATACCAAAATCAGCGACCAAATCAATGATGACCAAATTAATGAGTGGTAGAGTCACGCTGTAGACAGTTTTGTCTACAGCATGAATGGGCTGGTTCGACCGGGTAAAGTAGCGGCTTGCTGTTACGTTTCGTACGGTGAGTGAGATATCCGGAAGCCCAAATCCCCTCCCCTTCCCAATCCCTAATTATCCCTTTCCTTTAAGGTCGGCAACGCGCCCATGATTCTTCTGGTGGTGGGCGTACATGGGCGGTTGAGATCACTTACCATCAGGTGACCCACTTGCTCGCTTGCCGGCCTATGCTATAAAAAAAACCCAAAAGATATTCATACGGAATATCAAGTAAAAATTGAACAAAGAAAAGCGTTTGTCATGATATGATTACCAGGATCAGTAGAATCTTTACAAAGCCGAGGACAGACGGTGAAAACAATTAAATGTGATATATGATGTCAGTTTCTGTGTTATTCGTAGTCAATTTATTATCTCTACTTAGAATACAGGTCAACTATGTTGACCTCTCTCTCTGATATGTGAAGCAAAAAATGAGTACCTAGAGGATAGGTCTACGTTTCTTGTATTCTTGTTTTGTGTTTTTTTTTGTCCGAGCACGGTGAAGTGACTGGACTACACCGGATGGTGAATGAGTTTACCGGGAGTCACCAGAATCATACCGGCTTGTATAGACGCAAATCGAAGAGCCTGCGGCAGACCAAGCTCACACTCAGCCTTATGGTGAGGCTCATAAGCTTAATGCCGCTTAGTTCCCACAATTCAATATAGTAACATAACCAACCCTTGTATACAGGAGTTATAAAACTCAATCGTCAAAGGTCGGACATTTATTTGGTGTTGAGGATGCGAGTGAACAAGTCAGCAAAATGCTCCACACTATTGGAGCTATGTTATTTATTGTTCTATATCTCAAAAAGGCTTAGCTACATCTTGCTTAGCTGCTTCTCCCGTAACCGCAGTCGCATTCTGAACCGGTATTGCTAGATTACATAAGTAGATCACAGAGAAAAAAACCGCTAAAACTAATAAACGACTTTATAAAGTCCAAATAGTAATTGTCAATGAATAAGCCATCAAGCATCAACTCCACCAATTAAAACCTTAACCAAAATTTCAAACTGTGGACTCAACTAAAAGCTAAGAAGCCGTCGTATAATTGACAGAAACATCTAAAAGGAGATCTTCAAATGACAAATTGCGTCCATATTTCACTGGCTCAAAAGAGCAAGAGGCAAATTAGGTGTGTTTGAGAGGAATTTTTAAGCATTAGCGTCGATAACACGACCCTCGTCTCTTCGACTTCGTGATGTAATGATGCGAGAGTAATATTTTATACTTAAATTTCGATGTTATATGAAATCTGTAAATGGTAGACACTTTTGTCTACAGCATAAATGGGTCGACTCGCCCGGATTGTTACCAGAAATTTACAGAATACCGATGTGAAGCATCAGCTTGCTGTTGCATTTCGTTCGGTGAGTGAAATATCCACTGGTGAAAATCACTCCTGATTTTTGAAGTTATACTTCTTTAGGCGCGTTATGAAAAAATGATGAGAGTGAAATTTTAAGATGCGCGCGCACCTGTGACACAAAAAATTAACAGTATGAAGTTAGGCGCGTTAAGAAAAAATGATGAGAGCAGTATGAAGTTAGGCGCGTTATGAAAAAATGATGAGAGTGAAATAAAAAAATAAATAAATAAATATAAATAAATAAATATAAATATATATATATATATATATATATATATATATATATATATATATATATAATTATATATAGATGCGGTTTTTATTTTATAATTTGGAACATGGTGCCGTAAAAAAAGTACCAGGTTCGCATAAACGCGAAGAGAGTAGAATGTCCATTTTTCATGGCGAGTAGCCGTAATTAATAAACAAATGACGATTTGGACAAACAAAAACTCTTTAGGTTTTTTCTTATTCGGAACAAGTACCAGGCTCGCATAAACGCGAAGAGAGTAGAATGTACTTCTATCATGTCGAGTGGATATGTTGATATAAATTAAAATACTTTTATTTAATATAATTAACACTAAATATTATTAAATTATTAATGTTAAATACTTATTATTGGTTATTTAATGATGCCAAAGAAGTATAACTTCTCACGCGCGTACATAAGTACACGCACCCATATTTTTTTTTATCCTGTGCACGGCAAAGTGACCACACTGGACCTGATGGTGAATACATTGCACTCCAATGTGCGATTGTCAAGAGACAATAAGTCCTTCGACGGTCGGCAGGTTTATGCCGGCATAAAGTTACTATTCACCTGAACGAGACAATATGGCGGGTTTTTCACCATATGCACGGCGATCGCGACCCAGTCGATTACAAAAATATCAGGTGACCTTCCACCAACCTATTCTTAATCATCCCGTTCATGTAAGGTTGAAAATTCATCCATAATTGTTCTTCTAATGTAAATATTCCGGGGCAATGGATTAGCATCAGTTGGTCCACTCGCTTGTTTGCTTTATACTATAAAAAACGACCCAAATCAACGCTACTTTAACCGCCCAAACAAAATCATGGTGAAAACGTATCTTAATGACAATAGCATCCCAAAAATGAACCTGACCAAGCATTACCAATCAAGTTAATTAGAAATTAACAAGATTCCGTTACACGAATGCTCTAAACGTCAAATAACAGAGGCACGCCCAAACAAGATCAAATGAGACCCCATTTCAACGGCAAAAAGCATCACGATTGTACAAAATTAGAAGGGTTTTTGTACGCACACATTAGGGTGCGACTCGATGTATTAGATTTTTTCCTTGCGACAAACCTTTCGATTGGGTTCAACAAACTGGGAGTGTTAATATATATCTAGAGTAACATACGTCAAGTCAATGTGTTGAACGGAAAACAGAAATAGATCTAAGACTTACGTCAACTTATCAATAGAGGTCAAATTTTATGTAATGAACCAGCGCCGATTAGTATTTTTTTTTATATAGCATAGGCCGGCAAACGAGCAAGTGGGTCACCTGATGGTAAGTGATCTCCACCGCCCATGTACGCCCACCACCATGAGAATAATGGGCGCGTTGCCGACCTTAAGGGAAAGGGATAATTAGGGATTGGGAAGGGGAGCAGATTTGGGCTTCCGGATATCTCACTAACCGTACGAAACGCAGCAGCAAGCCGCTACTTTACGTCGGTTTTCTGTGAGACAGTGGTAACGACCCGGTCGAGCCAGCCCATCCATGCTGTAGATAAACTATCTACAGCGTGGCTCTACCACTCAAAAAAACTCACTAATAATGCTATATGTGGTACAAGCAATAGATATAATTAAACAATACAGATTACACTACACTACAGTCTGAGTGTGCTTGCACTATTCTATTCTATTCTTAGCTAAAGAGCAAGCATGACGCACCTGATGGTAAGTGATTTACAAAGCCCATGTATATGTCTTGAGTGGTAGAGCCACGCTGTAGACAGTTTTGTCTACAGTATGAATAGGCCGGCTCGACCGGGCTCCTTAATAAATAATAATAATAAACACCCAACAGTCACACACATAGTCCTGACCCCACAGTAAGATACGAATCTTGTGCCGTGGGTATCAGGAACTACGAGAGACTTTCGGTCTCACACATTGGTTCGGTCTCATACATACGGTCCCAAACATTAAAGTTGGTGGTGTCAAAGTACGATTTTTCTTTATGTCCGATTAGATTTTTCATTATATCGATATGATCGGTTCATCATTAAATCTATTATTATATAAATACTGAAATACTTATTTACATCTTATGTGTTTAATACAAATAAGCATATAGTATTATTTAACATGCGAAACTTATAAAATGGCTATTAGACAATTATAAAGTTACTAGCTTTTGCTCGCGGCTCCGCCCGCATGAATAGCATTTTCCGGGATAAAAGTAGCCTGTAACCGTCTCCAGGGTCCCATCTGTCTCTGTAGATAAATTCATCAAAATCGGTTCATTGATTTAGACGTGAAAGCGTAACAAACAAACTCACTTTCGCATTTACTTTCACCCCCTTTTTCATCCCTTATTAAATAAAAATTCCAAAATTCCTAAAACACGTATTTATTTGTTTTAGGACAATAACCGAAATACAAAATTTTGTTTATGTAACTTTCATAATGACGGACTTTCATACATATTATCATCCCCTATTTTGACCCCTTTGGGGTGGAATTTTCTAAAATTCTTCCTTAGTGGGTGCCTATATAACAAAATGAATATACAGTCCGAATTTCATGCTTGTAGCTTTGATAGTTTGCGCTCGGCGATGATGAATCAGTCAGTCAGTCAGGACATGTTATTTTATAAGTATAGATGTAATTAAGTTATGATAAGTACTGTTTGTTTTCTAAATAAAAAAAATAGCCAGTTCTCTCAAGGTGCTTGCTACAGGACTTGATGGTTGGTTGAGGCGAGTATAGGGGTACATCCTTGTATCCTTGTGCCTGTATCGGTCATTGGCTTATCCTGTCGCAGGCTCCTCGATTTGCCTCGGAGGGGGCCACCTTTAGGGGCCCACATCAATGTGGAAGGGGTGCGGATTTCTATCGGCTCCACCATGAAGTACCTAGGATTGGTGCTAGATAGCCGGTGGAATTTCCGCGCCCACTTTGAGAAGTTGTCGCCGAAGCTGGTGCGGGCGGCAGGTGCTCTTGGAAGCCTGCTGCCGAACCTGGAAGGTCCCGGCAACCCTTGCCGATATTTGTATGCCGGAGTCGTGCGGTCGATGGCCCTCTACGGATGTCCCGTTTGGGTCGGGTCCCTGAACACCCGCTGCGTCGCTCTACTGCGCAAGCAGCAGCGTTTAGTGGCTCAGCGGATCGTCAGGACTTACCGCACGGTCTCCCACGAGGCGGCCTGCCTATTGGCGGGCACTCTCCCTTGGGATTTGGACGCCCAGCACCTCTCGTCAGCCTTTTTCTGGCGGGAGAGGGCGTCCGAAAGTGGAGAAAGGTTGGCTCCAAGGGAGATTGCGGCCCGATTTCGCAGAGCCGCCGTGGAGGAGTGGCATGCCAGGCTGGAAAGCCCGAGTGCTGGGTTGAGGACCGTCGCGGCAGTGCGTCCTGTCCTCGACGAGTGGATTGACAGGCGCCACGGTGCGCCTACATTCCGGCTGACACAGGTACTGACGGGCCACGGGTGTTTCGGCTCGTACCTGTATCGGATCGGAAAAGAGGACTCCGCCGTGTGCCACCATTGTGGCAACTGCCGCGAGGACACGGCTCAACACACTCTGGGTGAGTGTCCAGCCTGGAACGACGAGCGCAGCGCTCTCAGGACAGTCGTCGGAGCAGACCTCTCGCTGCCGACCATGGTCGCTGCCATGGTCGGCAGCCGGAGGTCATGGCGTGCGATGGCCTCCTTCTGCGAGTGCGTCATCTCGCAGAAGGAGAGCGCAGAGCGGGATCGTGAGCAGAACGATCCCGCTCGCCGCCAAAGGAGACGTAGGAGGCGCCGGGTGGACGACTGACCGGCGTCTCCCGCCCTGTGGAATGGGGGCGTTTGGAGAATTCCACCACGGTATCCCCTGCCTGTCGTAAGAGGCGACTAATAGGGGCCATCGGGGGTCGCGGGGGCGCAGCAGGGGGCTGTCGTAGCGCCCAATTAGTACCTATGTACGTGCGACCCCGAGATGGACGGCAGCACGGGTGGTCGGCCTCGTTGTTGCCGTTGACGCCGAGGGCGTCCTTCGGTGTGCGGGGGCTTCTGAGCCCCCCCAATTGGAGACGGGCCGCTAGGCGGCACCGCGTAGGGGCGGTTCCGGCAGCAATCCTTGGCTTTTCCAAGGAGACCCCGGGACCGCTCCACATGCGCCGAAGAAGGCCACCGCGGGGTTTTGGTTGGTAGTTACCGGCATAGGGTGTAAATAGTGTTAGGGACTCGGCTCTGCGGTCGCCCGGATGTCTTCCATCTCTCCCGGGCGGTTCGCTGGGTCGTAAGGCCGGTAGACCCCAACATAACCGTTCCACCTCCCCCCGGTGGAGTGGTAGCAATAAACAGCTTTCACCGCGAGAAAAAAAAAAAAAAAAAAAAGGCTCCTCGATTTGCGTCTTCCCTTTTTAGAGTGTGAGGAAGCTTTTATACAGGCCGGTATGATTCTGATGACCACCGATAAACTTATTGTTTGTTGGTGGTCGCTAGTTTTGTTTTAGACCACTGCATTTAACATCAGGTGCAGTGCAGTCACTTGGCCGTGCGCGTATAAAAAAAACGTTGAAAATTTACACAGTTGCACTTTGAAAACAATTCCCATGGAATTCTTATAGCCTATGAAGCTCCTTTATTAAACAACCGTATAATTCAAACTGTCACAATGGTCTTAAATACTTTTTGTTTATTTGATTGATTGACGAGACGAGCAAGGCGCTCGCCTGATGGTAAGCGGCACGCCTGCCCATAAACAGAAGCAACGTCACACAGCACTTTGAATTATAAATCACTGCACGGCTCTGAACTGCGCTCGTCACCCCGAGACATAAGATAATAAGTCTCATTATGCCCAGTAATTTCACTGGCTTCAGTGTCCCGCAAACCGAAATACAACAGTGCTTACCCACTGTTGTTTTGCGGTAGAAATAGACAAACCGGTGGTACCAACCCAGACGGCCTCTCGCATACGAGGGACCTACCTTGTAGAATCTCTAGTCAATAACCTCCTTCTATTTCAGTGGCTTGCTCGACGGTGACTGTAACGAAATGCCAGGCAGCTTTAAGGACCCTGCAAGCGTTCCCGTTCTTTAAGCCGACGTGCCTCTGTCGAGAACCGAACGTCGATCCTGAATGTAACTCCTTCCGCGACTTCCTATTTGATCATCCCTGCGTGTTCGTCATGAAGAAGGGTAAGCAGTATTAGCATTGATATACAGTCCTTCCTTCAGAACGAAGGATATTTCAACTAACTCCAAAGAAAAAAATACAGTCGAATTGAGAACATCCTCCTTTTTTTGAAGTCGGTTAAAAAGTATGCCAGTAAGAAACGTTATAAAGTAAAATAAGGATATTAAAATAATTTTTATGCATGATTGACCGACTCGCAATTGTTTAATTTTAGTTTTTTAGTATTTTGAGTTGGTTTTAGTTTTTGTTAATTTAAATGGTAGAGTCATACTGTAGACAGTTTAGTCGACAGCATATAGCGGCCGGTTCGACCGGGGTGGCACCATTGTCTTCCATTAAACGTATGTAAAGTGGCAGAATGTTGCATTTGATTGCTTTAACTATGGCAATATATCTATAATATCTGGTATCGAAGGTGCTCATTGTGGTTGAATACATAGAATTGAATACATACAATAGTTTTTATCCTGGCTCGGCAAAGTGACTACGCCACACCTGATGGTAAGTGCAGCGCAATCCAAGAACAGTGTCGACCAACTATAAACAATGTGTCAATCGTAGGTCGGCAAGATCATGCCCGCCTGCCAAAGGGCCAAGGGGGAGGAGAAGGAAAAAGGGATGGGGAAAGGGTTAGGATCAGGGGGCAAGCCCCCTGAGGAGAACCGGATATACACTGGCTGACCCTGGAACGCAACCCACACAAGGTGGGCCACTATGGCAGGTTTTAGTACGGTGGTCGCTATCCGGTCGGATACAAGTATCCTCCCACCAGCAGGTTATACAGGCCGGCACGACGCTGGTGACCACCGATAAACTCATTGTTCACTCATTGTCGGTGGTCACTGGTTTTTTGGACTGCACTACGTTTACCATCAGGTGTAGTGCAGTGCTCGGATATAAAAGTGACGGCTTTGATTAAGTTGTTGGTTATTTATGTACGATTAGTGCAGAGAACTGAGCTGTTTGCTTTCTTAGAGCAGAGGCTGGCAAAATAGCGAGGGAGTCATGGTGGTAAGATCTCCACCATCCATGAACATCCACTATACGAGAATAATGGATACCGGATGGACGGATACGTTACTGTCTAAGCTAGTGAAGCGCGACTTTCATTTAGCTAAAAAAAATAATGAACATACGTGAATTCCAAAACTAATACATATAAAACCAAATATGACAGCCCCCGTGGCATAGCCGACGAATAGCTGACTGTGAAACGAGGGAGCTGCGGGTTCGATCTCCGCAAATGTTTGCGTGATCCACTAAAAATTGTTTCGGGTCTGGGTGTTTTGAGAAGTTTCTCGTAATTCCTGATACCCATGACACAAGATTCTTACTATGGGGTCAAGGCTATTTGTGTGACTGTTGGGTGTATTTATTTATTTAATTACGGGTTGCTGTGCCTAAGGTATATGTTAAATTATATTGTAGTACACTATTCAATACAGTATGCACCATCTATTGGGTTAGAATCTTGGGAAAGAAAGAAATTGGTTAGATTCTTATGGAGTCTAACTTAATAATTTGCATTAAAAAAATATTGTGAATTTACTCAATCCAGCCGATAAATTACCTTACACCGCCATATGTTAGAATCTTATGGAACACACAAATAATTATAACTTAATAATTTGCAATAAAAAATATTGCAACTATAAATTGTGATATAAATTATCATATTTCTCAAGTTGGATCAAAACACACAGTTCGCAAAATTTAATTAAAATCGGTTCAGTAGTTTGGGAGTTCATCGCGGACAAACAACGTGACACGAAATTTTTATATATAAAGATTTTGTCCACAGAAAAAGATCCGTATCCGGTGGAGACGCTGCCTACATGCACATACGCTCTGAGCGTCTGCCACAACGAGAAGGCATGTTCTGTGCTCTTCGACCGTTTCAAGAACGCTTGCAAGACTCGTGATGGCGAATGTCGTATGGAGGATCGGTATGTAATTACTTATTTTAAATTTCTATGAATACTTGTAGAGGGATTTTTTTTTATCCTGGCTCGGCAAAGTAACTACGCTACACCTGATGGTAAGTGTAGCGCAATCCAAGAATAGTGTCGACCAACGATAAACAATGTGTCCATCGTAGGTCGGCAAGATCATGCCGGCCTGCCAAGGAGGAGGGAAAGGAAAAGGGATGGGAAAAGGGTTAGGATCAGGGGGCAAGCCCCCTGGGGAGAACCGGATATACACTGGCTGACCCTGGAACGCGGTAGGCCACTATGGCAGGTTTTAGCACCAGTGTACGGTGGTCGCTATAAGGTCGGATACAAGTATCCTCCCACCAGCAATGTCAACGTCTATTGCATGTCTCTGTGATTGCATATCCAATTTATAATCGCAGTTAAATTGGTATTTTCCACTAATTTCATGAAACCAGGCCTTCACTAGGACTCTCATACGGGACAGTCCATCAGGGGAGGTACCACCTATATGCCTATGTCTGCCACCAAAGAACAGTATGTAAGACGATGTGGAGGACTTTGAAACTAGCAAAATTATTAGGCATTATAAGACTTAACACCTATGCCTTAGGGTGACGAGCACAGTACCATACAGTACATAGTACTGGATGATAACGATTGTGTTTATGGACAAGCGTGGCGCGTACCATCAGGCGAGCAACCTGTATGAGCAATAATCACATAGGCAAATAAAAAAAATAATAAAAGTACCCATTTTACCCAGGTATTCCTAACGTTTAATCCTAGACGACCTGACAAAGGTCGCAGGAAGTCGCTGGATGCAGGCCGCTTCCAACAGGTCGGTCTGGAAATCTTTGGGAGAGGCCTATGTTCAGCAGTGGACGTCTTGTGGATGATGATGATGATGATGATACCTAACGTTTTGTTTCGCATAGGCCGACAAACGAGAAAGTGGGTCACCTGATGATAAGTGATCTCCATAGTCCGTGTATAATATATGCGAACTCATGGAGACGACTTTAAAGGAAAGGGTTAAATAAGGAATTGGGAAGGGAAGGGAGTTTAAGACCTTCGGATATCGTTACCTCCAAAAAAAGTAACAGCCAGCTGCCACTTCATATATATTTTCGGTGAGACAACGGTAACAACCCGGTCGAGTTACAGCGTTGCTCTACCACTTAATCGTTACCTTTTATATTTATTACAACTAGCTTTTGCTCGCGGCTCCGCCCGCTTGATTTTCATACAAACTTTCATCCCCTATTTTATCCGCTTGGGGGTAGAATTTATCAAAATCCTTTCTTAGCGGATGCCTACGTCATAACATCTACCTGCTTGCCAAATTTCAGCCCGATCCCTCCAGTGGTTTGGGCTGTGCGTTGATAGATCACTATGTAAACCGACGTAAAATAGCGGCTTGCTGCTGCGTTTCGTACGGTGAATGAGATATCCGGAAGCCCAAATCCCCTCCCCTTCCCAATCCCTAATTATCCCTTTCCTTTAAGGTCGGCAGCGCGCCCATGTTTCCTCTGGTGGTGGGCGTACATGGGCGGTGGAGATCACTTACCATCAGGTGACCCACTTGCTCGTTTTTTTTTTTTTTTTTTTATGGCATAGGTCGGCAAACGAGCAAGTGGGTCACCTGATGGTAAGTGATCTCCACCGCCCATGTACGCCCACAATACCAAAAGAATCATGGGCGCGTTGCCGACCTTAAAGGAAAGGGATAATTAGGGATTGGGAAGGGGAGAGGGATTTGGGCTTCCGGATATCTCACTCACCGTACGAAACGCAGCAGCAAGCCGCTACTTTACGTCGGTTTTCTGCGAGACAGTGGTTACGACCCGGTCGAGCCAGCCCGTTCATGCTGTAGACATTACTGTCTACAGCGTGGCTCTACCACTCACAACTCCTACTGCTACTCCTTTGCCGTTTGCCGGCCTATGCTATAAAAAAAAATGTCAGTCAGTCACCTTTGAGTTTTATATATTTAGATTATGAACCTTAATGCTATGTCATCCAGGGAATCGTGTCGTGAAGCTTGGGCAGGTCTGCGCCTCTCCCCACTCTTTGGCTGCATCTGCCCTAATACCCACATGAAGAAGCGATGCGACAGAATCTTCGCGGTCGTGAACCACAACCCCTGCGTCGGTGAGTACCCTACCTTTAACGCTAAGCTGTGATGTGCCAACGGGTTCTGAGTGAAAAAAACAAAATGTCCGACTTATACAACGTATTATTAACAAAAAATCATGCCTTCTGAATAATACAGGTTAAATGTTATTTTGAAAAATGTAACGTTGTTATTTAATCAAATAATCAAACCTACGACTAAGCATTAACTCAACAAGGACACATAATAGGATATGTGAATCTTATTTTTTTATAACTTCAATTAATATATCGCGTTAACCAAAATCTTATATCGAAACTGTTTTATAAATCAAGTAAAAACTAAAAAAGTTTGAAGCTCTTGAGTGGTATTTCTTGTGTGGTAGATCCACGCTGTAGACAGTTTTGCCCTAATCCCCTCCCCTTCCCTATCCCTAATTATCCCTTTCCTTTAAGGTCGGCAACGCGCCCATGATTCTTTTGGTGGTGGGCGTACATGGGCGGTGGACATCACTTACCATCAGGTGACCCACTTGCTCGTTTGCCGGCCTATGCCATGCTATTTAAATCTGTTGGAAGGGGTAGTTGTCAAATGGCGGAAAAAGGATGCACGACATGACATGTTACGTCACGAGACAGACTACGCCTATTACAGAGCACGCGTGGGAGGGAGATAGCGAGATTTTCCCACTACGTCTTTGCCCATTCCAATATTTAAAACTTGAACTGCAGCCTCATTTATTATAGTCAATTTCGTATCATTGTCGAGTACGTAAAAATAATGTAGATAATTAAACGTAGTCTATTACCCTATTCTGACCACAGAGTAAAATTCAATTATATCGATATCGTGGAGATCAAGAAATACGAGGTATTTTCGGCCTCACGACAGCCAGACTCGAAACAAGTGTTTGTGGATCACACAAACACACTGTCTCGGGGATCCAACCGCGGCTCCTCGTTTCACCAAATACGCAATCGAACAAAGTCTAATTTATACATTTTATTAACGCCATTTTATTAAAAAAACGCCTAATGGGTAACTGTTTCTACTTAAGTAATCAAGATTGCTTTAAGTTTTAACGGATGGTTTTAATTAAGTCCGTATTAAATTGTAGAACTGTTAACCATTTCTCTTGCTTACATGATTTTTGAAGCAGCGATAGCTCAGCTAGACAGACTGTCGAGACGAAAGTCGCAGGTTCGAAACCAGCCCCAAGAGCATACACCACTGACTTTTCTAAGTTACGTGTATATTAATTGTTAATTATCGCTTGCTTTAACGGTAAAGGAAACATCGTGAGGAAACCTGCATACCTGAGAACTCGATAAGATTTTTCGAAGGTATGTGAAGTCTGCCAACCCGCATTGGGCCAGCGTGGTGGACTAAGGCCTAATCTCTCTCATTTAGTAGAGGAGGCCTGTGCCCAGCAGTGGGACGTATATAATACAGTGCTAGTAAAAAAAAAAAAACATGATTTTTACAGGTGTAAAAAGATTTTTTTTCATTGACATTTTCTTTTTAAGTGTTTACTCAGGAGTTACATCGATCACAGTGTATGTATAGAATAACATTTACAATAATAATGTTTTAATAGAATTTACCACTACTCTTGTTCCACCTGCCCTTACCCCACTCGTAGTGGGGTCGGCGCAACATGCTTTTTAACACATGTTACAGAAAGATTTGACTTGAAGTTTTTACGACCGGCCGCCTACATAACGTCAACCCTTTTGAGGAAAATCACCCAAAACCGAAACAAATATTTATGGGCCACACAATCATTTGTCCCGGAGCGGAAATCGAACCCGCAACCTCTTGCTTCACAATCGGTTACTCGCCCACTGCGCCACGGAGTATACACCATAAGATATTACTAAAACAAATAAACCTTTCAACGCTAAACCAACCCTTTCACTTTCTATACGTGAGGAATCAATAGTCAATGCGGACTTGAGTAACTACCAAGTCGAAACTAATATAATGGCTCTTAACGAAGTCCGCCTAGTGTATAGACTTTCTTTACATTGATGTATTGGTGCTAGATATGTTAGTATGGTGGTATTATGGTGATTTCTTATCAAGTGACCCATGAGCTCATTTACCTTCTTGACTATTCAAAAAACCCGATGTATCAATACATTAGTATAAAACAAAGTCGCTTCCCGCTGTCTGTCCCTACATAATATGCTTAGATCTTTAAACTACGCAACGGATTTTGATGCGGTTTTTTAATAAATAAAGTGATTCAAGAGGATGGTTTATATGTATAATACATGCATAATATAGTAGAGAAACACTGATAATTTTAGAGGTTTCTAATGTGATGTCGTAAATAAACACATTTTTTTCGCTTACATTGCAAACGCTGGCTAAACCCTACGAAATATATCAAAATAATGTACTACAGTTTTGTAGACGGAGTAGTAGAGTTTTGTAGGTCTACAAAAAAGTCCGCGATGGTATGTGTCTATCTCTTAGGGATAACCCACAATAACCATTTTTCTCCTTTACTTTTTACGAGATAATGGCTTATTTACGATGCGATTTTAAGCAATTCATCCATTTTAATCCTTATCCAATTAAGTACGTTCAATACACTGTGCATTTAATATAGATCAATACGGCCCTTTACAGCATTACAGTAATTTAAACAAAATATTTTCGAAGATATTACAGATTTAAAATGCAGGGACATAGGTTGCGACGGCCGGCCGGGGGGCCACAGTGGTCCTTAGCCACAGCAACGCGTGGCCGGGTCTGCTAGCTGAAAATAAAAACAGTCTTGATAATTTCAAAGAAATTTACGACCGCAGGGCTGACAACAGCTGATAACCTCCGACATCCAGTTGTATAAATACGGTGGAAAGATAAATCGGCGACAGAAGTAAACTGGGATCGTGACAAAATGTTTCTCGTACTCGTGAGCTTGGCAGCATTGACTGCGGCCGTACCTCAATACTTCAGTCAGTCATTTCACCATAGTCACCATTCGTGGCCAGGTTTTTCCTTCGGTAATAATCCTGATAATTTCTGGTCTGGATTTATTTATTTATTTATTTATTTATTTATTTATTTAGATAAGGGTTGCAAACGGAGTTAACAATAGTTTTATTACATTCTACACATGCATAGTAAACAAAAAGTAATTGCAACTCTGGTTATATGCAACCACCGCATACGCCATACTATTGAAATAAATTAAAAATTAAATTAACAATTAGAAAAAATAAAATTTGAAATACAAGTAATACAATTTAAATTATAACACAATTAAATAATCATTATCAAATAAAATAATAAAAAACAAAAGAAAGAGAAATATTATACATGTATAGCTCAAAGTTCAGCCTTACTTAATATTTTATTCCTAAATTGTGATAATTTGTCACCAAATATGTCGATGCTGTTATGAACTCTTAGTGTTTGATTGTACAGACAAGACAGACGAGCAACAGGTGCTTGCTTCCCTGTATTAGTTCTGTTAAAACGAACATGGAACAAAGGTCCGGGCTTACGAGGAGGTCTGCTTGGTATCGTTAATGAAAATTTATGAAGTAAAGATGGTGCATCAATTTTACCGTTCACAATTTTATGAAGGAAAAGCAAATTTAAAATATCTCTTCTCTCACTTAAAGTTTGCAACTGGAAATGTTTTAATCTATCAGAGTATGATTTTACATGGTCAGGGGGTCTGAAACGGTATGACATGTGGTAGAGTAGCTTTTTTTGTACTTTCTCGATTCTATTTGTGTGAACTTTATAGAGTGGTGACCAAACAGCACAGCAATAATCGAGTTTACTTCTCACATAGCTATTGTATAATAGCAATGTAGTGGAAGCATTTTTAAACTCTTTACCATTTCTGAGAATAAAACCAAGTGACTTGTTAGCGGAGTTAATTACTTTATCTATATGAGTGGTAAACTTTAATTTCGTGTCGAGTGTTACGCCTAAATCACGGATCTCAGTGACCTCCTTAATGGGTTGTCCCGAAATTGTATACATATTATTGTGCTTATTGTGCTTTAAAGTAAATTTTATATGAAAACACTTATCTGGATTCAAATACATTTTATTGGATAGGCACCAGGATGAAAGACTATTAATGTCATCTTGTAGTAATTTAGTATCGTCTGAATTTTTTATTGTACGTGTTAGTTTTAAGTCATCTGCAAATAAATAGTAACTAGTATGTTTAAGAACATTAGTGATATCATTTATAAAGACATTGAAAAACAACGGACCCAAGTTTGAGCCCTGAGGAACTCCTGAGTAGGCTACAAATGGAGCAGAGTTCTGACCATTAATTACGACTCTAGAATTTCTTTGCTTTAGATAAGACCTGCACCAATCAAGCAGAGGACCCTGTATTCCCAAATTGGCGAGCTTTTTTATTAAGAGACGATGGTTAACCTTGTCAAATGCTTTGGTGAAGTCTGTATAAATGGCATCGACTTGGTTGCCTTTGTCTACTTCAAATGTAACGTCGTCAGTATAGAGAACAAGATTAGTGTTAGTGGACCTCCTTGTGATGAATCCATGCTGGCTTGGTGATAATTGGTTTCTAACATGGTTAAAAATACATGGATATACTATAGATTCAAATACCTTAGCCAAACTTGACAGAATAGATATGGGTCTGTAATTTGAAATCTGGTCCTTACTTCCCGTTTTGTGAATTGGCACTATTCTCGCCTCTTTCCATTTAGTAGGAAAAACGCCCGATGATAAAGATTTATTAAAAATATTACACAATGGGGTTGATAATTGTTCAGCACAGTTAGCAATAAACAAAGGTGGAATGTTATCTGGGCCTGGGCTTTTTGTCTGATCAAGATATTTTAGTTTAACTCGAATGTCGCTGGGATATACAGTAAGATTTTGAATTTCTTGCCCAACAGCCATGATAATCTCACTTTGTCTATCAGAATTACTCTCATCTATATCATAAACAGAAGAAAAATGAGTTGCAAATAACTCTATTATTTTTTCAGTAGAATGACCTGTGGTACTATGTAAAGTCATAGAGGGTGGGTAGCTTGAACTATTATTGCGCTTGTTTTTAATATGTGTCCAAAAATATTTGGGGTTTTTAACAATCAAAGTTTCAATCGATTTAATATATGTATTGTAACATTCACGCATTAACTTGTCACAGTCATCACGTAAGTAGTCAAATTCTACTTTGTCAAGGGAATTATTGTATTTTTTAAATTTTACGTGATATTTACGTTTGCGTTTGAGCATACGCACCAAAGTTGGTGAAAACCATACTGGGTAGTTGGATTTTGATGTGAATGGAACGTGGCTGTTTATTATGGATCTGATAATTTCATAAAATTTTTCTACCATATCATTTACATCCTCGCAACCTTTAAATGTATTAGTCCAGTCAATTTTACTCATATCCCGATTTATTAGTTCGTAATTGGCTTTACGAAAATTTAATTTATTGACTCTTTTATTATTTAACCTTTTGTTTGACGTACCTGGGAGTTCAATCGTAACTTCTAGTGGAGGGTGTAATTTGTCAACATTTCTCAAAGGGTTACAGCAATTGCTGACTCTAATATTGGTTTTGATATTACTGAGCACTAGGTCAAGAATTTTACCGCTGTCATTGGCAACATGGTTATGTTGAGTAATATCATTTATGGACATAAAATCAATCAGATTACTTTTGATAGAGCAGTTACAGTAATTATTGGGTATACAGTAGGAATTGTCATGATTAAAAACCCAGTTTATTCCGCTCAAGTTAAAATCACCAAAAATAACTGTATTGAAAGGAGATTCAAAAGCGACATTACATTTATTAAGGTAATTATCCAGACAGCTTTGAGAAACTGGCGGAGGCAAATAAACAGCGCACAAATTGAGCTTCAAACCAGAGTTATTAAATTCCACGTTAACCCAAACATCCTCACAGTCACTTTCCCATTCATATAAACGGCGTGATGTGAATTTCTTATTAATTGCAATTAATACGCCTCCCCCCCTTGTCCTGTCTTTGAATAAATATGAACTCTCCCTGTCTCGCCTGTACACATCATACCTATCGTCAAATATTTCAGAATTAAAAATACTATCATTAAGCCAAGTTTCAGTGAATATAATTAAGTCAAAATTATGTTTTTGAATTTGTTGCTGAACTTTGATAGTGCTTAACCTAAGGCCTCTAACGTTTTGGTAATAACAAGATAAATTAAAATAATTTGAGATCATAACATAATATGCGCACATGAGTGCGGACTACAACGAATAATTTCCATATGTGTATACATACATGTACACGTATACACACATACATACACATACACACACACATATATATGTATATATATATACATATACACACGTGCATACATATACATATGTATATACATGTGCATACACATATACATGCACATACACACACACATACATATTGCAAAAAAAAAATAACATAAAAGTAGGATCAATAAAATCACAAACTCTAGACAATTAATAATAAAAATTCCACTTTTACTCTAGTTGAGACAAACATTCGATTGTCCTTATTAATTTGTAATCGGAAGAGTCATTTTTTCGCATGTAAACTATGCCTCCCTTAACCCATACAAACTTATAATTCAGTTCTTTGGCTTTGCCTCTAGCTGCTGCATGTACATTCTTCATTGCTGGGGACAGGTGTTCGTTTATGTAGACGGGGCGTTGCTCCCCTGCTATTCCCAGGTGACTGCTGTTTAATTTGTCTGATTTGCTAGCTGCTCGCTTGTTGAAGGTGATAGCCGCAGCTAAGAACTCATCTCGGATTCTTGGGCAGCTAAATTTTACTACTACAGAGCGAGGACGCTGGCTCTCGCGATTGATTTTGGATATGCGTGTACAAATGTGTATGTCTGTTTCATTTAAATTATAGCGAATTGTGTTTGCAATTTGTTTAATAGTCTTGAATAAATTTTCAGATTTGAATTCGGGTATACATTGTATCTCAATGTTACTAGCCCGGGAATGCTGTTCTACTTGATTAAGGCGAGTACTGAGACTGGTAATGTCTTTCTTAAGTTCAATGTTTTTTGTTTCCAAACATCTGATACGATTTTCTTTCAATTCGAGATCTTTTTGGACCTGTTCATACTTGTTTTGTAAGCATTTGAGAGACTCATCAACTCGAGACAATCGATTCAATACTTCCTTGGTATGAAGGTCAAACTGACGAAGGATATTAATTTTAAATTCATCCAACAGAGATGCCATATCATCACGGAGCAGTTGTCTGAAATCGTTTTCAGTGGTCAGATTCGTTTGAATTTCCTTTCTTCGCAAAGTAATGTTAGATATCTCAGTATCGACAGTATCAGTATAAGATATTGGACTGCAGATTGAGTTGTTCGTATTGTTGATGTTATTTTTGTCTTTAGTACATAATCCACAAGTCCAGGCCAAGATAACATCCTTTGGAAGATCTTTAAATTGTTTCGTTTTCCTCGGCCCTTCAATACAGCTATAATGGTACCTTATATTGCATTTACTGCATTTAAGAATATTTGAGGGAATTTGGCTCGAGCAGCATCCAAACTTGTTTGTTTGAGACATAACTATGGTTGTTACAGTCAATTCAAAAATTGTTAACAGCTCCCTCTAACGGTAAGTAGTGAAATGAATAATACTGTTTGATAAAAATTCATTCAAAAACAAACGGATTTCCAACCGACGATTTTGTTGAAAATGAGACACAAAATGTTAAGAGCACTTGTTTTCACTTCCAGTTACTAGAACACATATGAGAATGAGAATTTGTATAGATTTACTAGGTTTCAAGACCCATATACCACTGTAGGAAGGATTCGTAGGTGTTCGTTGTAGTCCGCACTAATATGCTAATTATTACACGAAGGAAGTCACTGAATCATTAGATAACACTTAATGATCTGCCGGCAGTATTAAAGTCACTTGTGAAACTATTTTTGCTACTTTTAGATTAATAAATTAATTATAATTGAAATTATTATGCTTAGCACTGTAAAACTGTTGTTTACTTGAATAGCGCCATCTGGCGAGAAAAAAGAAAACCTCGCCAAAGCCATGGGAAACTTGCATACACATGGAAAACCTCGCCAAAGCCATGGGAAACTTGCATCAAATGTTCCCGCCCAGTACACCGAAGCTACAGATCAAAGACAACCAGTATATAGTTAAGATACAGCTGAGCGGTTTCGAGGACAAAGATATCGAATTGAGAGTAAAGGATTATTCTCTTATTGTAAAAGCGGAAAATAGCTTGATGGTCCAGTCATTTTAGTAAGTTCACCTCGGAATCCGAGATACCCAGCTGTTAAGTCTGTAAATACTTGTATATTGACACCCTAAAAGTTGTCTCAAAACCTACATATGGTAGGATGTGCGCAACTATTAAATTTCAAGGTCAAAGGTCACAAAAATCGCTTTTTTTGTAAATATCTCATTTCCTATGGGTTTTTTGCTATTTGTATCCATTATCAATATTGTAGAATACAAAATTCTCTACAAATTTTGTTTAAAACTTTTTTTCATACGGTGAACCGTTTTCGAGATAGAGGGCGGAGAGCGCGCGGTCACAAGTCCGTCATTTTGAAAATTACATGAACGAAATTTTGTGTTTCGGTTATTGACGTAAAATAAATAAATACGTGTTTCAGGAATTTTGGAAATTTTATTTAATAAGGGATGAAAAAGGGGGTGAAATTAAATGCGAAACTGAGTTTGTTTGTTACGCTTTCACGCCTAAATCACTGTATGAAATGTATCCTGTATGAAAAAAAGTTTTAAACAAAATTTGTAGAGAATTTTGTATTCTACAATATTGATAATGGATACAAATAGCAAAAAACCCATAGGAAATGAGATATTTACAAAAAAAGCGCCATAAACCGATTTTTGTGACCTTTGACCTTGAAATTTAATAGTTGCGCACACCCTACCAACTGAGACAACTTTTAGGGTGTCAATATACAAGTATTTACAGACTAAGCTCTGGAATGAACTCCCTGCCTCGGTGTTTCCCGAGCGCTATGACATGTCCTTCCTTAAACGAGGCTTAAAAACAGTATTCCTTCAACGGTAGGCAGCGGCTTGGCTGTGCCCCTGGCATTGCTGATGTCCATGAGCGGCGGTAACCGCTTATCATCAGGCGGGACCGCTTGCTCGTCTGCCTATTAAGGCAATAAAAAAAAAAAAAACTGCCTGAAAATGTTAACCCGACTGGCACATGGACATATACTCGAGGAGTTTTGAAGGTCGTGTTTTCTTTGAAAACTGAGGACGATGAGGATAATGATCCGGAAGACGAAGACGAGAATACAAAACAAATCACACAGAATTCGGTGGGTCAAACAGAACAGACAGTAAAGTTAGCTAAAGATAATTAACGTTACCCACACGCGCTTACATACACTTACTGGCGCACTACGAAACTTCAATTTATAATAGGTGATTGATTATAATGATAATCTTTTACTTTAATTTCAAGGTAATTTATTAGAATTCGGTTATGTCCAGATTCAGAGCCAGTGAATACCTTACGGTCCGTTACTGGCTGACGTCTCAATAAATAATCATTTTTTTCCTAAACCTTTATATTGTTAGCTGCTTGGAATGCCCCATGTTCTAAAATACCAGTATCAGCTCAGTTTAGGCACGAGATCTGCCACAAATTTTATGTAACTTCGTCTTTGGAAACATAAAAAGAAATATTAAATGATGAAATGTAGGTATTTTGTTCTTCTGTTATTATATTATAATTTTTGGAGTTGAGACAAATTAAATAATTTTTCTGTTAATATGTATGTTATTAAAAGACCTGTTATTGCAGGCGATGATAGTTATCATATATTTCTATGAACCCTGAAGACGAGACGAATACATTGCTCGTCGACGAATAAGGCCCAAGTCCACTAAGCAGGAGGCGATGGTCAGTCGTTACGTCTGCAACTTGACGCGGTCGCAGAAGCTGGTAATTCCAGACAGCTTAAATCTTGGCAGCTACCACCGCTGGCAAAAAGAAGTCTCTACCTACACGGTAGATATCGATTTTAGCGATAAGACCGCCTTTTGACATTATTATAGTCATAAGGTTATTTTGTAAAATGTTTTGTAAAAATCTTTTTTCTTTCTTTCTTTGTATTGTTCCTTAAATTGGTGTTCAATAAAGTGTTATCTGTCTATCTTCCTATCTATATATCGGTCTATCTATATTTTATTTGAGCGACCAAAACCGGCTGTCTCATAACGTAATATGCCTAACACAAAATATGCTTAGCAAAATATATTTTTTTAATAGAAATACTAAAGTATACTTAAAACTTGTAATTGTCCATCCTCGGGTTTGTTTGGTTTTGCTTATATATAATTTTCAAAAATTGCCTCATCTAGTGGCAATATACTTTTGGGTTGGATACTAGTCAGATCCTATGTCATCACTGTATGAGATAGGATATCCGTAATTTTTTGGATTGTACGTAAATGTAACTTCATTGCAAAACATCGAGGGACGCAATGCCTTCTTGCCGGTAGACAAGAAGGCATAGGTAGTGCATTTGGGATATATTATACAAAACATCAGGTCCAGTGTAGTATATAGCCACATTGCAATGAAAGGTTAAAAAATATGTTTTAATAAAACTAAACATACTTTATAATGTGAATAAATATTTATTCACTTAATCAGTACATAGGTTTACAATCCTATTATTTCGCCGTCGTTTACATCTTCAGCTGAGTTTTGTTGTTGTTGAACTTGTTGGTCATTTTGGCCTTGTTGGACTCGTTGGCCTTGTTGCACTTGTTGTACTTGTTGGTAATAATATTTCAAACGAAACTCGATTCTCAAAACTCCTTCTACAAATGTCCACGTGCCAGCTGGATTAACATTTTCAGGCAGGCGTCCATAATAATAATATGATCGACCCATTACTTTGCTTTCGGCTTCAATCTTCAGCACACCTTTATCTACTATCACCTTGATTTCGTCCTTCTCGTAACCGTGTAGCTCCTTTGTTATTATATACAAATTGTCCTTGATCTGTTCGTGCAGAAAACTGAATTCTTGTTCACTGGACGACGGAGCGGCCGCAGCCACTGCTATCAAGCTCACGAGCACGAGGAACATCTTGCTACTGATCTCAGTTTACTTCTGTCGTCAATGTGTCAGACCCTTGTATATATACCATACGAGGATGGCAGACATTATCAGTTATCAGTTCTTGAAATGCATAAAGTTCTACGAATTGTTGTTTCATTTTATTTATATATTTCCACTGAATGCGTTTTTTTTAACTCATCGAATAAGGCAAACAACTTAATAAGTTATCTCTTAAGAGCGGCACTTCCAATGAACATTTAGTATTACAGCGAAACCGTTGAAGCTACTTAAGTAATAATACGTAACTGTACTTAAATAAAAGTTATATATTCTAATAATATTTGGTATATTATCATTTTTGTGCCTTTATTGTATCTACACCCCGTCTAATATTTTCTTGTTATTCCTCTCCATCTAATGGTTGCTTGGAAGAGATGGCTTTTAGTGATAAGGCCGTCTCTTGCCGCACATTTATTTGCTATCCATCGTCTATTGGCTATCGTGTGGGGCCCACGCCCCACAGGGGGCAATTTGATAGTTACGAGGGGCAATTTAAAAATGGACTCGACACGACTTTAGCCCTTTCGCTTTGGGTTATTTAAATGCAATGCTAGATATAGGTGACAAATTTAACAAAAAAAATGTTAAGGTGGGGCATGGCCTTAAAAAGGTTGGGAAACACTGGTCCAAATAGTAATAAAGAGTTACTATCTATCTTTCTATTTACTTTGTGAAATGACAGAAAAAGTATTCAACATGTAAAGTGTCACTTTTGTCATTAGCTTGAAGGACGAATCGTCGTGCCGCCATTACGGTACTGGCGTGCGAGTGCAACAGCGACATGTTTCCACTACACTTCCAATAATTATTATGGTCGTACCTATAGCGGTTCCAGGATCAGCGTTATATATCCAGTTACTTATAATAATTATGGTGACCATCAACGACTCTCCACGTTTCAGGTGTACGGTACTCACTTTGCCATGTCAGGATAAAAAGGTCAATTTAGTTATGTCTCTTTTGATGATGATATTCAGCGATGTTCGTGTAGACACTATAAAAGTGTACCCAAGGACCGCCCCCGAATGGTGTAGGGCTATTGTAGTATTCGACATAAATCTATACTAGTTTATTGAGATGAGTTTTTTGTGGATTGGGTAACTGATTCTATGGAAATGAATATGGCACCTGCCTGACCTATGTAAAATCACGGATAAAATAGGCAGGTGGTGACTCGCCAACTCAGGTAGATGGGCTCCCCAAAATCGTGGCTACAAAAGGTGACAAGAGAGCAACACCAGATGAGTGGCTAAAAGGTGGAGACGTGTCACTGGGCTTTAAATAACGACCATTTGCTCCCTTAGGATCCCATCACGTTGCCCACTAACCACTTACGTTTCACATCCAACCTTCGAGCAAAACTCTACTCTGACCGGCCGGTGAAGGCAAGCCAGAGGTGGGGGATCTGTTCCTCATCAGTGTTAGTGTACAGCGGTATTTCTTATCTAGTGACCCATGAGCTCATTTGCCCTCTTGGCTATTCAAAAAACCCGATGTATTAATACATATTATAAAACAAAGTCGCTTCCCGCTGTCTATCTGACTGTCCCTATACACTACTATTTTTTAATTATAGAAGAAAAAAAAACAGGGTTATCAGTATCATTTACCTAACCCAAATATCACATAAAAAAATTAAACAAATATATCAAAAATTTTAGAACAAAAAACATTAAATTATTGTTACAACTTTCCGTACAGTGACTCGTTAGGTACGATAGACGAGCGCGGGGGCAGGGGTGCGAGGCGGGCGACGCGCGCGCGTCGCCGTTGCCACGGCGACGGCGGCAGCGTTGCAGTAGCCTTCATTTTTTGCACAAATTGGATAAACTAGGACTGCCTATAACTTTTTTGTCTTATGTACAATTTAAAAAATAGATTCACCAAGACATTAGTAACATTCGCGGCAATCAGCTCATTTTTTTTCTTTGGTATTTAAAAAATAGTGGTGTATATGCTTAGATTTTTAAAACTACGCAACGGATGTTTAATAGATAGAGTGATTCAAGAGGATGGTTTATATGTATAATACATGCATAATATAGTAGAGAAACACTATATTTAATAGTGTTTAATTTATTTAATTATAAAATATAATTAATTTATTTAATTTTAGAGGTTTGTAATGTGATGTCGTAAATAAACACATTTTTTGCGCTTACATTGCAAACGGTGGCTAAACCCTACGAGATGGATCAAAATTATGTATTACAGTATTGAACACCTTAAAAAGATGTACAAAAAGCGATTTTCTTTTTTATGAGTGGTAGAGGCACGCTGTAGACAGTTTGTCTACAGCATGATTGGGCCGGCTCAACCGGGTCATTACCACTGTCTCACAGAAAACCGACGTAAAGTAGCGGCTTGCTGCTGCGTTTCGTACGGTGAGTGAGATATCCGGAGGCCCAAATACCCCTCCCCTTCCCAATCCCTAATTATCCCTTTCCTTTAAGGTCGGCAACGCGCCCATAATTCTTCTGATATTGTGGACATCCATGGGCGGTGGAGATCACTTACCATCAGGTGACCCACTTGCTCGTTTGCCGATCTATGCTATTAAAAAAAAAAAACTTTGATTTACAAAGCGCTGCATGGCACTGGACTGCGCTCGCTTGACTCGACATGACTTTAACCCTTACGCTTTGGGTTATTTAAATGCAATGCTAGATATCGGTGACAAATTTAACAAAAAATGTTAAGGTGGGGCATGGCCTAAAAAAGGTTGGGAAACACTGGTCTAAATAGTAATAAAGAGTTACTACCTATCTATCTATTTTGTGAAATGACATAAAAAGGATTCAAGATGTAAAGTGTCACTTTTATCATTAGCTTGAAGGACGTATCGTCGTTCCGCCATTGCGGTACTGGCGTGCGAGTGCAACAGCGACATGTTTCCACTACACTTCCAATAATAATTATGGTCGTACATATAGCGATTCCAGGATCATCGTTATATATCCAGTTACTTATAATAATTATGGTGACCATTAACGACTCCCCACGTTTCAGGTGTACGGTACTCACTTTGCCATGTCAGGATAAAAAGGTCAATTTAGTTATGTCTCTTTTGATGATAAAATTCAGCGATGTTCGTGTAGACACTATAAAAGTGTACCCAAGGACCGCTCCCGAATGGTGTAGGGCTATTGTAGTATTCGACATAAATCTATACTAGTTTATTGAGATGAGTTTTTGTGGATTGGGTAACTGATTCTATGGAAATGAATATGGCACCTGCCTGACCTATGTAAAAACACGGATAAAATAGGCAGGTGGTGACTCGCCAACTCAGGTAGATGGACTCCCCAAAATCGTCGCTACAAAAGGTGACAAGAGAGCAACACCAGATGAGTGGCTAAAGGGTGGAGACGTGTCACTGGGCTTTAAATAACGACCATTTGCTCCCTTAGGATCCCATCACGTTGCCCACTAACCACTTACGTTTCACATCCAACCTTCGAGCAAAACTCTACTCTGACCGGCCGGTGAAGGCAAGCCAGAGGTGGGGGATCTGTTCCTCATCAGTGTTCACTCCGGCCCGCCGGTGAATTATAATTATTATGAATGTACAGTGGTGATTTCTTATCAAGTGACCCATGAGCTCATTTACCTCTTGACTATTCAAAAACCCGATGTATTAATTCACAGTATAAAACAAAGTCGCTTCCCGCTGTCTATCTGACTGTCCCTATATATGCTTAGATCTTTAAAACTACGCAACGTATTTTGATGCGGTTTTTTTATTAGATAGAGTGATTCAAGAGGAAGGTTTATATGTATAATACATGCATTATATAGTAGAGAAACACTGGTAATTTTAAAGGTTTGTAATGTGATGTCGTAAATAAACACATTTTTTTGCGCTTACGTTGCAAACGGTGGCTTAACCGTACGAGATAAATCAAAATAATTTACTACAGTTTTGAACACCTTAAAAAGATCTACAAAAAAGTCCGCGACACACAACTTTGATTTACAAAGCGCTGCATGGCACTGGACTGCGCTCGCAACATGATGTTAAGTCTCAAAATGCCCAGTAATTTGACTGGCTTCAATGTTCTTCCAACAGAAATATAACAGCGCTTAAACACTGCTGGTTGGCAGCAGAAATAGAGAAAATGGTGGTACCAATCCAGACAGCCTCTCGTATATTGATATAGTATATATCACCTAACAAACTATTTTATTTCTTAAAGGCTTATCCCAATCGTTCCACAATTGCCGGAGTTACTGTATACAAATGTATACTACACAGACGAACTTAGAACATCCTCCTTTTTTTCTTCGGTTAACAAACACACACATTTATTTCTTGCCACTTCGTACTTTCCTACAGCCACGTATTCAATCTTAGCGAACGTTTGATTCATTTCTTATAATCTCAGCAGAGTTCTTATTGCGAAGGCCCAGGGGCCCGTGGGGCCGGGATCCTAATCCCGCGGTAATCCACGGATCATCCCGGGCCGAGCGCGTCAACTTTCGATCTCACCGAAGCCCTTTAATTCCATAAATTGATCGCGAGTTCTTTTTGTTCTTCCATTCCATTACTATGATTGAAGTATTAACTGTTTGCGACGTTCGTGGAGTTAAGTGGAACTAACTGCATTTGTATAACTTTCGAAACTCGAGTATAAGTTCCTCATTGCAAATATACCTTTGAAGTTACTATTGTTATAACCAAACTGGAAATAATTAAATAAGTTTTAACAAAACTTAAAAACCATATTCAAAATAACACTGAAATGACAAAAATAGTCATAATGGTCTCTTTAGAGTCGGTACCTGAGTCGCTTCCGGACAATTGAAATTGCAGCGGTTCCAAAGAGACCCATAGAAATTGTTATTTTAGCTTTTGCAGTCAAAGGTGAGGCTTTGGTGGGGGTCCCACCAAAGCCGCAATTTTATTTTTAAAAAATAAAATTGCGTCCTCTGACAAACGCACTCTAAGCCCAAAAAATGTAACATTTCAATGGACTATATGTTGAGTGTAAGGGGCATGGGGTTGAGTGTAATAAATGAAGGGGCTGGCTCGACCAGATTGTTTTTTTTTTTCTCTTTATTTGTATCCTAGCAGTGCAAAGTGACTAAACTGGACGTGACCTTAAGTATAGTCCAGGGTAAATGTAATGTCGGCCCTGAAGAGCCATTGTGTCCCTCGACGGTCTCAGAAATATACTGGCATGAAGTTACTGGATATACACTGGCTGATCCCGAATCGTGATTAGCTTAAACGAGCCGCTATGGCAGGTGTTTCACCATGTTTTTTATCCGAGCACGGCAAAGTGACTGCACTACACCTGATGGTAAACGCAGTGCAGCCCAAAAAAATAACGACCAGAATCATGCCCGCCTGTATAAATGCTTCTTCGCACTCCGAAGAGGGAAGAAGCAAACGAGGGGCCTGTGACAGCACAGACGGATGACCGATACAGGCGCAGGGATACAAGGATGTACCCGCCCCAACCAACCATCAAGCCATTTTGCAAGCTCGGGAAATCTCAGGAGGACCGAATATACACTGGCTGATCCAGGAAAACGATACACACAAGTTGTGTGGGCAATCTATGGCAGGTTTTAACACGATGTATACGGCAGTCGCTACCTAGTCGGATACAAAATGATCAGGTATCCCACCATCAGGTAACCCCATGTATCCCACCAAATTAACATTGAGTAACATCTTGCTGTTGCGTTTCGTACGTTAATGAGATACACCCCCTCCCCTTCCTTTAATATTTTTTTTTATTGCCTTGATAGACAGAGGAGCAAGCGGCCCCGCCTGATGGTAAGCGGTTACCGCCGCTCATGGACATCGGCAAGCCGCTGCCTACCGTTGAAGGAATACTCTTTTTAAGACTCGTTTAAAGAAGGGCATGTCAGCGCTCGGGTAAAACTGAGGCAGGGAGTTCATTCCAGAGCTTACACGTGCGTGGTATATATGAGCGCTGGAAACGTACGGTGCTAGATCGCATGGTTTCCAGGTAGTATGGATGAACTCTACTGCGGTGCCGGGTATTTAATTCCTACATTTAAAACTCTAAATTTGATAAAGGCCGAAAGTTGCCTGATACATTGTCGTTGGGAAGCCCCACACGCTTATCTTTATATATAAAAATTACGTGTCACGTTGTTTGTCCGCGAAAGGCTCCTAAACTACTGAACCGGTTTTAATAAAAAATTGCAATCTGTGTGCAGTTTGGTCCAACTTGGGTTAATGGATAGTTTATATCTCAATTTATAGTCGCAATATTTTTTTTTTTTGCAAATTATTAGTTATTCTATTGTATTCTAACAAATGGCGGTGTAAGGTAATTTATTTCAATATTTTTGAAGTGAAAACTTCTTTAGCCGCGTTAAGCACTTTTTGGTAGGAGGTAAACTTGTGGTTTGGCGTCTGACTGGACTGGACTAAACTGGACTGGGGTCCAGACTGGGGCCGGACTGGGGACCGGACTGGACTGGGGACCGGACTGGAGCCGGACTGGACTGGGGACCAGACATGACTGGGTACCGGACTGGGGACCTGACAGGACTAGGGATCGGACTGGATTGGGGGTCGGACTGGGGCCGGACACGACTGGAGACTGGACAGGACTGGACTGGAGACCGGACTGGACTGGGGGTCGGACTGGGGACCGGACTGGACTGGGGACTGGACAGGACTGGGGACCGGACATGACTGGGTACCGGACTGGGGACCTGACAGGACTGGGGACCGGACCGGACTGAGGACCGGACTGGACTGGGGGTCGGACTGGGGCCGGACACGACTGGAGACTGGACAGGACTGGACTGGGGACCGGAAAAGACTGGGGACCGGACAGGAATGGGGGTCGGACTGGGGACCGGACTGGACTGGGGACCGGATCGGACTGAGGACCGGACTGGACTGGGGGTTGGACTGGGGGTCGGACTGGGGACCGGACAGGACTGGGGACTGGACTGGACTGGGGAACGGACTGGATTGGGGACCAGACTTGAGCGGGGACCCGGACTGAACTGGGGACCCGGACTGAACTGGGGACCCGGACTGAACTGGGGACCGAACTGGACTGGGGAATGGACTGGTGACTGGACTGGGGACCCGACAGGACTGGACTGGGGATCCCACTGGACTGGAGACCTAACTGGACTGGGGACCTGACTGGATTGGGGACCTGACTGAACTGGGCACCTAACTGGACTGGAGACCGGACAGGACTCGGGACCGGACTGGACTGGAGACCAGACTGGACTGGGGAACGGACTAGACTGGGGACCGGACTGAACCGGGGACCGGACTGAACTGGGGACCCGACTGGACGGGGAACTGGACTGGACTGGACTGCAGTGCAATGTAGTAAAGTTAAGTTGAGTACTCACTCAATCAATATACTTAAGTTTTCACTTCTATCGGCAGTCCCTATGACAGACATTTTTTTTTATTGCATATTATTTGTTATATGAAAAAAGAGTTATAATAATTATCTGTGAGTTCAATAAGTATCGAATAGATGGCGCATACTGTATTGAATGGTTTACTACAATATAATTTAACATATACCTTAGGCACAGCAACGCGTGGCCGGGTCCGCTAGTATTCTTAGTAAAGATAAAGACTCTGATAGAATAATATGTAATTGAACAGTGATTACATTCCGTGAATTGATTTTTTTAATGTTTGTTTATACATAATATTATTATCTTGTTCAGTTACAAATAACTGTTATCGAACTATAACAAGTTTATATTTATGTACTTATCTTATATGACCGTTTGTTTCTTAAATAAATAAATGAATATAAATTATCTGAGGACGCGAAAAACACAAGTTATAATGTATCTACATACGCACTCACGCCTATAATCCCCGAAGGGGTAGGTAGAGGTGTGTAAATTTCGCCGAGCGTATTTCAGTCCTATGATGTGATGGGGGCGACCCTATCTTCATACCAGGCACAATTTTTGTTAATAATTTTTCATTTTGCGTGAATAACAAGACGAGCAAGACGCTCGCCTGATTGTAAGCGCCACGCCTGCCCATAAACAGAAGCAGCACCACACAGAACCTTGAATTACAAAGTTCTGCATAGCACTGAAGTGCGCCCGTCACCTCAAGACATAAGGCGTTAAGTCTCATAATGCCCGGTAAGTTCACTGGCTTCAATGACCTTCAAACCCAGACACAACAGTGCTTCACCAGTGTGTAAGCAAGCAACCAAGCAACAGTTTGCTTGGTGGCGGAAATAGACAAAGTGGTGGTACCAACCCAGACGGCCTCTCGCATACGAGGGACCTCCCCACCTGCAGTAGGGTCGACGCATGTTACAGAAGCTTTGGCTTGTAATTTTTAAGACCGGCCGCCTACCTGACGTCAATCCCTCTAGAGAAGGAGGAACTGGGAGAAACACCCAGACCCGAAATCAATATTGGTAGAGTACTGAACCATTTTATTTGGGTGCGGGAATTGAATCCGCGGCCTCTAGTTTCTCAGCCGCTGCGCTACGGAGGCTGTCGAAAGAAATGTCTGAAACAATACGTATGTAAAATACAAAGAAACTCGTCAACCTTAAATTACAATTCGGAATTACAGTTGTTCAACTATGTTACAATGGCAATTTATTTTAAAATTTAATCCGCTGTGATAGCGTTTGTTAATTTCATCAAATAGCAGAGATATAAAGGTCATAATGCATAAAAATATACAGCGAACCGCATTTCACGAATCTAGCATAAAACTAGACTTGCATCTGGGTGAGCTAATTGCAACGCGACCGCTTATTCTAGGTTACTGCTTGTTTTTGAGTTTTTATGACCTTTTTTATGATTCGGACTGAGTTATGAGGTTCAGACTAATCTCTTTCTTTTTATGCTTCACTTGTACTTCGGACTATTTGGATACTTTTGCGGCATAATTGGTGAGTAGCTGTGAAGCGAGGGGCTGCGGGTTCGATTCCCGCATTGAGACAAATGTTTGTGTGATCTACAAATACGTGTTTCTGGTTGGGTGTTGTGAGACTGCAAGTCCCTCATAGTCCCTGATACCCACGATACAGGGTCAGGACTATGTGTGTGACTGTTGGATGTATTTATTATTTATTGTTTTAATTTTAATGCTGGTGGGAGGATACTTGTATCCGACCGGATAGCGACCACCGTACACTGGGCTAAAACCTGCCATAGTGGCCCACCTTGTGTGGGTCGCGTTCCAGGGTCAGCCAGTGTATATCCGGTTCTTCCCAGGGGGCTTGCCCCCTGATCCTAGCCCTTTTCCCATCCCTTTTTCCTTCCCCTCCCCCTTGGCCCTTTGGCAGGCCGGCATGATCTTGCCGACCTACGATGGACACATTGTTTGTCGTTGTCGACACTATTCTTGGATTGCGCTACACTTACCATCAGGTGTAGCGTAGTCACTTTGCCGAGCCAGGATAAAAAAAAAAAAAAAAAAAAAAAAATTCGTTGATCTCAATATGAGCGAACCGGGTCGAGTATAAATTAAATAGCGCGATAAGTAATGACTGGTAAATAATTTATAGTACCTTGTCCGAAATGAAAGTAAATTTTTAAATATTACATTTTAAATGATTTTTTGATTTAGATAAAATTTAGATACATGATAGATTTTGAAATAACGTTTAAATGCTTGCTTATTCTTTTTTTTTTTTTTATAGCATAGGCCGCCAAACGAGCAAGTGGGTCACTTGATGGTAAGTGATCTCCACCGCCCATGTAGGTACGCCCACCACCAGAAGAATAATGGGCGCGTTGCCGACCTTAAAGGAAAGGGATAATTAGGGATTGGGAAGGGGAGGGGATTTGGGCTTCCGGATATCTCACTCACCGTACGAAACGCAGCAGCAAGCAAACTTTACGTCGGTTTTCTGTGAGACAGTGGTGACGACCCGGTCGAGCCAGCCCATTCATGCTGTAGACAAAACTGTCTGCAGCGTGGCTCTACCACTCAAGACCTCTTGCTTATTCATTTATTTTACAAGATATTACCACTTTTATAAATGATACAGTGAAAAACTTTAGTTTTGCGACTTGCCTTAAATGCCACAATATCAATTAATTATAAGAAATACGCAAATAATTTTAATTGTGTTGTAAAAATTATCATAAACAGTATCTGAAAATAGGTCAATATATATACAAAGTCAATAAAATATGAATTAAATACAAGTTTTAAGTTCGGTTTTATCACAGATGATGTCAAAGTAACCATTTACTTTCCGATATAATAATGAATATATAGTTTGATCGAGAAACAACTATCGTATACTGAAGCAATATAACCACTTAAAAACAATAAATTATTTGTACCCCTCCATGTTCAAAAATTCAGAAAAACAAGACATTATAATTATATGCTTTTCATTTTTATTTAAGTATCAACAATCAAAGTGCCAATACAATCTCTTAGTGTGGGAATCGAACTCGTGCTACTGCGCCACGGAGATACCGATAAGGATGTGCGAGGATACACCCATTATCGCACCCATATTATTATTGCGGTAACTTCACCCTGCGTCAGTCCAAAGGAATCGACAAAAGCAGGGCTCGCGAGTCCGAGTATGAAATTGTGCTTGTTTATGTACAGCGGTGATCTCTTATCAAGTGACCCCGAGAGCTCGCTTGCCCTCTTAGCTATTGAAAAGCCAGATGCATTAAAAATAAATACAGTCTCAAGTATTTCAAAGAAATTTGCGACCGCAAGGCTGACAACAGCTGATAACCTCCGTCGTCCAGTTGTATAAATACGGTGGAAATATAAATCGGCGACAGAAGTAAACTAAGATCGTAACAAAATGTTTCTCGTACTCGTGAGCCTGGCAGCATTGACTGCATTGCCTGCGGCGATACCTCAATACTTCAGTCAGTCATTTTACAATACGTGGCCAAGTAATCCTGATAATTTCTGGTCTGAATTTTCTTCACACATGGAAAACCTCTCCAGAGCCATGGGATACTGGCATCTAGTGTTCCCGTCCAGTATACCGAAGATACAGATCAAAGACAAACAGTTTATAGTTAAGATACAGCTGACCGGTTTCGAGGACAAAGATATCGAATTGAGAGTAAAGGATTATTATCTTATTGTAAAAGCGGATAATAGCTTGAATTGTTACTGGGATGTGATGATTCTGCCTGAAAATGTTAACCCGACTGGCACATGGACATATACTCGAGGAGTTTTGAAGGTCGTGTTTTCTTTGAAAACTGAGGACGATGAGGATAATGATCCGGAAGACAAAGATGAGAATACAAAACAAGTCACACAGCATTCGGTGCATTATATAGAACAGACAGTAAAGTTAGCTAAAGATAATTAACGTTACCCACACGCGCTTACATACACTTACTGGCGCACTACGAAACTTCAATTTATAATAGGTGATTGATTATAATGATAATCTTTTACTTTAATTTCAAGGCCATTTATTAGAATTCTGTTATGTCCAGATTTAGAGCCAGTGAATACCTTACGGTTCGTTACTGGCTGACGTCTCAATGAGTAATCATTTTTATAGGAATTACTTATTAACAATTATGTTGATCGATGGGTCTGAATGCAGCAGTTTCATGCACATTTTTTCCTAAACCTTTATATTGTTAGCTGCTTGGAATGCCCCATGTTCTAAAATACAAGTATCAGCTCAGTTTAGGCACGAGATCTGCCACAAATTTTATGTAACTTCGTCTTTGGAAACATAAAAATAAATATTAAATGTTGAAATGTATGTATTTTGTTCTTCTGTTATTATATTATATTTTTTGGAGTCGAGACAAATTAAATAATTTTTCTGTTAATATGTATGTTATTAAAAGGCCTGTAATTGCAGGCGATGATAGTTATCATATATTTCTATGAACCCTGATGACGAGACGACTACATTGCTCGTCGACGAATAAGGCCCAAGTCCACTAAACAGGAGGCGATGGTCAGTCGTTACGTCTGCAACTTGACGCGGTCGCAGAAGCTGGTAATTCCAGACAGCTTAAATCTTGGCAGCTACCACCGCTGGCAAAAAGAAGTCTCTACCTACCCGGTAGATATCGATTTTAGCGATAAGACCGCCTTTTGACATTATTATAGTCATAAGGTTATTTTGTAAAATGTTTTGTAAAAATCTGTTTTCTTTCTTTCTTTGTATTGTTCCTTAAATTGGTGTTCAATAAAGTGTTATCTGTCTATCTTCCTATCTATATATCGGCCTATCTATATTTCATTTGAGCGACCAAAACCGGCCGTCTCATAACGTGATATGCCTAACACAAAATATCCTTAGCAAAATATATGGTTTTAATAGAAATACAAAAAAATACTTAAAACTTGTAATTGTCCATCCTCGGGTTTGATTCGCTTATAACACTGGTCTGCAAAAAAATTTTTTTTTTCCTCCTCTGTGTTAACATGCACGATAACGTCATATTTGGTGCTCTAAACACGGAATATAACAAAAAAAAAATACAGCACATAGATTTTATATACAATGTCCATTTAATTAAAAAACGATATTATCAAATTAACAACAATTACAAAAAAGTTAAAAAAGACTACGGTCTAAGTTTTACAGCGAAAAATGCTAATTTTACAGTCACAAGTTACAGAAATATCTTGTATGTATATAATGTATAATTATCTTATTATGGTAATACAATTCAAGTTATTTTGTAGCTTTTTTGTTTATCTTTGTTTCCATCGAAGTTTCGAGCAACAAAAATCAGTAAGCATTGCTGCTGGCCATTTTCCATTGTAGCGTCTTTTAATTACCTGTCACCATGCTCATCTGATACGGCACCGAGATATTCCGGAAAGAAATCTACATGCGAGTCCAAAAAATGAATTTTAAGTGGCATATTGCATCCTAAAGCTTTATGAGCAGATAGAAGCTTTCGAATGATTTGTCGGTAGTAGTATGTTGTTGTGGATGTTTGGATATACAGTCTTGTTTTTTTTCCTCGTATTGATGTCATGTAGAAATAACAGTAGTTTTCATGACTCTGAGGTTAACTCCAAAGCATTGGCATCGTATACGGCATAGATGTGTGACTTCCTTCAGGTCAACCTCTCAACGTTCTTGAACAACTGTTACAGTAAAATTTTGATAACCAACTTTTATCCCTCTCATCGATAGAAAATCCCAAATTAAAGCTGATAAGCTTTTTTAACAAGATTTGTTGTCGCATTTCGCTGTGTTTTTATAGTAAACTCGCCACAAATGTAGCAAAAACAGTCTGTAGAATTCTTACAAGTGCGCGGTATTTTAGAACCTAACATTGAATGGAATTCATTTAAAAATAAAAAAGGTGTGCGTCTCGGGACGCTCGACAGAAGTGATAACTTAAACTAATGTGGGTTAAAGTGAGAGCGGAGGAGCCTGCTTACTGCTGCCGTATGCGTGAGAGAAAGGGAAGCCAGACAGAGTGGCGCCGTGCGTTATGTTACGGCGCCACTCTGTCTGGCTTTCCTTAACCCGTTACGTTACGGGGTCCGGTCAAAGTCCGGTCAAAGCCCGGTCAAAACCCGGTCAAAATCCGGTCAAAGCTCGGTCAAAGTCCGGTCAAAGCCCAGTCAAAGACCGGTCAAAGTCCGGTCAAAGTTCTGTCAAAATCCGGTCAAAGTCCGGTCAAAGACCGGTCAAAGTCCGGTCAAAGCCCGGTCAAAGTCCGGTCAAAGCCCGGTCAAAGTCCTGTCAAAGTCCGGTCAAAGCCCGGTCAGAGCTCGGTCAAATTCCGGTCAGAACCCGGTCAAAGCCCGGTCAAAGCCCGGTCAAATTCCTGTCAAAGCCCGGTCAAAGTCCTGTCAAAGTCCGGTCAAAGCCCGGTCAAATTCCGGTCAAAGCCCGGTCAAAGCCCGGTCAAAGCCCGGTCAAAGCCCGGTCAAAGTCCGGTCAAAGTCTTGTGAAAGTCCGGTCAAAGTCCGGTTCAAACCGATAGGTCACTGTATGACGCCACCTGGGACTTCGAAATTATCGATGTTCCAGGGAGGTCAGCTAACGCTGGCTGGTCGATGGACCGCTCGCGTTACGGAACGTTTCGGTTCACCCTCCCATAAGAAGTTATCACTTCAAAAATACTTTTTTATATTTATTATCTGTGTTCATAAAGAAATAGATAACCTACACACAAAAAGGTGGTAGAGTCATTGCCGGACTCGTCTGCGGAGGAACCACCATCTTACCTGCCAATACTCCTGAAGCTATTCGGGGGAGGGTAAGAGGACAGTTCTACACTAGGCACTAACCAGGCAGCTCATCAAGCCTGGGACCGATGATGGCGGTTAACCCATCCAAAAATACCGCGCTTACAAATAACACAGACTAGTAGTGGGCAGCAGCGCCACTGGTGCGAGGGCTTCGGTACTGCGCTCACCAACCCACTTGCCCAGCGTGCGTGAGTATGGGCAATACTTCCATGAAGAAAGCGCAAAAGAAACGGCCCCTAGTTCCCGGCAGCCCCGCTATTCCCGACTACGGTGGCGGTTGTGGTAACGGTGGGGCAGGGGGTGCTAAGAATCTCCGGTGGAATGGCCACCAACACCGACGACTCTTTTTGGCGACGTATAACGCTCGGACGCTCCGAGAGGATGGACACCTCGCTGAGCTCGAGTCAGAGTTAAGTGGAATCAACTGGCATATCCTGGGACTACCAGAAGTCCGACGAAAGGGCGAGGACACCGTGACGTTACAGTCAGGCCACCAACTCTACTATCGAGAGGGCGACCAAATGTCCGTCGGCGGAGTTGGTATTTTGATCAACAAAGTCCTCACTAACAACGTGTTGGAAATCGGCAGTATTTCGACTCGGGTTGCATATCTTGTACTCAGACTTAATAAGAGATATTCTCTTAAAGTAGTACAAGTATATGCTCCCACGTCGAGAGACTCCGATGATGTGGTCGAGGCTGTCTATGAAGACGTTACTAAGGCCATGTATAACACCACTAAGACCCACTACACCGTTGTTATGGGGGACTTCAACGCTAAAGTGGGAGTACAAGAGTGTGGCGAATCGGTGATCGGACCACATGGTTATGGCAGTAGAAACCTTCGGGGCAAATTGCTGGTGAATTTCCTCGAGAGTCAGAGGCCTTATTTGATGAATTCATTCTTCAAAAAGAAGCCTCAAAGGAAGTGGACATGGCGAAGCCCCGATGGTAAGACAAAAAATGAGATAGACTTCATCATGACGGATCGAAGGCAGATATTCAAAGATGTCTCAGTGATCAACAGGTTCAGCACCGGTAGTGATCACCGTCTTGTCCGAGGCACTTTGAGTATCAATTTCCAGCTGGAGAGGAAACGTCTGATGAGGTCTACGCTCCGTCCGTCACTTCACCAAACCGATGTGAGTTTTGAAAAATTCCAATTGGCCCTTCAAAACCGATTTGCCATATTGGAAACCACTGAGGACGTTGATCAACTTGCCAACAACTTTACGAATGCTGTCCACAGCGCAGGCAAGGCTCTTTGTAAGCTGGAGCGAAAGAATAAGGAGTCCAAGATTTCTAGCGAGACTTTGGACCTGATGAGGCAAAGACGGGAAATGTCTTCAGACTCTGCGGATTACCGTCTTCTTAATAAGCGTGTTAAAAAGCAAATTCGTTATGACTTGCGCCGACATAACACCCGCTTCATTGAGGAAGCGATACGGCGAAATAAAGGCTCTAAAGTTTTTGCTCAGCTGTTAGGAAGAAGCCATTTGACCAAGCTGAAGACATCGGACGATAAAACCGTAACCTCTAGGTCAGAGATTCTCGCGGAAATCGAGAATTACTATGGACTCCTTTATTCTTCACACGCTCCAAAGCCAGTTGCCTGCGATGCGAACGACAAACGTGCTCCTCTAATCCGCCACTACACCGATGAACTCCCGGAAGTCGAAATGAGTGAGATTAGGATAGCCCTTGAACAATTAAAAAATAATAAGGCACCGGGCGAAGACGGCATCACAACAGAGCTGTTGAAAGCTGGAGGTACTCCTATACTCAAACAGCTGCAACAGCTCTTTAATGCCGTAGTTCGTACTGGAACAACGCCTAAGGAGTTGAGCCGGAGCTTGGTCATATTGTTCTTCAAAAAGGAGACAAAACTCTTTTGAAGAACTATAGACCGATCGCGCTCCTGAGCCATACCTACAAGCTCTTTTCAAGGGTTATCACGAATCGTCTCGCTCAACGCTTCGATGACTTTCAGCCTCTGGAACAGGCTGGGTTTCGAAAAGGCTACAGCACCGTTGACCACATCCACACGCTTAGGCAGATTATACAGAAGACTCAAGAGTATAATCAGCCCTTGTGCCTAGCGTTTGTGGACTACGAAAAAGCCTTCGACTCCATCGAAACCTGGGCTGTTCTACAATCTTTGCAGCGATGCCAAATCGACTGGCGATATGTGGAGGTGCTGAAGTGTCTATATGAAACCAATACGTCTTCAGCGTGGTGTGCGACAGGGGGATGTTATTTCCCCGAAACTGTTTACCGCCGCGCTGGAGGACGTCAAAACACTAAACTGGAAAGGACGACGCATAAACGTAAACGGAGAGTACATTTCACACCTTCGCTTCGCCGACGACATAGTTATAATGGCGGAAACGCTGCAAGAATTGGAGGAAATGTTGCGCAGCTTAAGCGATTCTTCTGGACGCGTAGGCCCGAGGATGAATTTGGATAAGACGAAAGTCATATCCAACTGTCATGTCATCCAAAAGCCAATAACCGTCGGCAGTGTCGGTGTCGAGGTTGTTCATAGATATATTTACCTAGGCCAGGTTATTCAATTAGGTAAAAACAACTTCGAGGCCGAGGCTGACAAAAGAATTTGCTTGGGATGGGCGGCATTTGGAAAGTTGCGTCATATATTTACGTCGTCGATACCGCAGTGCCTGAAAACAAGAGTATTTGACCAGTGCGTCCTGCCTGTTATGACGTACGGCGCCGAGACGTGGACTCTGACAAAGGGCTTGATCCACCGTTTTAAAGTCACTCAACGAGCTATGGAGCGGGTTATGCTTGGAGTCTCTCTGACGGATAAAATCCGGAATGCGGAGATCCGTCGGAGAACTAAAGTAACCGATATAGCCCGCCGAGTTAGTAAGTTGAAGTGGCAGTGGGCGGGCCATATTTGTCGCCGCAACGATGGCCGTTGAGGCCGAAAGGTGTTAGAGTGGAGACCACGCCTGTCCAAGCGTAGTGTAGGCCGACCTCGAGCCCGCTGGACCGACGACCTCAAAGAAATAGCGGGAAGCGGCTGGATGAGGAAGGAACTTGGAAAGGCCTATGTCCACCAGTGGACGAATCTAGGCTGATGGATGGATGGATGACACACAAAATACTTAAAAAAAATGTATATACAGGGTTATTTTTAAAACACCAACAACCTCGCAGGACTAGATTCCTAAGGTTATAAGCTACTACTTTTGTTCTACGACTTTTGATAATTTGTTAGATTTTATTTTCATACAAAAATAAGTATTCATTTAATTTCCGTCTTGACTGTTACAACACTGCGCGCATCGCAGATTACGTAAACAAACCCGACCGATCGACCCGAAGCGTGGGGAATCGGCTTTTGACCTTGACCACTCGAGCAGCTGACCGCCGTCTTTGATGTCGTGCGCTCACGCCGCGCCGCGCCGCAGTCTACGAAGAAAAACACTTCACAACAAAAACTTGTAATATCATTTTTTTTTTAAATATATTGAGTTATAACCAAACTCGTAGAACAAAAGTTGTTCCGTATGGGGTCAGCTATCTGGTCCTGCGAGGTTGCTGGTGTTTTAAAATTAACCCTGTATAATATGAATTGTGAGCAAAACTTACTAAAGTAATTGACATAGAAAGTAAACAATTAAAATACAAGTTTTCAACTAACTGTTGTAAAGTAATACTGGATACTGCGCAGACGCATATGTACTACCATAGAAATCACTTTCAGCATTTTCCTTCTTTCTCTTATGACTAGCAAAAACCTATTTCTTACGTATATACATTGTTTATAAGTAATGATAACGCATAAAACGAATTAAAAATAACCTAAATATTTATGATATATTGGAAAAAAAAATCATATCGAAAAATCTAGACGTGATAGAAAAAATCGGACACCGGGAACAGATTCAGAGCATCAAAATCTTCATATTTATGACAAAATGTTTTGAAGGAGGATTTTGTTGTAGACCAGTGAACATAATTTTCAAAAATTGCCTCATCGGCTAGTGGCAATATACTTTTGGGTTGGATACTAGTCAGATCCTATGTCATCAGTGTATGAGATAGGATTTTTTTTTAATAGCATAGGCCGGCAAACGAGCAAGTGGGTCACCTGATGGTAAGTGATCTCCACCGCCCATGTACGCCCACCACCAAAATAATCATGGGCGCGTTGCCGACCTTAAAGGAAAGGTATAATTAAGGACTGGGAAGGGGAGGGGATTTGGGCTTCCGGATATCTCACTCACCGTACGAAACGCAGCAGCAAGCCGCTACTTTACGTCGGTTTTCTGTGACACAGTGGTAACGACCCGGTCGAGCCAGCCCATTCGTGCTGTAGACAAAACTGTCTACAGCGTGGCTCTACCACTCTAAAATATCCGTCAGTATCTCCTATTAGTGTATGTAATTGTATGTAAATGTAACTTCATTGCCGAACATCGAGGGACGCAATGCCTTCTTGCCGGTAGACAAGAAGGCATAGGTAGTAGTACATTTGGGATATATTATACAAAACATCAGGTCCAGTGTAGTATATAGCCACATTGCAATGATAGGTTAAAAAATATATTTTAATAAAACTAAACATACTTTATAATGTGAATAAATATTTATTCACTTAATCAGTACATAGGTTTACAATTCTATTATTTCGCCGTCGATATCTTCAGCTAAGTTTTGTTGTTGTCGAACTTGTTGGGCTTTTTGGCCTTGTTACACCTGTTGGCCTTGTTGCACTTGTTGTACTTGTTGGTAATTATCTTTCAAACGAAACTCGATTCTCAAAACTCCTTCAACATATGTCCACGTGCCAGCTGGATTAACATTTTCAGGCAGGTCTCCCTTATAAGAATGTGATCGACCCATTTCTTTGTTTTCCATGGCTTTAATCTCCAGCACACCTTTATCTACTATCACCTTGATTTCGTCCTTCTCGTAACCGTATATCTCGTTTGTTATTATATACAAATTGTCCTTGATCTGTACGTGCGGCAAACCGAATTCTTGTTTACTGGACGACGGAGCGGCCGCAGCCACTGCTATCAAGCTCACGAGCACGAGGAACATCTTGCTACTGATCTCAGTTTACTTCTGTCGTCAATGTGTCAGACCCTTGTATATATACCATACGAGGATGGCAGACATTATCAGTTATCAGTTCTTGAAATGCATTGCATGCAATGCATTTCTGCGAATTGTTGTTTTACTTCACGTGCAAGAAATCCCCGTTCTCTCCCCTCCCCAATCTTCGGGGTATCCCGCTCGCAATGCGGAATAGCCTAAATATCCTGGGTATGGATATTTGCTGCAATCTGAATCCAAGGAACCACATCGAGGGCGTAATATCCGCCACTTCACGCAGGGTCGGAATTCTGAACAGGGTGCGTCGGTTTTTTACTCCCGGTCAGCTTTACCGCGTATACAAAGCGCAAGCGCGGCCGGGTGTGGAGTACTGTTCGCACCTTTGGGACGGTTCCGCCCAATACTTACTCGATGCCTTGGACGGATTGTAGCGTCGGGCTGTCCGCATTGTAAATGATGCAGACGTTACAAGACACTTAGAACCGCTACAATTGCGGAGGGACATTGCCTCACTGAGCGTCTTGTACCGTCTGTATCACGGTGAATGCTCCGAAGAATTGTTTAACCTTATCCCATCCTCACCTTTCCTTAACAAAACCACACGTGCTGGCTTGCGTTACCACAGCTTCGTGGTCTCCTCCATCTCGGCTCGAACTAAAAAGTTCGCAAATTCTTACTTCTGCCGGACCATTAAGCTGTGGAATAGTTTGCCGGCACACGTATTCCCTCATTCCTATAATATTGTGTCCTTTAAACGGAGTGTGAAGAAGCAGTTAGGCAGGCCGGCATGATCGTGCCGACCAACGATAGACACACTGTTTGTCTTTGGTCGACACTATTCCTGGATTGCGCTACACTTACCATCAGGCGTAGTCATTTTGCCGAACCAGGATAAAAAAAAAAAAAATATATATATAGATTTCTACTGAATGTGTTTTATTTTTACTTATCGAATAAGGCAAACGACTTAATAAGTTATCTCTTAAGAGTACAGCACTTCCAATGAACATTTAGTATTTCAGCGAAACCGTTGAAGCTACTTAAGTAATAATACGTAACTGTACTTATATTATCTAGTTATATATTCTAATATTTTTTTTTTTTATCCTGGCTCGGCAAAGTGACTACGCTACACCTGATGGTAAGTGAGCGCAATCCAAGAATAGTGCCGACCAACGATAAACAATGTGTCCATCGTTGGTCGGCAAGATCATCCCGGCCTGCCAAAGGGCCAACGGGGAGGGGAAGGAAAAGGGATGGGATAAGGGTTAGGACCAGGGGGCAAGCCCCCATGAGGAGAACCGGATGTACACTGGCTGACCCTGGAACGCGACCCACACAAGGTGGGCCACTATGGCAGGTTTTAGCACCAGTGTACGGTGGTCGCTATCCGGTCGGATACAAGTATCCTCCCACCAGCATTTGGTATATTATCATTTTTGTGCCTTTATTGTATCTACACCCCGTCTAATATTTTTTTTCTTGTTATTCCTCTCCATCTAATGGTTGCTTGGAAGAGATAGCTTTTAGTGATAAGGCCGTTTCTTGCGGCACATTTATTTGCTATCCATTGTCTATTGGCTATCGTGTGGGGCCCACGCCCCACAGGGGGCAATTTGATAGTTACGGGGGGCAATTTAAAAATGGACTCGACATGACTTTAACCCTTTTAGACAGGGAGCCCTTGGGTAGCTGATCCACTTGACTACTATCGAGCTCATTTTCCGTGAGTAGCTTCGTTTCGATGAGACGACCAACTATTCCCTATGCGAAAATTCTCTATTGTGGTAGCTAACAGAGGTAGCAAGGATAGAATATTTCGATTTGATGATACTCAAAAAATTATTATTTTATTTGTAGGACAATATGACAGTTAAATTATATAAATATTAACTAAGTAAATACAAAAAAATCTGCTGGTTAGTAATAAAAATGAATCGCTGTGCGTGTGTCTCGCCAAAACTCGAGACCGGCTGTACCGATTTGGCTAATTCTGATCTTGAAATATTTGTGGAAGTTCAGGGAAGGTTTACCCGGTGAGAAAAAATGAGTAACATAAATAATAAGTAAAAGAAAACACTAAAAACGACAACTTAATTTGGTCGTCTCATCGAAACGAAGCTACTCACGGAAAATGAGCTTGATAGTAGTCAAGTGGATCAGCTACCCGAGGGCTCCCTGTCCATTTCGCTTTGGGTTATTTAAATGCAATGCTAGATATCAGTGACAAATTTAACAAAAAATGTTAAGGTGGGGCATGGCCTAAAAAAAGTTGGGAAACACTGGTCTAAATAATAATAAAGAGTTACTACCTATCTATCTTTTTTTTTTTTTTTTTTTATCCTGGCTCGGCAAAGTGACTACGCTACACCTGATGGTAAGTGTAGGGCAATCTAAGAATAATGTCGACCAACGATAAACAGTGTGTCCATCGTAGGTCGGCAAGATCATGCCGGCCTGCCAAAGGGCTAAGGGAGAGGGAAAGGAAAAAGGGATGGGAAAAGGGTTAGGATCAGGGGGCAAGCCCCCTGGGGAGAACCGGATATACACTGGCTGACCCTGGAACGCGACCCACACAAAGTGGGCCACTATGGCAGGTTTTAGCACCAGTGTACGGTGGTCGCTATCCGGTCGGATATTTATCCTCCCACCAGTGAAATGACAAAAAAGGGTTCAAGATGTAAAGTGTCACTTTTATCATTAGCTTGAAGGACGAATCGTCGTGCCGCCATTACGGTACTGGCGTGCGAGTGCAACAGCGACATGTTTCCACTACACTTCCAATAATAATTATGGTCGTACATATAGCGGTTCCAGGATCAGCGTTATATATCCAGTTACTTATAATAATTATGGTGACCATCAACGACTCTCCACGTTTCAGGTGTACGGTACTCGCTTTGCCATGTCAGGATAAAAAGGTCAATTTAGTTATGTCTCTTTTGATGATGATATTCAGCTATGTTCGTGTAGACACTATAAAAGTGTACCCAAGGACCGCCCCCAAATGGTGTAGGGCTATTGTAGTATTCGACATAAATCTATACTAGTTTATTGAGATGAGTTTTTTGTGGATTGGGTAACTGATTCTATGGAAATGAATATGGCACCTGACCTATGTAAAATCACGGATAAAATAGGCAGGTGGTGACTCGCCAACTCTGGTTTTACAAGGTGGTAGGTCCCTCGAATGCGAGGGGCCGTCTGGGTTGGTATCATCGCTTAGTCTATTTCTGCAGCCAAGCAACAATGTGTCAACATTGTTGTGTTTCGGTTTGAAGCACATTGAAGCCAGTGAAATTACTAGGCATTATGAGACTTAACATCTCATGTCTCGAGGTGACGAGCGCAGTTCAATGCCATGCAGTGCTTTGTAATTCAAAGTTCTGAGTAGTATTGCTTCTGTTTATGGGCCAGCGTGGGGCTTACCATCAGGCGAGCGCCATGCTCGTCTTGTCATTCAATGAAATAAAAAAATAACATGGTAGATGGGCTCCCCAAAATCGTAGCTACAAAAAGTGTCAAGAGAAAATTCTCGCGACTCCACTCTGACCGGCCGGTGAACGCAAGCCAGAGGTGGGGGATCTGTTCCTCATCAGTGTTCATTCACTCCGGCCCGCCGGTGAATTACAATTATTATTAATGCAGGGCTAACAACAGCTGATAACCTCCGTCGTCCAGTTGTACAAATACGGTGGAAAGATAAATCGGCGACAGAAGTAAACTGAGATCGTAACAAAATGTTTCTCGTACTCGTGAGCTTGGCAGCATTGACTGCGGCCGTAGCTCAATACCAGCATCAGACCGTTCACCATAGCCGCTATTCGTCGACAGGTTCATCCTTCGGTAATGATGCTGATGATTTCTGGTCTGCATTTTCTTCAAACATGGAAAGCCTCGGCCGAACTATGGGAAACTTAAACCAAATGTTCCCGACCAGTATACCGAAGATAGAGATCAAAGACAACCAGTATATAGTAAAGATACAGCTGAGCGGTTATGAGGACAAAGATATCGAAATAAGAGTAAGGGGTTATTCTCTTATTGTAAAAGCAGAAAATGACTTAAAATATCACCGGGAGACGATAAATCTGCCTAAAAATGTTAACCCAATTGGCACGTGGACATATGCTCAAGGAGTTTTAAAGGTCGTGTTTCCGTTGAAAACTGAGGACGAAGAGGATAATGATTCGGAAGAAGAACACAATACAAAACGAATCACACAGCATTCGGTGGGTCAAAGACAACAGACAGTAAAGTTATAATTAAAGTTACCCACACGCGCTTACATACACTTACTGGCGCTACGAGACTTCAATTTATAATAGGTGATAGATTATAATGATAATCTTTTACTTTAATTTCAAAGTAATTTATTAGAAATTGATTATATTCACATTCAGAGCCAGTGAACGGCTCGTTACTGGCTGATGTCTCAATGAATAATCAATTTTTTTTAGGAATTACTTGTTAACAATTATGTTGATCGATTGGTCTGAGTGCGACAGTTGCATGCACTTTTTATCCAAAACCTAAATATTGTAAGCTGCGTGGAGCGTCCGATGTTCTAAAATACAAGTATCAGCTCGGTTTAGGCACTAGATCTTCAACAGATTTTGTGTAGCTTCGTCTTCGGAAACTTATAAGTAATATTAAATGTTGAAATGTATGTATTTTGTTGTTCTGTTATTATATTATAATTTTTGGAGTTGAAACAAATAAATATTTTTTTTATTTAATATGTATTTTATTAAACGGCCTGTAATTGCGGGCGATGATGCTTATCATATTTTCTATTAGCCTTGATGACGAGACGAATAAATTACTCGTCTGACGGTCTAAACGTCGCATGCCCTCAAACAAGAGTAACATCATATCAGAACATTGAATTACAAGCGAAACATATTTAACCCCGATTGGATAGCGACCAGCGTAGACATGGTCAAAAACCTGCCATAGTGGCTCGTTCCGGCGAGTCAAGGTTCGAGATCAGCCTCAGTATTTCCAGTAACTTCAAGTCGACATAATTCTTGCGACCAGACGTCGAAGGACTCAGTATCGCTCGTCAGTTGAAACTATATTTACTGCACTTCAAATATTCGCCAGTACGTTATTAGGTATATTATAATATATTTTTTTCTCTACCAGTATAAATAATACTGCGTGGCAAATGCGCTCGTCACTACATGTGTGAATGTAATGATAACGTAACCTAACCTATGTGTGTTATTATTTCACTGGTTTTATTTAAGGACCTTCAAACGCGAACAGAACACAGAAGTCTAATAGTATACTCGTACATTGGAGTCAATGAATAAACTCCCATAGATTTGATGTCTAAATATATAAAACTCAAAGGTGACTGACTGACATAGTGATCTATCAAAGCACAGCCCAAATCACTGGACGGATCGGGCTGAAATTTGGCATGCAGGTAGATGTTATGACGTAGGATTCCGCTAAGAAAGGATTTTGATAAATTCTACCCCCAAGGGGATAAAATAGGGGATGAAAGTTTGTATGAAACTTTGTCAATTTTAAACGTTCACGCGGGCGGAGCCGCGAGCAAAAGCTAGTTGGAAATATGCGTTAACACTGATATATTATTACTTTTATATTAACTATCCATATTGGACAGGGAGCCCTCGGGTAGCTGATCCACTTGACTACTATCTAGCTCATTTTCCGTGAGTAGCTTCGTTTCAATGAGACGACCAACTATTCCCTATGCGAAAATTCTCTATTGTGGTAGTAATCATTCTTATGACCTCGTTATCGATACCTATTGGAAGCCCCTCCTTCCAATAGGTATGATTACTAACCAGCTGATTTTTTTGTATTTACTTAGTTAATATTTATATAATTTAACTGTCATATTGTCCTACAAATAAAATACTAATTTTTTGAGTATCATCAAATCGAAATATTCTATCCTTGCTACCTCTGTTAGCTACCACAATAGAGAATTTTCGCATAGGGAATAGTTGGTCGTCTCATCGAAACGAAGCTACTCACGGAAAATGAGCTTGATAGTAGTCAAGTGGATCAACTACCCGAGGGCTCCCTGTCCATATACCGTAAAGTAAAAATATAAATCTATACTAATATAATAAAGCTGTAGAGTTTGATTGTTTGTTTGTTTGTTTGTTTGAACGCGCTAATCTCAGGAACTACTGGTTCGAATTGAAAAATTATTTTTGTGTTGGATAGTTATAAAATGTTTACAAACATTTTCTAACATTAAACATTTACTAACATTATCTGACATTGTGATAAAATGTATCAAATTTTTGTTAACAAATGTTTAATAATGTTTAGTAAACATTTTATAACAGCGGTGTGGCAGCACCATTACTTGTAAAAAATTGCATATTCCATATTCAGTACAACGTGTCAAGACTTGCAAAGCGCCACAGGGGATCCACCGGAACCAACTAAATTTTTAAAGTGTTGTATGAGAAAAAAAGTGTGGGAACCTCTGGTCTAGATCAACATCTGCCTACCTTCGAGGATAAGGGCGTGAACTTATGTTATGTTATGTTGACCTGATATTGCAACTAGGTCCAAATCCTCAGCAAACTACAGATATGGTGTTATGTTCATTTAATTGTCATTAACATACTGTTGGCATACTGCGTACGGTATCCAAGACTACTGAAATTGTGTGTTTGGCTTCATCATAATAGTTGAGTTGAGATGGACTTATCCATGTTCCCTTTTTTCCCGCGGGGAAAATCCCTTTTACAGTTACTTTCTCAACGTCGGGGGAGGAGAGATTTATCTAACTCACAAGCCTTCCGACACCCGAACGACCGCTGGATCGGGTCGCTAACCAAAACCCCAACGTTGCTATACCGACTAAAATCCCGTGGTGGCCTTCTTCGGCGCATTGAGTCGGCCCTGGGCGATCATTGTTATAATTATTATCATTTCGCCGTCAGCGACAGCTCGATGTTTTCGCACATTGACATCCATCTCGGGGTCACATCGTAAAATGTATATTAACTACCGCCACTACCACCACCGCCTCCGACGTCAGGCAGTAGGATACCATGGTAGACTTTTACAAATCGGTTTCCCGATCCCCTTCGGCGCTGTCCTTCCTTCCTTTCCTTCCTTCTCCGGCGTAAAGTTAGTTGCGCGCCCAGATACCTCAATTTTGTTTTTATTATCCGGGCACGGAAAAGTGACTGCACTACAGCTGATGGTAAACGCAATGCAGACCAAAAAAACCAGTCACCACCAACAAACAATAAGTTTGTCTGGTGACCAGAATCATGCCGGCCTATATAAATGTTTCTTTCCACTCCAAAGAGGGAAGAAGCAAATCGAGGGGCCCGCGACAGGACAAGCAGATGACTGATACCCGCCTCAAACAACCACCAAGTCATGGCGCAAGCCCCTCGGGAAAACCGGATATACACTGGCTGATCCTGGAACGCGATCTACACAAGGTGTGTGGGTCACTATTGCAGGTTTTAACACCATGTGTACGATGGTCGCTATCCGGGCGGATATGAATATCCTACCATCAGCAATTTTTTTTTTATCGATAGCTCACAAACACAAAATGACAACGCTTGACTGAGGATTAACTTTTTGAGTTATCAATTAAAAATAATCGCGCAGTAGTTGCCCGGGACTGATATTTGACATCAAGGGACGGATTTAAGCTCGGCAGACCCTGAGAGCACCACCTGTACCCGACTGGATAGAGTCCACCCCACACATGGTGAAATCCCGCCCTATTGACTTGTTCAGGCGAGTCGCGTTCAGTAACTCGTACATTCAGTAACTTAGTAGTGTACATTCAGTAACTTCACTGCCGAACGTCCAGAGACGCAATGTCTCTTGCCGGTAGACATTACATTTGGAATATATTCTACATAACATCAGCTCCAGTGTAGTGTAGTCACATTGCAATGATAGTTTAAAAATATCCTATCCTACTAATATTATAAACGTGAAAGTTTGTAAGTATGGATGGATGGATGTATGTTTGTTCCTCTTTCACATAAAAACTACTGAATGGATTTTTATGAAACTTTACAGTAATATAGCTTATACATCAGAATAAGACATAGACTACTATTTTTTTCAAAAATCAACCCCTGAAAGATTTAAAAAGGGGATGAAATTTTGTATGAAAAATCTAAACCGCTGAAGCGATTTCAATGAATTTTGGCACATATATAGTTGACTAGCTTTTGCTCGCGGCTCCGCCCGGGTGATCTGCTTTTCCCGGGATAAAAAGTAGCCTAGGTCTTATTCTGATGTATAGGCTATATTATTGTAATTTGTTTCATTAAAATCTATTCAGTAGTTTTACGTGAAATAGTAACAAACATACATCCATCCATCCATCCATACTTACAAACTTTCGCGTTTATAATATTAGTAGGACGATCCAGGGTTAAACATAGGATATTTTTTTCTTTAAATTTGAACCCCTAAAGGGCCTAAATAGAGAATGAAATTTTGTATGAAAGCTTTTTGATGGCGAAACGAAGTTCGCATGTTTGCGGCACAGCTAGTGTTTTAATAAAACTAAACATAATGTATAATGTGAAGAAATATTTATTCACTTAATCAGTACATAGGTTTACAATTCTATTATGCCGCTCTCCGTTACATCTTCAGCTGAGTTTTGTGGTCGTTGGCCTTGTTGAACTGGATGTCCCTTTTGTCCCTGTTGGACTTGATAGACTTGATAGGTTAAAAATATGTTTTAATAAAACTTAGCATACTGTATAATGTGAACAAATATTTATTCACTTAATCAGTACATACACAAGTTTACATTTCTATTATTTGCCAGTCGTCTACATCTTCAGCAGAGTTTTGTTGTTGTTGAACTTGTTGGACTTTTTGGCCTTGTTGGACTTGTGGGCCTTGTTGGACTTATTGTCCTTGTTGGACCTGTTGGCCTTGTTGGACTTGTTGGCCTTGCTGGACTTGTTGGCCTTGCTGGACTTGTTGGCCTTGTTGGACTTGTTGGCCTTGCTGCACCTGTTGGCCTTGTTGCACTTGTTGTACTTGTTGGTAATTATCTTTCAAACGAAACTCGATTCTCAAAACTCCTTCAACATATGTCCACGTGCCAGCTGGATTAACATTTTCAGGCAGGTCTCCTATACAAGAATGTGATATACCCATTTCTTTGTTTTCGGCTTTAATCTCCAGCACACCTTTATCTACTATCACCTTGATTTCGTCCTTCTCGTAACCGTGTATCTCGTTTGTTATTATATACAAATTGTCCTTGATCTGTACGTCCGGCAAACCGAATTCATATTTACTGGACGACGGAGCGGCCGCAGCCACTGCTATCAAGCTCACGAGCACGAGGAACATCTTGCTACTGATCTCAGTTTACTTCTGTCGTCAATGTGTCAGACCCTTGTATATATACCATACGAGGATGGCAGACATTATCAGTTATCAGTTCTTGAAATGCATTGCATGCAATGCATTTCTGCGAATTGTTGTTTTACTTTATATTTTATAGAATTCTACTGAATGTATTTTTTTTTACTTATCGAATAAGGCAAACGACTTAATAAATGATCTCTTAAGAGTACAGCACTTCCAATGAACATTTAGTATTTCAGCGAAACCGTTGAAGCTACTTAAGTAATAATACGTAACTGTACTTAAATATTATCTAATTATATATTCTAATAGTATTTGGTATATTATCATTTTTGTGCCTTTATTGTATCTACACCCCGTCTAATATTTTCTTGTTATTCCTCTCCATCTAATGGTTACTTCGAAGAGATAGCTTTTAGTGATAAGGCCGTCTCTTGCGGCACATTTATTTGCTATCCATCGCCTATTGGCTATCGTGTGGGGCCCACGCCCCACAGGGGGCAATTTGATAGTTACGGGGGGCAATTTAAAAATGGACTCGACATGACTTTAACCCTTTCGCTTTGGGTTACTTAAATGCAATGCTAGATATCGGTGACAAATTTAACAAAAAAATGTTAAGGTGGGGCATGGCCTAAAAAAGGTTCGGAAACACTGGTCTAAATAGTAATAAAGAGTTACTACCTATCTATCTATTTTGTGAAATGACATAAAAAGGATTCAAGATGTAAAGTGTCACTTTTATCATTAGCTTGAAGGACGAATCGTCGTTCCGCCATTACGGTACTGGCGTGCGAGTGCAACAGCGACATGTTTCCACTACACTTCCAATAATAATTATGGTCGTACATATAGCGGTTCCAGGATCAGCGTTATATATCCAGTTACTTATAATAATTATGGTGACCATCAACGACTCTCCACGTTTCAGGTGTACGGTACTCACTTTACCATGTCAGGATAAAAAGGTCAATTTAGTTATGTCTCTTTTGATGATGATATTCAGCGATGTTCGTGTAGACACTATAAAAGTGTACCCAAGGACCGCCCCCGAATGGTGTAGGGCTATTGTAGTATTCGACATAAATCTATACTAGTTTATTGTGATAAGTGTTTTGTGTATTGGGTAACTGATTCTATGGAAATGAATATGGCACCTGCCTGACCTATGTAAAATCACGGATAAAATAGCCAGGTGGTGACTCGCCAACTCAGGTAGATGGACTCCCCAAAATCGTCGCTACAAAAGGTGACAAGAGAGCAACACCAGATGAGTGGCTAAAGGGTGGAGACGTGTCACTGGGCTTTAAATAACGACCATTTGCTCCCTTAGGATCCCATCACGTTGCCCACTAACCACTTACGTTTCACATCCAACCTTCGAGCAAAACTCTACTCTGACCGGCCGGTGAAGGCAAGCCAGAGGTGGGGGATCTATTCCTCATCAGTGTTCACTCCGGCCCGCCGGTGAATTATAATTATTATGAATGTACAGTGGTGATTTCTTATCAAGTGACCCATGAGATCATTTGCCCTCTTGGCTATTCAAAAAACCCGATGTATACATAGTATAAAACAAAGTCGCTTCCCGCTGTCTATCTGACTGTCCCTATATATGCTTAGATCTTTAAAACTACGCAACGTATTTTGATGCGGTTTTTTTATTAGATAGAGTGATTCAAGAGGAAGGTTTATATGTATAATACATGCATTATATAGTAGAGAAACACTGGTAATTTTAAAGGTTTGTAATGTGATGTCGTAAATAAACACATTTTTTTGCGCTTACGTTGCAAACGGTGGCTTAACCCTACGAGATAAATCAAAATAATTTACTACAGTTTTGAACACCTTAAAAAGATCTACAAAAAAGTCCACGACACACAACTTTGATTTACAAAGCGCTGCATGGCACTGGACTGCGCTCGCAACATGATGTTAAGTCTCAAAATGCCCAGTAATTTGACTGGCTTCAATGTTCTTCCAACAGAAATATAACAGCGCTTAAACACTGCTGGTTGGCAGCAGAAATAGAGAAAATGGTGGTACCAATCCAGACAGCCTCTTGTATATTTATATAGTATATATAACCTAACAAAACTATTTTATTTTTTTAAAGGGATCCCAATCGATCCACAATTGCCGGAGTTGCTGTATACAAATGTATACTACACAGCCGAGCTTAGAACATCCTCCTTTTTTCTTCGGTTAACAAACACACACATTTATTTCTTGCCACTTCGTACTTTCCTACAGCCACGTATTCAATCTTAGCGAACGTTTGATTCATTTCTTATAATCTCGGCAGAGTTCTTATTGCGAAGGCCCAGGGGCCCGTGGGGCCGGGATCCTAATCCCGCGGTAATCCACGGATCATCCCGGGCCGAGCGCGTCAACTTTCAATCTCACCGAAGCCCTTTAATTCCATAAATTGATCGCGAGTTCTTTTTGTTTTTCCATTCCATTACTATGATTGAAGTATTAACTGTTTGCGACGTTCGTGGAGTTAAGTGGAACTAACTGCATTTGTATAACTTTCGAAACTCGAGTATAAGTTCCTTATTGCAAATATACCTTTGAAGTTACTATTGTTATAACCAAACTGGAAATAACTAAATAACAATTTAATTATTAAAATTAAGTTTTAAATTAAATATTAAAATTTTATTTAAATTAATTTTTTTAATATAAAATTAAGTTTTAATTTAAATTAAATATTAATTAAGTTTTAACAAAACTTAAAAACCATATTCAAAATAACACTGAAATGACAAAAATAGCCATAATGGTCTCTTTAGAGTCGGTAGCTGAGTCGCTTCCTGACAATTGAAATTGCAGCAGTTCCAAAGAGACCCATAGAAATTGTTATTTTAGCTTTTGCAGTCAAAGGTGAGGCTTTGGTGGGAGGTCCCACCAGCAGATACATGTATTTAAATAATTATAAAGGTACGTTTTAATGTATTCGCTTTATAACGCCATAAACTATGTGAATCTGTATTTTTATCTTTAACGATAATTATTATATTAATCAATGATGTGGCATTTAATTAATACGGCGATAACACCTGCCACATATAAGTGAGAGTCATAGAAAACCGACGTAAAGTAGCGGCTTGCTGCTGCGTTTCGTACGGTGAGTGAGATATCCGGAGGCCAAAATCCCCCTCCCTTTCCCAATCCCTTAATTATCCTTTCCCTTTAAGGTCGGCAACGCGCCTATGATTATTTTTGGTGTTGTGGGCGTACATGGGCGGTGGAGATCACTTACCATCAGGTGACCCACTTGCTCGTATGCTGGTTCATTCTATAAAAAAATACGAAAAGAATGTGTCGCTATCGCCTGACTCGCATCACATGTCATCCAAACAGGCCTAACTGAATCTACTGTTACTGGTTTCCGCTATTATTCCATAACTCACACCGTTCTTCAAGAAGTCGGGATTCTAATACAAATGGTCGGCTTAAGGATTAGCATGATTTAACAAACAAACGTAAATAGAAAGCGTACTACAAATCCCTTCTGCTGAAACCCCTTGAACACAGGTTTTCATTAAAGTGGTGAAGCCGCGATGGGGAAAGTTTTGTCTACAGCATGAAGAATGACCTTGGGTTAACTGGTTGAAAACGCTTGCGGCATTGAAACAGTCTTTCTATGATAAGTGTAAGATGCCTAAATAAATAAATAAATGAAGGGGCCGGCTCGAGCAGATTTTTTTTCTCTTTATTTGTATCCCAGCATTTCTTTTTTTGCTTTTTGGCGTTATGCTGTTAGCCTGACGCAAGTCGGCTTTCTACAGCTTCACCGAACTTTCGGGCGAGCGTTTTAGGCGCTCTCAACCCTTACATTTAAGCGACCTCGCTGAGGGCACCCCCTTTGGGGTACGAACCTCGACTCAGGGCGGTCACTGGGGATATCCTAGCAGGGCAAAGTGACTAAACTGGACGTGACGTTAAGAATAGTCCAGTGTAAATGTAATGTCGTCCCTTAAGAGCCATTGTGTCCCTCGACGGTCTCAGAAATATACTGGCATGAAGTTACTGGATATACACTGGCTGATCCCGAATCGCGATTAGCTTAAACGAGCCGCTATGGCAGGTGTTTCACCATGTTTTTTATCCGAGCACGGCAAAGTAACTGCACTACACCTGATGGTAAACGCAGTGCAGCCCAAAAAAATAGCGACCAGAATCATGCCCGCCTGTATAAATGCTTCTTCGCACTCCGAAGAGGGAAGAAGCAAACGAGGGGCCTGTGACAGCACAGACGGATGACCGATACAGGCGCAGGGATACAAGGATGTACCCGCCCCAACCAACCATCAAGCCATTTTGCAAGCTCGGGAAACCTCAGGAGGACCGAATATACACTGGCTGATCCTGGAACGCGATACACACAAGATGTGTGGGTCACTATCTATGGCAGGTTTTAACACGATGTATACGGTAGTCGCTACCCAGTCGGGTACAAAATGATCAGATATCCCACCAGCACTGCTGCTTACACTGAATCATAAAAAAATAATATTGAGTAACATCTTGCTGTTGGGTTTGTACGTTAATGAGATACACCCCCTCCCCTTCCTTTAATATTTTTTTTTTATTGCCTTGATAGACAGAGGAGCAAGCGGTCCCGCCTGATGGTAAGCGGTTACCGCCGCTCATGGACATCGGCAAGCCGCTGCCTACCGTTGAAGGAATACTCTTTTTAAGACTCGTTTAAAGAAGGGCATGTCAGCGCTCGGGTAAAACTGAGGCAGGGAGTTAATTCCAGAGCTTACACGTGCGTGGTATAAATGAGCGCTGGAAACGTACGGTGCTAGATCGCATGGTTTCCAGGTAGTATGAATGAACCCTACTGCGGTGCCGGGTATTTAATTCCTACATTTAAAACTCTAAATTTTGATAAAGGCCGAAAGTTGCCTGATACATTATCGTTGGGAATATATAAAAATTACGTGTCACGTTGTTTGTCCGCGAAAGGCTCCTAAACTACTGAACCGATTTTAATAAAAAAATGCTATCTGTGTGCAGTTTGGTCCAACTTGGGTTAATGGATAGTTTATATCTCAATTTATAGTCGCAATATTTTTTTTTTGCAAATTATTAATTATTCTATAGTTATTCTAACAAATGGCGGTGTAAGGTAATTTATTTCAATATTTTTGAAGTGAAAACTTCTTTAGCCGCGTTGAGCACTTTTTGGTAGGAGGTAAACTTGTGGTTTGGCGTCTGACTGGACTGGACTAAACTGGACTAGGGTCCAGACTGGGGCCGGACTGGGGACCGGACTGGACTGGGGACCGGACTGGACTGGGGGTCGGACTGGATTGGGGACCGGACTGGACTGGGGACCGGACTGGACTGGGGACCGGACTGGACTGGGGACCTGACTGGATTGGGGACCGGACTGGACTGGGGACCGGACTGGACTGGGGACCGGACATGACTGGGGGTCGGACTGGGGACCGGACATGACTGGGTACCGGACTGGAGACCTGACAAGACTGGGGACCGGACTGGACTGGGGGTCGGACTGGACTGGGGACCGGACTTGCCTGGAGACCGGACTGGAGCCGGACTGGACTGGGGACCGGAAATGACTGGGTACCGGACTGGGGACCTGACAGGACTGGGGATCGGACTGGACTGGGGGTCGGACTGGGGCCGGACACGACTGGAGACTGGACAGGACTGGGCTGGGGACCGGACTGGACTGGGGACTGGACTGGAGCCGGACTGGACTGGGGACCAGACATGACTGGGTACCGGACTGGGGACCTGACAGGACTAGGGATCGGACTGGACTGGGGGTCGGACTGGGGCCGGACACGACTGGAGACTGGACAGGACTGGACTGGAGACCGGACAGGACTGGGGGTCGGACTGGGGACCGGACTGGACTGGGGACCGGACTTGCCTGGGGACCGGACTGGAGCCGGACTCGACTGGGGACCGGACATGACTGGGTACCGGACTGGGGACCTGACAGGACTGGGGATCGGACTGGACTGGGGTTCGGACTGGGGCCGGACACGACTGGAGACTGAACAGGACTGTGCTGGGGACCGGACTGGACTGGGGACCGGACTGGGACCGGACTGGAGCCGGACTGGACTGGGGACCAGACATGACTGGGTACCGGACTGGGGACCTGACAGGACTAGGGATCGGACTGGACTGGGGGTCAGACTGGGGCCGGACACAACTGGATACTGGACAGGACTGGACTGGAGACCGAACAGGACTGGGGGTCGGACTGGGGACCAGACTGGACTGGGGACCGGACCGGACTGAGGACCGGACTGGACTGGGGGTCGGACTGGGGCCGGACACGACTGGAGACTGGACAGGACTGGACTGGGGACCGGAAAAGACTGGGGACCGGACAGGACTGGGGGTCGGACTGGGGACCGGACTGGACTGGGGACCGGATCGGACTGAGGACCGGACTGGACTGGGGGTCGGACTGGGGACCGGACAGGACTGGGGACTGGACTGGACTGGGGAACGGACTGGGACTGGATTGGGGACCAGACTTGAGTGGGGACCGGACTAGACTGCAGACCGGACTGGACTGGGGATCCGGACTGAACTAGGGAACCGGACTGAACTGGGGACCGAACTGGACTGGGGAATGGACTGGTGACTGGACTGGGGACCCGACAGGACTGGACTGGGGATCCCACTGGACTGGAGACCTAACTGGACTGGGGACCTGACTGGATTGGGGACCTGACTGAACTGGGCACCTAACTGGACTGGAGACCGGACAGGACTCGGGACCGGACTGGACTGGAGACCAGACTGGACTGGGGAACGGACTAGACTGGGGACCGGACTGAACCGGGGACCGGACTGAACTGGGGACCCGACTGGACGGGGAACTGGACTGGACTGGACTGCAGTGCAATGTAGTAAAGTTAAGTTGAGTACTCACTCAATCAATATACTTAAGTTTTCACTTCTATCGGCAGTCCCTATGACAGACAATTTTTTTTATTGCATATTATTTGTTATATGAAAAAAGAGTAATAATAATTATCTGTGAGTTCAATAAGTATCGAATAGATGGCGCATACTGTATTGAATGGTTTACTACAATATAATTTAACATATACCTTAGGCACAGCAACGCGTGGCCGGGTCCGCTAGTATTCTTAGTAAAGATAAAGACTCTGATAGAATAATATGTAATTGAACAGTGATTACATTCCGTGAATTGATTTTTTTAATGTTTGTTTATACATAATATTATTATCTTGTTCAGTTACAAATAACTGTTATCGAACTATAACAAGTTTATATTTATGTACTTATCTTATATGACCGTTTGTTTCTTAAATAAATAAATGAAAATAAATTATCTGAGGACGCGAAAAACACAACTTATAATGTATCTACATACGCACTAACGCCTATAATCCCCGAAGGGGTAGGTAGAGGTGTAATCAGTACACCCACATTTCGCCGAGCGTATTTCAGTCCTATGATGTGATGGGGGCGACCCTATCTTCATACCGGGCACAATTTTTTTTAATATTTTTCATTTTGCGTGAATAACAACGAGCAAGACGCTCGCCTGATTGTAAGCGCCACGCCTGCCCATAAACAGAAGCAGCACCACACAGAACCTTGAATTACAAAGCTCTGCATGGCACTGAAGTGCGCTCGTCACCTCAAGACATAAGGTGTTAAGTCTCATAATGCCCAGTAAGTTCACTGGATTCAATGTCCTTCAAACCCAAACACAACAGTGCTTCACCAGTGTGTAAGCAAGCAACCAAGCAACAGTTTTCTTGGTGGCGGAAATAGACAAAGTGGTGGTACCAACCCAGACGGTCTCTCGCATACGAGGGACCTACCCCACCTGCAGTAGGGTCGACTCATGTTACAGAAAGCATTAGCTTGTAATTTTTAAACAGCTTGGAATTTAGCCGCTCACTCCATACAAAATTCGGCTGTCCATGGTCCTCTACTATACTGTACTATACTATAATATTCATTATTATTATTAAATTGTTACACTTGACTGCTCTATTGGCGCATTATTTATATTTAAGGTATATCACGTTGACATTTTTAATATTTTCTAAGAAAAATATTAATTTTAATTTCAAAATTGTTAATTTTCATTTTTAATATGTGAGTGCGAGTCCCATGTATGATGGTTATACTTAGGGCTATTTCCTCAAAAAGCCCATCCAGGAATTCCTGTACATTGCACTCGCACAATTCTGGATAAGCAATGTCTGGACATTAAAAGAGGCCATAACCCATGAGTTTGTTTCGGCATTTCTTCTCATGGCTAGCTATGAAATGCCGAAAAGAGATATTTCAAAAAATATAAATATGTAATTTAATATAAAAAATATTGACATGTAAAATTGATATTTATGATCCAATTTACAGAATAAATGATTTGAATTTGAATAAAAAAAATTAAGACCGGTCACCTACCTGACGTCAATCCCTCTAGAAAAGGAGGAACTGGGAGAAACACCCAGACCCGAAATCAATATTGGTAGAGTACTGAACCATTTTATTTGGGTGCGGAAATTGAATCCGCGGCCACTCGTTTCACAGCCGATTACTCACCCACTACTGAGCCTGCCGAAAAAATATCTGGCACAATACGTATGTAAAATACAAAGAAACTCGTCAACCTTAAATTACAATTCGGAATTACAGTTGTTCAACTATGTTACAATGGCAATTTATTTTTGAAATTTAATCCAGTGTAATAGCGTTTCTTAATTTCATCAAATAGCAGAGATATAAAGGTCATAATACATAAAAACATACAGCGAACCTCATTTCACGAATCTAGCATAAAACTAGACTTGCATCTGGGTGAGCTAATTGCAACGCGACCGCTTATTCTAGGTTACTGCTTGTTTTTGAGTTTTTATGACCTTTTTTATGATTCGGACTGAGTTATGAGGTTCAGACTAATCTCTTTCTTTTTATGCTTCACTTATACTTCGGACTATTTGGATGCTTTTGCGGCATAATTGGTGAGTAGCTGTGAAGTGAGAGGCTGCGGGTTCGATTCCCGCACTGAGACATATGTTTGTGTGATCTACAAATACGTGTTTCTGGTTGGGTGTTGTGAGAATGCAAGTCCCTCATAGTCCCTGATACCCACGATACAGGGTCAGGACTATGTGTGTGACTGTTGGATGTATTTATTATTTATTGTTTTAATTCGTTGATCTCAATATGAGCGAACCGGGTCGAGTATAAATTAAATAGCGCGAAAAGTAATGACTGGTATAGAATATAATATATATAAGTGTACCTTGTCCGAAATGATAGTAAATTTTAAATATTACATTTTAAATGCTTTTTTGATTTAGATAAAATTTAGATACATGATAGATTTTGAAATAACGTTTAAATGCTTGCTTATTCATTTATTTTACAAGATATTATCACTTTTATAAATGATACAGTGAAAAACTTTAGTTTTGCGACTTGCCTTAAATGCCACAATATCAATTAATTATAAGAAATACGCAAATAATTTTAATTGTGTTGTAAAAATTATCATAAACAGTATCTGAAAAATAGGTCAATATATACAGGGTTAATTTTAAAACACCAGCAACCTCGCAGGACCAGATAGCTGACCCCATACGGAACAACTTTTGTTCTACGAGTTTGTATATAACTCAATATATTTAAAAAAAAATGATTTTACAAGTTTTTGTTGTGTCGTATTTTTCTTCGTAGCGTTCGGCGTGCGCGCGCGACTCAAAGAAGCCGCTCAGCTGGCTCGGGCGATGACCTTCAACGCTAGCCCCGTTCCCCACGCTTCGCGTGTTTGCTTACGTAATCTGCGATGCGTGTATGTAACATTCAAGACGGAAATTAAATGAATACTTATTTTTGTATGAAAATAAAATCTAACAAATTATCAAAAGTCGTAGAACAAAAGTAGTAGCTTATAACCTTAGGTATCTACCCCTGCGAGGTTGCTGGTGTTTTAAAAATAACCCTGTATACAAAGTCAATAAAATATGAATTAAATACAAGTTTTAAGTTCGGTTTTATCACAGATGATGTCAAAGTAACCATTTACTTTACGATATAATAATGAATATATAGTTTGATCGAGAAACAACTATCGTATACTGAAACAATATAACCACTTAAAAACAATAAATTATTTGTACATGGAGGCGTGTTCAAATATTGTAAAAACTAAAAAAATCATCGTCGGGAAACGGGGAGAGTCACAAAACGGACAGATCATTTTTTTAAAGCTGAGCTTACACATGAGGACATTGATACCAAAAATTTGTACTTGGTTAAGATAAAAAAAACAAGACATTATAATTATAATTATGCTTTTCATTTTTATTTAAGTATCAACAATCAAAGTGCCAATACAATCTCTTAGTGTGGGAATCAAACTCGTGCTACTGCGCCACGGAGATACCGATAAGGATGTGCGAGGATACACCCATTATCATCATCATCATCATCAGCCACAAGACGTCCACTGCTGACATAGGCCTCTCCCAAAGATTTCCAGACTGACCTGTTGGAAGCGGCCTGCATCCAGCGACTTCCTGCGATCTTTATCAGGTCGTCTGTCCACCTTATACCTTACCACCCATTATCGCACCCATATTATTATTGCGGTAACTTCACCCTGCATCAGTCCAGAGGAATGGACAAAAGCAGGGCTCGCGAGTCCGAGTACGAAATTGTGCTTGTTTATGTGCAGCGGTGATCTCTTATCAAGTGACCCCAATTTACGACCGCAGGGCTGACAACAGCTGATAACCTCCGTCGTCCAGTTGTATAAATACGGTGGAAAGATAAATCGGCGACAGAAGTAAACTGAGATCGTAACAAAATGTTTCTCGTACTCGTGAGCCTGGCAGCATTGACTGCGGCGGTACCTCAAAACTTCAGTCAGTCATTTCACCATACGTGGCCAGGTAATAATCCTGATAATTTCTGGTCTGGACTTACTGCATACGTGGAAAACATCGTCAGAGCCGTTAAAAACGTGCGTCCATTGCCCCGGCCCATTACACCGAAGACACAGATCAAAGACAAACAGTATATAGTTAAGATACAGTTGAGCGGTTTCGAGGACAAAGATATCGCATTGATAGTACAGAATTATTATCTTTTTATACAAGCGGCAAATAGCTTGAATTTATACGTGGATCTGATAATTCTGCCTGAAAATGTTAACCCGAATGGCACATGGACATATACTCGAGGAGTTTTGAAGGTCGTGTTTTCTTTGAAAACTGAGGACGAGGAGGATAATGATCCGGAAGACGAAGACGAGAATACAAAACAAATCACACAGAATTCGGTGGGTCAAACAGAACAGACAGTAAAGTTAGCTAAAGATAATTAACGTTACCCACACGCGCTTACATACACTTACTGGCGCACTACGAAACTTCAATTTATAATAGGTGATTGATTATAATGATAATCTTTTACTTTAATTTCAAGGTCATTTATTAGAATTCGGTTATGTCCAGATTCAGAGCCAGTGAATACCTTACGGTTCGTTACTGGCTGACGTCTTAATGAGTAATCATTTTTATAGGAATGACTTATTAACAATTATGTTGATCGATGGGTCTGAATGCAGCAGTTTCATGCACTTTTTTTCCTAAACCTTTATATTGTTAGCTGCTTGGAATGCCCCATGTTCTAAAATACAAGTATCAGCTCAGTTTAGGCACGAGATCTGCCACAAATTTTATGTAACTTCGTCTTTGGAAACATAAAAAGAAATATTCAATTTTGAAATGTATGTATTTTGTTCTTCTGTTATTATATTATAATTAAATATTTTTTCTATTTAATATATATTTTATTAAAAGGCCTGTAATTGCGGGCTATGATAGTTATCATATGTTTCTATGAAACCTGATGACGAGACGAATAAATTGCTCGTCGGACGGTGTGAACGCCGCATGCCCTCAAACACCAGTAATATCACATCATAACATTAAATTACAAGTGAAACATATGCCCGATTGGATAGCGACCAGCGTAGACATGGTGAAAAGCCATGGTGGCTAGTTCCGGCTAGTCACGGTTCGAGGTCAGCCTGTCTATATCCAGTAACTTCAAGTGGGCATAGTTCTGGCGACCAGACATCGAGGGACTCAACGTCGCTCATCAGTTGAAATTATATTTAGACTGCACTGTATTCACCAGTAGGTATATTGTAGTCATTTTGTTCTACCAGTATAATAGGGCACTGTAATGCACTACTTACAACATGTGTGAATGTAATGATAACGTAACATTACCTACATCTGCTATTATTTTACTGATATTAATGACCTTCAAACGCGAACAGAACAGAGCTTATACATTGTTTGGTGGCAGAAATAGACATTCAATAGTATAAAAGTGGAACAAATATTAGGTGTCCGATATTACACCAGTAATTAACAATTTCATTTGTTTGGATTAAAAGCATTGTTAATTATACTATATATAAAGAGTTACTATCTATCTATCTATCTACTCGGTGAAATGATAGATAAAGGATTCAAGATGTAAAGTGTCACTTTTATCATTAGCTTGAAGGACGAATCGTCGTGCCGCCATTACGGTACTGGCGTGCGAGTGCAACAGCGACATGTTTCCACTACACTTCCAATAATTATTAATATAAATAAATAATTTTTGAGTGGTAGAGCCACGCTGTAGACAGTTTTGTTTACAGCATGAATGGGCTGGCTCGACCGGGTCATTACCACTGTCTGACAGAAAACCAACGTAACGTAGCGGCTTGCTGCTGCGTTTCGTATGGTGAGAGAGGTATCCGGAAGCCCAGATCCCCTCCCCTTCCCAATCCCTAATTATCCCTTTCCTTTATAGTCGGCAACGCGCCCATGATTCTTCTGGTGGTGGGCGTACATGGGCGGTGGAGATCACTTACCATCAGGTGACCCACTTGCTCGTTTGCCGGCCTATACCTTAAAAAAAATGGTCGTACATATAGTGGTCCCAGGATCAGCATTATACATCCAGTTACTTATAATAACTATGGTGACCATCAACGACTCTCCACGTTTCAGGTGTACGGTACTCACTTTGCCATGTCAGGATAAAAAGGTCAATTTAGTTATGTCTCTTTTGATGATGATATTCAGCGATGTTCGTGTAGACACTATAAAAGTGTACCCAAGGACCGCTCCCGAATGGTGTAGGACTATTGTAGTATTCGACATAAATCTATACTAGTTTATTGTGATAAGTTTTTTGTGGATTGGGTAACTGATTCTATGGAAATGAATATGGCACCTGCCTGACCTATGTAAAATCACGGATAAAATAGGCAGGTGGTGACTCGCCAACTCAGGTAGATGGACTCCCCAAAATCGTCGCTACAAAAGGTGACAAGAGAGCAACACCAGATGAGTGGCTAAAGGGTGGAGACGTGTCACTGGGCTTTAAATAACGATCATTTGCTCCCTTAGGATCCCATCACGTTGCCCACTAACCACTTACGTTTCACATCCAACCTTCGAGCAAAACTCTACTCTGACCGGCCGGTGAAGGCAAGCCAGAGGTGGGGGATCTGTTCCTCATCAGTGTTCACTCCGCCGGCCCGCCGGTGAATTATAATTATTATTAATGTACAGTGTTGATTTCTTATCAAGTGACCCATGAGCTCATTTACCTTCTTGACTATTCAAAAAACCCGATGTATCAATACACAGTATAAAACAAAGTCGCTTCCCGCTGTCTATCTGACTGTCCCTATATATGCTTAGATCTTTAAAACTACGCAACGGATTTTGATGCGGTTTTTTTATTAGATAGAGTGATTCAAGAGGAAGGTTTATATGTATCATACATGCATAATATAGTAGAGAAACACTGGTAATTTTAGAGGTTTGTAATATGATGTCGTAAATGAACACAATTTTTTGCTTACATTGCAAACGCTAGCTAAACCCTACGAGATAGATCAAAATAATGTATTACAGTATTGAACACCTTAAAAAGATGTTCAAAAAAGCGATTTTCTTTTTCATGAGTGGTAGAGCCACGCTGTAGACAGTTTGTCTACAGCATGATTGGGCCGGCTCAACTGGGTCATTACCACTGTCTCACAGAAAACCGACGTAAAGTAGCGGCTTGCTGCTGCGTTTCGTACGGTGAGTGAGATATCCGGAGGCCCAAATACCCCTCCCCAATCCCTAATTATCCCTTTCCTTTAAGGTTGGCAACGCGCCCATAATGCTTCTGATATTGTGGGCATCCATGGGCGGTGGAGATCACTTACCATCAGGTGACCCACTTGCTCGTTTGCCGATCTATGCTATTAAAAAAAAAACTTTGATTTACAAAGCGCTGCATGGCACTGGACTGCGCTCGCCACATGATGTTAAGTCTTAAAATGTCCAGTAATTTTACTGGCTTCAATGTTCTTCCAACAGAAATATAACAGCGCTTAAACACTGCTGGTTGGCAGCAGAAATAGAAAAAATGGTGGTACCAATCCAGACAGCCTCTCGTATATTGATATAGTATATATCACCTAACAAACTATTTTATTTTTTAAAGGCTTATCCCAATCGTTCCACAATTGCCGGAGTTACTGTATACAAATGTATACTACACAGCCGACCTTAGAACATCCTCCTTTTTTTCTTCGGTTAACAAACACACACATTGATTTCTTGCCACTTCGTACTTTCCTACAGCCACGTATTCAATCTTAGCGAACGTTTGATTCATTTCTTATAATCTCAGCAGAGTTCTTATTGCGAAGGCCCAGGGGCCCGTGGGGCCGGGATCCTAATCCCGCGGTAATCCACGGATCATCCCGGGCCGAGCGCGTCAACTTTCAATCTCACCGAAGCCCTTTAATTCCATAAATTGATCGCGAGTTCTTTTTGTTTTTCCATTCCATTACTGGGTAAGGCCGTAGATTTTTCCACTTTTTTCATTACCAGTCACATTCATATTAATATCATAAACAATTAACACTTTTTACCAGCTTTGATAATTTTATCCTGTAGATTAGTTTTTTGGGTAAAAACAACTTTTACGAATTAGCTCTAACTATAACAGTTTTTATATAATTTAATTTTAACGATGTTAAGGATTTACGTTTTGATACAAAAACAAAATGAACATAAATTTCATCAGATAGTAAATTGACAAAATTACGAATATTTTGTTAAGTAAGCCATATAATTTTTAGTTTATGTAAAATTACAAGGTTTGAGCAATTAAATCCAATAATTCATTATTTTAAAAGAGCGTTTATTTATTTTTTATTCCAGTTTTAAAACAGGTCATCAATTTTTACACTTTTATGTTACTATTTTATGTTACCAATATTGGTAAGTAAATGAAGTCTTTGAATAGTATTCGAAGAATATGTAAAATTAGACGGGCAATCCTAAGCAGAACAATAAAAAAAAGAAAAAGAAGTCGCCATATTGTGGCCTATGGATTGTTTCAAACAGTGCACGAGTTTTTCGTCAGTGAAATTCAGAAACAGTTTTGTGATATTTTTAAGGTAAGTAGACGCTTGTTTATGTTCATTGTATTATTTTTTTAGGCGACATAGCTTATATTTATCGAGAAAACATCTATAACGTCGCAAATCTTTTTATTTTTGAAATTATAAGCTAATTACATCAAAAATATTTCGCTTTTATGATACTTTTATGTTACTTTTATGATACTTTTATGTTACCTTTAACATAAACTTTTACGTTCCAGTAGCACAACTTATGTTCAATTTTTTGGTAAAGTACCGTAATCTTAATCTTTCGTTATGTTCGCCCCTGTATTATAAATTATGTTGCTTTTATGTTACTTTTATTTTTTTACTTTATGTTAAAAAGTGGAAAAAACTACGGCCTTACCCTACTTTGATTGAAGTATTAACTGTTTGCGACGTTCGTTGAGTTAAATGGAACTTACTGCATTTGTATAACTTTCCAAACTCGAGTATAATATTGCAAATATACCTTTGAAGTTACTATTGTTATAACCAAACTGGAAATAATTAAATAAGTTTTAACAAAACTTAAAAACCATATTCAAAATAACGCTGAAATGACAAAAATAGTCATAATGGTCTCTTTAGAGTCGGTACCTGAGTCGCTTCCGGACAATTGAAATTGCAGCGGTTCCAAAGAGACCCATAGAAATTGTTATTTTAGCTTTTGCAGTCAAAGGTGAGGCTTTGGTGGGAGGTCCCACCAGCAGATACATGCATTTACATAATTATAAAGGTACGTTTTAATGTATTCGCTTTATAACGCCATAAACTATGTGAATCTGTATTTTTATCTTTAACGATAATTATTATATTAATCAATGATGTGGCATTTAATTAATACGGCGATAACACCTGCCACATATAAGTGAGAGTCATAGAAAACCGACGTAAAGTAGCGGCTTGCTGCTGCGTTTCGTACGGTGAGTGAGATATCCGGAGGCCAAAATCCCCCTCCCTTTCCCAATCCCTTAATTATCCTTTTCCTTTAAGGTCGGCAACGCGCCTATGATTATTTTTGGTGTTGTGGGCGTACATGGGCGGTGGAGATCACTTACCATCAGGTGACCCACTTGCTCGTATGCTGGTCCATTCTATAAAAAAATACGAAAAGAATGTGTCGCTGTCGCCTGACTCGCATCACATGTCATCCAAACAGGCCTAACTGTATTATTATATTATTACTATTATTCTATAACTCACACCGTTCTTCAAGAAGTCGGGATTCAAATACAAATGGCCGGCTTAAAGATTAGCAAGTTTTAACAAACAAGCATAGATAGAAAGCGCAAATCAAATCCCTTCTGCTGAAACCCCTTGAACACAGGTTTTCATTTAAGTGGTGAAGCCGCGATGGGGACAGTTTTGTCTACAGCATGAAGAATTAATGGTTTAACTGGTTGAAAACGCTTGCGGCATTAAAACAGTGTTGAGTGTAAGAAGCCTAAATAAATAAATAAATGAAGGGGTCTAGGTATCCTAGCAGCGCAAAGTGACTAAACTGAACGTGGCTTTAAGTATAGTCCAGTGTAAATGTAATGTCGGCCCTGAAGAGCCATTGTGTCCCTCGACGGTCTCAGAAATATACTGGCATGAAGATACTGGATATACACTGGCTGACCCGAATCGCGATTAGCTTAAACGAGCCGCTAAGGCAGGTGTTTCACCATGTATTTTATCCGAGCACGGCAAAGTGACTGCACTACACCTGATGGTAAACGCAGTGCAGCCCAAAAAAATAGCGACCAGAATCATGCCCGCCTGTATAAATGCTTCTTCGCACTCCGAAGAGGGAAGAAGCAAATCGAGGGGCCTGTGACAGCACAGACGGATGACCGATACAGGCGCAGGGATACAAGGATGTACCCGCCCCAACCAACCATCAAGCCATTTTCCAAGCTCGAGAAACCTCAGGAGGACCGAATATACACTGGCTGATCCTGGAATACGATACACACAAGTTGTGTGGGTCACTATCTATGGCAGGTTTTAACACGATGTATACGGCAGTCGCTACCTAGTCGGGTACAAAATGATCAGGTATCCCACCAGCACTGCTGCTTACCCTGAATCATAAAAAAATAACATTGAGTAACATCTTGCTGTTGGGTTTGTAAGTTAATGAGATACACCCCCTCCCCTTCCTTTAATAATTCTTTTTTTTTTATTGCCTTGATAGACAGAGGAGCAAGCGGTCCCGCCTGATGGTAAGCGGTTACCGCCGCTCATGGACATCGCCAATGCCAGGGGCACAGCCAAGCCGCTGCCTACCGTTGAAGGAATATTGGAACGTAGTTCCTTATCGCGCGTTGCGAAAGGGGGCTAGACGGAAAAAATTGGTACGAAAAGTTGGCACGACATAATTCTCCGGCCAAGAATAAATATAATATTAATTTGATATCTAGCACACAAAGTTAAAGTCGAAATTCCGTTAATAAAAGTAAAACTTATGACATATGGAAATGTAGACGTGGTTTGAAATTTGAATTTTTGATTATCGAACACGGCGCGGCGGTCCACCGTTTAGGCTGCGTTTAGACGACGCGAAAAATTTCGTGCGGCCGTTTACACGATCGCGCAGTCGCCGCGTGGTTGGAGCGTTGCGAAGTATTAAACATTATGGCTTAGTCAATAGAGTTTACATTAGTTTTTCGAGTGATTCGAGCGCGGCCGCCGCGCGGCCACAACGCGGTGGGATTCCTTGTCATATAAATGCGCCCTTAGTAGCCAGTCACCAAATTACCTATCATAAAATATTTGAATGTTGGCTGCTTCCAGATTATACAGTGTCTAATATATAGTCTACGGGATGACTGTTTAATATTACGACTCACATCGAATGTTCTGGAACTCTCTAGAACGTTCGGTGTGACGTCACGTAGACTGTAAGACCGGCCGGTGCTCGCCGATTTACGGGCTGGGCGACGTAGCAGCCGGTGTGCTCCCTTCGGACCCTCCGTCCCCCCCGAGATCGAGATCATTTTAGTCAAGCCCGAGAGGTGGTCAAGCGCGAGCAGTCCATCGATCAACGGAAGGTTCGAGAGAAATCGAGAACCTTCCGGGTGACGTCACGCGCGCCGATTGACTAGCCAACGCTAGCCGACCTCCCTGGAGCTTCGAGAATTATGGAAGTACCAGGTGTTCAAACCCGTTCCCCCTACCCCCACCCAATTTGTCCTCACCCCGCCTCGGCCTAAATCGGTAATTTTTGAGGCTAGAGGGTCGTGCGACGGCTTGTCGCAATCGGCTTATTGAGCCCGACACTTTGGCCCCAATAAAAATAAATTTCGACCCCCCAGTAAGAAAGATCTGTAAAAATATCTCTAAAAATTCAAATATCTCAGAAACTACAATAGATAGACAAATAAAATTTTATTAAAATTCCTTCACTAATTAATCGAAAGGAACTTCGTTCCATCCGGGTGTCCCTTGACACCTCTCAAGTTTTTTTTTTTTCGGCCTCGTTTTAAGAAGGACATGTCATAGCGCTCGGGTAACACCGAGGCAGGGACTTCATTCCAGAGCTTACACGTGCGTGGTATATATGAGCGCTGGAAACGTACGGTGCTAGATCGCATGGTTTCCAGGTAGTATGGATGAACTCTACTGCGGTTCCGGGTATTTAATTCCTACATTTAAAACTCAAAATTTTGATAAATGCCGAAACTTTCCTGATACATTGTCGTTGGGAAGCCCCACACGCTTAATATATTCTTAGTAAAGATAAAGGCTGATAGAATAATAATTGAACAGTGATTACGTTCCGTGAAATGATTTTTTTTTATATTTGTTTATACATAATATTACTATCTTGTTCAGTTACGAGTAACTGTTATTGAACAATAACAAGTTTATATAGGGTGTCTCAGTAAGAGTGCACTTTTTCATTTTAAAATAAAAGGAAGTATTTTATGTCAGAGTTGTGATATTTTTATTGTATTGTAAAGAAGACATGTTCCGATTATGTATGGAATAAAATATCCGGCAAATGACCCCCACGGCTTCGATGACAGGCCATTGACAGACAGGCCACACCCACTGCGCTACTGAGGCTGCCGAAAAAAATATCTGGCACAATACGTATGTAAAATACAAAGAAACTCGTCAACCTTAATTTACAATTCGGAATTACAGTTGTTCAACTATGTTACAATGGCAATTTATTTTAAAATTTAATCCAGTGTAATAGCGTTTCTTAATTTCATCAAATAGCAGAGATATAAAGGTCATAATACATAAAAACATACAGCGAACCTCATTTCACGAATCTAGCATAAAACTAGACTTGCATCTGGGTGAGCTAATTGCAACGCGACCGCTTATTCTAGGTCACTGCTTGTTTTTGAGTTTTTATGACCTTTTTATGATTCGGACTGAGTTATGAGGTTCAGACTAATCTCTTTCTTTTTATGCTTCACTTGTACTTCGGACTATTTGGATACTTTTGCGGCATAATTGGTGAGTAGCTGTGAAGCGAGAGGCTGCGGGTTCGATACCCGCACTGAGACAAATGTTTGTGTGATCTATAAACACGTGTTTTGGGTTGGGTATTGTGAGACCGCAAGTCCCTCATAGTCCCTGACACCCACGATATAGGGTCAGGACTATGTGTGTGACTGTTGGATGTATTTATTATTTATTGTTTTAATTCGTTGATCTCAATATGAGCGAACCGGGTCGAGTATAAATTAAATAGCACGATAAGTAATGACTGGTAAATAATTTATATATATAAGTGTACCTTGTTCGAAATGATAGTAAATTTTTAAATATTACATTTTAAATTATTTTTTGATTTAGATAAAATTTAGATACATGATAGATTTTGAAATAACGTTTAAATGCTTGCTTATTCATTTATTTTACAAGATATTATCACTTTTATAAATGATACAGTGAAAAAATTTAAGTTTTGCGACTTGCCTTAAATGCCACAATATCAATTAATTATAAGAAATACGCAAATAATTTTAATTGTGTTGTAAAAATTATCATAAACAGTATCTGAAAAATACGTCAATATATATACAAAGTCAATAAAATATGAATTAAATACAAGTTTTAAGTTAGGTTTTATCACAGATGATGTCAAAGTAGCCATTTACTTTACGATATAATAATGAATATATAGTTTGATCAAGAAACAACTATCGTTTACTGAAGCAATATAACCACTTAAAAACAATAAATTATTTGTACCCCTCCATGTTCAAAAATTGTAAAAACTAAAAAAATCATCGTCGCAAAACGGGGAGAGTCACAAAACGGACAGATCATTTTTTTAAAGCTGAGCTTACACATGAGAACATTGATACCAAAAATTTGTACTTGGTTAAGATCAGAAAAACAAGACATTATAATTATATGCTTTTCATTTTTATTTGAGTATCAACAATCAAAGTGCCAATACAATCTCTTAGTGTGGGAATCGAACTCGTGCTACTGCGCCACGGAGATACCGATAAGGATGTGCGAGGATACGCCCATTATCGCACCCATATTATTATTGCGGTGACTTCACCCTGCGTCAGTCCAGAGGAATCGACAAAAGCAGGGCTCGCGAGTCCGAGTATGAAATTGTGCTTGTTTATGTACAGCGGTGATCTCTTATCAAGTGACCCCAAGAGCTCGCTTGCCCTCTTAGCTATCGAAAAGCCAGATGCATTAAAAATAAATACAGTCTCAAGTATTTCGAAGAAATTTACGACCGCAGGGCTGACAATAGCTGATAACCTCCGTCGTCCGGTTGTATAAATACGGTGGAAAGATAAATCGGCGACAGAAGTAAACTGAGATCGTAACAAAATGTTTCTCGTACTCGTGAGCTTGGCAGCATTGACTGCGGCCGTACCTCAATACTTCAGTCAGTCATTTCACCATAGTCACCATTCGTGGCCAGGTTTTTCCTTCGGTAATAATCCTGATAATTTCTGGTCTGGATTTTCTTCACACATGGAAAACCTCGACAAAGCCATGGGAAACTTGCATCAAATGTTCCCGCCCAGTATACCGAAGATAGAGATCAAAGACAACCAGTATATAGTAAAGATAGAGCTGAGCGGTTTCGAGGACAAAGATATCGAATTGAGAGTAAAGGATTATTCTCTTATTGTAAAAGCGGAAAATAGCTTCAAAACTTACTGGGAAGCGATAGTTCTGCCTAAAAATGTTAACCCGACTGGCACATGGACATATACTCGAGGAGTTTTGAAGGTCGTGTTTTCTTTGAAAACTGAGGACGATGAGGATAATGATCCGGAAGACGAAGACGAGAATACAAAACAAATCACACAGCATTCGGTGGGTCAAACAGAACAGACAGTAAAGTTATAATTAACGTTACCCACACCCGCATACATGCACTTACTGGCGCACTATGAGGCGTCAATTTATAATAGGTAATTGATTATAATGATATTATATTAACTTTATATTAATTCGATTATGTCCACATTCAGAGCCAGTGAATACCTTATGGCTCCTTACTAGCTGACGTCTCAATGAATAATCGATTTTTTTTAGAAATTACTTATTAACAATTATGTTGATCGATTGGTCTGAGTGCGGCAGGTACATACACTTTTTATCCAAAACCTAAATATTGTAAGCTGCGTGGAGCGCCCGATGTTCTAAAATACAAGTATCAGCTCAGTTTAGGCACTAGATCTTCAACAAACTTTGTGTAGCTTCGTCTTCCGAAACATAATAAGTGATATTAAATGTTGAAATGTACGTATTTTGTAGTTCTGTTATTTTATTATAATTAAATATTTTTTCTATTTAATATATATTTTATTAAAAGGCCTGTAATTGCAGGCCATGATAGTTATCATATGTTTCTATGAAACCTGATGACGAGACGAATAAATTGCTCGTCGGACGGTGTGAACGTCAGTAACATCACATCGGAACATTGAACCGGCTAGTCGCGGTTCGAGGTCAGCCTGTCACTTCAGATGGGCATAGTTCTGGCACTGTATACTGTATTGTAACTCAGCTGAATTTTAGAAATAAATGCCTACAGCCGCGCGGTACGTAAACATGCGATAGGGCTGCCCGCCTCCATCATTTTAATTACATTTGCCTACTTTGTGATTCCATTTAGTTTTGTGTTTATAAAATACTTTTTTATGGATTCAGTTAGGGCATTACACCCACTCTAAATAACGACAACAACTACGTAATAAAAGTACCTTTTAAGTTGCTAAAATTAATAAAACTGCGCAGCTGCGTACATTGTTTTGTCGCTTTATTATCCTAGCCTGTAAAAAAACTCGACTGTCGATATCATACATACCGAACTTTCTAAGAAATTCGTTATTTTGTTTACTTATTAGGATGCTTGCACGAGTAGACTGTTATTGACCATAACTAATAAGTAGGATTCATAGATTATATTCTAAACGTTATCATATTCTTACCTCCTCAATATCGTAAGATATGAATAAAATAAGTTAAAAATACAACAAAATTACTGGTGCAGCAGAAGACAAAAGTCAGACAAAAATAACAGACTACGCAATAGCGTTCAAATAAAATCCTTTTATAGAGAAAACAAAGCTGCTGACGCCTTAGTGCCGCGTTACAAAACTCTAATCCTTACAAACTTCAACACCTACCTACTCAACTAAAATGCAAGAAACAGCTGACGAGTAATTTTAATAACTTTTTATCTCAGCTTATTAACGTCTGTATGAATTATGTACCTACAACTCGCAACAACTCAAAACTAAAATTCATTGGTCACCAATGCCAAACTGAACAGCTGGCTGCGAATGTTTTAAAACCAAAACCCTCTTAAACAAATCAATATTCTGATTTCATGCGTCTAGCTATTGTTGTTGTTATTAATACCGAAAAATATTCATCGTACGGAACCCTTTCCACGCGAGTTTAACTCGCGCTTGACCGGTTTTTTCTAGTATTATTCATACACACAGTACAATAAACAACTTTTATTAATAATGAAATACCACGTCATTACTGATACAAACTAATAAAACAAAACACACATGCCCCCAGGTTTTAACACAAGCGTACCTACCGTATCATGATTCATGAATGCCTATAACTACCTATTTCACTCGTGTCAATTACTTTCCTTTAATCTATTTACTTTATTTATTAATCCAGACATTTATTTTCGGGAGTTAAAAGGAAATACTTATCCATTAAAAACACACACACATTATGTACCTACCTAGTAGTAAGTAAAATTATTTTATAGTCTTACCTTTCAGAGTTTCCAGGTAATCTAAAAAAAGTTATCTCTGGATGCGTTATTAATTCATGCAACCAAAAAAAGCACAATATATCCTACTCGTCATATTAAATAATATCTTATTTTTAGTGAAAAAATTGTTAAAAAACAATACACCGTCCGTTCGTGACTGCGGCACAGTCGCGACTGTCTACATGCCGAGCGCATGCCGTGATCGAGGCGCGTAGGCATAGCTCGCGTTACATCAGTTTGTATGAAGATGGAATACTGTATAGATAATAATACTGTGGTTCTGGCGACCACACATCGAGGGACTCAATGTCGCTCATCAGTTGAAATTATATTTAGACTGCACTGTATTCACCAGTAGGTATATTGTAGTCATTTTGTTCTACCAGTATAATAGGGCACTGTAATGCACTACTTACAACATGTGTGAATGTAATGATAACGTAACATTACATACATCTGCTATTATTTCACTGATATTAATGACCTTCAAACGCGAACAGAACAGAGCTTATACATTGTTTGGTGGCAGAAATAGACATTCAATAGTATAAAAGTGGAACAAATATTAGGTGTCCGATATTACACCAGTAATTAACAATTTCATTTGTTTGGATTAAAGGCATTGTTAATTATACTATATATAAAGAGTTACTATCTATCTATCTATCTACTTGGTGAAATGATTGAAAAAGGATTCAAGATGTAAAGTGTCACTTTTATCATTAGCTTGAAGGACGAATCGTCGTGCCGCCATTACGGTACTGGCGTGCGAGTGCAACAGCGACATGTTTCCAATAATTATTAATATAAATAAATATTTTTTGAGTGGTAGAGCCACGCTGTAGACAGTTTTGTTTACAGCATGAATGGGCTGGCTCGACCGGGTCATTACCACTGTCTGACAGAAAACCAACGTAACGTAGCGGCTTGCTGCTGCGTTTCGTACGGTGAGAGAGGTATCCGGAAGCCCAGATCCCCTCCCCTTCCCAATCCCTAATTATCCCTTTCCTTTATAGTCGGCAACGCGCCCATGATTCTTCTGGTGGTGGGCGTACATGGGCGGTGGAGATCACTTACCATTAGGTGACCCACTTGCTCGTTTGCCGGCCTATGCTATAAAAAAAAAAAAAAAACATCCAACCTTCGAGCATAAAGTTCTCGCGACTCCACTCTGACCGGCCGGTGAACGCCAGCCATAGGTGGGGGATCTGTTCCTCATCAGTGTTAGTGTACAGCGGTATTTCTTATCTAGTGACCCATGAGTTCATTTGCCCTCTTGGCTATTCAAAAAACCCGATGTATTAATACATATTATAAAACAAAGTCGCTTCCCGCTGTCTATCTGATTTCCCTATATATGCTTAGATTTTTAAAACTACGCAACGGATGTTTAATAGATAGAGTGATTCAAGAGGATGGTTTATATGTATAATACATGCATAATATAGTAGAGAAACACTGGTAATTTTAGAGGTTTGTAATGTGATGTCGTAAATAAACAAATTTTTTTGCGCTTACATTGCAAACGCTGGCTAAACCCTACGAGATGGATCAAAATAATGTATTACAGTATTGAACACCTTAAAAAGATGTACAAAAAGCGATTTTCTTTTTTATGAGTGGTAGAGGCACGCTGTAGACAGTTTGTCTACAGCATGATTGGGCCGGCTCAACCGGGTCATTACCACTGTCTCACAGAAAACCGACGTAAAGTAGCGGCTTGCTGCTGCGTTTCGTACGGTGAGTGAGATATCCGGAGGCCCAAATACCCCTCCCCTTCCCAATCCCTAATTATCCCTTTCCTTTAAGGTCGGCAACGCGCCCATAATTCTTCTGATATTGTGGACATCCATGGGCGGTGGAAATCACTTACCATCAGGTGACCCACTTGCTCGTTTGCCGATCTATGCTACTTAAAAAAAAAAAAAACTTTGATTTACAAAGCGCTGCATGGCACTGGACTGCGCTCGCCACATGATGTTAAGTCTTAAAATGTCCAGTAATTTGACTGGCTTCAATGTTCTTCCAACAGAAATATAACAGCGCGCAAATATAGTTGACTAGCTTTTGCTCGCGGCTCTGCCCGCGTGATCTGCTTTTCCCGGGATAAAAAGTAGCCTATGTCTTATTCTGATGTATAAGCTATATTATTGTAATTTGTTTCATTAAAATCTATTCAGTAGTTTTTACGTGAAAGAGTAACAAACATACATCTATCCATTCATCCATACTTACAAACTTTCGCGTTTATAATATTAGTAGGATGATCCAGGGTTAAACATAGGGTATTTTTTTTCTTTAAATTTGAACCCCTAAAGGGCCTAAATAGAGAATGAAATTTTGTATGAAAGCTTTTTGATGGCGAAACGAAGTTTGCGTGTTTGCGGCACAGCTAGTGTTTTAATAAAACTAAACATACTGTATAATGTGAACAAATATTTATTCACTTAATCAGTACATACACAAGTTTACATTTCTATTATTTGCCAGTCGTCTACATCTTCAGCAGAGTTTTGTTGTTGTTGAACTTGTTGGACTTTTTGGCCTTGTTGGACTTGTGGGCCTTGTTGGTCTTATTGTCCTTGTTGGACCTGTTGGCCTTGTTGGACTTGTTGGCCTTGCTGGACTTGTTGGCCTTGCTGGACTTGTTGGCCTTGTTGGACTTGTTGGCCTTGCTGCACCTGTTGGCCTTGTTGCAATTGTTGTACTTGTTGGTAATTATCTTTCAAACGAAACTCGATTCTCAAAACTCCTTCAACATATGTCCACGTGCCAGCTGGATTAACATTTTCAGGCAGGTCTCCCATACAAGAATGTAATATACTTTCTTTGTTTTCGGCTTTAATCTCCAGCACACCTTTATCTACTATCACCTTGATTTCGTCCTTCTCGTAACCGTGTATCTCGTTTGTTATTATATACAAATTGTCCTTGATCTGTACGTCCGGCAAACCGATTTCATATATACCGGACGACGGAGCGGCCGCAGCCACTGCTATCAAGCTCACGAGCACGAGGAACATCTTGCTACTGATCTCAGTTTACTTCTGTCGTCAATGTGTCAGACCCTTGTATATATACCATACGAGGATGGCAGACATTATCAGTTATCAGTTCTTGAAATGCATTGCATGCAATGGATTTCTGCGAATTGTTGTTTTACTTTATATTTTATAGAATTCTACTGAATGTATTTTTTTTACTTATCGAATAAGGCAAACGACTTAATAAGTTATCTCTTAACACGTTGACCGCCAACGCGGTCAATGTTGGGCGATGCGTGATTATCCTACCAAGCCAAGTAAAAATTCCCCATTTTGCCAATTTTCATACATTGTTTTTTTGTATTATTTAGTTACATTAATACATAAATCATTTGTATTATTATTACAAAATGGTTTCGGACTCTCTATTTTGAGTTATTAAGCGTCGGACAACATTGACCCCCATGGCCTCAGCGGATGAAAAATCGAAAATCCGTTTCACTGGGCCGCGCGGTCACGCTGTCGCCCACCCCCGCCTGCGACTCCCGCGCGTGTTTTTCGCTCGTGTTGGTCGTCCCGTCGTCGCGATCACTCGTGATTCACAATCAGTGACGTGTGCATGACGATTTATTCGCAGTTTTTAACTTATTTTAACTTATATTGACATATTTGCGCCAAAAAGAAGGAAAACCATCAAGTGGTACAAAAAAGTTGCCATAGATTTGCTTTTGAACACAGCTATGGTTAATGCTTTAATTCTCTATCAAAGCGTGACTGAAGATTTCAGTACTTGAATTTAGAAAAGCAATCATGAAGAGTTTTGTAGAATTAGATAATGTTGATGCTTCATCAAATCAAAGATCGAGGAGAGTAAAGCACCAACTTAAGAAAAAAGAAGGACCGTAAAGTAAAACACGCCGTGCGTACCAACAGTGTTATAAAAATATGGTGGCTACCCAAGGACGTTTAGTAGCTAAGAACAAGACTAAAAAAGTCAACACCTATTGTGATAACTGCCCTGACAAACCTTATCTTTATGTGGAATGTTTCATAAAAGTTCATTGATAGAGAAGACCTACTTACATACACAATAAGTTTTTTAAGAAATTTTTTATTTTTTTATAGCATTGTTTGAGTACATTTAAATAAACAGTTATTATTACTGTAACAAATTTAATTATTTTATTATAATTTCGAGAAACCATATTAGTGATATAAATTTAACAATAGCATCTCAAAAATATACCCTTTTTTTCTAAGTCGAAAGTCTGATGAAAGAACCAAGCTATATAGAATAAATTAGAGGGCCGCGCGGGTCAGCTTGTAAGCGAATTATCTCGGTACTGCTGCCCTCCGGCCCAACAGAGAGTTTTGAACACAAGCCTGACGCGCGGTCAGCGTTGTCAGACACGGCTTGAACGGAAAGTTTCAATGTCGCCCAACATTGTCCCCCATGGCCCAAATGGAAAAGTGCACTTTTTTATTGGCAGTTAACGTGTTAAGAGTACAGCACTTCCAATGAACATTTAGTATTTCAGCGAAACCGTTGAAGCTACTTAAGTAATAATACGTAACTGTACTTAAATATTATCTAATTATATATTCTAATAGTATTTGGTATATTATCATTTTTGTGCCTTTATTGTATCGACACCCGTCTAATATTTTCTTGTTATTCCTCTCCATCTAATGGTTGCTTGGAAGAGATAGCTTTTAGTGATAAGGCCGTCTCTTGCGGCACATTTATTTGCTATCCATCGTCTATTGGCTATCGTGTGGGGCCCACGCCCCACAGGGGGCAATTTGATAGTTACGAGGGGCAATTTAAAAATGGACTCGACACGACTTTAGCCCTTTCGCTTTGGGTTATTTAAATGCAATGCTAGATATAGGTGACAAATTTAACAAAAAAATGTTAAGGTGGGGCATGGCCTTAAAAAGGTTGGGAAACACTGGTCTAAATAGTAACAAAGAGTTACTATCTATCTATCTATTTACTTTGTGAAATGACAGAAAAATGATTCAAGATGTAAAGTGTCACTTTTGTCATTAGCTTGAAGGACGAATCGTCGTGCCGCCATTACGATACTGGCGTGCGAGTGCAACAGCGACATGTTTCCACTACACTTCCAATAATATTTATGGTCGTACATATAGCGGTTCCAGGATCAGCGTTATACATCCAGTTACTTATAATAATTATGGTGACCATCAACGACTCTCCACGTTTCAGGTGTACGGTACTCACTTTGCCATGTCAGGATAAAAAGGTCAATTTAGTTATGTCTCTTTTGATGATGATATTCAGCGATGTTCGTGTAGACACTATAAAAGTGTACCCAAGGACCGCCCCCGAATGGTGTAGGGCTATTGTAGTATTCGACATAAATCTATACTAGTTTATTGTGATAAGTGTTTTGTGTATTGGGTAACTGATTCTATGGAAATGAATATGGCACCTGCCTGACCTATGTAAAATCACGGATAAAATAGCCAGGTGGTGACTCGCCAACTCAGGTAGATGGACTCCCCAAAATCGTCGCTACAAAAGGTGACAAGAGAGCAACACCAGATGAGTGGCTAAAGGGTGGAGACGTGTCACTGGGCTTTAAATAACGACCATTTGCTCCCTTAGGATCCCATCACGTTGCCCACTAACCACTTACGTTTCACATCCAACCTTCGAGCAAAACTCTACTCTGACCGGCCGGTGAAGGCAAGCCAGAGGTGGGGGATCTATTCCTCATCAGTGTTCACTCCGGCCCGCCGGTGAATTATAATTATTATGAATGTACAGTGGTGATTTCTTATCAAGTGACCCATGAGATCATTTGCCCTCTTGGCTATTCAAAAAACCCGATGTATACATAGTATAAAACAAAGTCGCTTCCCGCTGTCTATCTGACTGTCCCTATATATGCTTAGATCTTTAAAACTACGCAACGTATTTTGAAGCGGTTTTTTTATTAGATAGAGTGATTCAAGAGGAAGGTTTATATGTATAATACATGCATTATATAGTAGAGAAACACTGGTAATTTTAAAGGTTTGTAATGTGATGTCGTAAATAAACACATTTTTTTGCGCTTACGTTGCAAACGGTGGCTTAACCCTACGAGATAAATCAAAATAATTTACTACAGTTTTGAACACCTTAAAAAGATCTACAAAAAAGTCCACGACACACAACTTTGATTTACAAAGCGCTGCATGGCACTGGACTGCGCTCGCAACATGATGTTAAGTCTCAAAATGCCCAGTAATTTGACTGGCTTCAATGTTCTTCCAACAGAAATATAACAGCGCTTAAACACTGCTGGTTGGCAGCAGAAATAGAGAAAATGGTGGTACCAATCCAGACAGCCTCTTGTATATTTATATAGTATATATAACCTAACAAAACTATTTTATTTTTTTAAAGGGATCCCAATCAATCCACAATTGCCGGAGTTGCTGTATACAAATGTATACTACACAGACGAACTTAGAACATCCTCCTTTTTTTCTTCGGTTAACAAACACACACATTGATTTCTTGCCACTTCGTACTTTCCTACAGCCACGTATTCAATCTTAGCGAACGTTTGATTCATTTCTTATAATCTCAGCAGAGTTCTTATTGCGAAGGCCCAGGGGCCCGTGGGGCCGGGATCCTAATCCCGCGGTAATCCACGGATCATCCCGGGCCGAGCGCGTCAACTTTCAATCTCACCGAAGCCCTTTAATTCCATAAATTGATCGCGAGTTCTTTTTGTTTTTCCATTCCATTACTATGATTGAAGTATTAACTGTTTGCGACGTTCGTGGAGTTAAATGGAACTTACTGCATTTGTATAACTTTCCAAACTCGAGTATAAATTCCTTATTGCAAATATACCTTTGAAGTTACTATTGTTATAACCAAACTGGAAATAATTAAATAACAATTTAATTATTAAAATTAAGTTTGGAATTAAATATTAAAATTTCATTTAAATTAAAAAATTAAATATAAAATTAAGTTTTAATTTAAATTAGATTTAATTAAGTTTTAACAGAACTTAAAAACCATATTAAAAATAATACTGAAATGACAAAAATAGTCATAATGGTCTCTTTAGAGTCGGTACCTGAGTCGCTTCCGGACAATTGAAATTGCAGCGGTTCCAAAGAGACCCATAGAAATTGTTATTTTAGCTTTTGCAGTCAAAGGTGAGGCTTTGGTGGGAGGTCCCACCAAAGCCGCAATTTTATTTTTAAAAAATAAAATTGCGTCCTCTGACAAACGCACGCTAAGCCCAAAAAATGTAACATTTCAATGGACTATATGTTGAGTGTAAGGGGCATGGGGTTGAGTGTAATAAATGAAGGGGCTGGCTCGACCAGATTGTTTTTTTTTTCTCTTTATTTGTATCCTAGCAGTGCAAAGTGACTAAACTGGACGTGACCTTAAGTATAGTCCAGGGTAAATGTAATGTCGGCCCTGAAGAGCCATTGTGTCCCTCGACGGTCTCAGAAATATACTGGCATGAAGTTACTGGATATACACTGGCTGATCCCGAATCGTGATTAGCTTAAACGAGCCGCTATGGCAGGTGTTTCACCATGTTTTTTATCCGAGCACGGCAAAGTGACTGCACTACACCTGATGGTAAACGCAGTGCAGCCCAAAAAAATAACGACCAGAATCATGCCCGCCTGTATAAATGCTTCTTCGCACTCCGAAGAGGGAAGAAGCAAACGAGGGGCCTGTGACAGCACAGACGGATGACCGATACAGGCGCAGGGATACAAGGATGTACCCGCCCCAACCAACCATCAAGCCATTTTGCAAGCTCGGGAAACCTCAGGAGGACCGAATATACACTGGCTGATCCTGGAACGCGATACACACAAGATGTGTGGGTCACTATCTATGGCAGGTTTTAACACGATGTATACGGTAGTCGCTACCCAGTCGGGTACAAAATGATCAGATATCCCACCAGCACTGCTGCTTACACTGAATCATAAAAAAATAATATTGAGTAACATCTTGCTGTTGGGTTTGTACGTTAATGAGATACACCCCCTCCCCTTCCTTTAATATTTTTTTTTTATTGCCTTGATAGACAGAGGAGCAAGCGGTCCCGCCTGATGGTAAGCGGTTACCGCCGCTCATGGACATCGGCAAGCCGCTGCCTACCGTTGAAGGAATACTCTTTTTAAGACTCGTTTAAAGAAGGGCATGTCAGCGCTCGGGTAACACTGAGGCAGGGAGTTAATTCCAGAGCTTACACGTGCGTGGTATAAATGAGCGCTGGAAACGTACGGTGCTAGATCGCATGGTTTCCAGGTAGTATGAATGAACCCTACTGCGGTGCCGGGTATTTAATTCCTACATTTAAAACTCTAAATTTTGATAAAGGCCGAAAGTTGCCTGATACATTATCGTTGGGAATATATAAAAATTACGTGTCACGTTGTTTGTCCGCGAAAGGCTCCTAAACTACTGAACCGATTTTAATAAAAAAATGCTATCTGTGTGCAGTTTGGTCCAACTTGGGTTAATGGATAGTTTATATCTCAATTTATAGTCGCAATATTTTTTTTTTGCAAATTATTAATTATTCTATAGTTATTCTAACAAATGGCGGTGTAAGGTAATTTATTTCAATATTTTTGAAGTGAAAACTTCTTTAGCCGCGTTGAGCACTTTTTGGTAGGAGGTAAACTTGTGGTTTGGCGTCTGACTGGACTGGACTAAACTGGACTAGGGTCCAGACTGGGGCCGGACTGGGGACCGGACTGGACTGGGGACCGGACTGGACTGGGGGTCGGACTGGATTGGGGACCGGACTGGACTGGGGACCGGACTGGACTGGGGACCGGACTGGACTGGGGACCTGACTGGATTGGGGACCGGACTGGACTGGAGACCGGACTGGACTGGGGACCGGACATGACTGGGGGTCGGACTGGGGACCGGACATGACTGGGTACCGGACTGGTGACCTGACAAGACTGGGGACCGGACTGGACTGGGGGTCGGACTGGAGCCGGACTGGACTGGGGACCGGAAATGACTGGGTACCGGACTGGGGACCTGACAGGACTGGGGATCGGACTGGACTGGGGGTCGGACTGGGGCCGGACACGACTGGAGACTGGACAGGACTGGGCTGGGGACCGGACTGAACTGGGGAACCGGACTGAACTGGGGACCGAACTGGACTGGGGAATGGACTGGTGACTGGACTGGGGACCCGACAGGACTGGACTGGGGATCGCACTGGACTGGAGACCTAACTGGACTGGAGACCTGACTGGATTGGGGACCTGACTGAACTGGGGGCCTAACTGGACTGGAGACCGGACAGGACTCGGGACCGGACTGGACTGGAGACCAGACTGGACTGGGGAACGGACTAGACTGGGGACCGGACTGAACCGGGGATCGGACTGAACTGGGGACCCGACTGGACGGGGAACTGGACTGGACTGGACTGCAGTGCAATGTAGTAGAGTTAAGTTGAGTACTTAATCAATATACTTAAGTTTTCACTTCTATCGGCAGTCCCTATGACAGACAATTTTTTTATTGCATATTATTTGTTATATGAAAAAAGAGTTATAATAATTATCTGTGAGTTCAATAAGTATCGAATAGATGGCGCATACTGTATTGAATGGTTTACTACAATATAATTTAACATATACCTTAGGCACAGCAACGCGTGGCCGGGTCCGCTAGTATTCTTAGTAAAGATAAAGACTCTGATAGAATAATATGTAATTGAACAGTGATTACATTCCGTGAATTGATTTTTTTAATGTTTGTTTATACATAATATTATTATCTTGTTCAGTTACAAATAACTGTTATCGAACTATAACAAGTTTATATTTATGTACTTATCTTATATGACCGTTTGTTTCTTAAATAAATAAATGAAAATAAATTATCTGAGGACGCGAAAAACACAAGTTATAATGTTTCTACATACGCACTCACGCCTATAATCCCCGAAGGGGTAGGTAGAGGTGTAATCAGTACACCCACATTTCGCCGAGCGTATTTCAGTCCTATGATGTGATGGGGGCGACCCTATCTTCATACCAGGCACAATTTTTGTTAATAATTTTTCATTTTGCGTGAATAACAAGACGAGCAAGACGCTCGCCTGATTGTAAGCGCCACGCCTGCCCATAAACAGAAGCAGCACCACACAGAACCTTGAATTACAAAGTTCTGCATAGCACTGAAGTGCGCCCGTCACCTCAAGACATAAGGCGTTAAGTCTCATAATGCCCAGTAAGTTCACTGGCTTCAATGACCTTCAAACCCAGACACAACAGTGCTTCACCAGTATGTAAGCAAGCCACCAAGCAACAGTTTGCTTGGTGGCGGAAATAGACAAAGTGGTGGTACCAACCCAGACGGCCTCTCGCACACGAGGGACCTACCCCAGCTGCAGCAGGGTCGGCGCATGTTACAGAAGCTTTGGCTTGTAATTTTTAAGACCTGCCACCTACCTGACATCAATCCCTCTAGAGAAGGAGGAACTGGGAGAAACACCCAAACCCGAAATCAATATTGGTAGAGTACTGAACCATTTTATTTGGGTGCGGGAATTGAATCCGCGGCCTCTAGTTTCTCAGCCGCTGCGCTACGGAGGCTGTCGAAAGAAATGTCTGAAACAATACGTATGTAAAATACAAAGAAACTCGTCAACCTCAAATTACAATTCGGAATTACAGTTGTTCAACTATGTTACAATGGCAATTAATTTTAAAATTTAATCCAGTGTAATAGCGTTTCTTAATTTCATCAAATAGCAGAGATATAAAGGTCATAATACATAAAAACATACAGCGAACCTCATTTCACGAATCTAGCTTAAAACTAGACTTGCACCTGGGTGAGCTAATTGCAACGCGACCGCTTATTCTAGGTCACTGCTTGTTTTTGAGTTTTTATGACCTTTTTTATGATTCGGACTGAGTTATGAGGTTCAAACTAATCTCTTTCTTTTTATGCTTCACTTATACTTCGGACTATTTGGATGCTTTTGCGGCATAATTGGTGAGTAGCTGTGAAGCGAGAGGCTGCGGGTTCGATTCCCGCACTGAGACAAATGTTTGTGTGGTCTAAGATCCCACGGAACATTGACCTTCACCCATCTGTTTACCGGATGAAAATAATAATTTAGGGTATAAAAGGTGTTGCTGAACACATACAAATAGGGTTGCCTAAAAAAATATGGTCAAGGATAGGTTTTGGCAATTTAAAAAAAAAAATAAAGGTATTATTTCACTGACTTGCTCACCAAATAAATGAACCTTCAATGAAAACCTACAATGTATACTACCTGTAAAAGCTAGGAGCTGGATGAGCGCAATTACCACTTTTTAGTTTCCTGTTTGCACACGGCAACCAGGTAGTAGTGGCCAGAAAAAGGTAGGCAACCTATTTTTTACAGATAGTATACATTGTACACTTTTCATTGAAGGTTAAATTTTTTTGGTAAGCAAGTCAGGGAAAGTATAAAAAAAAATTTTTTTTTAATGTTAATTAATCATATCCTTGACCATATTTTTTTAGGCAACCTATTGTTATGTGTTCAGCAACACATATTATACCCTAAAATGTTATTTTGATCCGGTAAACAGTTGGGTGATGGTCAATGTTCCCCGGGATCTTGTACTATATGTGTGTGACTGTTGAATGTATTTATTATTTATTGTTTTAATTCGTTGATCTGAATATGAGCGAACCGATTCGAGTATAAATTAAATAGCGCGATAAGTAATGACTGGTAAAGAATATCTTTATATATATAATTCTTCTGTGAGTGTGTATGTTCCTGAACTTCTCTTAAACGACTGGACCGATTTTGATGAAATTTTTTGTGTGTGTTCAAGGGGATCTGAGAATGGTTTAGATTCACAATTTTGTACGCTGGACAATGTTTTTTTTATTAATTTTTAATTTATTAGTAGTTGTTGATATTGGTTGTAACCGGATGGTTGTCGTTGCGAAGCTTGCCGTGATGACGGGTCATATAGCGTCTAGACTGGTCAGGGACAGGACAGGGACAGGACAGTGAGACAGGACAGTGAGACAGGAAAGTGAGACAGGACAGTGAGACAGGACAGTGAGACAGGACAGTGAGACAGGACAGTGAGACAGGACAGTGAGACAGGACATTGAGACAGGACAGTGAGACAGGACAGTGAGACAGGACAGTGAAACAGGACAGAGAGACATGACAGAGAGACAGGACAGTGAGACAGGACAGTGAGACAGGACAGTGAGACAGGACAGTGAGACAGGACAGTGAGACAGGACAGTGAGACAGGACAGTGAGACAGGACAGTGAGACAGGACAGTGAGACAGGACAGAGAGACATGACAGAGAGACAGGACAGTGAGACAGGACAGTGAGACAGGACAGTGAGACAGGACAGTGAGACAGGACAGTGAGACAGGACAGTGAGACAGGACAGTGAGACAGGACAGTGAGACAGGACAGTGAGAGGACAGTGAGACAGGACAGTGAGACAGGACAGTGAGACAGGACAGTGAGACAAGACATTGAGACAGGACAGTGAGACAGGACAGTGAGACAGGACAGTGAGACAGGCCAGTGAGACAGGATAGTGAGACAGGACAGCGAGACAGGACAGTGAGACAGGACAGTGAGACAGGACAGTGAGACAGGACAGAGAGACATGACAGAGAGACAGGACAGTGAGACATGACAGAGAGACAGGACAGTGAGACAGGACAGGACAGGGACAGGACAGGACAGGGACAGGACAAGACGGGGACAGGACGGGGACGGGACGGGGACGGGACGGGACGGGGACAGGACGGGGACGGGACGCGGACAGGACGGGGACGGGACGGGGACAGGACTGTCCAACCGGAGGGAGGTGGGAGACGACCTGACTTAGGTCGTCGAAGTCAATTAAATGTGCGACGGGCTACCTCACGTGCAATGGCGCAGTACCTCACTTAATTGCATTTAATGTAAATAAAACATTTGTATTAAGTTTTGACCACATTTTACACAAATATATTATGTAGGTGATACGAAGTTCACCGGGTCATCTAGTAATATATATAAGTGTACCTTGTCCGCAATGAAAGTAAATTTTTAAATATTACATTTTAAATGATTATTTGTTTTAGATAAAATTTAGATACATGATAAATTTTGAAATAACGTTTAAATGCTTGCTTATTCATTTATTTTACAAGATATTACCACTTTTATAAGTGATACAGTGAAAAACTTAAGTTTTGCGACTTGCCTTAAATACCACAATATCAATTAATTATAAGAAATACGCCAATAATTTTAATTGTGTTGTAATAATTATCATAAACACTATCTGAAAAATAGGACAATATAGTATACAAAGTCAATAAAATATGAATTAAATACAAGTTTTAAGTTCGGTTTTATCACAGATGATGTCAAAGTAACCATTTACTTTACGATATAATAATGAATATATAGTTTGATCAAGAAACAACTATCGTATACTGAAGCAATATAACCATTTAAAAACAATAAATTATTTGTACCGCTCTATGTTCAAAAACTGTAAAAACAAAAAAAAATCATCGTCGCAAAACGGGGATAGTCACAAAACGGACAGATTATTTTTTTCAAGCTGAGCTTACACATGAGAACATTGATACCAAAAATTTGTACTTGGTTAAGATCAGAAAAACAAGACATTATAATTATATTATGCTTTTCATTTTTATTTGAGTATCAACAATCAAAGTACCAATACAATCTCTTAGTGTGGGAATCGAACTCGTGCTACTGCCTGGAGATACCGATAAGGATGTGCGAGGATACACCCATTATCGCACCCATATTATTATTGCGGTGACTTCACCCTGCGTCAGTCCAGAGGAATCGACAAAAGCAGGGCTCGCGAGTCCGAGTATGAAATTGTGCTTGTTTATGTACAGCGGTGATCTCTTATCAAGTGACCCCAAGAGCTCGCTTGCCCTCTTAGCTATCGAAAAGCCAGATGCATTAAAAATAAATACAGTCTCAAGTATTTCGAAGAAATTTACGACCGCAGGGCTGACAATAGCTGATAACCTCCGTCGTCCGGTTGTATAAATACGGTGGAAAGATAAATCGGCGACAGAAGTAAACTGAGATCGTAACAAAATGTTTCTCGTACTCGTGAGCTTGGCAGCATTGACTGCGGCCGTACCTCAATACTTCAGTCAGTCATTTCACCATAGTCACCATTCGTGGCCAGGTTTTTCCTTCGGTAATAATCCTGATAATTTCTGGTCTGGATTTTCTTCACACATGGAAAACCTCGACAAAGCCATGGGAAACTTGCATCAAATGTTCCCGCCCAGTATACCGAAGATAGAGATCAAAGACAACCAGTATATAGTAAAGATAGAGCTGAGCGGTTTCGAGGACAAAGATATCGAATTGAGAGTAAAGGATTATTCTCTTATTGTAAAAGCGGAAAATAGCTTCAAAACTTACTGGGAAGCGATAGTTCTGCCTAAAAATGTTAACCCGACTGGCACATGGACATATACTCGAGGAGTTTTGAAGGTCGTGTTTTCTTTGAAAACTGAGGACGATGAGGATAATGATCCAGAAGACGAAGACGAGAATACAAAACAAATCACACAGCATTCGGTGGGTCAAACAGAACAGACAGTAAAGTTAGCTAAAGATAATTAACGTTACCCACACGCGCTTACATACACTTACTGGCGCACTACGAAACTTCAATTTATAATAGGTGATTGATTATAATGATAATCTTTTACTTTAATTTCAAGGTCATTTATTAGAATTCGGTTATGTCCAGATTCAGAGCCAGTGAATACCTTACGGTTCGTTACTGGCTGACGTCTCAATGAATAATCATTTTGATATGAATTACTTATTAACAATTATGTTGATCGATGGGTCTGAATGCAGCAGTTACATGCACTTTTTTTCCTAAACCTTTATATTGTTAGCTGCTTGGCATGCCCCATGTTCTAAAATACCAGTATCAGCTCAGTTTAGTTTAGTTAGATCTGCCACAAATTGTATGTAACTTCGTCTTTGGAAACATAAAAAAAAATATTAAATGTTGAAATATATGTATTTTGTTCTTCTGTTATTATATTATAATTTTTGGAGTTGAGACAAATTAAATAATTTTTCTGTTAATATGTATGTTATTAAAGGGCCTGTAATTGCAGGCGATGATAGTTACCATATATTTCTATGAGCCCTGATGACGAGACGAATACATTGCTCGTCGACGAATAAGGCCCAAGTCCACTAAGCAGGAGGCGATGGTCAGTCGGTACGTCTGCAACTTGACGCGGTCGCAGAAGCTGGTAATTCCAGAGCGCGCCCAGACAGCTTAAATCTTGGCAGCTACCACCGCTGGCAAAAAGAAGTCTCTACCTACCCGGTAGATATCGATTTTAGCGATAAGACCGCCTTTTGACATTATTATAGTCATAAGGTATTTTTGTAAAATGTTTTGTAAAAATCTTTTTTCTTTCTTTCTTTGTATTGTTCCTTAAATTGGTGTTCAATAAAGTGTTATCTGTCTATCTTCCTATCTATATATCGGTCTATCTATATTTCATTTGAGCGACCAAAACCGGCTGTCTCATAATGTGATATGCCTAACACAAAATATCCTTAGCAAAATATATTTTTTTAATAGAAATACTCAAACTTGTAATTGTCAAACCTCGGGTTTGTTTTGCTTATAATAAAATTTTCAAAAATTGCCTCATCGGCTAGTGGCAATATACTTTTGGGTTGGATACTAGTCAGATCATATCTTCAAATCCCCAGTCAAGCATTGTCATTTTGTGTTTTTGAGCTATCGATTAAGAAAATCGAGCATGAGTTACCCGGGACTGAAATTTCACATCAAGGGACAGATTTAACCTCTGCGAACCCTGAGAGCACTTCTTTCTACCTATCCCGTCAGGGATACAGATGTGAGCTTATGCTTCGCTGGTGGAAGGATACCTGATACATTTGTGTACCCGACTGGATAGAGACCACCCCATGTCAACCAGTGTATGTAATTGTATGTAAATGTAACTTCATTGGCGAATATCGAGAGACGCAATGCCTTCTTGCCGGTAGACAAGGAGGCATAGGTAGTACATTTGGGATATATTATACAAAACATCAGGTCCAGTGTAGTATATAGCCACATTGCAATGATAGGTTAAAAATATGTTTTAATAAAACTAAACATACTTTATAATGTGAACAAATATTTATTCAGTTAATCAGTACATACATAGGTTTACAATTATATTTATTTATTTAAACATCCATACATCTATCATTACAGGTTAATACCCAATACGATAGCGTAGTACATTTTTTTTAATACAATCCAATTACATACATTACATTATAAAAAATTTAAGTCAACACATTTTTGATTCTATTAATTAATACATAATAATCATACCAATGACATGTCCGAATAGCATAGTAAATATAACGCTACCTTTGCGAATTCATTTATTGTGCAAGAAAAAATATTAGAATATTGTTTCGTCGTCGTATATATCTCCAGCTGAGTATTGTTGTTGTTGAACTTGTTGGCCTTGTCGGACTTGTTGGCCTTGTGGGACTTGTTGGCCATGTGGGACTTGTTGGCCATGTGGGACTTGTTGGCCCTGTTGGACTTGTAGGTAATCTTTCAATCTTAGGTAGGTAGTAGTAGGTATCTTTCAAAGGAAACTCGATTCTCAAAACTCCTTCAACATATGTCCACGTGCCAGCCGGATTAACATATTCAGGCAGGTTTCCCTTATAACAATATGATAGACCGTGTCTGTAATTTTCCACGGCTTTAACCTCCAGCCAACCCTTATCTACTATCACCTTGATTTCTTCCTTCTCGTAACCGGGTAGTGCCATTGTTATTATATATATTATACCCAAATTGTCCTTAATCTCCATCGTACTGACTGACTGACTACTGGACGACGGAGCGGCCGCAGCCACTGCTATCAAACTCACGAGCACGAGGAACATCTTGCTACTGATCTCAGTTTACTTTTGTCGTCGATGTGTCCGACCCTTGTATATATGCCATACGAGGATGGCAAACATTATCAGTTATCAGTTCTTGAAATTCATAAAGTGCTGCGATTTATTGTTTTATTTTATTTATAGATTTCTACTGAACGTGTTTTTTTTTAACTTATCGAATAAGGCAAACGACTTAATAAGTTACCTGTTAAGAGTACAGCACTTCCAATGACCATTTAGTATTTCAGCGAAACCGTTGAAGCGTCTTAAATAATAATACGTAACTGTACTTAAACATTCATTTTATATTTTAATAGTATTTGGTATATTATAATTTTAGTGTCTTTATTGTACCTAAATCCCATCTAATATTTTCTTGTTATTTCTCTCCATCTAATGGTTGCCTGGAAGAGATAGCTTTTAATGATAAGACCGCCTCTTGTGGCACATTTATTTGCTATCTATCGTATATTTTTTTATGTGTATCTAATTAGTAATAAAGAGTTACTATCTATCTACTTTGTGAAATGACAGAAAATAGATTCACGACGTAAAGTGTCACTTTTATCATTAGCTTGAAGGACGAATCGTCGTGCCGCCATTACGGTACTGGCGTGCGAGTGCAACAGCGACATGTTTCCACTACACTTCCAATAATAATTATGGTCGTACATATAGCGGTTCCAGGATCAGCGTTATATATCCAGTTACTTATAATAATTATGGTGACCATCAACGACTCTCCACGTTTCAGGTGTACGGTACTCACTTTGCCATGTCAGGATAAAAAGGTCAATTTAGTTATGTCTCTTTTGATGATGATATTCAGCTATGTTCGTGTAGACACTATAAAAGTGTACCCAAGGACCGCTCCCGAATGGTGTAGGGCTATTGTAGTATTCGACATAAATCTATACTAGTTTATTGTGATAAGTGTTTTGTGGATTGGGTAACTGATTCTATGGAAATGAATATGGCACCTGCCTGACCTATGTAAAATCACGGATAAAATAGCCAGGTGGTGACGCGCCAACTCTGGTTTTACAAGGTGGTAGGTCCCTCGAATGCGAGGGGCCGTCTGGGTTGGTATCATCGCTTAGTCTATTTCTGCCGCCAAGCAACAATATGTCAACACTGTTGTGTTTCGGTTTGAAGCACATTGAAGCCAGTGAAATTACTAGGCATTATGAGGCTTAACATCTCATGTCTCGGGGTGACGAGCGCAGTTCAATGCCATGCAGTGCTTTGTAATTCAAAGTTCTGAGTAGTATTGCTTCTGTTTATGGGCCAGCGTGGGGCTTACCATCAGGCGAGCGCCATGCTCGTCTTGTCATTCAATGAAATAAAAAAATAACATGGTAGATGGGCTCCCCAAAATCGTAGCTACAAAAAGTGTCGAGAGAAAATTCTCGCGACTCCACTCTGACCGGCCGGTGAACGCAAGCCAGAGGTGGGGGATCTGTTCCTCATCAGTGTTCATTCACTCCGGCCCGCCGGTGAATTACAATTATTATTAATGCAGGGCAACAACAGCTGATAACCTCCGTCGTCCAGTTGTATAAATACGGTGGAAAGATAAATCGGCGACAGAAGTAAACTGAGATCGAAACAAAATGTTTCTCGTACTCGTGAGCCTGGCAGCATTGACTGCGGCCGTAGCTCAATACCAGCATCAGACCGTTCACCATAGCCGCTATTCGTCGACAGGTTCATCCTTCGGTAATGATGCTGATGATTTCTGGTCTGCATTTTCTTCAAACATGGAAAGCCTCGGCCGAACTATGGGAAACTTAAACCAAATGTTCCCGACCAGTATACCGAAGATAGAGATCAAAGACAACCAGTATATAGTAAAGATAGAGCTGAGCGGTTATGATGACAAAGATATCGAAATAAGAGTAAGGGATTATTCTCTTATTGTAAAAGCGGAAAATGACTTAAAATATCACCGGGAGACGATAAATCTGCCTAAAAATGTTAACCCGATTGGCACGTGGACATATGCTCAAGGAGTTTTAAAGGTCGTGTTTCCGTTGAAAACTAAGGACGCAGAGGATAATGATTCGGAAGAAGAACACAATACAAAACGAATCACACAGCATTCGGTGGGTCAAAGACAACAGACCGTAAAGTTATAATTAAAGTTACCCACACGCGCTTACATACACTTACTGGCGCTACGAGACTCCAATTTATAAAAGGTTATAATGATAACCTTTTACTTTAATTTCAAAGTAATTTATTAGAATTTGATTATGTTCACATTCAGAGCCAGTGAATGGCTCGTTACTGGCTGATGTCTCAATGAATAATCAATTTTTTTTAGGAATGACTTGTTAACAATTATGTTGATCGATTGGTCTGAGTGCGACAGTTGCATGCACTTTTTATCCAAAACCTAAATATTGTAAGCTGCGTGGAGCGCCCGATGTTCTAAAATACAAGTATCAACTCAGTTTAGGCACTAGATCTTCAACAGACTTTGTGTAGCTTCGTCTTCGGAAACTTATAAGTAATATTAAATGTTGAAATGTATGTATTTTGTTGTTCTGTTATTATATTCTAATTTTTGGAGTTGAAACAAATAAATATTTTTTTTATTTAATATGTATTTTATTAAACGGCCTGTAATTGCGGGCGATGATGCTTATCATATTTTCTATTAGCCTTGATGACGAGACGAATAAATTGCTCGTCTGACGGTCGAAACGTCGCATGCCCTCAAACAAGAGTAACATCATATCAGAACATTGAATTACAAGCGAAACATATTTAACCCCGATTGGATAGCGACCAGCGTAGACATGGTCAAAAACCTGCCATAGTGGCTCGTTCCGGCAAGTCAAGTTTCGCGATAAGCCTCAGTATTTCCAGTAACTTCAAGTCGACATAATTCTTGGAGGACTGTCTCTAAGGACTCAGTATCGCTCGTCAGTTGAAACTATATTTCATCATGATCATCAGCCACAGGACGTCCACTGCTGAACATAGGCCTCCCCCAAAGATGTCCAGACCGACCTGTTGGAAGCGGCCTGCATCCAGCGACTTCCTGCGATCTTTATTTAATTCTTTTTTTTTTCTTTTTTAAACTATATTTACTGCACTTCAAATATTCGCCAGTATGTTATTAAGTAGGTATATTATATAATTTCTCGATTAGTATAAAAATACTACGTGGCAAATGCGCTCCTCACTACAGGTGTGAATGTAATGATAACGTAACCTAACCTATATGTGTTATTATTTCACTGGTTTTATTTAAGGACCTTCAAACGCGAACAGAACACAGAAGTCTAATAGTATACTCGTACATTGGAGTCAATGAATAAACTCACATAGATTTTGTCTAAATATATAAAACTCAAAGGTGACTGACTGACATAGTGATCTATCAACGCACAGCCCAAATCACTGGACGGATCGGGCTGAAATTTGGCATGCAGGTAGATGTTATGACGTAGGATTCCGCTAAGAAAGGATTTTGATAAATTCTACTCCCAAGGGGATAAAATAGGGGATGAAACTTTGTATGAAACTTTGTCAATTTTAAACGTTCACGCGGGCGGAGCCGCGAGCAAAAGCTAGTTGGAAATATGCGTTAACACTGATATATTATTAATTTTATATTAACCATCCATATACCGTAAAGTAAAAATATAAATATAATAAATAATAATAATAATAAATAAAAATATAATATACACTGGTGCTACTTGGCCCTTTGGCAGGCCGGCATAATCTTGCCGACCTACGATGGACAAATTGTTTATCGTTGGTAGACACTATTCTTGGATTGCGCTACACTTACCATCAGGTGTAGCGTAGTCAGTTTGCCGAGCCAGGATAAAAAAAAAAAAAAAAAAAATATAAATCTTAAATAATTATGCTCTGACATCACAGAATAACAAGGTTCACTTACACGTAAAGATTTACGGTAGCAACTATATAGTAGTCGTACTGCGAACGCAACAACTGCGCCACCGAAGCAGTTTTTCAGTTTTTTAATAGATCAACCGCTAAATCACATGCTGCTTTTACTGACTCAAGAATTTGTTGAAAGCTATTCGATCGTCTGTACCTATCATTAGGCGCTACGATTCCACAGAGATGCTCTCACACACATACCCACAAACAGACAAAGGAAATAAACTTATTGTGTGCAACACTAGTGTTCGCCCAGACCCTTAGTTCACAAAGTGGTCTACGTTGGCGTGACAAAAAAATGTGGGCTCACAATTAGCTCACAAAGCGGGCGACCACGAATGTTTATCTGCTTTAAGAAGCTCAGCGACTGTTATGGTGCTGCCACACCGGTGTTATAAAATGTTTACAAACATTTTCTAACATTAAACATTTACTAACATTATCTGACATTGTGATAAAATGTATAAAATTTTTGTTAACAAATGTTTAATAATGTTTAGTAAACATTTTATAACAGCGGTGTGGCAGCACCATTACTTGTAAAAAATTGCATATTCCATATTCAGTACAACGTGTCAAGACTTGCAAAGCGCCACAGGGGATCCACCGGAACCAACTAAATTTTTAAAGTGTTCTATGAGAAAAAAAGTGTGGGAACCTCTGGTCTAGATCAACATCTGCCTACACCTTCGAGGATAAGGGCGTGAACTTATGTTATGTTATGTTGACCTGATATTGGAACTAGGTCCAAATCCTCAGCAAACTACAGATATGGTGTTATGTTCATTTAATTGGCATTAACATACTGTTGGCATACTGCGTACGGTATCCAAGACTACTGAAATTGTGTGTTTGGCTTCATCATAATAGTTGAGTTGAGATGGACTTATCCATGTTCCCTTTTTTCCCGCGGGGAAAATCCCTTTTACAGTTACTTTCTCAACGTCGGGGGAGGAGAGATTTATCTAACTCACAAGCCTTCCGACACAGTTTTCTTTACCCGAACGACCGCTGGATCGGGTCGCTAACCAAAACCCCAACGTTGCTATACCGACTAAAATCCCGTGGTGGCCTTCTTCGGCGCATTGAGTCGGCCCTGGGCGATCATTGTTATAATTATTATCATTTCGCCGTCAGCGACAGCTCGATGTTTTCGCACATTGACATCCATCTCGGGGTCACATCGTAAAATGTATATTAACTACCGCCACTACCACCACCGCCTCCGACGTCAGGCAGTAGGATACCTTGGTAGACTTTTACAAATGGGATCGGTTTCCCGATCACCTTCGGCGGTGTCCTTCCTTCCTTTCCTTCCTTCTCCGGCGTAAAGTTAGTTGCGCGCCCAGATACCTCAATTTTGTTTTTATTATCCGGGCACGGAAAAGTGACTGCACTACAGCTGATGGTAAACGCAGTGCAAACCAAAAAAAAACAGTCACCACCAACAAACAATAAGTTTGTCTGGTGACCAGAATCATGCCGGCCTATATAAATGTTTCTTCCCACTCCAAAGAGGGAAGAAGCAAATCGAGGGGCCCGCGACAGGACAAGCAGAAGACTGATACCCGCCTCAAACAACCACCAAGTCATGGCGCAAGCCCCTCGGGAAAACCGGATATACACTGGCTGATCCTGGAACGCGATCTACACAAAGTGTGTGGATCACTATTGCAGGTTTAACACCATGTGTACGATGGTCGCTATCCGGGCGGATATGAATATCCTACCACCAGCATTCTTTTTTATCGATAGCTCACAAACACAAAATGACAACGCTTGACTGGGGATTAACTTTGTGAGCTATCGATAAAAAAAAATCGCGCAGTAGTTGCCCGGGACTGAAATCAAGGGACAGATTAATTAAGCTCGACAGACCCTGAGAGCACCTCTACCTACCCCGTCAGGGATATAGGTGTGAGCTTATGCTTCGCTGGTGGGAGGATACCTGCTACATTTGTGTACCCTACTGGATAAAGTCCACCGTGCACATGGTGAAATCCCGCCCTATTGACACCCATCCATACTCACAAACTTTCGCGTTTATAATATTAGTAGGACGATCCAGGGTTAAACATAGGATATTTTTTTCTTTAAATTTGAACCCCTAAAGGGCCTAAATAGAGAATGAAATTTTGTATGAAAGCTTTTTGATGGCGAAACGAAGTTCGCATGTTTGCGGCACAGCTAGTGTTTTAATAAAACTAAACATACTGTATAATGTGAAGAAATATTTATTCACTTAATCAGTACATAGGTTTACAATTCTATTATGCCGCCGTCCGTTACATCTTCTCTGGGCCTGGTCCCTGCACCTCTGGGCCTGGTCCCTGCACCTCTGGGCCTGGTCCCTGCACCTCTGGGCCTGGTCCCTGTCCCGGCACCTGTGGGCCTGGTCCCTGCACCTCTGGGCCTGGTCCCTGCACCTCTGGGCCTGGTCCCTGCACCTCTGGGCCTGGTCCCTGCACCTCTGGGCCTGGTCCCTGCACCTCTGGGCCTGGTCCCTGCACCTCTGGGCCTGGTCCCTGCACCTCTGGGCCTGGTCCCTGTCCCAGCACCTGTGGGCCTGGTCCCTGCACCTCTGGGCCTGGTCCCTGTCCCAGCACCTGTGGGCCTGGTCCCTGCACCTCTGGGCCTGGTCCCTGCACCTGTGGGCCTGGTCCCTGCACCTCTGGGCCTGGTCCCTGCACCTCTGGGCCTGGTCCCTGCACCTCTGGGCCTGGTCCCTGTCCCGGCACCTGTGGGCCTGGTCCCTGCACCTCTGGGCCTGGTCCCTGCACCTCTGGGCCTGGTCCCTGCACCTCTGGGCCTGGTCCCTGCACCTCTGGGCCTGGTCCCTGCACCTCTGGGCCTGGTCCCTGTCCCGGCACCTGTGGGCTTGGTCCCTGCACCTCTGGGCCTGGTCCCTGCACCTCTGGGCCTGGTCCCTGCACCTCTGGGCCTGGTCCCTGCACCTCTGGGCCTGGTCCCTGCACCTCTGGGCCTGGTCCCTGTCCCAGCACCTGTGGGCCTGGTCCCTGCACCTCTGGGCCTGGTCCCTGCACCTCTGGGCCTGGTCCCTGCACCTCTGGGCCTGGTCCCTGTCCCTGCACCTGTGGGCCTGGTCCCTGCACCTCTGGGCCTGGTCCCTGCACCTCTGGGCCTGGTCCCTGCACCTCTGGGCCTGGTCCCTGTCCCGGCACCTGTGGGCCTGGTCCCTGCACCTCTGGGCCTGGTCCCTGCACCTCTGGGCCTGGTCCCTGTCCCAGCACCTGTGGGCCTGGTCCCTGCACCTCTGGGCCTGGTCCCTGCACCTCTGGGCCTGGTCCCTGCACCTCTGGGCCTGGTCCCTGCACCTCTGGGCCTGGTCCCTGTCCCTGCACCTCTGGGCCTGGTCCCTGTCCCGGCACCTGTGGGTCTGGTCCCTGCACCTGTGGGTCTGGTCCCTGCACCTGTGGGCCTGGTCCCTGTCCCTGTCCCTGTCCCTGTACTTGTTGGTAATTATCTTTCAAACGAAACTCGATTCTCAAAACTCCTTCAACATATGTCCACGTGCCAGCTGGATTAACATTTTCAGGCAGGCGTCCCTTATGAGAATGTGATATACCCATTTCTTTGTTTTCGGCTTCAATCTCCAGCACACCTTTATTTACTATCACCGTGATTTCGTCCTTCTCGTAACCGTGTATCTCGTTTGTTATTATATACAAATTGTCCTTGATCTGTTCGTGCGGGAAACCGAATTCATGTTTACTGGACGACGGAGCGGCCGCAGCCACTGCTATCAAGCTCACGAGCACGAGGAACATCTTGCTACTGATCTCAGTTTACTTCTGTCGTCAATGTGTCAGACCCTTGTATATATACCATACGAGGATGGCAGACATTATCAGTTATCAGTTCTTGAAATGCATTGCATGCAATGCATTTCTGCGAATTGTTGTTTCATTTTATGTATAGATTTCCACTGAATGTGTTTTTTTAACTTATCAAATAAGGAAAACGACTTAATAAGTTATCTCTTAAGAGTACAGCACTTCCAATGAACATTTAGTATTTCAGCGAAACCGTTGAAGCTACTTAAGTAATAATACGTAACTGTACTTAAATATTAGTTATACATTCTAATATGTAGTAATTGGTATATTATCATTTTTGTGCCTTTATTGTATCTACACCCCGTCTAATATTTTCTTTTTATTCTTCTCCATCTAATGGTTGCCTGGAAGAGATAGCTTTTAGTGATAAGGCCGTCTCTTGTGGCACATGACAGTGTCCGTGGCGCAGCGGCGAGTGAGCCGGCTGTGAAACAAGAGGCTGCGGGTTCGAACCCGCGGCCCGAGACAAATGTTTGTGTGATCCACAAATATTTGTTTCGGGGTCTGGGTGTTGTGAGACCGAAAGTTTCCCGTAGTTCCTGATACCCACGAATCAAGACTCGTATCTTACTGTGGGGTCAGGACTATATATGTGACTGTTAGGTGTATTTATTTATTCGCATAATCTGAAATTACTAATAAATTTTTGAGTGGTAGAGCCACGCTGTAGACAGTTTTGTCTACAGCATGAATGGGCTGGCTCGCCCGGGTCATTACCACTGTCTCATAGAAAACCGACGTAAAGTAGCGGCTTGCTGCTGCGTTTCGTACGGTGAGTGAGATATCCGGAAGCCCAAATCCCCTCCCCTTCCCTATCCCTAATTATCCCTTTCCTTTATGGTCGGCAACGCGCCCATGATTCTTCTGGTGACGGACGTACATGGGCAGTGGAGATCACTTACCATCAGGTGACCCACTTGCTCGTTTGCCGGCCTATGCCATAAAAAAAATAAAAAAATAAAAAAAAAAAATATATAATTACTGTCGGAGATGTTTACTGATACTGGTAATCATATTTGAGCTTTCCATTTATTTATTTTATTTTACACACTTCATACATAAATGTATAGGCGGACTTAATGCCGGAGGCATTCTCTGCCAGTCAACCTAAGGTGGTGCAGAGATAGAAGAAAGTAGGTGCGAAAATAAAGACCGTGTTAGAAGATGAAATATTATACATAAAAATAATATAAGGATACTTACATACATAATAATTAATTAAATATACAAAAATAGTAACATCATATTATATTCTATAATATATATTCATTATACATACTTAAATACATAAATATAATACAAAAAAAAATATTAATGTGATGATCCCGCCAATTTGTTCAATAAGTTAATAAGTTCCAATAATAAGTTCCCATCATACCCTACACATTAATATATCTTCGAACAAGTGTCAAAACCGGGTCACCGCGGAGTTTACCGCGGGGTAGTTACCGGCATAGGTTGTATATAGTGTTAGGGACTCGGCCCAGCGGTCGGGTGGCTGGGTCGTAAGGCCGGTAGAACCCAACATAACCGCTCCACCTTCCCCCCCGGTGGGGCGGTAGCAATATACGGCTTTCCCCGCGACAAAAAAAAACAAAAGTGTGAAAACCTCAATCGAATATTATGTTGGAAAGTCAACTCTCACAATACGGAAACAAAAAGGCAAGAACCATTCACGTGCCCTTTGTGAACGGAACACTTCCAGGTCCCGAAACCTTTGAACATTTCTTTCTTTTCGCCTTTGACACGAATTTTGACATTCCTTTATTCGATTATTATGTAAAGTAAGGTAAGGTAAGGTCAGTGTGTTAGCACTTAGCAGTGACTGACCTGGTTCTATCAAGGCGAGCGCCTTGCTAGTCTCGACATTCAATCAAATAAAAAAAAACATAGCTAAGAACACACTCGATTAAAGCAGCAGTTAAAAGTGGAGTGCTAGAGCCACGCTGTAGACAGTTTTGTCTACAGCATGAATGGGCTGGCTCGACCGGGTCGTTACCACTGTCTCACAGAAAACCGACGTAAAGTAGCGGCTTGCTGCTGCGTTTCGTACGGTGAGTGAGATATCCGGAAGCCCAAATCCCCTCCACTTCCAAATCCCTAATTATCCCTTTCCTTTAAGGTCGGCAACGCGCCCATGATTCTTCTGGTGGTGGGCGTACATGCGCGGTGGAGATCACTTACCATCAGGTGACCCACTTGCTCGTTGGCCGGCCTATGGTATATAAAAAAAAAAGCTGACCGCATTAAAATCGGTCCATTCGTTTATAGCGGACTCACACAGATCGATTTTAGTTTATCCTCTGCTAAATCGCACGTGAATTATCCCCCTGGGCATATAGAATGAATTATAAAAACTCCTCTATAATAAATATATCATCAGGTGCTACGATAGCATACACACACACACGCATGCATGCAGGCACGCCAGACACTCACATACACAGAGGTGTTAAAACTTAGTTCATGGTTTTACTTAGGTCGGGGAATGCCCACTTTTGGGCCCACGCTTTACACATTTTAATTTTTTTTTTATCCTGGCTCGGCAAAGTAACTACGCTACACTTGATGGTAAGTGTAGCGCATTCCAAGAATAGTATCGACCAACGATAAACAATGCGCCCATCGTAGGTCGGCAAGATCATGCCGGCCTGCCAAAGGGCCAAGGAGGAGGGGAAGGAAAAGGGATGGGAAAAGGATTAGGATCAGAGGGCAAGCCCCCTGGGGAGAACCGGATATACACTGGCTGACCCTGGAACGCGACCCACACAAGGTGGGCCACTATGGCAGGTTTTAGCACCAGTGTACGGTTGTCGCTATCCAGTCGGATACGAGTATCCTCCCACCAGCGAAAAAAAAAGCAATTATACTGCAAAAAATAACTATATTTTATCCTAAACCGAAAACCCAAAAAAAAACCGTTTTACAATTGCAACGTATAATAACAAATAAGATTTTTTATAATAATATTAAATCCAAATTTATTGAGTGGTAGAGCCACGCTGTAGACAGTCTTGTCTACAGCATGAATAGGCTGGCTCGACCGGGTCGTTACCACTGTCTTACAGAAAACCCACGTAAAGTAGCGGCTTGCTGCTGTGTTTCGTACGGTGAGTGAGATATCCGGAAGCCCCAATCCCCTCCCCTTCCCAATCCCTAATTATCCCTTTCCTTTAAGGTCGGCAACGCGCCCATGATTCTTACCATATACATATTCTACCCTTCCAGCGATTAAGGCGGCGATTTAGGTTGAGAAATAGTATGATCCTAGGTTCTAATCCCCAGTCAAGGATTTTCAATTTGTGTTCAAGCTATCGATTAAAAATTTGTTCATTAGTTGCCTGGGACAGAAATTTCACATCAAAGGACGGATATAAGGTCGGCAAACCCTGCGTGCACCTCCACCTACCCAATCGATAATATAGGCGTGAGCTTATGCTTCGCGGGTGGAAGGAAATACCAGAATAATACCTTTTTTATTTCATTAAATGACGCCACGAGCAAGGCGATCGCCTGATAGTAAGCGCCACGCCTGCATATAAACAGAAGTAATACCACACAGAACTTTGAGTTACAAAGCACTGCATGGCGCTCGTCACCCCGAGAAATAAGATGTTAGTCTCATAATGCCCAGTAATTTCAGTGGCTGCAATGTCCTTCAAACTGAAACACAACAGTGCTTACACACTGTTGCTGAGCGACAGGAATAGACAAAGCGGTGGTACCAGCCTAGACGGCCTCTCGCATACGAGGGCCCTACCACCTTGTACACCTGCTACATTTGTGTACCCTACTGGATAGAGTCCACCCCACACATGGTGAAATCCCGCCCTATTGATTTGTTCAGGCGAGTCGCGTTCCGGGATCAACCAGTGTACATTCATTAACTTCATTGCCATTATTACATTGTCATTGACATAACATTTGGTATATAATTGTACTTAACATCAGGTCCAGGGTAGTGTAGCCACATTGCAAAAAATATGTTTTAATAAAACTAAACATACTGTATAATGTGAACAATTATTTATTCAATTAATCAGTACATAGGTTTACAATTCTATTACGTCGCCGTCCGTTACGTCTTCAGCTGACTTTTGTGGTTGTTGGCCTTGTTGAACTGGATGTCCCTTTTGGCCCTGTTGGACTGGATGTCCCTTTTGGCCCTGTTGGACTTGATAGACTTTTTGGCCTTGTTGCACTTGTTGGACTTGTTGGCCTTGATGGCCTTGTTGGACTTGTTGGGCCTGTTGAACTGGTTGGACTTGTTGGACTTGTTGTTGTTGGTGTTGTTGGTGTTGTTGTTGTTGATGTTGTTGATGTTGTTGTTGTTGGTGTTGTTGGTGTTGTTGGTGTTGTTGTTGTTGGTGTTGTTGTTGTTGGTGTTGTTGTTGTTGATGTTGTTGTTGGTGTTGTTGTTGTTGTTGTTTAAAAGGAAACACAATTCTCAATTCGCCGTCAGTACTCGTATATGTCCACGTGCCAGCCGGATTAACATTTTTAGGCAGTTCTCGCTTATAATGTGTTTCACATGTTTCACCCTTTCCGTTGCTTTTCACGGCTTTCACCTCCACCAAACCATCGTTTACTATCACCTTGATGTCTTCGCTCTCGAAACCGTGTAGGTAAATCGATATGATATATAAATTGTTTATCAAATCATGCTCTATAGCCCCCATATTATGGTCTATGCCTTCCCCTGACTGACAAGGGTTTATGGACGACGGAGCGGCCGCAGCCACAGCTATCAAGCTCACGAGCACGAGGAACATCTTGCTACTGATCTCAGTTTACTTCTGTCGTCGATGTGTCCTACCCTTGTATTTATATCATAAGAGGATGGCAAAGGTTCTCAGTTATCGGAAAAACGCATAAATTACTGCAGTTTATTGTTATATTTCTACTGGATTTAGTTCTATGTAGTTATCAAGCAGGGCAATGTAACTTAGCTACTTGATAAGAGTAAAGCACTTTCAATAAACACTTACGACCTCATTGGGATTGATAAAGTCATATTTTTTTTTATAGCATAGGCCGGCAAACGAGCAAGTGGGTCACCTGATGGTAAGTGATCTCCACCGCCCATGTACGCCCACCACCACAGGAATCATGTCGCGCTGCCGACCTTAAAGGAAAGGGATAATTAGGGATTGGGAAGGGGAGGGGATTTGGGCTTCCGGATATCTCACTCATCGTACGAAACGCAGCAGCAAGCCGCTACTTTACGTCGGTTTTCTGTGAGACAGTGGTAACGACCCGGGCGAGCCAGCCCATTCAGACAAAACTGTCTACAGCGTGGCTCTACCACTCAAAAATTTGAATTTGATTGATTTGATGAAAGGACAGGAAAAAAACTAGACGTAAAGTGTGACATTGCCTCCATTATGGCACTGGCGTTCGAGGGCAGCTTCGAGATGTTTCCACTTCACCCCCATTGGTATTCGGGTTCAAACTTATAGAAATTCGTTCTAGGGCGGACACGTCCCAAGATCGGACGGTGTATAGTATATTATATTCGTCGGTTTTTTACTCCCGGTCAGCTTTACCAATTATACAAAGCGCAAGCGCGGCCGGGTGGCGTGTACTGTTCGCACCTTTGGGACGGTTCCCCCCAATACTTACTCGATGCCTTGGACGGATTGCAGCAACGGGCTGTCCGCATTGTGAGTGATGCAGACGTTACAAGAAACTTAGAACCGTTGCAATTGCGGAGAGACTTTGCCTCGCTAAGTGTCTTTTATCCTCCGTATCATGGACAGCATGGTGAGTGCTCTGAAGAATTGTTTGACCTTATCCTATATACCTGGTCGCCCCACATAATACTGAGCCCACCGTCAAATCATGGTGGGGAGGCGGACCCTGACATCAAGTCGGAAGTCAATCAGACGCAGTGAGATAAATGTTAGAGTTATCCACCAATTTTGTTACGTGTCTGGGTGTTGTGGGACCATTAATCCGCCGTAGTCCTTGATACCCACGTTAACTTAGTTTAGACACAGATTTTTTTTATTAGCCTGAATGACGACTCAAACAGTTCGCGCCACGCCTGCCCATGAACAGAAGCATAACCATACAGAACCATGTATTACAAAGTACTGCGTCGCATTGGACTGCTCGTCACCCCGAGACATGAGATGTTAAGTCTCATAATGCCCAGTTATTCTACTGGCTTCAATGACCTTCGAGCCGAAATTCAGCAGTTCTTACACATTACTACTTGGCGGCAGAAATATATGTGCAACTATAGCGTGTATTTATTACAAACATTTTGAAACTGTCTTATGTATGATATCGGTACATTTTATTTTTAAATTACTTGGAAATTCATTGCACAAGACGAGGTGAACGGTTAATTGCATATATCTCAGAAATAATACACAATATTATCTACTTGGGAATGTCCAGTTTAATATCAAAACAAGGTAACTTGCCTACAATATTTATATCTGTTAGCCGTAGGATATATAAACTTCGAATAAATCGTGTGTGTTTATTTATTTTTTACTTTTCTTTGTTAGGAAGACTTGCGTTAAAATTAAATTGAAAATCAAATAACGGTTATTATAACATGTAGCTATTTAAAGCCTCCACATATAAAATAAATCAACAAGGTATCAAATTAACACGACTTACAAAAAAAGACTCTTTTTTGAGTGGTAGAGCCACGCTATAGACAGTTTTGTCTACAGCATGAATGGGCTGACTCAACCGGGTCGTTACCACTGTCTCACAGAAAACCGACGTAAAGTACCGGTTTGCTGCTGCGTTTCGTACGGTGAGTGAGATATCCGGAAGCCCCTCCCCTTTCCAATCCCTAATTTTCCATTTCCTTTAAGGTCGGCAACGCGCCCATGATTCTTCTGGTGGTGGGCGTACATGGGCGGTGGAGATCACTTACCATCAGGTGACCCACTTGCTCGTTTGCCGGCCTATGCTATAAAAAAAAACGTAATTACAATGTATTACAAACGAAATTAACTGAGTAAACAGTAGCGTAGCTAGGGTTGGGGGTTGGGTTGGCGGTCCTCCCCGGGTGTCACCGGTTGTGGCGTGACATCCGACACTCATGATAAAAATACTCATTTAAAGTCGGTTAAAAAAACTCGAAAATTGGGAAGCTCCTCCTTTTTAAATCAGTTTAAAACACAAAAAAATGGCAGTCATAGGGACTGCCGATAGAAGTGAAAACTTATAACTCATAATTTAGTTCTTTATTTTTCAACTTAAAAATATTAGTATATTTATTTAGTACTCACTATTCTACTGCACAGTGATTCTACAATTAAACATAACCAAACTCAAACACTGTTTGAACAATGTATAGTATATACACATTAAACTTTTTACTAAATCCATTAAATTTTACTTGTAAAGATATACACAGCACTAATGTTGCACAATACGTCACCTGTATAGCTACATATACACCTATTACGCATGTCGGTAACGCGAACTCGCAAGATTTCACCCATCCAAAAAGCGTCTAACGCGAACAGCACACGGTCAGGTATACGATGTGTAACATTAGCATGTCGATGACGCGAACCCATAAGATTTTCTCCTACCAAAAAGTGCTCAACGCGGCTAAAGAAGTTTACACTTCAAAAATATCATTATAAAGTTTTCATTCTTGGGTTGACACCCGTTCTAGCTACGACACTGATTCTGACAATCTATTATCGTTGACGCAATTTCAGTTGATTAGTATGTACGAAACGAGATTCTAGACAGAGTTGGGAGCTGTAAATTTTATCATGAATTATATTCGTAAGAAAATAGATAATCACTTATGCGATGCCTCATATCTATCGGTAGAAAGTGATATCTTTTGGATCTATATTCGTAGTCCACTGTATATTCCTGTGCCGGGCTGTGGCCTGTAGTCTAAGTATCGTAAGAATTTCTTCTGACCCCTCAATACAAGCCTTATAAATTTCGTAGTTCCATACCCACGATGCGTATTCAAGGCAGTTTCGTACAAATGCACAGAAAACTTTTTTTTATTGATTTCAGTGTTTTAAAAGAGATGGATATTTTTGTTATGAAACCAAGTACTTTAGAAGTAATTATATAATATGCTCAGGAACAAATTGCTTGCTATCTTGAATTACCCCTAGGTCTATGACACTATTAACTTTTTAATAGCCTGTTGTCTAAGTTTATAGACCACATTAATTGGATTGTTTTGACGCGTAAGTGTAAGGTGGAAAAAATTCTTAATATGAAGCTGAAATTCAGAATGAGAACAGTACGCAATTTCAGTCTAAATTAATTTGTAGATTTTCTGTATCGGATAAATTACGTTCCACTCAAAAAAAATCGTGTCAGGAAATAGTAAAATATGAGAATACCGAAAGATATTTTTATATCATCGATAAAAATTGAAAACAAAAGCGGCTCTAATATAGAAGACCCTGTGGATTTCCTAAAGGCATTGCCCACCATCTAGATGTGTTACCATCCAAAAGCACTGCCTGGCTACGATTTTTAATATATGAACTAAACTAGAAACAAGTCACCATGTACAGTAGCCAGCAATAGTTAGACGGTATATATCACATCTTATGTCTCGGGGTGACGAGCGCAGTTTAATGCCATGCAGTGCTTTGTAATTCAAAGTTCTGTGTGGTGTTCTGTTTATGGGCAGTCGTGGCGCTTACCATCAGGCGAGCGTCTTGCTCGTCTCATCATTCAATCAAATAAAAAAACACGTTTACTTGAACACGATTTTCCATACCCGAAGTTAAAAGTTCGTTAAGCAGAATAAGACTAGAGGTGGTAGAACGCCATTGGGGAAAATCCATGTTTATGCTTGATACTTACTTGGATGGATTGATCTCCTTTCTTAAATATTGATAATATGAATGCAGATTTCCACATTTTAGGAACTACATTCTATGATTGATCTTTGAAATCCTATCCTACTACTATTATAAACGTGAAAGTTTATAAGTATTGATGGATGTATGTTTGTAAGGGCCGGCGCTCATTGACGGCATGGCACGGCATGGCACGGCAGGTCATGCTGCGGCATCCGGCGGCGTCCCGTGGCATGCCGTGGCATCCTGCTGAATGCCCAGCCACTCTCTCTCTCTCGCGCACCGCGGCAATCCGTGGAATGAAACGGCATGCCACGGGACGCCGCGGAATGCCGCGGCCCGTCGCGTCATGCCACAGCATCCCGCGGCACGTCGCGGCACTGTGGTATTGAAATAAAGTAACGTGAATTCTAAACTCGTGGCAATAAGATTCAAAATAACTTGATTAGTAATAAAATCCTTTGCCATGCCATGCCGTGCCATGCCGTCTATGAGCGCCGGCCATTACTCTTTCACGTAAAAACTACTGAATGGATTTTAATGAAACTTTACAATAATATAGCTTATACATAAGAATAAGACATAGGCTACTCCTATCCCGGAAAAAGCAGATCACGCGGGCGGAGCCGCGAGCAAATGCTAGTAATATATAAATGCACTATGTTAAACACGATTTTCACTGAAGAAGGCTGGTCCACCGGACTTTGCCAAATCGAGAGATTTCCGTGTGCCAGGAACTTACGGTCCCATAATACCCAGAACTGAAATAAAATTTGAGGATGATACAAACATTTGTCTTGATGTGGAAATCGAACCCGCAATCTCGTTTCGCAACAGGCCATTCGTCCGCTACATTGTGGATGCTGTTAATGCTTGCAATTATTTTACGTGTTTCTGAAAATTTAAAAACACCACTTGTCTAATAGAAATATGAAAATTCAAAAACTGGGCAAGAGCGAATCGTGCAGCCGACTTGACCGGGTCGTTACCGCTGTCTCACAGAAAACCAATGTAAAGTAGTGACTTGCTGCTGCGTTACGTACTGTGAGTGAGACATCCGGAGGCCCTTCCCATCCCAATCCCTACTTATCCCTATTTTTATTTTTTCTGTTGCCAAGCAACAGTGTGTGCGCACTGTTGTGTTTCGGTTTGGAGAACATTGAAGCCTGTGAAATGACTGGGCATTATGAGACTTAACATCTTATGTCTCGGGATGACGAGCGCAATTCAGTGCCATGCAGTGCTTTGTAATTCAAAGTTCTGTACGGTGTTTCTTCTGTTTATGGGCAGTCGTGGCGCTTACCATCCGACGAGCGCCATGCTCGTCTCTACATTCAATCAAATAAAAATAAATAAATCCCTTTCCTTTAAGATCGGCAACGCGCCCACGATTCTTCTGGTATTGTGGGCGTAAATTTTTGCTGGTGGTAGGATACTTGTATCCGACCGGATAGCGACCACCGTACACTGGTGCTATAACCTGCCACAGTGGCCCACCTTGTGTGGGTCGCGTTCCAGGGTCAGCCAGTGTATATCCGGTTCTCCCCAGGGGGCTTGCCCCCTGATCCTAATCCTTTTCCCATCCCTTTTCCTTCCGTTCCCCCTTGACCCTTTGGCAGGCCGGCATGATCTTCCCGACCTACGATGGACACATTGTTTATCGTTGGTCGACACTATTCTTGGATTACGCTACACTTACCATCAGGTGTAGCGTAGTCACTTTGCCGAGCCAGGTTAAAAAAAATAATAAAAAAAATGGGCGATGGAGATCACTTACCATCAGGTAACACACTTGCTCGTTTACCGGCCTATGCAATAAAAAAAGGCGCCAATTTTAAAATTTAACGCGGCAACCCTGTTCTCTCCCACTTCGTGAGAACACATACAACTGTTCAAATTACTTCCTGTAACTTGGGGAAGGAAATATCAACAGATCCTAAGCGTCGAAAATACCTTTTACTATGTTATGTTTCCGAAAGGTAATTCGCAAAAGATTATTTAACTCTAAACTCTCTTGTAACTTTTTTAGTCCCTTAAATGATAAGAAGTAAGTCGCTAGGCATTATATTGGTCTATTTTACAATGTTCTAATAAGATTTAACCGCCAAATTAATCTATACATATATAATTAGTATACCACCGCTTTGTACTAGGTGGCAGGTCTCTCGTATGCGAGAAACCGCTTGAGTTCGTATCACCGCTTTGTTTATTTCTGCGGACAACCAACAGTATGTCAGCACTGTTGTGTTTTGGTTTCATGGAAATTGCAGCCAGTGAAACTACAGGGCATTGTGAGACTTAACATCTTATGTCTCGGGATGACGAGCCCAGTGTCATGTAGTGCTTTGGAATACAAAGTTCTATGCGGTATTGCTTCTGTTTATGGACAGGCGTTACACTTACCATCAGCCGAGCAACCGGCTCGTTGCTTCATTAAGGCTAATAAAAAAAACTTGTCCTTATTGACTGACTAGTTTTTGCTCGCGGCTGTGCCCGCGTGATTTTCATACAAACTTTCATCCCCTATTTTATCCCCTTGGGGGTAGAATTTATCAAAATTCATTCTTAGCGGATGCCTACGTCATAACATCTACCTGCATGCCAAATTTCAGCACGATCCCTCCAGTGGTTTGGGCTGTGCGTTGATAGATCACTATGTCAGTCAGTCACCTTTGAGTTTTATATATTTAGATTCATCAACGCAGAGCCGCTGGCTACGAACTTGAAATTTTGGCAGTTGATGCCTTTTCCAGTGGCGGTTCCGGCTGAAGCTGGGGTGTTTTTCGCCTCGGGAACCCGGGGCTGTCACTAATGCGCCGAAGATAGTCACTGCGAGTTTTTAGTTGGTAGTTGCCGGCATAGGTTGTATATAGTGTTAGGGACTCGGCCCAGCGGTCGCCCGGACGTTTTCCATCTCTCCCGGGCGGCTCTACGCTGGGTCGTAAGGCCGGTAGAGCCCAACATAATCGTTCCACCTCCCCCCCGGTGGGGCGGGAGCGATAAAACGCTTTCCCCGCGAAAACAAAAAAAAGTTGATGCCTTTTATGTTGTAAGCATCCACTAGGAAAGTTTTTAGAAATTTCGACCTTAAGGTGGTAAACTAAGGGATGAACAGGTGAATCCAAGTATGCCGGAAATATGATGAAGTAGAATTTCATACGGGCAGAGCCGCGACTAAATAGTAGTGATGTATAAGAAAACTTTTTGAAAGTATTTAATAGACATGTTGCTTAGGGTATATAATCAGGGTGACTTTTGTATTTCAAAGTATAATATTTTGAAATGAAACTAATTTAAACAGATTTTATTACGGTTTTTTATTTTAATTTTGGTCCCGACGTTTCGAAAGCTTTTCAGCCTTGATTACGACTTGATTACAAAACATCGACATTCATCCACTATTATTAAAACTCAGAATGTAATAAACATATAAACCTCCGGAAATAAATTATTTGAATTATAGTGCAAACCGCATCAAAATCCGCTGCGTAGTTTAGAACTAAGCGAACAATTAGACAGACAGACGCGGATAGCGATTTAGTGTTATACTATTTTAACCAGCCTCTGTGACGCAGCGGGCGAGTAGCTGGCTGTGAAGCGAGAGGCCGCAGGTTTGATCCCGCACCGAGACAAATATTTGTGTGATCCACAAATATTTATTTAAGGTGTTTTGAGGCCGAAAGTCTCTTGTAGTTTCTGATACCCACGACACAAGACTCGTATCTTACTGTGGAGTCTCAGGACTACATATGTGTGTGTTGGGAGTATTTATTAATTATAATTATTTATGAAGAACTGTTCTGAAAAATGATAAGTTTATATGAAATTGGATATTTGTAAATAGATAATATTGTGTATGGTTTCCAAGATATTTGCAATTAACCTTTCACCTCGCCAGTCACTGTTCTGTGCATTGATTAAAAAAAAATCATGATATTCACAATCATTTATGGATACAATTAAGTTTTTAAATAATAAAGTACCAAGAAAATATCTTTTTTTTTTTTTATCTTTATTTAATTAGGGGTTTCCATCCAAAGGATACGTCAACCCCATCGTACCTGTTACAAGCTTCAACAAAACTTATATAAAGCACTCTGGAACTATACAAAAAAAAAACATAAATTTGTATATAACAAAAAACAACCGATGCTGCTACTAGATGGCACTAATCAATTTACAAAATTTTTTGGCAACCTTAGATCTTGGGTCCGATAAAATAGATTGAATCAATCCCACATCCATAACATTCAAATTAAACTCATCTAGCAGCAGTTTTCGTTCATTTTCATTCCGAACACATTCCATCAGCAAATGTTGAATATCTTCTACAGTATTACATATTGAGCAGTTTGGTGAATTATTCTTTTTAAGTAAATATGCAAATTTTGCTGATGGATAATGCCCGGAACGAAGTCTTAAAGCTATCTTAATGTAATTTCTACACAGGAGGTCATCAAACCACAGTACTCGATGGGGTTCATTTTGAATGGACTTATACCATATGCCTTTAGTTTTAGAAATATCCTCAAAATGTTCTTTCCACATATTAAAGCATATAGTTTTGTACTTATATGTTAATTCCCAATAATCCGGGATATAATTTAATAATGTACCATCTTTTGCACCCAACTTTGCTATTTGATCCACTTCTTCGTTTCCCTTAAGACCACTATGCGCTGGAACCCATTGCAACTTTATCCTTTTACCACTACTATTTAGGGAGATAATAGATTTAAGGATGTCATAAGCTATCGATGTACCTCTGCGGCCAGAGGCGCAACGAGCTATGTTTTGTAGGGCACTCTTACTATCTGAAAAGATAACTGTTTTCTTCAAGTTTTTACTACTAACATAAGAAATGGCCTGATATATAGCAAAAAGTTCCAACGACATAATTGATATATTAGAATCAATTTTAAATCCCGCCCTATGCTGTAAAATTGGGTCATATATTCCAGCTCCCGACTCGTGGGGACTCTTTGACCCATCTGTAAAAACTTGGTGCCAACCCTTGTAGTTCCTGTCTATCTCCGCCAATACATCTTTAATTAAGACATTCGGATCAATACGATCTTTAGGAAGTGTAATACATTCAAGATCTACATTTATGATATTATTAATTTCTATGGCACTGACCCAAACATCTAAAGAAAACATAATAAGCACATCATGAGAATTTACCTCCATTTGTTTAACTTCACTATATGATTTAACGAGTAATGGTTTTTTTTTTGCGATCCCAATACCTATTATTAGACAAAGAGCTTAATTCAGAAATCAGTTTGACGTTAATGTTGTTAGACCTAGAAGACATTTTTAAACTATATTTATATGCTAGATACTGTCGTCTCAAAAATAGAGGAACAATATGCAGCTCACTTTCCATTATATAAATCGGGGTACTCTTGATAAAACCACCTATCAATCTTAACGCTTGATTTTGGAGCCTATCTAATTTTGAAGTGTGAGTTTTTGCGCTACAATCAAAGAGAAAACAACCATAGTCCATTCGACTTCTGATCAATGAAATATATAACCTTCTCAAGTGTTTCATATGTACTCCCCAAGAGCTTCCCACTAAGACTTTTAAAATATTAAGAAGCTTTGAACATTTTTCTACAACTACATTTATTTGCTTGCCCCATCTAAGACTTTGATCCAACCACATACCCAAATATTTTGTACACTCTGAATAATTTAATCTCTGTCCACTTAATTTTAAGGTAATCGGCAACCTCTTCCGGCCCCTACTAAAAACACAATATTTCGTTTTACTAGAGGACAATTCTAAACCAAGATCGTTTAATAGTGAAACTATGGTGTCAAGAGAATTTTGAATAGCATTTTCGCTTTTTTTGAAGTCTTTATCCCTGACATATAATACAAAGTCATCAGCATACTGTATTACCTCTACATTAGATAGCAGCTTACACAACTTATGAGTAATTAAGTTAAAAATTAATGGCGATAGAGGATCTCCTTGTGCTAAGCCCCTATTTGTCCCTCTAGTAATTGCCGTTTCTCTACTTTTATCCGTATAAATTGTTAGTTGTCTTTCATTCAAAAATGACCAAATATAACTACATAAATGTGAACCTATTCCAATATTATCTAATATATTAAGTGCTACATCAATTGATACATTATTATAGGCATTTTGAATATCAAGAAAACAAACTAAAGTGGGAATATTTTTTGTAAAGCCAATTTGTATATATGTAATCAAGCGAGTCAACGCATCCATACTAGAATAGGATTTTCTAAAACCTATAGTACAAGGTGATAATATTTTTCTTTTTTCGGTATACCATTCTAAGCGTTTCATTATCATCAAGTGAAATATTTTACATACACAGGATATAAGGGAAATAGGCCGTAACTGTGTTTCAACGCCGGTGCTATTATATTTCGGTATCGGGATTATTTGGATACTACGCCATTGACTCGGAATGGTACCAAATTTTAATATAGAATTATATATACATAATAAAAATGTCTTGTAAATATCGGGTAAATGATATATCATGGAATAGGAAATACCGTCCTCTCCAGGTGCAGAATCCTTCTTTTTAATACAACTCAAAAGTTCTTGCATACTAAAATTGCTTTCTAATGGATCATTTCTCGATACAAAATTAGGTTTTAAACTTTGAACATAGTCCGGAGTCAATGACCGTAGTAATTCATTTTGGCTGTCATAGGAAGGGATTTTTTTTGTCGTCCTATACCCCTTGATCCATCTCATGCGATGCCACATTTCATGTGCTGAAGTGACTTGATTTATGGAATTACAAAATTTTTGCCAACTTTCATATTTTGCTTTTTTGATTAATTTATGCGATATTTTAGTTTTTTCTTCCAGTTTATTTAAATTTTGAGGGGTCGGGTTACGGCGGAATATTGATAATGCCAAACGACGTTCTGCAACTACTTTTGATAATTCCGGATTCCAATAGACCTTAGGCTTAAAGGAATTTGATGGTTTGTTACAGTATTTTATGTCCGGGATACATTTGTTAGCAGCCGAATTAATTTTATCCAAAAATACATTATACATATTCTGTACATCTTGAGTCACGTTTAAATTATAATTGTCTACGAGCCATTTTCTATACTCATACCAGCGAGCAATTTTGAAATTTCTTTTCTTAAAAATAGGGTAACTGTTTATTAAATTAAATGTTAATTTGATAACCAAATGATCACTGCCTAAGTTTTCATTGCAAACCCGCCACGATGTCAAAATTCCAATGTCAGATGACGCAAAGGTTACATCTGGAGACGTCTGCTGTAACGTCCCATTGACTAACTTGACCCTTGTAGCCATACCATTATTGAGGCAAACAAATGAGTTTTCTAGGGCTGCATCCCATATTTGTGTACCTCTCGAATCGGTCTTGTATGACCAATTGACATGATGGCCGTTGAAATCCCCGGCTATCAATGTCTTTTTGGAAAACACTGAAAAAATGGCATCCCAGTCTGAAGGCAAAGTGGGTACAGAAGATGGGCAATAAATACCCACTACATGTTCTAGATCCTTACAGTTGATTAACTTTACGCTAATCACCTCTATACCTGAGTGTTGAACCGTGATTGGATATAAATCGGCTTGGATTGATTTATGCACTAGAATTGCAACGCCTCCATAACCATCATATCTATCAGTCCTATAAATATTGTAACCGCTGATATTAATTTTAAGTCCAATATCTAACCATGTTTCACAAACAATCGCAACATGAATCTTTTCCTGGATTAAAAGTTGTTCAAATAACAGTAATTTGGGACGTATACTCTGTGCGTTCCATTGTAATATGTGCACCTGTAAATTATTAGAATGATTATCCATTATTAAAGTTAAACATTGATTCTAAAAACCCTCCTTGTATGCAAATATTAACTACAATTTTTTTACATTCCTCATAAAACATTTTAATTATCGACAAAAATTTTTCCACGAATTTTGACGCTGATAATATAATGTTTTTAATTTTAATTATAAAGTTCCTCAAACTTAATCTGTGTTTTTCATTGCAACTCTCCTTTTTTTCACTATCCATTAATATATTTCCTCCATCTTCCACCTGACTTGAGTCGTCTATATTTTCTCCGCTTTCCGGGTAAACTTTCTCATTTCTACAGGGCTGTAACATCGATGTTTGCAATGTAACATTCGTTTCACACAGATCCATTTGACTATCTTCCTTAGTCTTTTCAGGCGTCGGCGTATTTTCAGTCAATCCTGCGTCCCTTATTATATTGGATCTATTAGAAGTATAGTAAGATCCTGGTGTATTATAATTACATTCATTGCGTTTCTCAATAAACAATTGTAATGCTTTACGATATGGTATTTGTTGATCGCTCATGATTTTCCTTATTGCTTTTTCCTTTAAAAAGGCGGGACATTTTTTATCTAACACAAAATGCGGACCTTTGCAATTTAAACATTTTACAGACTGTAAATCACAATTTTCATGGTTGCCACCACATTTCGGGCAAATTTTCTTTTTAACCGGGCAGAACTTTAAAATATGTCCGTATTTCCAACAACCCGAACATTGACTAACCGGGAATACATAATTCTCAACTTTAAATCGACATCCGTACCCATGCACAAAGCGCGGCAAACTGTTGCCTTTGAAACAAACTCTCACCGCTTCACTATCTATCCATTTTCCATCAGGCGCTAATCTTTTTAATCTTTTAACCGATATTATTTCTGTGTCACATTCCAATACTTCCTCTAAAATATCTTTTTCACACAAATCAAGGTCAACCCCTTTGACAGTTCCGTAGCATAACGCCAGCTCATTTATCAGTTGTAACCTAAATCCCATATCTTTTAATTTATGACAATTTAATAATTTTTGTGCATCCTCTTTTTCTTCAAACTGAATAAGTACTTTATTAAAACTCTTATACTTAATCCTAGTCATACCCTTTATATTTTCATTCCTGAGTAATTTGGCCATGGCCATTTGTTTGGGTAAATTTTCGATGGATGTAATACAAACTTCGTGCATAGTATTCTCCCCGGACTCGCTATTTTTATTTTGAACTACCTCCATCATGTTTTGCCTTTCCGATGTTTTATTTATAATTCGCCGTTTAGATCGTCTTCTTTCAACAGTAATAAATTCATCATCTTCTATATCGTCATCTTCTCTCGCCTTTCTCTTCTCCACATTATTCTTCTTTTTTTCTCCTTCCTGACTTTTTTTCAAATTATTCGAACTACTTATGTTTCCAACATCACGCACACAATTTTCTAAAAAATCTGAGTCACTTAAATCATCTTCATCAATATCACTTTCCATTTTATAACAATAACAAGTGTATGAACCGGGTATTAAACTCGCGGAACAATAATCACGCGTCCAATGCAGCGCAAGCGCAACAGCGAACTGGAAGAAAATATCTAGACTTAAAACAAAATCAACCAATTATAACAATCAAACATAACAACATCGGATTTTTCCTACGACAATATTTTTAGGTGTGCAAGGATCATAAAAGAGAAAATTCGTTGCTTTTTTTCCTTTTCCGTATGGATTTACCGTTGTAAGAATCTATGTATGGTTTATAAGTTTTCTACTCACATAAAGAACTGTGTTTTTATACAATGGAAAATATCAAAATGCTTATCAAATTATAAATATGTTTTTTTCACTCAGAACCTGCGAGAACCAACAACAAATACGTTATAGCAATAGCTTTAAGTGTTTAAAATGGCAACGCATAGGTACACGCGCAAACTGTGACAGTTCAATAACAATATATGATAGCGAACATCATTCGAGGATCTCCATGCAGAACGGTTCGATGTTGAGATGATACCGTCTCCTACTAATATTAGTCAAGCAACTTTTGATTATAAACAAACATACAAGACAAATTCGGAAACGTACCTAACATAAACTAACACCCACACAAAATAACGCTTCTGAATTACTAGACTCACTGAATAGAGGTCAACGTGTTAACTTAGTTGTTTTATATATTGATTTCGTTATGTTCTTTATATTGATTTCATTAAACGTGCCTATTTTTTTTTTAACACAATAGATGCCTAGGCCTTAGGATTGAATTAGATCACGACTTTACCACACCAGGCTGTACCCTTTATGTTTCACCGGACACCGGCTTCTTTTTAGTGACTCCTGACCTCACACACCGTACATGCCCGCAGTTACCTCAACTCTTGGCTTCCGATACCTCCGGCCTTCGATGATGGTCTTTGGACGTAGGGGCGGCAACACTAGTGACTATCTAGCGCGGAGTACTTTCAAAGGAGTTTTAGGGGTGTCCTTTGAGGGTAGTCGTAGTGCGGCACGGGCGGTGGGTTGGCGGGTTGGTGGGTTGGGTCTAACGTGGTTGTGGGGCAGCGGTGGCGTGGGGCGAGTGCTCCCCGGCGGTCCGCGCGCTGTTCGAGGCCCCTCGGCGGCCGGCGGCTCGCGCCCCGTCCCTCACGCGCTACGCCGCTCCGGACGGCACCATCCTCCTCCTCACCGAGAACGGCACCAGGCTGATGACCCGCGCCGGCGCCGCCAGCCTCCTGCGCGCCGCCCTCCTCTCCCCGCGACCCCCTCGGCCCCGCGACGGTGAGCCGCCGCCGCACTCTCTCTTCTTCTTCTCTCTGTGTATATCTGTCGGTTTCCGTCGCCTTTCGCACTGCACGCTTGCCTCGCTTCGTAAGGTAGGAGCGTGCCGATGACAATTACTCAGGTACGTTACTACGACAAAAGGAAATAGTGTCCAGTTTGTGTAAAACTACTTAGTCTAATCGTACATTACAAATACCTATATTACTAATAATATACGAATAATACGTGCCATAGTATATTTAAAAGCTGAAATATAACCAAATGTAAAAATAAACTTGATGCTTAAAATAAGTGTGATTGATTCCAGCCGTATATTTCATCAACATTCGCTCCTACTTTATGCATGCATGCTTCTGCACCGCTGTTTCCCTTTCCTAAATTGTGCCCCATAGGTTTTTGAGTGAGCGCATCACCTCAGGAATCTACAGGTGCCACCGTGCCCGCATGTGCATGTTTACTTTCTGCATCCTCTATTTTTCTACGATCTCTATGGTTACTGCGCGGCATAGAGGCTTTACTGACATAGTTCGTGCGCGACTGCCGTCCGAAGGCTTTGCAAATTCATTATTTGAACGGTTTCAAAATTTTGTTAATCGACATTTTTGCCCGATATATGTCGTCAGTTTCGATCGTTGTTGTATTTTTTTAATTAGTAGGGTCTTTTATTATCGATGTGTTAATACGATCGAGTGGCGCGACCGCCTCTGATAGTAAAGGAGTCCCGCGCCAAACCTCGGTCTTGCAGCTTGCAAGAGCTAAGCGATTCGATGGATGAAATTCCAGTAAAGCTGATGTCGGACGGACGGACGTCAAATCGGAACGGAAGTGCTGTGACGTCATGGATCGGCGGTATGTCCATTACCCACGACGGGAACCTGATCGCTCCGGACAAAATAATGACCCACATTCACCGTTTCGCGAGTCCCCACTACAATCCCCATGGGCATCATTACCATCGGTGGAACCATGAGCCGGGGGGGAGTGAAGATCCCCTATACGCGACCAAGACCGTCTACGGGCCCGGATACATTGACGAAAACCGTACGTATGGTTCGAATTATTCGGACGTTATCTTTCTAAATTCACACTCTAAGTCTTATAATCCACTGTCACCGTAAAGGTACACATTAAATGGTGTTTAGCTACGTTACACTTACAATTGATATGTGACATAATTAACCATAGATATCGTAGGCCACACTGGATTTTTGGGCTTGAAACCTGTACAGATAGATTCCAGATTGTTTATTCAAATAAACGTCCCGTTCCATTTTAGCACCTCATGTATTTATTATAAGTGCTCTTCCCTTTATTGTTTCTCCTGTAATCGAGCACTTAGATTAGACCACGATTTCATAGTACGAGTTAGTTAAAATTATACATGATGTAAAGCTTTGCTTAGATACGGTAATTAGATCAATTGCTTTAGTCCCCTATTCTACCTCCAATAATTAATTTCCAATCCCGTAGAATCAATCGACATTTGGCATTAAAATTTTACGTTCGTTATAATGTCAATTTGAGGAAATTAATTCGTAATATATTATTTTCATAATCTATAAAAGTAATCATTTCTGATATCGTTTCTACCAAAATCTTCGTAAAGCTTTGCAAAAACATATACCTTGTGATAGTCATTTTAGATAATCGAATAAAAATTAAATGGATATATTTATTTAACAAAACCATTGGACAATATGAATAGGCTTTAAATCGAATTCGTAGTTGAAATATACATAAATATAGACACTTGTTAAAATACGAAATTTAATGCTCGGCGAAATGTGGATGTACTGGTTACACTTCTGCCTACACCTTCGGGGATTACAGGCATATGTATGTTTATGTTTAAAATATTCATACCAAGAAAAATATGATTATTCCAAACAAAAATATTCTCAATAATGATACGACTGATATATTGACGATCGTTAAAAATGGGGACATTGATAGCAAAATGCTATATTATCATTTTATGCAGTTGTTCAGTAATTAAAGAGATTACATTTCTTAGTATAAAATGACAAACACAAACATAATGTGAAAACAAAATGATCTTAATATGTATTAAGATTAAATTAATGATTAATGATTAAAGCGTGTAATACAAGAGTTCAACTTATTATGCTAATTTGTCACCCAATAAATAGAATACCGATCACCCAATAAAGTGGCTTCTGAAACAAATAAAAAATGCTTTATCATGTTCTGAACTGCAGCTTTAAATAAATCCTCAAACATTATATTTATTATGCCTAATTATTGGATATCGTATTACATTATATCTCACAAAACACATCATAGTAAAATAAGCATGAGTAATTGAATATGCTTGTATTTAAACATCGTATTCATAAAATAATTATTCCACATTTATTCCACGTAATTGAATAATTACTATTATTCTCACGTTCATTCATAATGGTTATTCACAGTTGTACAAATATTAGCATGACCGTAATCGAAAATCACGTCGAAGATTTTCTTATTTTATTTAATACGAAGGCTTTCCTTTATTTTATTTATGTATTTATTTATTTAAACATATATTTTTAACTCCTTTAGGTGTTTACATTTTGTGATATGATAAATAAATTGTATGAAATCCAAATGTCAACAATGCTAGACAGTTCTACATTATTCTGTTAACTAGGAATATAGTTTGTGAAGCGGAATATTCAAATCCAACTATACACACATACATAAAAATGTATATATAGAGTCACCAGTGTATGTTCACTGCACATAGCGTGTTTGTTTTAATTACATCCCTTGCTACGTCCAAGTGCAATAATAAATTTGTATCAATAAAAATATCTACTTTGAATGACTATAATTTATCATCGTTCAAGCTTTTGATGATCGTTTGCTATTTTGAGAATGCTATAATATTTTTATAATTGGTCAGGTTTAAACAGTCCTACGATGGATAATCGTACTTGCATGATCATATGATCATGAACGACATTGATAATTACAACTCCACTATAATTAGCAGTAAAAGAACAAAAATTATCAACATTAATAAATCCAAAAGTATCAAGAACTCCAACTTATCTCTTTACTATATCGTGTACAAATCATTATTTGCGTTACTAGTAGGGAGTATTTTAACAAATTCCAAACCTTCACGTTAAGGGCGATTTAAATCAAACGCCAGACGCAAGCGTCAATAACGCTCTCTTCTGTCAACACCTTACAGTTCAGCTTCACCGCAAGTGATTACACGAGTCACACAAGTCACAGATTTACAAAGTACATAGTACTACTGTGTAGCCACGGCGTCACTGACGCTCATGACACGATTGGTTGAAGTCTGCCTTAAATATATTCTTAAAGATTTTAGTCAAAATTCGAATTATTTTAGCTTAGGATTCCTTATCCACGTTAAATTCTTTGATATCCATGATAGCAATAGAACTATGTAGGATTGACACCATCTCTAGTTACGTCAATGAAGTTTTTCCACCACAAAACATTGGACGTGGCACGGAAAAATATACTAATACACATCTCAACTAACACAATGCAACCAACAGAGAGGATTGGCAAAGAGAACGGTAAAGCAGGTGAGGAGAAAGTGGCCCTGCAGTCAACATGCCACGTGGCCTTGGACGCATGCATCAAGGACAGCGAATGTGTGACTTCACTAACGCCAGTACTGCAGAAGTGCCACGCTACTGACTGCGATAGAGAGGGCTGCATGACTGCGCTGCGTGGGTTTTACAGGAAACCCAGCGTGCACTGGAATACCGAGATTGCTTTTTGCCTTTGCAAGTAAGTACTATTTATTCTACGGACATTTTTTTTGCGTCTTCAAAATCAATCTTACTGATGCCTTCCCAACCCTGGGGTTGAAGGGGCGCTTATGTTGGACTCATGGGCCGTCCTACTAAATTCACATCCGAGTGCTAGATCTGGGCCTTAACCAATTTTCCTACACCGGTGCACCGGGTGACAACCCACGGCGACTTCCTTCGGTGCAAGTGGTACGGTTCCAAAAGATCTAGGAATAAAGGTTAAAGAAAAAGCTGAACAATTTACCTAACCTAATAATTTTATTTTTAATCTAATAACTTGGTCTAGTCCAAGATTAATAGAGAGGCCGTCAATTAATAGGCATAAGTAGCAAAACACACGTAACAAGTACGTCACGTACTACGAGCTTAGAGCAGCTCTGGTAAGGGAGGGGGAATTTAGTACTCCAGATAACTCACACGCCGCATGAACGCAACAGTAAGCTACTTATTCACTTCAGTTTTGTATGAGACAATGATAACAACCCGGTCGAGCCGGCCATTCATGCTATACTGGTCATCAATACTTATCTGATGCTAGTCATAAAACTAAAATTCTTTCTTAAATGCAGGAAGACCGACAACCGCGAAGACTCCTGCATGAATGCTCAAGAAAGACTCCATCCATCGTGTGCCCAGAGGCCGCCGGTTGGATCTCCTCTGCCAGCATGTCACACCCTCGCCCATGCGTGCCGTGAAGAGCCTGAATGCAGGTTAGAAGGAAAAGTTTTTTTTTCTAAGTCGAATAATAAACCGCATTTCTACATACAGTCTCTAAAATACTTGGAATAATACGATATACTAAAATTTTCCAATTTAAACCAAAAAAACTGTTTACCAATACCAAATTAAATAAACTAAAATCTAAATATATAAAACTCAAAGGTGACTGACTGACTGATTGACATAGTCAACGCACAGCCCAAACCACTGGAGTGATCGGGCTGAAATTTGGCATGCAGGTAGATGTTATGACGTAGGCATCCGCTAAGAAAGGATTTTGATAAATTCTACCCCAAAGCGGTCAAAATAGGGGATGATAATATTTAAATGCTGTTCACGCGGGCGGAGCCGCGAGCAAAAGCTAGTAATAAAATATTTTCGAGTCGTGGTATTGCAACCATTAAAATGTCAATTTTTGGTAAGCACTGACTTAAATCGATTCTTTTGTTTTATTTTTGTAATTCAGTTTTTTCAAGTCTGTTCTATTTTCATTAAAAAGTATTTATTTTACACCTTTTTTTGGAAAAGTCCTCAAAATCGATGCAAAAATGCCAAAATTTTAATCTCTTATCCCCGATTTCACCTTCTTAGGAATGAAATATTTTATTCAAAATTGAATGGACCAACATTGAAGCAAACCTCTGTGGAATATGAAAGAATCATCAAAATTGGTTTTGAAATTATAGAGATGGCGGTTAAAATGTACAAAATGATGTCATAGGTCTAAATTTCTGCTGTCTGTGTACTAAATGGTTGTTAAGTGAATAAACCTTATTTTGATAAAATTAATGATTCATCATAAATTTGTAGGGGCATTATTGCTCACTTTATGACCATTACTCAGCATCAGGGATTATTAACTTTAATTTTATAGTATAGACCAGCAAACCAGCAACTGGGTCACCTTAAGTGATATCCATCGCCCACAATACAAGAAGAATCATAGGCGCGTTGCCGACCTTAAAGGGAAGAGATAATTAAGGGAGTGGAAGGGGAGGGATTGGGATTGAATGATTGATTGGGCCTTCGGATCTGACTCACAGTACAAAATGCAGCAGCAAGCCGCTACTTTATGTCGATTTTCAGTGACACAGTGGTAACGAACCGGTCGAGCAAGCCCATTCGTGATGTAGACAGAACTGTCTACAGCGTGGCTCTACCACTCATGAACGGGCTCAATTAACGGCCTTTTATTAAATTTACACATATAACGTACTAATGGTCGTTCCTTGTGTTATATTTACCTACCTAAGATTTGCTTACTATACTATAATTTACTATCAAAAATTAATTGCCAGCAAAACTATCGGTAAGAAGAATATTGGGAAGGAACATAAATTAGAATATTAACAAGTAATAGATAAACCTGTGGGTTGATATGAAACAAGCTTAAACCTCATCAAAGCAAACATGACGCCGAATTAATTTGACCATCACAAGAAAACATAAACGCAACGAATCCGAATATAAAATCCGATGAACATTTCAGTACAAATGCACTGTTATTTAATGTAGAAAATCTCACAAGCGTATTAGCGACGAGCGAGTGGCCGCCGGCACAATACACAACGAGCTAAAATTGAATCCACCGTTCTCAGTGAAACTTGTATCTATACAGGAGATATTTATTGATTTACCGCATGGTGAATTCTGGCACACACCACTGGAAACGCGAAATTGATGAACGATAAATTGTGGACGTTGTTAGGATCTAAAATTCTTGTCAGCATATAGTAGATGAGGCCGGCAAACGAGAATATGGGTCACCTGGTGGTATGTAATCTCCACTGCCTATGAATATAATCACCGGATGGATACGTTACTCACCTTAAAACGAAGAAATGGGGAGTGGAAAGTGAGAAGGGGAATTGGACGTTCGGAAATTGTGCTCTTGGTACAAAACCCAATAACGAGTTGCCAAGTCACGTCGGTTTTCTTTGAGACAGTGTACATCCCCAGTCGCGGCAGCCCATTAATGCTGATGAAAAAGCTGTCTGCAGCGAGGCTCTACCACTAGCAGAATCTTTCGTTCTGCCTAGCGTTTTTCCAACTTATTGCGAAGGTCCACCTTTCTACCTACTCGCTTCTACTTAACCCCGTCTTCAAAACGCAATGTTGATAATTCATCTAATGTATCTGTTCCTATCACATAAAAGGGTATCATGCCTATATCGACGTTACAGCATAGTCGTGTTTTAAGTTTATATAAATTGCCATAACTCCAGGTATATATTTAAATTTACAGACTTCAAGCTTAAAAATAATATTTAAAGAAGAGTACTCTCACTTGTGTCTTTTAGATGATCTCGTATATTTAAGTACATGAGTTTACAGTTTGATCATTATTAACAAATTATTCAAGAACGTGACGTAATCACAGTAATTTCATCAAAAAGATAAATACTTTTCGATATACAATCAAAACATTTGTTCGCATTTTCATTTTGTTTGCATCCATCGAGTTTTAATAGTAAAAGTATGCGCTTTTCATTGGATTTATTTTTCTGCTGCAATTTCAGTTACGCTGATGATATATTCGAGTTTTCTACTTTATTTTGCTATGTTAAGGGTAAATACTGATTGTGTATTCCATATTAATTATTAACTCAGTAATTATTTATAATTTTGGCAGTGAATAATGACTACTTATTTTATTACTACTTATAAGTATAGTGTATTTACTCGTGCATAAAGTTCGCGTGTTAGTTAAAGTTCAGAACTTACGGGTACTTCATACATCTTCACAAGGAAATATGAGTAGATACTAGCAAATATATTAAATAGAGGATGGTGGGTACCATATTAAGTGGTAGGTCCCTCGTATGCGAGAAGACGTCTGGGTTGGTGCCACCGCTTTGTTCATTCCTACCACTACTTACTACCTACTTTGTTCATTTCCTAAGCAGCAGCGTATATACACTGATGTGTTTTGGTATGAAGGACATTGAAGTCAATGAATTACTGACCATAGGCTTAACATCGTATGTCTCGTGACGAGCGCAGTCCAGTGCCATGCAGTGCTTTGTAATTCAAGGTTCTGTTTTGTTGCTTCTGTTTATAGGCAGGCGTGACGCTTACCACCTTTTGTAATTGAAGTTAATAAAAAATACAGTACCGCTACGATTAAAATTACATCCATTTACAAGCTGGTGGGAGGATACTTGCATCCGACCGGATAGCGAGCACCGTACACTGGTGCTAAAACCTGCCATAGTGGCCCACCTTGTGTGGGTCGCGTTCCAGGGTCAGCCAGTGTATATCCGGTTCTCCCCAGGGGGCTTGCCCCCTGATCCTAAACCTTTTCCCATCCCTTTTTTCCTTCCCCTCCCCCTTGGCCCTTTAGCAGGCCGGCATGATCTTGCCGACCTACGATGGACACATTGTTTATCGTTGGTCGACACTATTCTTGGATTGCGCTACACTTACCATCAGGTGCAGCGTAGTCACTTTGCCGAGCCAGGATAAAAAAAGCATGTGGTGACGATTTACAAACTTGTTACATCATTACATTATGTACATGTTTTGTTATTTACATGTTATATTTGTGTATTCTTTCTGAAATTAGCTTATTGTACACTCTTGACTGCCCTTTCTTTCTCCTTCTTTCATCTCCATCCCATGTTTGCCTGTAAGACATTGCCCAGAGCGATAAGGCCGCCAATTGTACTTCTCACCTTAGTTATATTTTAGTGTTCTGTCCTGTACTTCTTGTGTACAATAAAGTTTAAATAAATAAAATGTTTACCTATGTCTTGAATAACTGACCGGAGTCGGATGGCGGGGTATTGCACATTCATAATGAATTCGTAAAACCCGAACATATCCGAAGCGCATAATTTATGTGGTCGATTGTAATATTAATCAATTTTATAACTGACTAGCTTTTCCTCGCGGCTCCGCCCGCGTGATCTGCTTTTTCCGGGATAAAAAGTAGCCTTTGTTCATCAGGGATAATGTAGGATTGTAATCGTGAAAGAATCTTTCAAATCAGTCCAGTAGTTTTTAAGTTTCTACTTTAAATAATAGAATACAAATATTTCCTCTTTATAATGATATAACATATTAGTGTAGATAATTCTTTTGTCCCTTTAGTAATAAAAAACTGATTTTAATCAGTATTTTGTAATTGAGCTCCTTTCAGAATATAGATAAGGGGTAATTTTTTATCCAAGCTCCACAAAATTGCTACGATCTTTTCATCAGTTCTGATGACCCCGGTTCGAGCGAGTATACCTTGTATATATCGTATATATATAAGTATACCTTGCCTGGTAGTTGCTCAAAAACTCTCGATTGCCCTCAACCCCTTCGAAATGTGAGGTTGTAGATAATATTGTCACACACAAATATAAGCTCACACTTGTATAATTGAAGGGGAATGCAAAGGTGCAACTAAGACACCCATAAAGCTTATTTCCGTCAGTCCGGGCGAGTCATATGGGACAGCTTCAAATCCAAAACTCATTGATTGTGTTTACCTGACCCGGGAATTGAATTCTGGAAATTTCCGGTTTCTCAGCCTAAGTACATTGCCACTAGACGAATACGGTGTGAAACATCGCGGGCTTCTAAACCATAACATTACGGGAAGGAGTAAATTATGATAGCCAATACTAGCTAAGCTAATATATAAGCTATAGTCATTGATATAACGATCAAAATACGCAATACAGATGTTGGTAGTGGCAGCAAACAGGCGGTTCACCTCGATTGATCCGTGCATGTAGGTCACTATATAATGACGTCATAATTTCTCGCCTGTTGAAAACCTCGCTTCATCGCCAAATGTAGACACATCGTATGTTGTTGCTATGCAGTTTTTATAAGTAAAAAATAATAATACACCCAACAGTCACACATTGCTGAATATTGGTGGGAAGGTATTTACTGGTGGGTTAACTGGACTGCAATGTCCGTCAAGTACGATGTAGTCACTTAGCCGATTTTTTTATAGCAGATGCCAGCAATAGACCAAGTAGCTCACTTGATGGTAAGTTGTCTCCACCGCCCAACATCCACAATACATGAGGAATGCGTTGCCAGTCTAAAAGGAAGAGGGTAATTAAGGGGTTAGGAAAGGGATTTGGGCCCCCAGATATCTCACTCACCGGCAAGTCAGCACATTAGTGCTGTAGGCAAAACTGTCTAGAGCAGTATTTCCCAACGTGGGGCTTACGCCCCACAGGGGGGCAATTTGATAATTAAGGGGGGCAATTTAAAAATGGACTCGACACGACTTCAACCCTTTCAACTTTGGGTTATTTAAATGTAATGCTAGATATCATTGACAAATTTAACAAAAAAATGTTTAGGTGGGGCATTGCCTAAAAAAGGTTGGGAAACACTGGTCTAGAGCGTGTCTCTAATACTTGCGGTGACAGGATAAACAAACTTATTGATAGACCAATTTAACCGAAATTTCCCAGGATCCGTCTAGAGAACTACGAGCAATGGTGCGCGGTTGATGCAGTCACCCAGGGCTGTGCTGGCTCCCCTGCTGCGTGCCGTGCTGCCGTTGTCGCAGTCCTCGGTACCCAACTCCGAGCTGCTTGCGCCTGCAGGGGTACTGACTTCGCGCAACTGTACGACTGTCTCGGATGGCAGCGGCTTTTGTGGTTGAATCCTTGCGTGGGTAAGTTAAGTTTCAAGGACAGTTTTTTTTAGCAAAGGTCAGAAAACAAGCAAGTGGGGCACCCGGTAGTTAATGATACCCCACGCCTATGAACAAGCACGATACCAAAAGTATCAAGGATACGTTGTCTCCATGATCCTCAGTTAAAGGACAGGATTAGGGATTGGGAAGGGAAGGGGAAATTAGGGTTTCTAATGATTTACTGACCGTGTTTATTGTATATAGAATAGAGAATTTTCGCATAGGGAATAGTTGGTCGTCTCATCGAAACGAAGCTACTCACGGAAAATGAGCTTGATAGTAGTCAAGTGGATCAGCTACCCGAGGGCTCCCTGTCCATTATTAACTAAATTGACCATGATCGGTGGTTTAATAAAAAAATAACTACGACTTAAAAAAAAATGATGTCGATGGTGTGAGATTATTAAGTCGTCAAACTAAAGTTGTTCAGTATGAGTTCACGACTGTAATCCCCGAAGGAGTAGGCAGAGGTGTAACTAGTACACCCACATTTTTCCGAATGTGTCTCCGTCCCGTGATATATTATAGGGGGCGAGCCTATCGCCATACCGGGCACAATTCCAGACTCCGGGCTGATACTGAGAACTTTCGTGATAGAAAAACCCAATAACACTTTTACCCGACCCGGGAATCCAACCCGAGACCACAGCACAGCAGTCGTAATACAGCTGCAGCACCAAGGCAGTCCTTCAGTATGAGTATTATTAAATTAACGCTGCATACTCAAAAATCTCATTATTTCAGTGGAATCCCAAAGCGACTACCACGTGAAGACCTACGGACCTCACCTCACCACCACACCGTTCGACAATGGCATCCGGTACATCACCGTGGCGCCTGAGTCTCCAGTGTACCACCGCACCACCACGCACCACCATCGACACACCACGCAGCATGTCGTCAACCAGATTGAACATGCCGAGGTCAGTTTACGAATAAGATACTGTATGCATAAATAATGAGAGTATGGTAATGGGACTTCTGGGACTAAAATATTAGTGTCATTTGGCTAATGGAACTACTGGGCCTTTTTATTGTTTGATTGAATGATGAGACGAGCAAAGCGCCCGCTTAATGGTAAGCGCCATAAACAGAACCAACACCACACAAAACTTTGATTTGCAAAGCACTGCATGGCACTGAACTGCGCTCGTCACCCCGAGACATAAGATGTTTAGTTTCATAATGCCCAGTAATTACACTAGCTTCAATATCCTTCATACGGAAACACAACAGTGCTGCTTGGCGAATGAAATAGACAAAGCGGTGGTACCAACACAGACGGCCTTTCGCATACGAGGGACCTACCACCTTGTAACAACAACAACCTTGTAGCAATCACGGGACAACACGATATAATTATTGGCTTGATAGAGCCCTTATAGTTATTCCATGATGTGAAATAGTCGAGTACCCCTCAGAATTTAGATAAATTTGACTTTCAGACCAGATTTTCACATCGGTCCCCACTCCACCCATACAGAACAGGACTACTTTTCGATGGTCTTAACAAGTGCTAGACTTCAGAATAATCATAAGCAGGAGCAAAATAATCCTCTCACTATACTTCTCAAAGCAAAGAACAGGATCCTCCCCAAGCCGCGAAAAAATTGTTGTCATGGAAAAATCTTATGAGATTTTTATACACTCAAACAATCTATCTACCTCAAAACTTCGTCCATGGAATTAACAATCGATTTTATTCTTGCTACACTCTTCAATCTTCACCAGGCTGGACGTTGGCTGTAAAGGCAAACATTAATCTAAAATTATCATCTTTCAGGAAACTCACCAAGAATTCAGTCCAATCACCACGATGTCCGAGCAAACCGTCGGTCCTCATAATGAAGCAGCACAAATATCTAAACCAGTGGTAGAGACTACCACGGAAACTACCACGGTTGCCACCACCACCACTACCACTACCACCACCACAACGACAACCACCACGCCGAAACCCACCACCACATTGGAGCCTACGAAGTACTGCATTGTTAAGAAACCGGAGAGTGACGATCAGGCGCAGTACATCAAAATGGGAGAGACTAGGCGTGTAAGTATTTATAACGCTTAATTTTTTTTATAGCATTGATCGGCGAGCAAGTGAGTCAGCTGATGGTAAATTATCTCGACCGGCCATGAATGCCCACAATACCAGAATAATCATAGACGCGTTGCGGACCTGAAACAATACAGGTAATAAAGGACGTCGAAAGGATGGGTGGGATTTGGCCCTACGGATATCTCGGTTATCTTTAGAAACGCAGCAGCAAGCCGCTACTTTGTATTGTTTTTCCCATTGAGCCAGCCTATTCATTCTGTAGACAGTTCTGTCTACAGTGAGGCTCTACAACTTAAACAACGTTCTAGATATATACTCGAGATTCTTCTCGTCTTAAATATCTCTAATAGGAATGTCAGATAGAAACCTTCAGAGTTACTTAGTCTATAGTAGCAGCTCCTATATTATTTTCTGAAATTAGAAAGAGGTCCGTACCTATCGGTCGGACAGTATATAATGTATACTGTTATATAAACACGCATATCAAAAGTTGTGATCCCTTTTTAGTATTAACTGAAAAAGAGGGAATGATTCTTATATGTTACTCGAAAGGTTCTGTGCTGTAGACCTGCACAAATATATGTGTTTATTTTGTCTGGCCGTATTGAACACCTCCTCTTTTTTTGAAGTCGTCACATATATTTTCCAATACAATACACTTTTACTAATCAAATGAAATTTGGTAATTTTCATGACTGTATGACCCCCTTGCCAAGTTATGCAAACCATTATCGTTGTACCATTATTTATCAAATTTTGGGCTATATTTTAGATTGAATGGCAAAATGGCAGATCGCCTGATGGTAAGCGCCAAGCCTGTCCATAAATAGACACAATGTTATATACGACTTTGGATAACAAAGCAATGCATGGTAATGGACTGTGTACGTCACCCCGACATACAAATTGTTAATAATACCCAGTAATTTCAATGGCTTCAATGTCCTTCAATCCTAACACAACAGTGCTTACACAATGGTATTCAGCGCCAGAAATAAACAAAGCAATTACCAATGCAGATAACATTCATATTTATTACATAACCGAAGCTGATGTTTTTAAAATTACCATTATACTTGCAGCTGTACCGTTCGGCTGAGCTGGCGGAATGCACCGACCTGTGCGTGTGTGAGGTGAGCCTGCAAGTATCGTGCAAGGTGGCGTGTGTGCCGCGAGCGCCGTGCTCGTCGCGTCTCGCGCACTACTCACACGCCGCGCCCGCATACCAGGCGTACAGGGGACGCTGCTACTGCTACTCAGGATCCTTCATCTGCATGAGGCCTAACCCAGGTATTGTCAAGACTAGAGAGATAGATAAAAATATACTCATCGAATTGAGAATCTCCTTATTTTTTGAAATCAGTTAAAAGACAACAATTTGGAAATACCTATGGCCATTTTTTTTGTCGCGGGGAAAATCGCTACCACCCCGCCCCGGGGGAGGCGGGACGGTTATGTTGGGCTCTGCTGGCCATACGACCCAGGGTTGAGCCGCCCGGGAGAGATGGAAAACATCCGGGCGACCGCTGAGCCGAGTCCCTACACTATGTACACCCAATGCCGACAAATACCTACTAAAAACCTCGCGGTGACCTTCTTCGGCGCATATGTGGCGGCCTCGGGAAATACCTATGAACTGTATCAATTTCCCTTGACATTAAATATAGCTGGTGAGTCTTCTTGCACTTGCCGTTGTCCCGATCGCCGTAGGGTCGGCGCAACATACTTTTTAACATATATGTTACAGAAAGATTTGGCTTGAAGTTACGACCAGCCGCCTGCTTGACGTCAATCCCTCTGGCAGGAGAGTACTTCATTTTGTGCCCGACTGGGTAGCGACCACCTCGCGGTCGTGTTATAATTATTTCTCTTAAATTCTATAATATCTGTTTCCAGTCTTTCTTTCTGCCTGGCGTTATCCCGGCATAATGCCAGGCTCCGCCTTTTCGTACCATAGGTTTGATGATTAAGATTTGATATTATATGAGGGGACCCACCTTCTAACCCCCACAAACCGCAACAAGAACCAAGATTCGCCTTTGCCTCTGGTCATGAGTATTTTAAAAATAATGCACATAAGGAAATATCATATTTGTTCAAGGAGAATACAAGCTTCCCGAAGGAGTTTACTTACTGCTTGGCTTTAGCGCTGTGGACGAAGCTCTTCTCAGGCCCCACACCGGTCTAGGAGCTGAAGATGCCGTGAGGCTGCTACAGCAGTATTTGTATACTGTCCGCGAAGATGGGGTGAGAAAAATATTTCAGCCAATTCTTAATTTATTACATACATACCCACTCACGACTGTGATCCCCGAAGTGAATCTAACTTGAAAACCCAAATCGCGGGGCGTTTGGTGCTTTCTTTTAAAAAGTTTAATGAAAACATTGGACAGCCCCGAAGTGTAACTTTCCCTAGTGTTCCGATTTTGATGATTATTTTTCTATTTGCTCAGGGTCGATTTTATTAAAATTTAAAGAAGAAATCCCACCTATGGTAGAAATCAGGGATAAGAGACTAAGATTTCGTCATTTATTTCACTCAAAATAGTAAAATATGAAATCGTCTTATAATATTATACTAAAAAGCTCGGTCGGTCGGTGTGTTCTGCCAATAATTAAGCTTTGCAATAGCATCGATACAACATTGACAAATTTCTATAATTCAACTTACGGTTGTTTTTTTTCAGTTTTATTTTTCAATTATTAACTTTCTGGTTATTAACTTTCGAACTAACTTTCTGGTACATGAAAAATTAAGAAGTTATAATATTCCTGATTCCAGACTAACTGCACATTAACTCTGTTCAACATCAGCAACGAAAATGTTATCATTTCTGCCAGTGTACCTCAACGAGAACAAGAGATGCTCAGAGAAGCTGGTGAAGCTCTGCTTGATAGAGAAAAGGTAAACGTTGTTATCGTTTTACTGTGACTTGATAAAATGACTGCAGTGGACCTGATGTTTCATTAACATGGGTTTAAGGTATTGTCATGTATAATAAATGAAAGAATAACAACAAATGATTAGTCGGCGAAAAAGTTTTCTTTATTAAAGTTTTAATGGGGATAAATTGTACTTGCCTTAAAATACATTTCCACATTGCTACAATTTCTCTTCATTCTTTATTTTTGCCTGGCGCTATCCTGGCTTATTGCCAGAACCCGTCTTGCTATTTGAACGCTGATTTCTAGTGGAAATAAAATATTTTTTTCCAGGAGGAGTGCATTGACGTTTTGAAGATAGTTAAGTCCCGTATCAACTCGCAGAACGAAGATATTTCCTCTCATCTTCTGCTGTCCATCTTCAAGATCGCCGAAGTGGACGTGGTCTACCCCGCACCGCCCAGCTCCGCCAACACCCACAACCCTTGCAAATACCTTTACATCATCATCATTATAATCACCATCTTCTACAACCTAAAACAGTTTATCACAATTTGCACCCCACTACTCAAAAACTTAGTCAATTCTATGTCGAATTTATTCGAAAAAACTAAATCACCTTCGTTAGACGTCGTTCCTTTGAACAAGGAGAGATATTTTATAAATGATATCAATTTTGTATCTATTTTGAAATGTTATGATGAATTTATGAAGAATGTAGATGTAAAATATATAGAGCACGATGCACTTGCTTTAGATCGCGCACATGTCAACACATATATAGACGTAAGTGTAGATGTAAATGTATATAATGAAACGAAACATATCATAAATGCTGTGAGTATTACAATATATAATAATTTTAACGAACTTGTTGCTAATGCAATTGAACCTAAATATTTTTCTAGTGATGTGTATTACGAGATTGGGTGTATTAATTGTAAAGGTTCGAAGCTTTTCCGTTTATTTTTTGGAAATATCGCGTCCTCTTCTTATGGGATTGTAAAATCCATTAGCTTAGGACTGACTCTAGTAGTAGTATGAAGACTGAGATGAAACTAAACATATCATAGTTGTATTTTCGTTTTATTTTCGACTTAGATCTGGTGCTTGTAGGTCGATCTTAAAGGCTGGGTTTTGTAAATAAGTGTATTACGCCTTTTACACTGGTAGAATTTCGTTGAATCTCCGGTAGTGTAGGGATTCGGTGTTGCAAACACACAACTAAAATTAATACGTTGTACTAATATTGTTATATGGCAACACTCTTCCATACGTCACGGGTGACTTTATTTTATGTTTGTTTATGGTAGTACTATAAATTATACGCTTCAGCCATCTTAGTTTTTATGAGTATTTCAATCCATATCCATAACTCCGCCTGGTCAGTCACTCAAGAGAAAAATAAAACGTAATCTAATGTAACAGTATGCAGATCTACACATTCTCATACGTAATATTCTATTCACTAATACAAAATATAGAATTATACATACATATATACATATGTAATTTCAAATTCAAATCGCGCAAGTATTTTATTGAATATGTTTCACTAATTGAAAGCATACTTAATCTCTGTAGTCGATGGTTGGCGTTTATTCGTTGATTCCCCGTTGCAATAGCTCGGGGCATCCCCGGTGGCCGCTGACAGGGGTGACAGGGGGTGCAAGTACACACCCTTGCACCCTGCTGCCGACGCCCATGGACTATACTGTAATATCAGTTGCAGTGTAGTCACAAAAGAAACAGAAAAATAACAAAAAGATTGCTAATGCGTATAACTTTAATAGTACTGTAGGCTTCTTTGTAATTATTCGTGTTTGCAACACAAATATTATTTGACTTTTGGTTCATAAACCGTTAAGGATAGTCTCTGATGTACTTAGATGTAACGCGCCTTTCTGTTAGATAGTTGATTATAAGTAGGAAATTATATCGATCAATGTGAATGCACCATTAGGGAATATGGTAAGGGACAAAACTTGGTGACTTGATATAAATTTACTTTTTTTTCTTTTTCAAGCAAAAGCTGGCCACTTCTCAAACGAGCAAGTGGATCATCCGATGGGGAGTGATCTCTACCACCCCTGAACATGTACAATACTTTAAGACGCGTTGCTGATCTTAAGGAATCGGGATTGGTAAGGGGATGGTGATTTGGGCTTCCGGATATCACTACCGTACGAACCGTAACATCAAGCTGCTAATTTACGTCGGTTTTCTGTGAGACAATGATGTCAACCCGGTCGAAACGACCAGTTCATGCTGTAGACCAAACTGTAAACAGCATGGCTCTTTCACTTGTTGTTTTCTTTCTGAGGTGTAACCAGTACCTACACCCACATTTCGCCGAGCGTATATCCGTCCCATTATGTGATAGGCAAGCCTATCGCCATAACTGGCACAATTCTATATTCCGGGCTGATACTGAGCATTTCGTGATATAAAAACCCAATATCACTTTACCCGACCCGGGGATCGAACCCGAGATCTCAGCTCAGCAGCCGTACCGTGTTCACAATATAACTGCGCCACCGAGGCAGATATATTAATAAATTCCGCAAAATGAACATGGCCGCATTTTATAAGTAGGTACCTCATACTTTTTTGAATTTGATGAATCATTGGAAAGTGACTTTTGGATAATTATTAAATTTTAAACTTTTCGTATTTGCGCACCAAATAAAATAAAGAAAATAATAATAATATGTCACCAAATAATATGTCCGGCATTTATTCCGCCTATACACTACTCTTTATATTATATAACGAAAAATATTATGGGAGTCTAGTGACACAGTATACAAATAATTACAGAATATCATGCAATAACAAGATAAAGTACGATAAAATAAAAACAGAAATTTATAAAATAATTCCGGGTTGCCAAGTTTTGTCCCCTCAATTAAAATTAATTTAGTCAACACTTAGATAAATGTTTTTCTCTGAAAACATTAATGTAACAAATTAAAATGGTAAAAATGGAAGCTTTAATTTGAAGTAGACATAGATATTTGTGTTCTAAAAGAGTTTTAACATAGTGTCGTGTTAGGTAAAGCTGTTTTACTCTTTAAACACTTATTTATTACTTTAACTTAATTTAAACCCAAGTAAAACGCTTAAAGAGAAACTATGAGTTGACAACGATTTCATAAAAGTCGTTACTTTTCAAAATAATATCTACTTCTGTCATAGAAGTTAACCTTGCAATGCAAAATATGTGTTGCCAGCGTAAATATTAAAGTTGTGAGTGAAGCGTTTTAAGCCAACGTGTTATTCAATATGGCCGCCTAAATTATCTATGGCCAATAATATGAAATTATTTTACAATATTTAATCAATTGCACAAACACGCTTCCTATCACTACGCAAAGAAATATAAATATGACGACCTTAACTTATTTCTAAAAACAAAGTAAAGACATATCACTCTTTATAATCACTTTAAAAGAAAAAAATATTTATAAGGTAATATTGTCTATGTTTAGTAAGGATATTATTTCTATCGTTTACGCTGTATGTATATTAAAATAGTATTTGTTATATTTATATATTATTGTTTAGAAAATATTTAGTTTGAATTTTATCAAAAAACACGTGCAAAAATGTAATCGATACATATCAACAAAGCTCAATTTTGTACCTATTGTATTTCTAGGGTTAGATGTTGCGAAGCAAATGGCATCTTTTGACCTAGCTTAAGGTGCAATTAAACGACGCATGAGAGCGCGAGCTAAGCAACGGACGAGGCGTAGACTACTCGGCAGCACGCCGTTTACATAAGTAAAATAGCATAGTAAAAAAATTATAAAATGAATTTGAGAGTTTTTTTACTATACTATTGGTACCACAGTTTTGTCAATTTCTGCTGTCAAGCACCAACGTGTAAGAACTGTTGTGTATCGCCTTGAAGGAAATTTATGCCAGTGAAATTGGGCATTATGAGACTAACTTATATCTTGGCAAACGTAGTACCGTGCCAGGCAATGCTTTATTTCTGTATGGTGCAAAAAGTTATATATATGATGTTGTCTGTTGTATCTGTTTATGGACAGGAGTGGCGTGGCGCTTACCATCAGGAGAGCGACCTGCTCCTATCGTCATTCAACCGAATACTAAAAAAGGCGCGTAGGTAGACGAGGAGTCTGCACCTTGCTAAAGTCTCGGCTCGCGCTATTTCGCGCCCTTTAACTGCACCATTAGATTTTAGAAAAAATGTAGATATAAAAAATTGCAGTGAAAAAAAAACATGAATATTTCTTAATGTTGTATTTGATCATTTTGTTTACAAAAGTTTTACAATTTTTGTTCAATGTTGAAAGTCGAAGCACAGTCGTGAGTTTTTAGCGAAAAAATACGTCTTGAAAATGGAAAATACACAATAAGATCCCATAATAAGACATAATGAACCATGAACAAATCATGTACAGGCAGTGCTATTAGAACTACTCTCTCATTTTTTATCAAGGATCGAATATTATGGCATTATGAGTCTTAACATCTTATGTCTCGGGGTAACGAGCGCAGTTCAGTGCCACGCAGTGCTTTGTAATTCAAAGTTCTGTGTGGTGTTGCTTCTTTTTATGGGCAGGTGTGGCGCTTACCATCAGGCGAGCGCCTTGCACGTCTCGTCATATAATCAAATAAAAAAAATATACACGAAACTGCATAAGTATTTCTACAAATATGTTATCTTACATCATTGTCTATGGATGGTAGCCGAGGTTATTTTAATGTAATTTTCACTCAATAAAACTATACTTTTATACAAAATATAATTGAATTTGTGTATCCGTATATTTTAAATTGAGTCTTATTTACGGAAAAAGTTTAATCGGTTTAATATTACGTCCTAAACATATTTCTTCATAAAAATATAAGCTTATCGGTCTCAATATCGGTTTATTTTTAAATATAGTTTCTGATACCAATGTGCACAAGCCTTCCATGTAAATAATATAGAAAGTTATAGTTTTAAACCACTGGATGAAATATTATTTACATAGGTACATAAATAATAATCTATATTTATTTCTAAGAAAAAATGTTATGTAACAAAAATTGTTTTTATCACAATATAAGTCATAAATGACATAATTATGTAAGTGATGCTGTCAGTGAAGTTCTTAGTCGTTAAATCATGCCAAGTGTGAGTTGACAATGCGCAATGCGGGTTCCATACGACGGTATTCATAATAAACTATATTCTGTTTACCGTTCTAAAGCTTTTTTTTTTAGTAATCAAGTTCTGTTGGCACCCTTTGGGTTTGGAACTCTAAAAACAAATAATTTTTCGTACATACATTTACACACACCCACGCCTGTAATCTCCGAAGGGGTAGGCAGTGGTGAAACCAGAATTTCACCACTGCCTACATTTCACCTAGCCTATGATACCAGACTTGTTGCTAATGCCCCCCTTCCTTCTAATCTTGCATCTATTCTCAGACTAGAAAATAGCTACCGAGACAGACTTATCATTTTGAAATATGATATCCTAAGTGTTGAGGACACGTATATTTACAGATTTGTAGTTAATGAAAATATTGCCAGGTTTACGCCAGTGAGCACACAGGGATAGTGGGCAGTACAAACAATCAATCAAAGTTGTCAAAATTTAATATCTAGAAAAACTAGGTTATGTTATTTTTAAGTCTTCATGAGTACTAATTGGCTATGGAACTTCAATTCAGGACGCTGATGTTTGCCCATAACATAATATTGTAACCCGGGGCAAGTTCCAATTAGCTTGCCCACATTTAATGTCCAACCCACAATTTTTCTTGTATGCTCACGCCTGTATCCCCGGTGGAGTAGGCTGAGATGCAATTGATGCATCCACGTTTTGCTGAGCTTATTTCCGTCCCATAATATGATCCTATCGCCATCTAAACTTCATCTAGGCTTCCGAGACTAAAGTGTTAAGTTCAGCCCCGCCAAGTTATTTTTAGGGCATCATAACACTAGAACTTCACTGGAAACATAAAATGTTTATTTGATAGTGTGTTCGAAGTAACGCTTGTTCTTTCGTTCGCTTGTTTACTGTGTGTTAGAAGAAATTAACTGTTCAACGACTATTTAAAGTAGTCTCAATGTATAGCAATATGAATTATTGTAGAATATTTTAATATCGGTTTGGGAAGGCCTAACATTTTTGTTATTTACAATTTTTCATAAATGTATCTTTTTGTTGTTACCCGGTAAACTAATACAAAAATAGTTTACACCGGCCAGATGGAAACGAACGCACTTTTTTTAGTTTAACAGAACCGAAATTTGGTTAATCTCCTTGGGTCAAATTATACGAAAATCGGCCTAAACTAATAACTGCAGAAATTGTATTAGTTTAGTCGGATTACAACAAAATAGACCTACTGTTGTCGATTGGTTTTCATATACTGTAGTAATTGTTATTGACGTAACATTATAATATTTCATTACGAACTCTGAAGTGCTAGCAAGCGAGTATTCGTCACGTCTTAAAAAGACGAACGTAGCCACCCAAAAAGCATATTATCGATTAGAAATTACGTCATGGCGAATATAAAAAGTAACGAAAGTTACAATTCATAGGTGTCTAGTAAAATTATAATAAACGAATATACGGTCACCTCATGCGCCTAAGTCAAGATTATAATTTACTTTAAAAACCTCGCTTAAATTTTGTTAGAGTAAGATAAAATTAATTATGTATCAAAGCTGTATAAAGCTGTAGAAAAACAAGAATAACTGCCAGTATCTTATACGTCGTACAAAACGCATTCCATATTCGAATATACAACTTTTTTTATTTTAATGAAATAACATTTTCTGAACCTATGCAGCCTATGTTCCCGTTTTATTTTTTAAACATATTTTTTTAATGGTAATTATCAAGGTCTTACTAAAGTGCCGATTTCCAAACCGACATTAAAAAGTATTAATGTGAATACACAGCACTGTAGTGATACGCATAACCGAGCTTCTAAACTGGTCATATTGTTTATACACTAACATTACGTGTTAAAATATTATTTTAGTCCACGTTACTGTGTGGATGTCATTATGTTGTAGCTAATTAAAGAGAATTCGTAAGAAATCAGTGTTTTTTTATCTGGGGGTATTTTGAAATGTTTTTCGATCCACAATCAAGTTTAAAATATTCACGTCACTGATATGGTGTATGTAATATTGTATGGCGCTTCATTTTTTTACCCTGCCACGGCAGTGACTATACTGCACCTAATGGTAAGAATAGAACAGTGCAAATGTAATGTCGAGCGTCTTGAGAAAATTAGTCCCTCGAAGGTCTGCAGAATTATGCCGGTCAGAAGTTGCTAGGGCGCATTTATATGACAAGGAATCCCACCGCGTTGCGGCCGCGCGGCCGCCGCGCTCGAATCACTCGAAAAACTAATGTAAACTCTATTGACTAAGCCATAATGTTTAATACTTCGCAACGCTCCAACCACGCGGCGACTGCGCGATCGTGTAAACGGGAGCGCGGCCGCCTCGAGGCGGCCGCGCGGTTGGTTATTCACAAAGAATTTCAACGTTAAGTCCTAGTTAATAAGACATACATTTGCTATGACTGAAAAATTTCGTGCAGCCGCACGAAATTTTTCGCGTCGTCTAAACGCAGCCTTACAGTACATCAGTTGTCCCAGGAACGAGCTAACAGTATATTTTCTAAAAACCTGCAATGCTAAATTAATATTGAAAGTCCGAGAAAATCCATCCCCGAATCCCTTGCAAAGCATAGACTAAACAAAGCATGTTATGTACCTACTCCGGATGATTTGTAATAAATAGACCCTACCATCGACTGTAAAAAAAGGACACCACGTCTCATACATCCAAAGTATACCTATAGCCTATAGTGTGCCAGGTTGCTGTACGCATGCGGGCCTCACGATTTTTGATAAAGTTTAGTTACAATGCGGTCCGATATAGTGGCTAAGCCAGCACGGCTGGCATTTGGGGCGGATTTGATTTGGATGTCAACCCAAGAATAAAACCTTTTAAATATTTTAATATATTTTAACCAATTTCAATAATGGAGGAGATACTCAATTTTTGAGTACATATTTCGGGTTATTTCAGGTCCGGTATCACCCCAAAACCTATGACACCGGGAGCGAACCGCCTCTAAAGCTACGCTACTGCCTATGTATTTTGTTATAATCTGATGACAAATTATGGAGTAAAGATATGAAACTCGAAAAAAACTAAAACTAAAAATCCAATGACCCAACCAAACTTTGCTCGGGCAGTAATTTATTTTTACAATATGTAATAAATGTGATACAGAAATAGCAATATTCAATTTCCTGATTTTTTTTTATCGCAACGACGCCGAAGATTTTACCATTGTACAGTTTTATGTCACTCATTATCGTCACTGTATAAAATACTGTGTTATCGTTCATCAAGTTGTAACAGGCTTTAAGGACATGCTAAAGATCCTTAGGACAGCTCAATAATTGTGACAATCGAGAGCGTCAAATACACACAGGAACATTTACGACATTTGGATGGAACTATGTAAAAACATTTCAACTCAGATTAAGTAAAATTTGAGATATAAATTTCATCTTGCTAAATTCATTAACTTAGAACCTACTTTAATAAATTTTGAAAAATATTTTTTTCTACTTAATGTGGGTTGAAATGTTATGACGTACTCTGTATATAAATATAAAGTGGAATACTTTAAAGGTATGTACAAGTCGAAAATATTTGTGTTCATGTGTGTATGTCGGTATGGCCGACCACAGAGGGCCAACCTAAGAAAAATCTGAGGTATCTAATAAATAAAGGAGACAATATAAAATGATAAAAGGAACTTTATTAAAGCTTATAAAGGTATGCAAATACAACAAATCAGTCTTATGGCACCGCCATTAAACAATTTAAAAAACAAAAGCAATTGGAATGTACCAGAACTATTTTACTTCTCGGTTTTCTCCTCAGTACCTTCATTCTTGTCCTTGATCTCCTTGCGAACTGGACCGGTTTGGGTGATGGGAACCTTCCTCTCACCCTTGATGGCTTCTGGAACCTTCTTAGGCGCTGTGATGGTCAGCACGCCGTCCGACGACAGCTTCGACTCTACCGTCTCAGGAGCGGTGCCTTCTGGTAGCGCATACCTCCTCGAGAACTGTCGAGAAACGAACCCGTGCTCATCCTTCTTCTCTTCATGCTTGCCTTCAACCACGATGTACCCGTCGGCAGTTTTCACGGAGATTTCTTCAGGTGCAAAATGCTGGACGTCCAAACTGATCTGATATTTGTCTTTATCGGCCTTGATGCTGGAGCCGGTGTCGCGAACAGCCGCAGCGAGGTGGCGCCACGGTCGGTAGTACTCCCTGGATAGCAAAGGTCCGGCAACAGCGGTTAGCATGTCATCAGGTGTCAAACCGAGGCCAAAATGCTGATCCAGAAGACGGCCAGGGCGCCTGAAGCCGAAATCGTCGAAAAAGTATGGTAGCAGAGACATTTTGAAGGTTTACGTTGAGAAAAGTTCACTTGTATAGCTTTGAGAGCGCTTGATTCGCTGTGTTTCTGAATTCAACTGTGAACTGACGATCGGACAAAATGGCGCGCGTTTATATTTGTCGGAACGCCATCTAGTAGCGAGTGGAATATACTAGAATCTATACTCATATCTGCAGGGGTATCAAACTTGCGGACCGCATGGCACAGCTGATAAAATTTAAGTTTAGCATGATTGCAATTTCATTACGTTAGAACTTGCATTCCGAATTGTTTACCATATAAATAACTGAAGTGTGAAATATTTACCTCTATATATAATTATTAAATTAATTTTATGAAAACCACAAATAATTCACCCAACATGCATATATGTGATTTAATATAGTAGCATTCAGCTTAACATGAAAACTTCTTCTTCCACCTGCGCTTATCCCACTCGCAGTGAGATCAGCGCAACATGCCTCTTAACACATATTACATAAATATTTGGTTTGTAGTTTTAACGACCGGCCAGCTTGCCTGAAGTAAACATCTATGGCGAGAGGTCAACATCAAACCTTGATTTAAAATTTTATTATGGCATGTTTTATAATATCTACTATTATAAAAAACTTCGGGTTGCACTCTGGGAGTGCCGGCAGCAGTGAAAACTTGAACATTAAACTTTGACACATCTAGTACGATCCAAAAACTACAGGATCCGAAGGGTCTGCACAACTTATAAGGAAATATCGTATGATAGATATGATATCCTTGGCAAGGAAATACATAATCAAATCAATACAGCGTTCACTATTACCCACCAAGTAGTAGTTAGTAACCAAAAACAATCCTTATCCCTCAGTAATACGGTTCAATCTAGATGGCTGTCTCACTACGTCTTACGAATTTTTGATCAGGTCACTTGTCCTGGCGCGAGTTTAACATTTTATACCTATCCCAAGAAAAGTACTCAACGCCGCTAAGGAGTTCTAAATGTTCACTTCAAAAATGTGAACTTATTTTATTTGTACTTATATTTTATTTGTGAATAAATATTAAGAATAATTGATCGCTTATTACTAATAAGCAGAAAATAATTTTGTATTCATGCTATTGACATAAGTTCTTCGTAGCCCTATATTCTACAAATAAGCCATTACAGTATAATTTTGAAGCTTCATATTGCCTTAGCATTATTCAAAATATCACTTTCTATTAATAATTTCTCTAGACATTTTTGTGTTATGTATATTTTACGATAAATAATAAAAATAATTTATCAATTATTGTCATCATTAATTAAATTTTGTAAGTAATATGTGACTAACAAATAATTGGAACTAATAACTCATTACAATTAAATACAAATCAAAAATAATTAACTGTCAAAACGACAAAACCTTTCGACAAATACAGTTCAATAATACAAACGCGGGCCGCACAATGGTTACCCCTGCGACTCGATCGCATCGATGTAGAAGTCATTGCACCTTTCCAGAACAGTCTGGAGCGTCATAGATTCGCGCCGAAGCAATGCACACGTGACGTGCGGAATGAAGGCCGCGTTGGCATAGGTCATGTTGAAGGTCGAATGAAAGACTCGCAAATTCTTTTCTAATTAATGACGGAAATTATTTTGTTTGATTACTTTAGCCCTTTACACAGTGTTGAAATATGATTTAGTGCATCGACTTCTTAATTAAGTCTAATTTACTTACAAGATTAGGCTGACTTTGGTCTAAAAATAGGTAATACCTACTTCGATATTTACTATACAATACAAAGCCCCGTTTTACCTTAGAATTATAAGACTTTTACAATATTCGTCTAAAATATTTACTTAACGTTTATAAGACAATTATTTTTTAAAGTAAGTTAAAGGGTTCATAAACCTTTCTAATAGAAATCTTTCTTTCGTTAGGTACTTATCGTTGTAGGTATCTTTGAGTGGTAGAGCCTCGCTGTAGACAGTTTTGTCTACAGCATGAATGGGCTGGCTCGACCGGATTGTTACCACTGTCTCACAGAAAACCGACATAAAGTAGTAGCTTGCTGCTGCGTTTCGTACGGTGAGTGAGATAACCGGAAGCCCAAATCCTGTCCCCTTCCCAATCTCTAATTATCCCTTTCCTTCAAGGTCGGCAACGCGCCCATGACTCTTCTGTTGGTGGGCGTACATGGGCGGTGGAGATCACTTACCATCAGGTGACCCACTTGCTCGTGTGCCGGCCTATGCTATAAAAAAAAAAGGTAGGTACTTAATATACGTATCTATAGGTACCTTGGTATGTCAAATTGTGACATTTATTTGAACGTGTCATGGCCCATGGGTATTTTATTCGGTAGGTACTTTAAGTAGTATTTACTAAGAAATGGTGAAAAAAACGCTTTCAAACTTGAGCTTGAATGTTTTCTAAATATACATACCTACCTGCAATAAAATCAACATAAATTGTAGTGTCTTATGTACAGTAATTTCACTGAATTCAATGTCCTACAAAGCGAAATACAACACTCCTTAAACATAAGTACTTTAAATGTATAATCTATGCTTACACACTGCTGCTTTGCGGTATATTAATGATATTTGTGCTCTGGGCAGATACTTAGCACAGATTTTCTATCCCGGCTTTATCCCATGCCACTGCCTGCCACTGCTTTAGGAATTCAGGACGAGCAGATAATATTGTGAAGTAAATTAAAAGGTCGTATGTCCCTCGTATGCGACAAACGGTCTGGGTTGTTACCACCGCTTTGTCTATTTCTGCCGCCAAGCAACAGTGTTTTGTAATACAAAGTTCTGTGTGGTGTTGCTTCTATTTATGGGCATGCGTGTCGCTTGCCATCACGCGAGCGCCTTGCTCGTTTCGTCATTCAATCAAATAAAAAATAAGTCATCCGATGATATTAATTTTATTGTGCTAATAACAAGTTTTTTTCAATTCCTACCTAATTCTTTACTAGTTTCTTAGTTTACCAGCGTTTACCTAATTCTACTTTATAGCTAAGGAGAAGAAATTAAGTCCAAATGGAGATCTTGGTCCAGCTTTGAGGACAAATCAGAAAGAGGATATTCGAGTCCCTTTCGAGAATATTTAATTTATTCTCAAGTGATTCATAATCCTAATGCAGTATATACTTATATGTACAATGTTCTAGTTGTAAATGATTTCCAATTTTCGTTTTGGCATTAAATTTGGTTAAATCCGGAGGCCTAAATCTCCCTCCCATTCCCAATCCCTTAATTATCCCTTTCCTTTAAGGTCGGCGACGCACCTATGATTCTTCTTGTATTGTGGGCGTACATGAGCGCTGGAGATCACTTACCATCATGTGACCGATTTGGTCGTTTACCAGACAATGCTATAAAGAAAACGAAACTAAATAATACCATTCTGGAGCGGCGATCAATGTTTAATTGTATGTACAGCTCATGTCAAAACCATCGTCTGTCGGACGACCTTATTAATTTCAAGGACGGTCTTGCAGAGGGCGAATGACCAGGCACGAGGTATAATAACTGGCCCAGGCTCCGCATTGGCTAACAAGTGCACAGAATATATAGAATCGCTTTGTTCCGTTTAGTTAGGCAATGACAATATGTATATTATATACAACGTACAACGTATTCTAAATTTAAACTAGGTTTCTAACAACTGGTAACTATGGTAACCCATACAAACTGGCCAATATAAACATAGTTTGAGGTTAGAATTCGTTTTGTAATAAGTCCATTTATGTTTAAGACTGAGATATTATGTTTTTATAATTTAGATGATAGATCATGATAGATTCCTCCCGAGAAAGGTTGTTGTCAGGCAGGTGGCTGGCGTAAAAACTAATAGCCAAATCTTTCTGTTTTAAAAAGCAAGTTGCCCTGACCCCACTGCGAGTGGAATAAGGGCAAATAGATATTCATAATAGGAAAGTGTTTATTTATTTGTCGTTTGACGCAGCAATGGAGCCACGAATCGACATGTATTTTTGCATTATATTATAGTTTAGCATGTTTTATCACGAGAAAACTTCCAAACGGGCGGAACCGCTAGCTAAAATACTAGTTTAGTAAAAAAATAATCTAATCGAATTTTGATTGGGGTAATTGATTGTTCTAAAAATAATTCAATTTTTGCATAAAAAATACTTATTGGCAAGTATCCCAAAAGGTATTGAAACAAGTAATAATTTACACTTATATTGCGTTCTAGAAATGTGTTTACAATGTTACACGTTTAAAAATAAATTCATTTGAAAGGCGAATGAGTACCCCAATACAATCGAGTACTGTAAATAAAGGAAGGGCGACGCGGGTATCGGGATGGTTCGAGAATAATAAATACCGACGTTATAAACCGTTAAACAATAATAAATACCGTTAACTAAATGTAGATCTTTCTAGAAAAATCGCGCGCTTTTCAACATCTTTGTAGTTCCTTAGGAACACACGTTACATATAATAAGTACATGAATGGGTATACGTTATAATGAATTTGGGGGATAAAAGATGCGTTTTAAGCCTGTCACTCACTGCCGCGACATCGATATATAAAAAAGGAAGATAGAACGCTACTAATATCGTCAGTGATGCAGGTTTATGATATATGTGTGTGAAAGTTGAGGGATACCAGATAAATGAAAATTTTCCCCAGTTTTAACCAACTCCTAAGAGGTTTTATATTCGACCCGTGTGTATTGAATAAAGTATGTACATGGTAATTAAGTACTTAGTTCAAACAATTAATTGATTCGTTTAATTGTGGGGTAGGTATATGAAAAGATAAAAATTAATTTAAAATCCTTTAGAATGATTTAATTTTTTATAAACATGCCTTTTACTTTGCACGGACCGTTCAGTAGCTTCTAATTTGGAAATATGGTGATCTCGAATGCTCAAATATTTTTCTAAAATACATTTAATTAGATTAATCCTATATTCGGTGCCTGCCAGAGTGTGTTTTAATTCCAAATTGAAAAAAAAGTACTATTCGCTATAAAATGTCGTCACCATTCCGCATGACGAGAACCTCGTAAAAGCCAAAAAGATAAAACTACCAAATATTTAGATCTGGCACACGAGGTTACCGAGATGTGGGATGTTGACTCAACAATAATTGTACCGATAGTCGTCTCTGGGTTGATACCGAAGAGCCTCGACAAACATCTTCAGAGGCTCTCAATTGGTCGTTGGGTCAAAATCCAGATACAGTAAGCGGCGTTATTGGATACAGCACGCATTGTGAGGAGGTTTCTCTCTCTTATGTCCTAACCGCCGGTGGCTTGGGTCCTAGGCCTCGCCGTTGGAGAGTATTATTTTTATATTTTTAAATGTTTTGTTTTTTGTTTTTAACTAATATTTAAAAATGTAAAACATCCTTTTAAAATAAAGAGTACTGTACAAAACAAAGTTCAAAACGCACTGATAAATAAAAAAGCCGGGGCTTGTGCCGCTGCCGCGCAACACAAATTTTACCGAATCCAAAAATACCTTTAGACATTAATGTTATTATTTACTTCTCACAGAGTTTCTTAAGATAAATGTTATGTTTTGGTAATCTAGATAATATGAAGCCGGTTAAGCTTCAAAAAAGAAGGTTCTCAATTCGGCGAATTTATTTTTTTATATATTTGTTTGTTCGAGGAGTTTAATATCTTTACTCCATATTCCGTTATCAGATTTTAACAAAATATATATGCAGTACCATAGCTAGGAAGGAAGAGGGGGGCACTCTACCCCGGTTGTCACCGGTTTTGGGAACTCGACCTGATATAACCCGAAATAATATTCAAAAATGGGGAAATCCTCTCCTCTATCCTCCTTTTTTGAAATCGGTTAAAATACATTAAATCATTTTAAAGCTTTCATTCTTTGGGTGACAGCCAAATCAAATCCACCCCGGGTGCCACCCGTGCTAGCTACGCCACTGTATATAGGAGACCGCTTAGTACCTAAACTTTATCGAACATCAACATATTTCAACAAAGCGGTCCATATTTGATGGGAAAATATATGTTCGTACATTAAAAATAAAATATACGCTTAATTGACAACCTCCTCCTGGTTTAAAGTCGGTAAGTAATTTTTGAACTAATAATGTTCTTAATTACAACGGAATACTCACACTTTGGGGAAAATACCTCATTTATTTTCTGGCAACACATGCACGTGAAGTTGACGTTTATGTTCCGAATATTACGTAAATAATTTTACCAAAAACATTATAAAAGTGATTATAAATTCATATGTTACCTGTGCTAAGTAATTCCTTGATATTTCTTTTTCGATGTCGAATTGTTTTTACAATGTTTTATGACACATGTCGGCATTATTATATTTTTTTAAATCCAAGTTGGAGTGAACGTTACACAAGGCGGTCGTGTCGCGTAATGGCGGAAACTGGCACACTATGATGAGAGTGTGTGCGTGAGACCCGTATGCGTACAGCATTCTGGCACACTATGGGTCACTTCACTTTCGATGTATGGGACGTGGTGTCCCCCTTTTTTATAAGTCGATGTGCCGCGATTTGAAGTCTTTTTTAGTCTTAGGTAATATATCTAACTACTTAGAATAATAACACACAAGGTCACAAGTGATAATTTCACAAGGTGGTGGGTCGCTCGTATGCGAGAGGCCGCCTGGGTTGGTACCACCGCTTTGTCTATTTCTGCCGCCAAGCAAAAGCCGTCGTGTTTCAGTTTGAAGGACATTGAAGCCAGTGAAATTACTGGGCATTATGAGACTTATCATATGTCTCTTAAAGTAAAAAGAAGTGAATAACAAGAAAATAACATTTTTCATTTATCATTTTCGATATTTTATATTTTAAGAATCAACAACAACTTGATGCGTCAAAAATATTTTTACCAGCAGTTTTATTTATGGTCCGGGTTCCCTGGGCCAGCTGATCCACTTGATTACTATCAAGCTAATTTTCCGTGAGTAGCTTCGTTTCGATGAGACGCCCAACTATTCCCTATGCGAAAATTCTCTATTGTGGTAGCTATCAAATCGAAATATTCTATCCTTGCTACCTCTGTTAGCTACCACAATAGTTTGAAAAACACTGGTCTAGTACTATAAATGGGTATAATTACTTTTTTCCCTTACATTGCATGCAAAGCTAATTTTATCGTGAGGTTTTTTAATTAAAATAATAGCAAGGTATTCGTGTCGCAGAATATGCCGCCATATTGGAAGTCGCAATAACTCTAATAGTGTGATAATTATACTGTGCTAATAGTCCAATAATGTAATAAGTAGTAGTTACGCTGTAGACAGTTTTGTGTATAGCATGGATGAACCGGCTCAACCGGGCTATTACCACTGTCTCAGTAAACCGATGTGAAGTAGTAGCTTTCTGTTGCGTTCCGTACGGTGAGTGGGTTATCCGGAGGACCAAATCCCCTTCCCGGTTCCCCTTCCTAATTCCTTAACTACCTTTCTCTTAAGGTCGTAAACGCGTTCATGATTTTTAAAGTATTGTGGATGATCATGGGCTGTGAAGGTCTCCAAGTAAGTGGTCACTTACCATCGGATGAACCACTGAACCACTTGCTCGTTGCCGGCTGTTGCTATAAAAAAGTAGATACTAAAATGTTATTACTATTCTGAACGTATATTTAAATCTTTGGTACGTCACTCATCAGATTTCATCAAAGAAATTGAATTAACTATTTTGAAGCAAAGCCGGTAAATAGAGTAGCGTATTAATTTGTACTACATTATTAACAATATTTGCATTACATTGTATAGTCTATCCCGCAGACCCGCCACTGCAACTCTTGTGCACCAGGATCAATAGTGTCACGCATTTTTGGTGACACTGAGCAGTGAAGCTCGGCGCCTCGGAGACTAGACTAGAGTAATGCCTAATTGACAGTCCGATAGAAGAATATCATATCAGATAGAAGGTTCGGGAGACATTGGAAATATTATATTACCTTCATAGTATAGTGTGAAAATAATTTCTACCGAGTCAGAAATAAGCTTGGCAAACTACCTATAGGTAGGATCTGCACCTCAGCATAGCCCTTAGGATACGGGCGTGAATATATGTATGTACATCGACATATGTATATGTTTAGGTATGTATTCTGTAACAAAATTCGTGTAAGTACCTAGGGCTAGATTTGCCCTAACCGTTATTACTGCGGTTAAGATATTGTTTTAATTAAATCTAATTAATACGGCGCCGTATTTTGTTACCATTAACCACATTGAGGTTTCAAACAGAATATTCTGCAGCTACTAGACATAGACTTTTATGAAAATACGATTATCTAGGTAGTTATTGCTGGAAGTGAAGTGAACAAGCAGTTAGGCAGGTCGGCATGATCTTGCCGACCAAAGATAGACACACTGTTTGTCGTTGGTCGACACTATTCCTGGATTGCGCTACACTTACCATCAGGTGTGGCGTAGTCACTTTGCCGAGCCAGGATAAAAAAGTTGGAAATGTAGAATACCTAACTCAAATTAATTTTCAGTTAGATATACACATAGGTAGGTAATTTGTTATCCAATATAATGGGTAGATACAATCATATCTTCTGACAACAGAGCACAAGCAAGTTAGGTGCCTACATATTCAAAAAAAATTCAAATAATAATAAATATAACAAGAAGAAATTTCACAATAAAACGATTACAACATTGTTATCACGCCGCATGTATGATGATTCACATTTTCTCGACTTGTTTACAAACAATTCAATCCGCGGCCTTTCAGTTGCCGGTCAATGATATTCACGAAAATTCCATCCAATACCGTCGCTAGGCAACTACATTGTAACTATAGTTGTGTGCGTCACATCTGTCAGTGTGTGTGTCATGTGCGCGCAGCGATGACGAAGCCGCGTCGACGTTCGAGAAATATCTACTCTGCGCTAGATGTCGCTGTTCGAACGGTATAAATACGCGAAGCGAGCTCGGCGGAGCATTGAATTTGAATCAAATAACCAAAGCGGTAACAAGCTTTACACGCGTACTCAACTCGAATCGCAACTGCCTTTTTTCAAACATGTCTCTGTTACCGTACATTCTCGGCTACGACATGCCACGTGCCCGCCACAACTACTGGCCCAGCCGCCTCCTGGATCAAGATTTTGGACTGGCTTTAACGCCGGACAGCATCCTCACCGCCGTGGCTTCACCACTCATGTCCGAAGACTACTACAGACCCTGGAGACAGCTCGCCGCGGCTACCCGGGACATCGGCTCGAGCATCAAGGCCGATAAAGACAAATTCCAGGTTAATTTAGACGTGCAGCACTTTGCGCCCGAAGAAATCTCGGTAAAGACTGCTGACGGGTACATCGTGGTTGAAGGCAAGCATGAAGAGAAGAAAGATGAGCACGGATACATCTCTCGTCAGTTTGTTAGAAGGTATGCGCTACCGGAGGGCACTTCTCCTGAGACGGTGGAGTCTAAGCTGTCATCCGACGGCGTGCTGACCATCACAGCGCCACGGAATGTTCCAGAAGCCATCAAGGGTGAGAAGAAGGTGCCCATCACACAGACCGGTCCAGTTCGCAAGGAGATAAAAGACCAAGGCGAGGGTACTACCGATAAGAAGGAGTAAAGCTGGCTTTATTCTAATTAATTTGCTATAATTCCAATTTCCAAAGTATTGGCTGTACGAGACTGAGTTTTTCTGTTTAAGATTATGTTATTTTAAATAATAAATTTTTATTTCATTCTTACGCTGTGTTTTTGTATCCCCAAACACACATATCATTCGAGCAACAAACTACCCAATACACATTTTAGTTCAATAGACATAATACAGTATCATCTATACCTAACACTAATTGTGTAATTACAAAACGTAAATTCCAACTTTAAATTAAGTTCTATTCTATTGTAACTAGTAACTATGGTGACCCATACAAACTGGACAATATATACCTAGTTTAAAGATATGTAGATAAAAATCTACTCTCTCTCTATCTGTGTGTCCCACACAAGATGTAAGTAACAACAAACATAGGTAGGTACTATAAATATTAAAGTCGTCCACTCAATCAGACCAATGGAGTCGTGCAATCGAGGAACGTTCAAGGTTACAATAGTTACGCGCAAAATAACTAGACCGCCTTGATGTAGATAAGCCCCATCACAAATATTGTTTTCATATAAGTACTGGTACTACCTGAGGCTTAAATAGGGAGTGAACGTCAACCCGGCACAGTTATTTATTTTATCCACGACAAAGTAACACTCGACCTTGCTGCAGTTCATTTGCACTGCACCAAGTTTATTTATAGCGTTGACGGTCGTCAGAATTATGGCGACTTGAAGTTACTGGCTGAATGCGACTCGCCTGAACACTGGCCACATTATTTCACTATGGCAGCATTTTCACCATGTGCTCGGATGCTCGCTATATAGTTAGATGCTTCGATAAATATAAACATCAATATTCGTGATTATTTTAAACGATAAACTAGGAGCACAAACTGATAATAATTAAATCAAATTATCGTCTTTATGTAATTACTTGTACTTTAGAATGCCTATTTCTGTAAGATATCGGTAATATGCCGGCCGTGGCAGCCCATTAATGATGTGACAAAACTGACAACAGCATGCCTCTGAGTTCTGACAGTTGGGTTTTATCTGGCGCGTACTTGGAAATTACAATAATAACACATTTCGGCGTCTGTGGCAGCACGATGTTTTCGCACTGCTGTCCATCTCGGTGTAGGAATACGGTTCTGCCAGATTGCCTATAGAAATAATTATTTGTACTATGAAAGCCTAGCTCGTCGTTGAAGCATCTATTTTTGATCATGTAACTTTGAACGACGGTCGGTTTCGGTCAGTTTAACCGTCAAAAATCATATTTAAATATTTAATTTATCGAGACTATGGTTCATGGCTATAAAAATTACGCTTTGGCCTACGGGAACGGAATCATAGTGAAAACGGTGGAGATACCGCGATGGACAGCTAGTAGTAATAAAATAAAAAAAATGAATACATAGTAATTTCTATTGAATTCTAGGTTCCTCGTAAGCGAGTGTCCGGCTGAGTTGATATCGATTTGTCTATTTCTACCAGTGTGTAATACTTTTGTGTATCGGTTTGAAGCCAATAACTGGAACAAACGCAGTCCAATGCCATGCAGTGCTTTTCAATTCAAGTTTGTGTGGTGTTGATTCTGTTTATGACGCTTAGCATCAGGCGAACGACCTAATAATATTTCATTGAGAAACTCTTCCCCTTGAAGATTCTTTAATCATACACATTAAATAATACTTCAGATAAATATCTTTATTACAGAACATGTCAAGGTTTGTTATCATCATTTTTATCATCAAGTTTACCTTTTACGTCTTTACTAGAACCACCAGGATGTTGCACAGATATAACGGTTTCATCCTTATCTTGTTTCTCTGTTAAAGAAATAGGAATTAAAGTTTCAGTAGGAACATCTGCATCAGACATTTTTCTACGAGCAGTGATAGTCAGGAGTCCGTCAGTGGATAATTTTGTTTCCATGTTTTGAGGATGACAACCATTGGGCAGTTTGAATTTCCGCACGAATTGTCGTACCACGTAACCTTTTTTTGTCTTTTTTTCTAGCTTTCCTTCTATTATGACGTACTCTGGACGAGCTTTTACACGAATTTCGTCTTTATTGAATTGCTTCACATCTATGGTGACTTGGAATTTTTCTTTACTCATTTTAATTACAGGCCGCATGATTCTTAGTTGTTTTATCAATGCGGTTCTTGGCCGAAGACTCTTAAATATTGGACTCAAAATCATTATTAGTAACAATGAAAAAACTACAAAATAAACAAACGTATTCCTGGTTATAATATCTAGTTTGCTACAAAATGTCATTGTGGCCAAAGAGAATACAGCTAACTTTGTGGCGATTGACAAAAGGAGTATCATTGCAGTAAAGGTTGTCGTTTAAATACTTTGAAAGTTATTTTAGTAATCTATTATATCATTGCTTTAAAACCTGAATCGCGTTGCGTTTGCTTTAATTAAATTGCTTTTAATTTTCTGTTTTCTCTCGTACCCTGTCATCAATTCTTAACTACACGTACTACGTAACATATTTATTAAAATTTATATGGGACTAATCCTATCGAATACATAAACTCTTCAAAATCATCCATATTTCGAGAAAACACCGCGTAACCATAGGTACATAAAAATAGGAAAGAATTGATATCCTCCTTTTTGAAGTCGGTTGAATAGTCAATATTGATTTCAAAGAGGCGTGTTAACTCGACCTCATATCATTCGTGGTTTTGATATCATATTGAAATAGGTGGCTACTGTTCTTGTGGTTTTATTTATGGTATTAAATTTACATGATTTACATACCCAGATTATTTATTTATAATGTAAAGTTATATAAATCCCTGTCCTTCAAAAAGTAGGGAGGAATTTGCCTGGCAGTGGAACGTATCAGACTATTGAAATTTTTAATACAATGCTTTTAATTTTATCTTTAGACTTTAGATTAATTCAGCCAGTTTCTCAGGATTCCCTTGCAACCCAACGTCATTTTGACGATTTTTTTTTATCCACGGTATAGTGACTAAGCTGGACCTGGTGTTAATTACATTGAGGCCAAATACAATGTTAACCATCAAAATTACATCACTTGACGGTTGGCAGAATGATGTCGCGCCCGAAGTTACTGGATGTACACTGACTGAGACTAAAACGCGACTCACCTAAAGGAGGCACTATGGCTTTTTTTACAATGTGTAAGGTCATTAGTGGGATGCAAAAATTATTAGATACCACCAGCTTAGCTAAGGTCAGTGACCAAACATAACTATTCCACCTTGCACCGGGGTGGAGTGGTAGTTTTTGGCGGATTTTTTTTTTCGAAATACGTAATGAGGGCGGGTGAAGAGATTAACATCGGACCAACCCTAAATATTAACGAGACTTGCTACAATAAATAGAACACTTATTGAAAAGTATCTAACACCCACCCGTTTTTTCATTGATGATTCACTTTTAAAAGTAGCTGCTAACAACACGCATCTTTTGGCATTATAATTAATTTAAAAATAGATATTGGCTGCTTAATGTTTAACAAAAATATTCTCGCAACAAATTCGTGGGCGAAAGTTAAAAATAGCTGACTAATTTCTTTGTATGGTGGAAATATTTATTTCTATCGTGGGTTTCATCATAGATTCTAAAATATTCTTAAAAATAATTTATTGGCTCTTGTGATAAATCTATTTTGAAACCATTTATTTATGTTATTTAAAAAAGTCGTTTTTACGCAAAGATTCAACAAACAAGCAGCCAGATACAGTTTTGTAATAGTTATTAGGATGGGAATGATTTTTGTTCTGTGTATTAGGGTTCTGGGACAATTAATCTCCAAAAATAAACGAGTAAGCTCTCTCTTCATTCATAGCTATTCTAATAAAGATCACATAAATAATTCGAATCAAGATTTAATGAAAGACATGTAACGAATTGATTTGTCAATATTCACCTCCGAAGTGATGTAAACAAACAACTGAAATAAGGAGTGGGGTGTTTACGATACAAGCTTTTAAAAATACATCTAGCATGTGGAACATTTACACCGGTTTCAGAGTAATATCGGCCGAATTTTAGTTATCATCACAGCAGCTGAGGTTTCGATTCCGATCCCCGGGTCGGGTAAAACTGATAATGGGTTTATCTATCACAGAATGCTCAGTGCCAGCCCGGAGTCTCGAATTATGCCCGGTATTAGGCTCACCATCACAAACCCGTTCACACCATAGGATGAAAATAAGTTTGGCGATATGTGGGTGTACTGGCGTTCCCCTTCGGGTATTACAGGCTTGAGGGTGTATGTATCTAGGTATACACCCTATTAGTATTAATACTTCATTTTGTTTTTCATAATAATCCATATATTAAATATTATAATAATTGTAGGATTAGAATAATATAACTAATATTTGAACAAATGTTATGAAGCCAAAATGTCATAATTAGAGAAAAAATCGTATATCAACTTGAATTTTGGAATTTTGAATACCATAAATTACATAATACATAAATTTTGTTTTAAAAATAAATCGTTGGTACATGTGATACAAAACAAATTTTACATATCATTACTAAATCATCGCGGAGATCCAAATTCACGCGCAAATGTATTTGCTTCGTTATATCCATAGACTGCATCCAGAAATTTCTCGTTCACACGATCTAAATACGACTGAAATTGGTGCCAGCGGTGACGCACCACTCTTTACGATATATAAACAGCGCTGGCTCGCATTACCTCATACTGATACCAAACGTGAAACAAACAACATGTCTCTCCTGCCTTATTTCCTCGATTACGAAACTCGCTGGCCTCGCCGCCTCCTAGACCAGAACTTTGGCCTCGCCATCACTCCGGAAGACCTGATCAACGCCGCCACAAGCCCAGTGATCCCTCGTCTCAAACCCTGGTGGCCTAAAGACACCGGGTCTTCAATCAAAGCTGACAAAGACAAATGGCAGATCAACGTGGATGTTCAACACTTCGCGCCAGATGAAATTACTGTTAAAATAGCTGACGGATACATCCTTATTGAAGGCAAGCATGAAGAAAAGCAGGATGAGCACGGCTTCATTTCAAGGCAGTTTGTAAGGAGATTCAAGCTGCCTGAGGGTTGCAATCCTGATTTAGTGGAGTCCAAGCTGTCGTCGGACGGTGTGTTGACTGTCGTTGCACCTAAGAAGGCGGATACGCTTACAGGTGAAAGGGCGGTTCCGATAACTCATACTGGACCAGTAAGGAAGGAGATCGTTGGCGAATCTCCCAAACATGAGAAGGAAGAGAAGTGATCTTGCAAATTCCACCGAAGCTTTTCCCATATGAGACTGCTTTTTATGTAACATATTGATTAAATAATTTTATTTTTTTGAGTAGTTTTTATACATGAAATCAAACAAAACTCTACAAGGCATTTAGAATGTTATACTGATACTGTCCAAATATCGGTTAAAAATAGTGGTAGAGCCATACTGTAGACAGTAATGTCTACAGCATGAATGGGCCGGCTCGACCGGGTCGTTACCACTGTCTCTCAGAAAACCGACGTTAAGTAGCGACTGCGTTTCGTACGGTGAGTGAGATATCCAGAAGCCCAAATCCCTCTCCCCGTCCCAATCCTTAATTATCCCTTTCCTTTAAGGTCGGCAACGCGCCCATGATTCTTCTGGTATCGTGGGCGTACATGGGTGGTCGAGATCACTTACCATCAAGTGACCCACTTGCTTTGCCGGCCTATGCTATAAAAAAAAAATAGTAGAATATTTTTTGGCAAAATAAACTACTAATAAAACACAAACATTTCTAACAATTATTGACCATTACGACAGCCTCCGTGGTGTAGAGGGCAAGTAGCCGGCTACAAAGCCAGAAGGCGAGGGTTCAATTCCCGCACTAAGGCAAATATTTGTGATCCAAGATTAATGTTTTTTTGCTTGCTCTTTGATCTACGTGTCGCCTTAGAACATATAAATTAAACGATTGAAATGTTTTATTATATATTTATTTTGGCATAAAAATACAACATTTACTAATTAATTTTATGGGCTTATAATGTATTCATATTATAAGGTCATATTGCCTATAATAGATAAAACCAAGCAATGACAACAAGTCGTCCACATTGCCATCATCAAATGGCACAAAATTACAGTCAGCTTTTCGAATGCTGACATTTACGTCAGAAAATATTACGTTTTCGTAACCCTTACGACTCTTACTTGACTCTTAATTAGTACTTAAGTATTTATTTTACTAAAAGATCATAAACTTCAATATGTCTAAAAGGTATCTTCTGTAATATATTTGTTTAGGTCCATTAATACTTGAATAATATTCATCTTTCCTTTATTCTGAAATGTGTTTTGTGAATCCTTAGGCTGGATTGCACCATAATAACAGCTAAAGTTAAGGTTTATGTCAAATTTGAGGATAACAGTAACGCTGCCTTTAACATTGACTGCGGAATGTGTTGTACCATCGTATTCTGATACTACTAGATTTCTTGTTTGATTCTAGAAGCAGGGACATGATATTACTTTGGAGCACTGACGCTTTAGGAGATACATCATTATAACTGAACCATCTGACAGCTATTTAACTTAAACAATAGCTTTAACTAGCGAATCTTGGGCGGTTATCGTTAACAGCTAAAGTTATGACGTCATCTAACATTTGTCAAATGGTGCAACTTATGTTTTGCTTAACAGGTACTTTCACATTTTTGTCATTGGTAAAGTAAGTTGGTGCAACCCAGCATTAGTAATCTCAATAAATAAAGAATTAGTGCTACAGTTTTACAGTTATATTTTGCATCGGAGTTGCATGTGAATCGTTTTGACTTTTTTTATTGTACAAACTATTTTCTATATCTTGTAAAGTCTTACCATTCGTTTCTGGTAATATAAAACATAGAAATACAGAGGTAATGAGAGTCATAGATGCAAAACCTCCGTACATAATAATTTCTCCATAATTCACCATGACGCCTGGTGTTATTTTAACAGCAACGAACAGCAAAATGAATGAAATGCCTGAACTTATTCCTGAACCAAAGCCACGTACACTTCCTGGGAATATTTCAGCGACAAATGACCACGAGAGACTGGTCATCGCACTTGCTATAACTATGTATACTACCATCAGTAACAAAGCTAACCATGTCAGACCTGGAGGTTCTAAATATAGATATATAACTAAAGCGACTAGAGTTGCAGTTGTTAAGAAACCACACGTCAAAAACGTTAATTTTCGAGGAAAGAACTTGGCAAATATGCATACAGCAGCCGCAGCAGCAACTCTTATACAATCAGTCACTAACATTAACATATATGGATCAACTTCACCAGAAAACGTCCTTTTAAACACGTCTTGAGCGTAAAAAGATATCATATTTACTCCACAAAGTTGCATAGCAGAAAATAGTAAGAAAACTGTTGCCAATGCTTTCATGAATGCCTTGCTAAATATTATCTTTAAAAATTCACGTAACGTCGTCTTCTCTGGTTTTTCCTTTTGTTTTTCAAGAACTGATGCGAGTTCTTTATCCGCTGCTTCTCCGTCACCTCTGAACATCCTGAAAGCTTTGATACCTTCATCAGTCTTCCCTTCCGTTATCAACCATAAGGGACTTTCTTTTAAGAATAGCAATATAATGAAACATAAGATGTTAGGAAGGCCGAAGACGAAGCAACTAGTTCGCCAATGAAAGCAGTTACCGACAGTATGACTAATCAGGCCTCCAATGTGGACTGCTAGGGTTGGACAGAATAAAGTAATTGCTCGGTGTTTGGGTTGCGTTATTTCTCCGATGTAGACCATTCCGTTCGGCCTAACGGACCCGGTGCAGATTCCAGTGATGAACCGTCCGACAAGCATCATAGTATTATCTTTCGCGAAGCCCATAATGGACCAGCCGAGGACAAAGATTGGGACCAGGACGAGCTGGCCCATCTTCCTTCCGAGGCCATCGCTCATCGCGCCGGCGAAGAGACAGCCGAACATCATGGCGAGTGGAGATATGGAAGCTGGAATCAGAGAAAGATTGTTGTACTACTTTTACACTGGCAGCTTGTACTTACTATAAATGACAGAAAGCGTGTAAGTTTCCACGCACCGAGAGGCGTGACTGTGATAAACACGCGTGATAAATTCTCAATGTGGATGTTTGTCAAATGTTATGACCTAATGTTACGGAGTGATCAACTCTGAGACTCCGTAACATTTTTACTCCACATGTCATTTAAATTTCGTTTTAAGACTTGTTTTTTTTATTAGATTGTATGACGAGACAAGCAAGGCGCTCGCCTGATGGCATGCGCCACGCCTGCCCATAAACAGAAGCAACACCATGCAAAAATTTGAATTACCAAGCACTGCATGGCACTGAACTGCGCTCGTCACCCCGAGAGATGTTAAGACTCATACCCAGTAATTTCACTGGCTTCTATGTCCTTCAAATCGAAACACAACAGTGCTTCGGTTGCTTGCTTGGTTGGTTGCAACTTGCTTGGCGGCAGATATGACACGATAAAATGACACAGTGCGTATGACGACACTCAACAATAGCGTAACAAGTGCATGTGATAGCCCCACCTTTTGGTGCGGCGATACATCCCGGAAGTGTGAATGCACTTTAAGCACGACAAACAGAAAGTAAGCTATGAGACCGTAAAGTTGATGTTCTTAGTCAACACCCATAAGGTATAAATTAAATACTCTCAAGCTTACAGTCAAACTAATAGTCCTGACCCCACACTAAGTTACACCTGTATCGTGGGTATCAGGAACTACGAGGAACTTACGGTCCCACAATATTCAGACCCGAAACAAATATTTGTGTATCACACAAACATTTATCTCGGTACGAGAAACAAACCCGACGCCTTTCGCTGCACAGCCGTCTACTTGCCTTTCATATAAGTTAGCTTTGTTAACTAACAAGTGTATCAAATCAAAAGTTTAATTTTGAGTTAACATAGGATTTGACAGATGATTAGTTAATTTACATTGATCATAACTCGGGCGTTTGTCAAACAACATGCCTATTTTCCTTTTATCTGTCAGTTTTAATTCTCCCAATTTAGCCCATTAAGTTATATAAATTAACAAAGTACTGGAAACGTGTAATCTATAATTACCTATCCATGAGTCGTAGCTCTTGTCATAAGGAAATTCTGGATCTTCCTTCAGCTGCGGCAGTAGGACGGCTGTATATCCGAATGTCATCCCACAGGATATGAACAGGAGACATGGCGCGAATGTTGCAAATATCTGGAAAGTTAATAAAGGATGTTTTTTATTTGCTTAAATGAAGCAACGAGCATGTCTCTCGCCTGATGGTAAGCGCCACATCTGCCCATAAACAGAAACAACACCAGACAGAACTTTGAATTACAAAGCACTGGCGAAGTGACAAAATGAGGAAATGCAGGACGTCGACGCTGCCGTGAACAAAGATGGGCAAGGTGTTGACATCTCACTATCTCGCTCGGTAGCGTGCATCGTAATGGGCATTATAGACGATAAAATCAATGTTTGCGTTGTCATCTGTCATTAGACAAGCACCCTTTCCATTAGATTTGATATGCTACCTTTTTTTTTACTGACGGATTATAAAATTCTGCATTAGGTTTTTGATAAGGAATATTATAATATTGTACCTATATATATATTTTTATTATAGCATAGGCCGGAAAACGATCAAGTGGGTTACCCGATGGTAAATGATCTCCACCGCCCATGTACGCCCACCACCAAAAGAATCATGGGCGCATTGCCGACCTTAAAGGAAAGGGACAATTAGGGATTGGGAAGGGGAGGCGATTTGAGCATCCGGATATCTCACTCACCGAAAGAAATGCAGCAGCAAGCCGCTACTTTACGTCGGTTTTCTGTGAGACAGTGGTAACGACCCGGTCGAGCCAGCCCATTCATGCTGTAGACAAAAGCGTGGCTCTACCACTCAAAAATACATTACTAACATAGTTAACTACCGTATTATACCTGATTATAAATGGGTAGTGATTGCTTGATGCCTGCTCTCGATAGCGCACGTTCAATAATGTTATTTGTCATCTTCTTGACTCGCTGATACAGCTTACATTTTTTAATAACTGAAATAAAAGGAAAATACAAATATCAATCGGCCGCTCAAAATCTTTTATTCTCATTCCCTTCATTACCCCATTCCATTATATGGCTATTGAGTGAGCAAATAGGTCACTTGATGGTAAGTAACACCACTACCATTGAGCTCTAGAATACCAGAAGAATCATAAATCACTGTACAAAACACAACAGCAACCTGCAAATTTACGTCAGATTTTTTGACTAATCAAAGTTTAGTTTTTCACATAAACTATGAGATATTCAGCAGATAGCGCGGTACATAGATATAGCGCCACAAATTACGGTCAATTGACCATAACTCAATATTACCATCTCGCTTACACCTGCCCCGCTCTCTGTCTATGAACCGTCAAACTCCCACGTTATGTGACACCATTTTACTTATATAAAGCCTGTCAAGTAGTATACATTAAAGTCTTTGGTAATAATAACCCGATTGAGCCAGCCCATTCATGATTTACAAGTTTTTATAGAGTGGCTCTATTAAGGGCCTTCCGTGAGCAAACGACCTTGACTGATTCGCGCCATACTAAATCGTGTACTTGGTGCGTGAGTTTTCGTGCAGAATATGCACGTATTTAGCGAATAATTGATTTAAAAAATCAGGTTTTGGTCTTTTCGAAAATTTAAAACGGGCAAAATATTCGTTATTAAATAGCCTATCTAGTGATGTTAATCTCATTTGAAAACATTCTGTACTTTAAAAGGAGACGCACGGAATCTTTGCATTTTTCTCATTTTTATGGTTCATTTATAACGACAAATTAGAAATATATATCAGCATTAACATGAATTTGAATCGAACAAAGTAAATATATTGTATATTTTTTTAATCAATATTTATTTTAAGTAATGACTAGATAGCCTCTAAAAACCTCGATCGCGCGGTGTTTTGCTCACGGAAGGCCCTTAACTTACAGTTCAATTTAACAAAAGAAATAATATGCTATATTCGTAAATAATAAAAATATAACCTAAAATAACGTTAATAACACAAATAAAAATGTATTTATTTAAATAGAAATAAAATATTTGATATGAATTGTTTTTTGTTAGATAAAATATTTAATACAAATAAAGATATTTATATAATATCCTAACCATATGCTGACCTTGTCCTTTACATCGAAGGTTAACCCATCGAGTTCGTAAATAACAAGTTTTTACCCTTTTTAAAAACGCTTACGGACAGACGTCACTTTTTGTATCATCCATATTGTATCTATGGTTTTTAAAAAAATTAACCTTAATGGACAAACTAAAAACATGTAACTAATCACTTTGGTATTAAATAGTGACAAGTATTACACTATCTGCCAAAGTGCTCCGTGACGTAGCGGGCGACTAGGCTGTTAAACAAGACGCCGCCGCGCCGGGTTCGATCCCCGCACCAATGTTTGTTTTGGGACTGGTAGTTGTCAGGCCGAGTCTGGTAGAGTCTTTCGTAATTCCTGATACCCACGACACAAGACTCGTATCTTACTGTGGGGTTATGACTATGTGTGTGTGAGACTGTTGATATTTATATAAGATTCTGTTTTTTTTTTCATGTATTAACATCAGCCCTGGCCACTGTTGAATGCGGAATTCCTCTGTTATGAGAGGGCTTGGGCCTTGGTCCACCACGCTGGCGCTGGCATTAAGGCGGGTTGATAGACTTCACATACTTTCGAACTCAAAGTTGGGAAATCATAGGTATCCATGTTTCCTTACGATGTCTTCCTTCACTATTAACAACAGTAACAAAGAATTTAAAAAAGTAACACCTGTCACTCTTCAACCCATAAACTATATACGCATAAAAACTAATAAACACGCTTTTATAGAAAATCCAACTAAAAAATAGAAAATAAATTTAAGAAAAAATGTATTTTATTGTACATAAAGCGTGGGGTGCTTTTTAATCTGATGTTTTGAAGGAGGTCAAAAACATGTTCAAAGTTTCCATTATGTACTAACACGTACGAAGCTAATAAAAGCGTGTTAAAAACATCAATCCGCTGCTGCTTGACGGAAGGGCAAACCACCAAAAACATTTTCGCACTCGACTATCGCTCAAGTTGTTTAAGACAGTATGAATTCGTAATTACTTTTGACAAGTGTTATAGTATTAAATGAAACTTTAGCATTAAGTGCGTATTTATTTATATGAAAACCTTACTTACGTTCGAAAAAAATATTTATACCAAAACCTTGATTTTTTTTATCCGAGCACGGAAAAGTGACTGCACTACACCTAATGGTAAGCGTAGTGCAATCCAAAAAACCAGCGACAGCCAACAAACAATGAGTTTATCGGTGGTCACCAGAGTCATGCCGGCCTGTATAATACTCTCGACAGGCCATACCACTCCCCGCTGAGCTATCGCTGCCTTTTTATGAATAATTAAAAAAAACTAAGACGGATTAAATAACTAACTTCAGCCAAACCATGTTAGCGAGCGTATTACATTTGAGTGGTAGAAACACGCTGTAAACAGTTTTGTCTACAACATGAATGGGCTGGCTCGACCGGGTCGTTACCACTGTCTCACAGAAAACCGATGTAAAGTAGCGGCTTGCTGCTTTCGTACGGTGAGTGAGATATCCGGAAGCCCAAATCCCCTCCCCTTCTTAATCCCTAATTGTCCCTTTCCTTTAAGGTCGGCAACGCGCCCATGATTCTTCTGGTGGTGGGCGAACATGGGTGGTGGAGATCACTTACCATCAGGTGACCCACTTGCTCGTTTGCCGGCCTCTGCCATAAAAAAATAATTGTAAAACAGATAACGTGACAGGTATTGTAAAACTCTCAATAACTTACATTGACACGGATCAGTTGTGTTGCGGCATGCCAAATTTTAAGCATGGCAGTCTTGATTGCTTGCGCTACACGCATGCTGTTTAAAACAGTAGGTAGATACCATACTTTATATTGATTTCTAACAATGTTTACTGTTTAATGATAAAAGCATTATTTTACTGTTTTTATCATTATTGGTATCCAGAGCCACAAATAAAAATAAAAGTTTATCCTCACGGTGATTCATAGGGGGGCCCAGGCGTTGACCACCATTATGCATTGAACATAAAATACTTTTTGAAGTGAAACTTCTTTATCGGCGTTAGAAAATTAAAATCGTTACATTTTTCCATTACGCGTCAATACGGACTAACTGGACGGAATAACTGGACTTGACAGGACTTTGACCGGACTTTGACAGGTCTTTAACCGGACTTCGACAGGGCTTTGACCGGACTTTGACAGGTCTTTAACCGGACTTAACAGGACTTTGAGCGGACTTTAACCGGGTTTTGACCGGACTTTGATCGGACTTTACAGGACTTTGACTGGATTTTGACCAGACTTCGATCGGACTTTGACAGGACTGTGACCGGACTTTGACAGGACTTTAACCGGACTTTGACATGACTTTGACAGGTCTTTAACCGGACTTCGACAGGGCTTTGACCGGACTTTGACAGGTCTTTAACCGGACATTGACCGTACTTTGACCAGACTTTGACCGGACTTTAACAGGACCATGACAGGACTTTGACGGACTTTGACAGGACCATGATAGGACTTTGACAGACTTTGACAGGACTTTGAGAGGACCTTGACCGGACTTTGACTGGACTTTGATCGGACTTTGACCGGACTTTGGCTAGACTTTGATCGAACTTTGAGCGGATTTTAACCGGACTTCTTCTGTCGAGCGTCCCGAGACGCACACTTTTTTTGTATCCATGTCTATGATAATAAAAGCCTTTTGTTTAAACTTTATCTAATTTAACTTTATTTAACCAATTTCTGTAAAGTTGCATATAGTAGATCATTTTTAGAAAAATAAGGTCATAAAGAAGTTTCACTTCTTACGTGTGTACACTAGTACACGTACACATTTTTTTAATTTAATTCTCCTACCCTAAGATGTATTACTAGCAGTTGTACCCGCGTGAATCCCCCTTCCCTTTCTTAGAGGACAGCAACCATCCGACCAATTCATGATGTACTAATTTTAGTATTATAGTTTTTGATTTATCGTGATTAATCAGTGAGTAAGGTTTTAGGGGGTCTGGATTGGTACCACCGCTTTATTTATTTCTGCTGCCAAGAATCTATGTTTCGGTTTGAAGGACATTGAAGGCAGTGAAATTACTGAGCAATAACTTATTGTAGAGTGAACTTCATAACAACCAAATATAGTTTACGAAACATCGATAAAACTAAGGGGAAATTGATTTTATTATTCTGAACACAAATATGTTGTGTAACAAGATTTCTTAAGATCCCCCCTATATGGACAATGCCTTTGTGTGACATTACGAAGTGTTGTTTAAAATCAATACTTAAAATCAATTAAAGATATATAAAAATATATCGTCATAAAAATTAAATATTTACATAGGCGATTATATTAGCATGTTTTATTAATACATACATATCGATTTTACGACTGAGCGCTCGATCAGGAAAACACCTGACCTCAAAACACTGGAAACCACCAAATATATACTTTAGTCGATACTTGTTTCTAAACTATCAACTAATAGACAGGATGTTATGGGCTCCCATGAACTACCCGATAGGATTTCCACCCCGTAAAAGACTCTCGTGGGTCTAGAGTTAGACAGTAGCGGTAAGCAGCAGCTTTGCCGTGCCCCTGGTCCTGCCCCGATGTCCATGAGCAGCGGTAACCGCATACCATCAGGCTCGTCTGCCTATCAAGGCAATAAAAAAGAAAAAATTACAAAAATGCTTTTCTGTTAGCGTTAATATTAAAATTTGAACGCCAGCGGGAATATTAAAATTTATATGAAAATGACTAGACATTGCATTATAATATGGATTTGCATGTTTGCTTATGCAAATGGATATACATAACTTTATATTTATAGCATTATTGCATAATCTAATACTTTCTCGCCGATCGCGCATAATGCGAAAAGTAGCGAGGTACACAGGCGTATATAATTTAGCAGGAACAGAGATAAATTGGAGCCTGCGCAAATTATTATGCCAATGACGTCTGTTGATGCGGAGATTCAACTCGGATTTTCTTTTCGAAAAGTTGCAAGCTCTAGAAAATCTAGATAAATGAAAAAAATAAAATATAGAAATAATATGATGTAATAAATGATATGAGGTTTTAAATGTCAATTCGCCACATTACATTTTTTGTTAGCATCTTCTTTACATAGTATAAAAGCTTCCGCTGTCTGTTGGCTTAAATCTTTTAAACTATTCAACGGAATTTAATGCAGTTTTAATCTAATAACACCACCTTCTGAATCTAACTTGACCTAACGACCGAGGTACAATTGATTATTTTTATATTCCGTGTAATTTTTTAATTGACTGGGGTGTACACAAAAATAGCAATTAAAACGATTTCTTATGTTTACACGAATACTACACATTGAAATAAAACTAATTTAAACGGATTTTATCGCGGTTATTTATCAATTTTGATCCCGACGTTTCGAAAGCTTTTCAGCTTTCGTGGTCACGGTCACCCCGCGATAAAATCCGTTTAAATTAGTTTTATTTCAATTAAAACGAACATTTTGTTAATGCATATTTAGTGCATATTTGAACTTTGTATTAAAGCATATTGCATACACATTTTGCCATTTTGCTAGTGCATATATTCCGATGTCTAGAAATGACACTTGTTTGAGAATAGTCACGTAACTCCTGCAAAACTTAATAAGTCAGCTGCTAACGTCGCGCTTGGTTTTAGACCCCCAGCTGTTACCGTTTTGTTTTGAACTTACAAGTACTTACACTTGTTAAGAATTATTACTTATGAGTTTTCATGCTTTTTGAAACTAAATTGGTGGAATGAGTAATCTTATAGGTACCCATCATGTTAGTCGAATACGAAATTATTCTATGCTTATGAATTTTTACAATACGAATTACTAGTTTTACGAGGAAGAAGAGTTACGAGGAGTTTAATCAAATTGCCACATTAGGAAAGTACAGACGACTAGCCACAGAGTAGCTTTACTGAATTGAATTTCTGCTACACGGCGCGTTAAACAACATTGTCGATAGGTGATTTTCTAGAATTACCGAGTACAGAAAATGCCTTATACTCGGAGAAATATTAGAATTTTAAGAAATTACAAATAAAACAATTAAAGCTAAGTGTAGAGGAACGGGTGTTGGTGTTCCTCTGGCGAAGGGGGAGATCTCCAGTCAGGCGGGTGTTGTACCTGACCGGCCGCGGCCCCTCGAATGGTTGATGTTCGGAACTTGTATATATACTAATCTTCGCTCGAATTTTGCTAGCGCGATGCAGGATCGTTAGTGTTGTGCGGCGCGCTAGATGTCGCCACATCACTCCCCCCCAGAGACCGGAGGTCGATGAACTTCAATCTCTAGCTGACGTTGCTTCTCAATCTTGCCAGTGCCATATTGCTCTATCCCAGTGAGTCGGGACCTTCGCGCTGATAGTTCTAGTGAGTCAGAACTGTGCGCGGGTAGTCAGCTCCAGTGAGTCGGAACTGAGGGTATTCGAATCCAGTGAGTCGGAATCGAAGTTTGCGTAGTCGGCGATGAGGCGTGTCACGGTGGTTGAGCTGCGAGAACCGGCGAGTGCCCGTAGAATATCCGGCTGTATAGCGCAGTCGTGCCGTGATGATGCATGTGCCGAAGTCGCTTGTAGATGTGCCGAGGGTAGGTACCAGGCTTGCGTGATGCTGCATGCGTGTGGTAACCCTGTAGGCTGCGAGTGATGGCTGACGGTGCGAAGTGCTGATTGGCTAGAAGGAAGTGGCGAAATGACGATGTGTAGATAGGCGACGATGTAGTTGGTCCAGTTGGAGTTCCGATGTCGGTGCGATGTTGTTCAGCGTCTGGGGTCACCACTGTAGAGGAACGGGTGTTGGTGTTCCTCTGGCGAAGGGGGAGATCTCCAGTCAGGCGGGTGTTGTACCTGACCGGCCGCGGCCCCTCGAATGGTTGATGTTCGGAACTTGTATATATACTAATCTTCGCTCGAATTTTGCTAGCGCGATGCAGGATCGTTAGTGTTGTGCGGCGCGCTAGATGTCTTTTGACACTGCATACACGATCTTGCCCATTGCAAAATGGGCAAGATCGTGTATGCAGTGTCAAAAGACAAAAATCACAAGACACACGATAACCGGTCTAGGAGAATTTGAGCGACCTGACAAATTTTCCCATGTGCACATTGACATAGTCGGCCCACTCAGTACATCAGTTGATGGCTATCGTTATTATGTAACAATGATAGACCGTTTTACTGGATGGCCTGAATGTTATCCTGTACGAAATATTACAGCGGAGACGGTAGCTAGGGTAGTGTTTGAAGGATGGATTTCTCGTTTTGGATGCCCTGAGAAGCTAACGAGCGACCAAGGCAGACAATTCGAGAGTGATCTATTTCATCATTTAATGAAATACTTAGGCATCCATAAACTACGTACTACACCTTATCACCCGCAAAGCAATGGCATGATCGAACGATGGCATAGAGCACTGAAAGTGGCTCTTATGGCACGTTTAAATTGCAACACGTCATGGGTCGACGAACTGCCAGCCGCGTTACTAGGTTTGCGAGCGGCACCTAGAAGTGATAGTGGCGTGAGCGCAGCTGAGTTGACCTATGGAAAAACACTCAGACTACCAGGCGATTTTTATGATAACGCGAAATTTAGTGGTTCGGACTCTGAATATTTAAGTAAGCTCAGAGACACCATCTCTAAATTGAAACCGAGGACACCTAGTCATAAGAATTCGCGCTCTTTATTCCTTCCCAGCGATCTCGCTACGTGTAAAAGTGTTTTTGTGAGAAGCGAGGTAATGCGGAAGTCTCTACAACCTCCTTATGATGGCCCGTACAGCGTCATAAGAAGGCAGGGCAAGACTTTCGTCATTAAGGTAGGGGATAAAGAGACGACCATTTCGGTAGATAGAATTAAGCCGGCGTATGTAATTAACGACTCACAGGCTACAAATATGTGTGATAATGATATTATTGTTAGAGATAGTAATTTTTGTTCCGATAACGCAGACACTTCTAGCAAAGTTTTCCATCCGAAAACGACGCGGAGTGGACGCATTATCAAATTGCCCATACGTTTTGCGCTGTAGGCAAAACAGTGCATGTGTTAGGTATATTAAATGTATGTTAGTAATGTAATGTATGTTAGTAGGTCACCTACTGGTCACATTTTGTACAATGTTGTAATTTGCTTTTATTTTCTTTTATGTGTGTTTTAATACTTCTATATGTTTGTGTATTTTGTTTATCTTGCGGTGTGTCCCTGTATTTTGTATAAGTTTGTACCCCATATCTGTGCAGTTTCTTTATTTTTTGTAAGAGGGGGAGTACTGTAGGGACACATGTAAACTGTAAACTAGGTTACGTAGCGTGAAGCATGCGAGTGACGAATGTAATATATGCTTAGCAAGTAAGATTTCTGTGTATATTATAGCATGCGGCTGCGCCCGCAAAGTAGTTCTTAGTTAGTTCATATACAGTCGTGATTAAACCATGTGAATCAACACTTGTCTATAATTGTCCATCCTCATCTTAGGTAATAGATGCCACCTCTATAATTACCTAAACTAAGTAGTATCTGGGTACGGTTGTTAGAGCTTTTTCACCATGATTAAGTTAGAGTTTCACTTTTCACCGTGTTAGAGTAAAGTCTCTCTTTGGAGAAATCTGTCGTGTGCAACCATTGTGAGAACTGCAACGGTCTAACACACTTTTGAAGAGTTACCACCCTGAGACGAACAGAACATGTCGGTAGTGATCTCTCTCTGCCCGCCGTGGTAGCTGCCATAGATCGTGGCGCGCAGTAATATCCTGCGACATAACGCAGTCGCAGTAGGAGAGCGCTGAAAATAATCGGGAACGAATCGATCCCGCTAGCCGCCAAACGAGGGAGGCGCCTGGTTGGCGAAGGACTGGCGCCTTCGGCCCGTGGAATGGAGACTTTTGTAGAATCCCAGTACGGTATCCCCTGCCTGTCATAAGAGGCAATTAACGGGGATCAGTATAACAGCATAGGAAACGAACGAAAATAACGAACGAACAACGAAAATATCGTTAGGGAACTGATCCAGTGGTCGTTCGGGACAACTGGGTCGAAAGGCTATTGAGTCTGGCTTATCTATCCCCCTCCTACCCCGGGGCTGGGAAGGTATCCGTAATCGGAATTTTCCGCGCGGGAAAAAAATCTCGCATTGCGAAATTGCTTGTAGTCTCTGGATAACGATAAAATGTGGACAGGATTATCTCAATGACTACTGTGAAGGTATTTGTTTATTATTATACCTAAATTTAAGTAAATACATGAATCTAAGTGGATTCATGTCATGTACACCGAATAAAGTTACCTTATTCTTGCCAAACCAGTTCGGCAAGACACCTACGTTGATATGCATAAATGTTCACTTAAATAAAATAATAAATTAATGTCATGTGGATTTGAATAATACATATTCTGAGAATATGGTATCGTTAAATTAATTACACAGGTCTGCAAAAAAAAATTTTTTTTTCCTCCTCTGTGTTTTCATGCATGATAACGTCATATTTGGTGCTCTAAACACGGAATATAACATGCAAATAAATACAGCACATAGATTTTATATACAATGTCCATTTAATTAAAAAACGATATTATCAAATTAACAACAATTACAAAAAAGTTAAAAAAGACTACGATCTAAGTTTTACAGCGAAAAATGCTAATTTTACAGTCACAAGTTATAGAAATATCAGTATAATTATCTTATTTTGGTAATACAATTCAAGTTATTTTGTAGTTTTTTTGTTTATCATCGTTTCCATCGAAGTTTCTCGGCGAATCGATCAACAAAAATCAGTACACATTGCTGCTGACCATTTTCCATTGTAGCGACTTTCAATATACATAATATCCTGATAAAACCTGTCACCATGCTCATCTGACACGGCACCGAGATTTTCCTGAAAGAAATCTACATGCGAGTCCAAAAAATGAATTTTAAGTGGCATATTGCACCCTAAAGCTTTATAAGCAGAAAGAAGCTTTCGAATGATTTGTGGGTAGTAGTATGTTGTTGTGGATGTTTGGATATACAGTCTTGTTTCTTTTTTCGAGAATCCTCGTATTGATGTCATGCAGAAATAACAGTCGTTTTCATGATTCTGAGGTTAACTCCAAAGCATTGGCATCGTATACGGCATAGATGTGTGACTTCCTTCAAGTCAACCTCTCAACATTTTTGAACAACTGTTACAGTAAAATTTTGATAACCAACTTTTATCCCTCGCATCGATAAAGAATCCAAAATAAAGCTGATAAGATGTTTAACAAGATCTGTTGTCGCATTTCGCTGTTTGTTATAGTAAACTCACCACAAATCTAGCAAAAACAGTCTGTAGAATTTGTGTGTGCGATAGTGCGAAGTGCGCGATATTTTAGAACCTAAAATTGAATGGAATACATTAAAAAAAAAATCTATTTTATATTTATTATCTCTGTTCATAAAAAAATGGGTAACCTACACATAAAATACTTAAAAAAATGTTCATATATAATATGAATTTTGAGCAAAACTTACTAAAGTATTTGATATAGAAAGTAAACAATTAAAAGACAACAACTAACTGTTGTAAAGTAACAGTAAATACTGCGCAGGCGCATATGTACTACCATAGAAATCACTTTCGGCACTCTTCTTCTTTGTCTTACGACTAGCAAAAACCTATTTCCTACGTATATACATTGTTTATAATGTCACCGCATAAAACGAATTAAAAATAACCTAAATGTTTATAATATTTTGGAAAAAAAATCATATCAAAAAATTTAGACGTGATAGAAAAAATCGGACATCGAGAACAGATTCAGAGCATCAAAATCTTCATATTTATGACAAAATTATTTGAAGGAGGATTTTGTTGCAGACCAGTGTTATTAAGACAAAAACACATTAAACAGGACCTACGAATCTCCTTCAGAATTTTGCGGTAATAAAATCTTTACCATTAATATAATATTATAAATTCGGAAGTGTGTTAGTTTGTCCTTCTTTCACCCAACAACGTGTCAGAGCCACGCTGTAGACAGTTTTGTCTATAGCATAAAATGGCCGGCTCGACGAGGTTGTTACCAAAGGCTCAGTAAAGTAGCGGATTGCTGCTGCGTTTCGTACGGCGAGAGAGAAATTAATAAATTGGATCATAAAATATCAGACAGACATAAAATAAATATCACTTTTATACGTCAATATATTTTTTAAACTAGAATAATCCAGTTCTTTTCAGAGAAGTTAATCTAGTTCTCTTCAAATTTAAAAATCTTCTAGATCCCTTAATTATCCATTTTCCTTTAAAGTTGGTAACGCGCCTATTATTCTTCTGATATTGTAGGTGTACTAGGGCCGTGGAGATCACTTACCATCAAGTGACGCACTAACTCGTTTACCGGCCTATGCTATAAAAAAAGCAACGGAGCAACGTACTGAAATGATTTTATGCGTAAAGATATCTCCAAAATACGAAGGAAATCATTTCCACGTGGGCGGAGCCACGAGCCAAGGCCAGTAAACTTTAAAGTGATGTATTGGACTTAGGCCTGTTTTTTATGTCTGAATTAATTTTATCTGCCACACAATAAATTAAACAACTATTTTAGGAAGTCGCGTAGAAGCCGATTAAGTGGTCGTTCGGGTAACGACATCTGGGTAGGTGGGTAAGACCGGCATAACATCCATGATGATTCTCATAGTGCCCGGTAATTTTACTGGCTTCAATGTCCTTCAGACCAAAATACAATAGTGCTTGACGTCCGCCGACAGAAGTTCCAAATATCTCATTTAAGGTAGAACAGACAGAGAGAAAGACAGACAGATGGCATGGGGCCTGTATAAGTGTTTCGTTGGTACCTTCTTGGTACTGAACCTTGAAAATGGAAGCCCATGAGTATAGTCATAGTTGTAGTCTTTTACAAAACATCCACACAGATATGAACTGTTTAAAAAAATGTCTATACACAAGTGACTTCATATACCTTTACATAATACACACACGGGGTATAAGTTGCGGCAATCTACAATCTTGACACACATTGTTACCTCTGCCAAAATCATAAATTTTCGCCGGTTTAGGGCACTCGTGACCTGCATTTTTCAATATTAAATTCTACAAACAATTGCTAGCTTTTTATCATTAAAGAAAAAATAACTGTTGCGCAACAAACATAGGTGTTTACGAAGAAAAATGTTATTGAATACACGAAAAATATATATCACAAGTTCACAAACCTATTTCGACCGTCGTCTATTATTTAAAAGAAATCTAGTGCCCCCAGCATTTCAAAATTACCTTTTCACATTACCATTTGTTGCAAATCTTAAAAAAATAATACAAATATTTTTTTTTAACGTACATTATATATCTTATACGAGTATGGATAGAATGAGATGGCCCATGACCTATGTCTGAGATCAAATTATGATTCAATAAGAGGAAATGACACCCATACTTAATCATATTTAGATTTTTTTACATTAGACTTCACTTATAAACAGGAGTTACCTACGTGTACACCGTGTTCAATGAATTGCAGCCGATTTCTCTTTGTAGATGACAATGTTGCTACAACACAAAATCTACGTTCACACAAATACAACGTTGTGAATGCTATCAGAAACCGTTAAATCACCGAACCTGACCCAGATTACAATTGGGCGATTCGCTTCTGCCGTCAAAGTTCGCGGAAGACAATTTAAATTTGATTTTTAATATTTTGTTTTATCCTATAAGTTGTTCTTCTTAATAGAACGATCCTGCTGTGTAGACATTTAAAAAATATTCCATAAAATTTTCCCCGAATACTTTTTTAAAATTATCGTGGAGGTTCTCCAAGTATTGACAGGAAATAAGGAAGTCATCGTTATTGAAGGATACCGCTGATAAATTGTGGAAATTATTAAATTCACGCCCGATATTCCTTTTGTATAAAAGCAGTTTGTAGCCAAAAGCAGCAATGATATTTTTGTTTTAATCAGGTTTAATTCATCGCCTTAAGCCGGACATTAAAATTACTAAACAAATTATACAGGTCTATTAAGTATGCAATTTCATTCTTTGTTTCTATTTTTTTTAATCCTTAATTTATTTTTAATTCTTTATCTTTGTTTTCCAGGAATTCAATACCAGAGTCAAATGGATTGTAAAATAAAGTCAGAAAAGCATCTATTACCAGCCAGCGCACTTCCATGTGAAGCAGCAATCAATTGGAATCTTCATCGCTAGTAACATAAAGCTGACAAAATAATCTGTCATTTAGTAAACTGCTTCCGATTTTATTAACCTTTCTGATAACATATTACTCATAAAATGTATGCATGCGTTCACTTAAATATCTGAGAAATCTTGAGCAAATGGATTGTCCAACAATGCAACTTTTCAGAAGATTCTTCATGTAGTGCCACAATTTGATAATTTGAGGCAAGCGTTTATTTCATCGGCAGCAGGCGATCTTGGAATGACTGGCAGTGTTTGGTGCAAATCGCCATACAGTAAAGACATTGCAATCCAAAACATATCGAGTCATTGCGAAGATCTTTCAATGTTCGGTCAAGTGCTTCCAATGCGTGTTGGTGCGCAATTGTACATGATGATAGTTTTAGATGCTACTAAGACTTTGACCATTACGGAGTGTTTCACTACATGTTGAGTGTGTAACATGCCAGTTATACGATAGAAAAAAAAACCGTGAATTTTTCAGATATTTTAATAGTTGTTCTACTGTTCGGGATAGAAAGCAGAAATCATTAAAATCGCTCGAGCCGTTCTTGAGTTATAAATGGTGTAATCAACCCGAATTTGTTTTATATAATATTTAGATTTCAGTGATTAATTTGACGTACATTTCTCTCAACTGACAGCCTAGTTACTTTGTGTTTGTCATAATTCATTAATTTTTTCTCTCTACAAGTACAATGGAGTCGATATATAATTTTGACCGTCAAGGGATATTATTATATAATTATATTTGTTAATATTAATTAATGATGTAGGTTGCACCATAATGCCGTTATAGGTTATATTATGGTGCTGCCACACCGATGTTATAAAATGTTAACAAACATTTTCTAACATTAAATCTAACATTGTCTAACATTTTATAACATTTGAAAACATGACATCGGCCCTTCTTCTTTGGCGGCTTCTTTGACGACGCCGCTCTCAAAAATACCGCCGCCCGCTGTTAAAAAATGTTCAAAAATGTTACAAATTGTTAAGAAATGTTTACTAAATGTTGCTGCCACACCGGTGTTATAAAATGTTATATAACATTTTCTAACACCGGTGTGGCAGCACCATTAGGGTTTACGTCAAATTTGACGATAACAGTAACGCTGACTTTAACATTTACTGTGGAATGTGTTGCACCATCGTATTCCGATAATACTAGATTCCTCGATTAATTCTAGAAGCAAGGTCATAATATTATTTTGGAGCACAGACGCTTTAGGGGTTATATTGGGATGGAGGTTATAATTGAACTATCTGATAGATATTTAACTTAAACAATAGGTTTAACCACCGAATCTTGGGAGGTTACGGTTAACAGCTAAAGTTACGACGTCATATAACATTTGTCAAATGGTGCAACTAATTTTTTGCTTAACCGGTATTTTAACATGTTTCATTGCTAAAGTAAGATGGTGCAATCCACCCTAAGTAGGTACAGAAAATGATCTATGTCCCGGTGTACAGAAATAATCATAACTGACAATTCCGAGTAGGCAGTATACAACACTGATCGTATTATAAATAATTTTATAAAACCAGATTTTGCAAGATTCATTCGGATATCTGCGATTGGAAAGGTGTAAACGAGTTACGTAAAAATAAGAATATTCATGACTATATATAATTTAAATCTAAGCCAATAAATTAACTAAATCAGACGCCTGTTTCACAACCTCCATAAATCTATACCTCTTAGAAAATGGTACTTAAATATATCATATAAAAAGCTAAAATAAAACTAAACAATTTAAAGTCAATTATTGACCTAAAAATGGCTTTTAATTTTTTTGAATTGATTTAACTTTGTTAAATAGTTTTTATTTTACTATTATTAGTGAACAAATCACAAAAACGGTGCATATATGACGGAAGTTTGAGTTTTTCATACCCGATTTCACCATCTTGAGAAACATTGAGCTTATGCGAATAAAAAAGAATCATCCAAATGAGTCCCATTTAACCGAGTCATACATAGAAAAAATCGTAGAATTGAGAACCTCCTCCTGTTTTTTCGTCGGTTGAAAATGAAGTCTATCTGCGTCTGTCTGTATGTCTGTCCGTTTTTTTTAATCTATGCAACGGATTTAGACGCCCGCGCCGTTTTACTCTCATTTAAAGAATGTATTCTGGAAGGTTTATATGTATCACGCTATGACCCATGGGAGCAGGGCAGTGACATGGCTACGGTGAAAAAGGGTAGCCAGTACAGCTCTACCAAATAAAATTTGACACGTCCAACAATTAGCGAAAAAAAGATGTATACTGGATACATACTTTCAAAAAGCTGTAAATTTGAATATTCTAAGATTGTTACAATCTTATTCAAATATTGTGAAACAGGTCTTAAGGGTTTATAAATAAAATAAATAAATCTTATAAATAATATTACTTAATAAATCGCAGAATTTATACGTTTGATGAAAACTTACCGAAAACTTATATCAAAGGACACGTAAACACATTTTCACAAAAAATTATATCACTTGGCACGTGCGTCGACGCGGAATCCACCTTACTGTGTAATTCTTGCCTGTTGTCGATCTTTCGCTCATTAAACGAGTTCTGGATACGCAACTTGTTTTCTTCTCTACTCTACGAAAAAATGAGGTTCATGTTATCTGGTTTGTGTGTTGTTATATTATATTTTGACTTACTGGTTTGCTTAAACTCGGATTGCTGCGAGATACTTTGAATGGTCACTTGTATAGACCCTAAATTGATTGTTTATTTCAATAAATGTTTTTTTTTTTTTATTGAATGAAGAGACTAGTAAGGCGCTCGCCTGATGCTAAGCGCCACGCCTGCCCATAAACAGAAGCAACACCACACAGAACCTTATAGGTAACTGTATTTTTTTTTACAGAGTATACGTGTTATTGTGGCGGATTTATTGACAAATAATAAAAATAAAAAGGAATAATTTAAGGCTGTCTGTACGGAACCTTCAGTGCGCGAAATCGTCTCACACTTGTGTTTAAATATTTTATTATATGGCACAGTGGGCGAGAAGCCGTCCGTGCAGCAAGAGGTCGCGGGTTCAATTCCTTCACCTAAGCCTATTTGTTTCGGGTATGGCTGTATTTTCTCCCCAGAAGGTTTGACGACAGGCAGCCGGTCGTAGAAACTACAAATCAAAACATTCTGTAACATTTGTTAAAAATCATGTTGCGCCGATCCCACTGCGAGTGGGATAAGGGCAGATGGAAGAAGACACATACAGTCAAAGTAAAGACACATATTACAATATTACGATTACCAATTTATTCTAACGTGCAGTCACAATATGAAATGGAAAAAATACAGTTTTCTATAGTGCAATAACTTTATTTTTACACGCTTTTTATTAACTTCACCTGTATGTTTGTTTGTTTGTAACCGACTCCTTTGGGCGCGATTTTGACCCCCTTTAACGGCCCGATTTCGTTCAAACTTTGTAGATTTATCGAGGACCGATGACAATACAATAATTTGATAAAAAAAATAATAATAATTTAATAATAAAAATAATAAAATAATAATTTAATTTAATTAATTATTGATATTCGGGTTAGGAATTAAAATTGTACTCTCTGGATCTTCGTTAATTATAGGGATATCGTAGTATCTAATAGTGTCAATAGATGGCGCTTTTTTGATGTTCGGGTTTAAAATTAAAATTATACTCTCTGCTACAATATATTTATATTTTAACTAAAAAATGAAAAATAAATAATAGTTTTAAAAAAACTAAAAAACACGCTTTTATAGAAAGTCTAACTAAAAAATTGAAAATAAATTTGAAGAAAACAATGTATTTTATTGTAAAAAAAGCGTGGGGTGCTTTTTAAGATACTATCTAAATGATAATCCTTCTACTCATATGTAGTCAATGTAATATTGATTACTATTGACACCATGCACCACACGCTTTTTTTACAATAAAATACATTGTTTTCTTCAAATTTATTTTCAATTTTTTAGTTAGACTTTCTATAAAAGCGTGTTTTTTATTTAATAAAAATTACAACTCCGCACCTCGGAACGGCAACCAAGTTTCGCTACCCCTTCCGTTAATTGTACTAAAACCTAGGCTCTTCTAGCAACACCATTTAAAACATATAAAAAAACGTTCATTCATTCGTTCATGCATTAAAAAAATACTGCCAATAGATAAAGTATTTTCTAGGGCTATTAATGGTAGGTATTATTTTTAAGGCCAAAGAAAGAAAGCAGTAAGTGGAAAACCGCACTAGCGGTCATTGCATATAGGCAATTAATAATAATGCCTGCGTCATAAGAATTCAATAACACTATCTTTAATTATTACTACATAAATAAAATATCTATATATATAGAACCGATAACCGATGGGGCAGAAAGGTTCTCGAATGGAGGCCACGTACTGGCAAGCGCAGCGTTGGACGTCCACCTACAAGGTGGACAGACGACCTGATAAAGGTCGCAGGATGTCGCTGGATGCAGGCCGCTTCCAACAGGTCGGTCTGGAAATCTTTGGGGGAGGCCTATGTTCAGCAGTGGACGTCTTGTGGCTGATGATGATGAAATAAAATATAAATTATCATACTTACTTCCTTAATTGTTATATCAATAGATTTCATGACAAATTATTATGATAGTAATTTTATACAGTACTAGCAACCCGCGTCGGCTTCGCACGGGGAAAAATATGTTTGTTACAACATCACATTACAAATCGGGATTTCTGTACTATAATAAGTTTGCATTACATATAAACCTTCCTCATGAATCACTGTATCTATTGCTGAAAACTGCATTAAAATGTTATAAAATGTTTACAAAACATTATTAAACATTTGTTAACAATAAATTTTATACATTTTATCACAATGTTAGATAATGTTAGTAAATGTTTAATGTTATAAAATGTTTGTTAACATTTTATAACACCGGTGTGGCAGCACCATAAACAAGCATTCTTGTGTTCCTGTATAAGGGACATTGGTGTTATGAAGACGCGTAGTACTTATCATTAGGTGACCGATTTGCTCACCTCGTCATTCATATTTCAGTCACATTAAAAAAAAATATGGGACGAAAATAGATACCATAAAAATCTTCGATGATACCGAGATAATCTATTTGTTATATAAATTTACTTATGTAGATAGCTCTAAGTAAAATATTTGTGTAATAACCTACGTTATTTCCAAAGGCAGCATCTCTCAAATCTGCGTCGAACCTATTTACCATCAGGCGCGCTTCAGCATCGATATATTTCTTTGGATGTATTGTAATACCTATATCTACCCATATAGATGGCTCCGATTGTTTTGAACAATGCTTTACTTACCTATGCATTAAAGACTGCATATTTATTTACGGCGTATACGGTACCTTTTCATACAAATTGATAATATTATAGGGGTCGATTATAAAACGAAAATTGCATATACGTATGAATTTTAGTATAAAGGGCGAGGAAAATATTCAACTTTAATCTTTATATATATAATTCTTCTGTGAGTGTGTATGTTCCTGAACTTCTCTTAAACGACTGGACCGATTTTGATGAAATTTTTTGTGTGTGTTCAAGGGGATCTGAGAATGGTTTAGATTCACAATTTTGTCCGCTGGACAATGTTTTTTTTATTAATTTTTAATTTATTAGTAGTTGTTGAGTTGTCGTTGCGAAGCTTGCCGTGATGACGGGTCGTATAGCGTCTAGACTGGACAGGGACAGGACAGGGACGGACAGTGAGACAGGACAGTGAGACAGGAAAGTGAGACAGGACAGTGAGACAGGACAGTGAGACAGGACAGTGAAACAGGACAGAGAGACATGACAGAGAGACAGGACAGTGAGACAGGACAGTGAGACAGGAAAGTGAGACAGGACAGTGAGACAGGACAGTGAGACAGGACAGTGAGACAGGACAGTGAAACAGGACAGAGAGACATGACAGAGAGACAGGACAGTGAGACAGGACAGTGAGACAGGACAGTGAGACAGGACAGTGAGACAGGACAGTGAGACAGGAAAGTGAGACAGGACAGTGAGACAGGACAGTGAGACAGGACAGTGAGACAGGACAGTGAGACAGGACAGTGAGACAGGACAGTGAGACAGGACAGTGAGACAGGACAGTGAGACAGGACAGTGAGACAGGACAGTGAGAGGACAGTGAGACAGGACAGTGAGACCGGACAGTGAGACAGGACAGTGAGACAGGACATTGAGACAGGACAGTGAGACAGGACAGTGAGACAGGCCAGTGAGACAGGATAGTGAGACAGGACAGTGAGACAGGACAGTGAGACAGGACAGTGAGACAGGACAGTGAGACAGGACAGAGAGACAGGACAGAGAGACATGACAGAGAGACAGGACAGTGAGACAGGACAGTGAGACAGGACAGGACAGGGACAGGACAAGACGGGGACAGGACGAAGACGGGACGGGGACGGGACGGGACGGGGAAAGGACGGGGACGGGACGCGGACAGGACGCGGACAGGACGGGGACAGGACGGGGACAGGACGGGGACGGGACGGGGACAGGACTGTCCAACCGGAGGGAGGTGGGAGACGACCTGACTTAGGTCGTCGAAGTCAATTAAATGTGCGACGGGCTACCTCACGTGCAATGGCGCAGTACCTCACTTAATTGCATTAAATGTAAATAAAACATTTGTATTAAGTTTTGACCACATTTTACACAAATATATTATGTAGGTGATACGAAGTTCACCGGGTCATCTAGTAGCTATATAAGCTTATATGTTGTACGTATTTAAATACCTAGACCTACCTAGACTAAACTGCATAGTCTGCACACATGGCGGATGGGTGTCGACTGTCGATCGATATCAAATGCACAGCATACCTACCTACCTACGTCAATAATATGCACGACTGCAGGCTTGAGAATCACGAATAATCGTACTAGATGTGCATATAATATATTATTATGCATGTTTAAAGGGTAACTAGATGAGATAATTATTAAAATATAGGGATATAATTCGTTTTCACATGCACATTTTCTTTTCGTGGGCAAGATATGTACGTGTCTGTGATCACTGGCTGTTATAGAAAATCTACTCCGTAGATTTTTGCTATAACCAAGGCCGTATTTTGCGAATGTGATGTGGGTAGATACATAGATACCTGTGTGGTAACTTTAGTTGTAGATAGTTTGTGGAACATACGATTTCTCAAAGACGTCAATTAAGATATTTTCTGTATCCAGTAACGGATTATTATAAATAATTATCTGTATACATTAACGGAATATAAAGCATTATCTCTAATCAATTATTAAGAAAATAGGTTATTTGACGTCTTAGTAAGGGTTATGAAGTAATTTGTTAAATATGTGAACAATAAAACACACAAATGTAAGCTTCTACAATTAATGTATTTGAACTTAAAAAGAATCAGTCTTAAACAAAATGACGGAATGAAATAAAACGATAGCACACAAAATCCTTAAGCCTTGTCGCCATTGACTTGATCCTTAACTTCCTTGCGCACGGGCCCAGTCTGTGTGATCGGGATCTTGCGTTCACCCTCCACTTCAGGTGGCACCTTCCTCGGAGCGACTACGGTAAGCACACCGTCCGAAGACAACCGCGACTCGACCGTCTCAGGCGTACAACCTTCTGGCAATGCATACCGCCGAGTGAACTGACGAGATATGTACCCGTGTTGGTCCTTCTTCTCTTCATGTTTACCTTCCACCACAATGTACCCGTCGGCAGTCTTCACACTGATTTCCTCAGGCGCGAAGTGTTGCACGTCGAGATTCACTTGGAACTTGTCTTTGTCCGCTTTGATGTTGGAGCCGACGTCGCGTACCGCTGCAGCGAGGTGACGCCACGGTCTGTAGTACTCCTGAGACATCGTCGGGCCAGCGACGATGGATAGGAGATCATTAGGAGAGACGCCCAAGCCGAAATGTTGGTCCATCAGGCGTCGAGGACGCTCCAACTCGTAGTCAAACAGGAACGGAATTAGCGACATGTTGCTCTATTATACGTTAATGAATCTTGTCGAAATGATAGTCTTCACTGGGAAGGAATCGCTTTGAAGTACTGGATGTATCACTTGCGCTTGTTCAATTTCAAATGATGCCGGTTCTGCGTGCGCCGCTTATTTAAACAGTGGCGCTATCTACTCGAGAAAACTAGAAACTTCTCGTTGGCTGGGGTTACCAACTTTTGGTCCGCAAAGCGTGTATTGATTTTGTTACAACAAAATACATAATTGTATAAGATGTTTATGATATGTACAGCTATGCATATTTAGTGTAATTTTTATGAAAAGTAAGTATTTAATGTCTGTACAGTTTCATTTTATTAATTTGGTAAATATAAATATATATGTAATGATTATTTTTCTAAATGAAAACATAGATTATTCCAGCTTTTTCTTGTATCACTTATCTGAAAGGATTTTCAGGATAAACATTTTATTTATTTTAGCTCACGTTAATGGAACTATTTCAGCCTAATAATCCAAGATGATCAATACAGAAAATGTTACAATCGTAACTGACCCTCTATTAAAACGGTAATCGACCAAGAGCTGAAACTTGCTCACGCGGCTCTGAGATTTTTACATTTCCTGTGGCCACAACAAAAAACCCAAGCTACGTTAAATATACAATGCCCACAGCTACATTAAGTGATTACACTTAGTAGTATAAACGCTATTGAAGTTTTGATAATAAATATTGACAATTACGTATAAAAAAAACAATTCGCGTCATTGTTGTAGAAACTGAAATAGTGGTTTACTGATGGAACTTTAACGCATCGAATACAATATGTCACAACCATGAACTACGGATAATATAATATATTTGCATACTGCGATTGGATCCTACGCGCTGACGTGTAATATATGTGCGCACTGTAATAACAACATCCCATTTTTACGTATTATCTCTTGACCTGTAATATTTTAAATCTATTTTTAACGTCATTAAATATTTTGTTGAATATAAGATGACGAAATTAAATAGATTCACCAAATTCATGGAGTTAAAGACAATGTCAACGGACCGAAGATTTGATTCCCCTGGAAAGTCTAGAATGTTCAACTAATTTTTCCATATTGTACTAGATGGTGTTCTCAGCGTTATTTAAACAATTATTTCCAGAAAGTACTAGAATATTTATCAGCCCTCTAGCGATAAGTAGCTACATTATAACCAAATAAATAACACATCAATTTGTTTTTGTTTGCCAATAAATCGATAGATGGCTCTATTTTGAAGTGTGAGTGGTGTAGATGTTAAAAGTTAATTTTATAGAACATAAATGATATTAATAAATAACAGTACTAGGTAGAATTACTTCTATAAATAAAGGAATTTTAATTTGATACAAATTAGAATACAAGCTATTATTTTTGCTCTGAGCTTCGTTATTCGTTTTGGTGATGTTGGTAAGTGCAATAAAGCTACCAACATGTATTAATTATTTACTAGTGTTGTATTGTATTATAAGGAAATCGATTAAAGTCACATCGAATAGTTGATTAAATAATGGTAAAACCATTAATTAATCAATAATTCAAAGCCAATGAACACATCAACTCAAAATTAATTATTTTAGCTAATATTATATTTTAGCTCTTTAATTTGTTTTGAGTCCGTTACTATTGTTTAAAATCTTTTCCTTTACTATTTCAGTTAAATATTTAATTATGTTTCTTCCCCCATCAATTTTAATCGGGATTTATTAAAAATGCAACTAACTTTCTCTTCTTCTTATTCGGGCGCTCTTGACAGAGCGGTCATGGTTGCCGCGATGGTGATATATAGATAATTACCTACGTTGTCCGTCCTCTCGTCAATGAACGTAGCTCTACTAAGGCTTCTCCAATTTTTTCAATTAGTGGCGATGTGATGTGATGGTGGTGTGCGAATGGGGGAATCTGCCTCTAGACCTTTTTCCCTCTACCTGTCCCTGGAACACCAGTATTTCCATAGAATATTCGTTTGTGGAGATGTGACTGCAGAACTTTAAGATTCGCCTCTGAACAGAAGACGACAGTCTAGCCTTGGTTTTCCTTTAGAATAGACACATTGGTGCGGAAGGCGGTCCATGGGATCTGCAGAAGGCGTCCCCAACACCCAATATCCAATGTATCAATTTTGCAGTGGCCTTGTCTCAAGTACCCGGTTCCGGCCCCATAAATGAAAACTGGAAATACTAGACATTTCATTAGTCCAACCTTAATGTTCTTGGTTGAATTTCTGTCCTTCCTAATCTTTCTCAGCCTTTCCACGGCATATCTTGTAACGGCGTAACGTCTTCGAATCTCATTCTCGCAGCCTCCTCCATTTGAGATTGTGGAACCAGGGTATATATAGGTCTGAAATACTTCTCAATTTGCTATGCTCAGCTAGAGATGTTTTATTATGATCTGCTCAGTTTACTATCATCATTTTGGTCTTATCTGTCTTGAGAGCAAGGTCAAATTTTAGGCAGACTGTTCCTAGGTGAGTTAAGACATTTGTCATTTCTTCGGTTTGTGAAAGAAGAGTAGTATCATCAGCGTAACGGAGATTATTGATCAAGCGACCACCCACTGAGATGCCTTTGTGACTAATTTTGAGCTCCTTTAAATAAAACCTAATTCGATCAGTCTGTGAAAAACTCTATGCCTAAAAAACACATATTCGTGTCTAATTCATAAGTTCTAAATTTGACAGCCGTCTTGAAAATACTATTTATTGGCTGATACATGGTTATGTTGCGTCTTACAATAAAAGGCTATAAAGGGTTATGCCTTAGGAGCACCGAACTTCCTTACTATCAGAGCGGTGACAAAAAGATTGATGTTCCATATTTATTGTTTATTTAGGCCTTCTAGGTCCTAATATCAATTGGTAGAGTAGAGCTGGCAAACGTGCAAATGGTACACCTGATATAAAGTTATATTCTCTGCCTGTGAAGAAAATACCTGAAAGAACTAGTAGTGCGTTGCGGGCCTTAAAGAAAAGTATAGGAAATGGATGGGAAAGGAACGACAAGCGACCGATTCGGGCCTCCGAAAATCTGAAACTTTACGATAGTAAAAAGTTGTCACCCTTTTTTTCTATCTTATATGGTTCAATTTCAAAAACTCAATCTGGAAATCCTGGCACTTCACTAACGCACGCGGCACGTCATCTCTGACTCTCAAGCTGTATAATATTTATGAACTAACGAAAGTGTCCGCGACTCTAAATCCAGCATCTAACTGGTGTTGTGATTATTGGAAATCTATCTTTGCTATAATTTTAGCCGTAATCGATTGTATTTATCATTCGATTATTACTCACATCTCTAACACATCGTTGACGTATCGTGTACCTGTGCGCACCGCACTTCGCGCCCCCGCAGTCGTTTGAAGAAAAAAATTGTGTAGTGGCGTACAGATAAGTGTTCTGTCCGTAGAGCCGCAATACTTTACAATACTGAATTAAGTCGAACCTTATCAGCTGTCGGGTGTGCTGTGATTTATTTTATAGTCGCGTTATATTTTTATACGAACATATTAGTGTAAGTGAACAGTGGAAGCGGCTCATTGAATAACTAGCAGTTTTCATGTGATTTGTTTTTGTGAATTTATTAATTGTGACAATGGCTGATAACTCAAAATTGACCGACGAGGAATTGACCGAGATCAGGGAGCAGTTTGCACAGGTATTTTAGCGCTTTTACTATAATTTGACAGAGTTACGAAGCACGCAGATTGCGGTGTATCGCTATGTATAGATCACCATACAAGGGACACTACGCTACGTTTATGCTTATTGCTTGTTATTTTCCACGAAGCCGCGTGTGGTCTGTGCGAGATCAAACAATCGAGCCCTGAGGTTATTGGAATATTATTGTGGATATTATTCTCGGGATTTATCTCTACCTAAAATAGTCTTATCAAATAGATACGCGTTATAAATTTTATAACCGCATTTCAATGCATTATCGAATCTTGCACCATATCTAAATAGTAAGGTATATTTATTTTGTAGTGTTAAACAATATTGAAACAGTATTTATATTAATGCTGTCTGTAATAAGTTTTTAGACAGTATTTTGAAATCAATTGCTAATACCCAACTATGTGAATCATAGGCATGAGTGTGCAAGGTTTAGAATTAAATTTTGTAGAAAATTATTATAAACTGATTTAATTTTATATGTATAATTTATTTGTATGTAGTGGGTAATCTCTGGTATAACAACCAATTTACTAGTAGAAATCTACATTGCCCTACAGAAACATTATCAATTTTTGCCTCAGTAAGCCACTTTTACAAGACCAGTAATGAGCAAAAGTTAGTAATTATAGTAAATTAAAACCATAGACCTTTATTTGTATCTTGAATTAAAGAGTAATCTATGTAATATCACTTATCATTTATTGAGTATGGACTGATAAGAAAATATTTAATCTAACTACCTAAGTGTAAGTTAAGATATAAAAGATAACATTTTGTGTAAACTTTGCTGGTCATAATGTAATTTATAATAAATTGTTTACATGTATGATACTCGTCACAAATGTTTTTTCATATATTTTGACTTCTAATTGTTATTTTATCCACATCATTGCATAATTAGCACAGGCCTTCCCTAATGCCTGCTCCACAAGTTGACTGAGTCGACTTGCTGAGACATTTATTATATGTGGATATTTATCAACTCTACATATCCTATTGCTCTAATGAGGATAAAGAGATGTTACCAACCTTCAAATGATAAAGAACTGTTTTATAACAAGGTCATCTGGTTGTGACTTTATTTAATTAAAGATCTTATACAATGTAATAAGTAACACCTGTATTGTTTAAAAATAGAATTCAAAGTGATAATTGATAATTATCTTGGTTACTTTAATATTTTTCTGGTAAAAAGAAGTTACGTTTCATGTTTTTATTACCTATTGCCTGTTTTTTTTTTATCCTGGTTCGGCAAAGTGACTACGCTACACCTGATGGTAAGTGTAGCGCAATCCAAGAATATTGTCGACCAACGATAAACAATGTGTCCATCGTTGGTCGGCAAGATCATGCCGGCCTGCCAAAGGGCCAAGGGGGAGGGGAAGGAAAAAGGGATGGGAAAAGGGTGAGGATCAGGGGGCAAGCCTCCTGGGGAGAACCAGATATACACTGGCTGACCCTGGAACGCGACCCACATAAGGTGAGCCACTATGGCAGGTTTTAGCACCAGTGTACGGTGGTCGCTATCCGGTCGGATACAAGTATCCTCCCACCAGCCTGTGCCTGTGTTTGTCTTTTTGAGATATAGAGTAACCTGTGTCCTAATACAGGTCTATTCATTGTCTTCATGAATGCCATATTCCATCCAAATTTTCACATATTTATTATCAGTAAGATTATGATATTTTTAAATGATTATCTCAATATTTCCAATAGCGAGTTTATAAAACATCCAACTACAGAATATTCAATTAAATAAATACACCCAACAGTCACACATAGTTCTGACCCTGAACTAGGTTAACCTGTATAGTCAGTATCAGGAAATACGAGGGACTTGCGGTCCCACAACACCCAGTCCTGAAACAAATATTTGTGGATCACACAAACATTTGTCTCGGTGTGGGTATTGAATCCATGGCCTTTCGATTTGCAGTCGGTTACTCTCCCACTTCCACATGGATGTTTGATTTAAAACAGTTTATCTTGAATGCAAACTTTATTACAATTTGTTTTATTACCACCAATTTTAGAACAATTCCAGCAACATAAAATATTTAACACCCTATGCATCCAATGCTTTGCATGCAACACATATTTAATGTGCAACAGGCAACAGTTCTTGTAGATGCAAAATAGATGCTAATAATATACTATTAATTAAACATTCCACTTTATAAGTAATTGTTTTGTGGGTACAATTTCTCATGCCTTTGACAAGGACATAAGAATAATTATATCCATATATATCATATCCACCTAGGTATAGTTTTTGGGTAATAATTTGAGGATAATGTGGGTGTAGTGAGTAGTACTCACTTATTATTTGTTTTTATGTTGTCATTTATTTCTTAAGGTAAATTTTGTAAGGATGTGTTTGTAATGTTTATAAATAAATACCTCTGGGGTATTAGGGGTGGGCCAGGAAGGTTCTAGGGAAGGCTAGGACGACTCAGCCCACCCGCATGCTATGCCTTTAGCCTTAGATATCATATTATAATGTGATTTATAGTAATTATCATATTTTCGTCATTCATTATTCCATAAAATATTTTATGTGCATCTAATATGCTTGGGTGTGTGATTTTTGGTCTCACAACATCCAAATGTTTAAAATTCTCATTTAATTCAGTCGGGGATCGAATCGTCGGCCTCGATTCATAGCAGGCTATTCGCCTACTACGATGCGGAGGTTTGTCAATATGGCAGGTGCATTAAAGAAGAAAAAAAATTATAAATATTTTGTGTCTGTTTTCACCAATGCGGTAAAGTTTGTAATGTTTACAGCTCTGTGATCACTTGAGTATCACACTCACGGCCTGCACATAGGAATATGTCGTGGAACTTGTGTACATTTACATACACACAATACATACAGACCATGGCGATACTTACCAAACTGATCGCACAGTAGGGTTGACACTTACGACATTTATAACTGAACAATGTGGTTAATAAGAAATTAAAGACATTTTGTTTTATTGTGCATGTGGTGGTGATGTGATGGTGGAGGCATGAAGAAATTAACTAGGTCGTTTCTTAGCTGCGCCTAATTTATAATAAAAAAATAGAGGCTCTGTTGCCTGTCTCTGTTAATTTGTACGCGCATCACCTAAAAACTGCTGAACCGATTTCGGTGCAGGTTTCATTATGTTAAGATTTTATCATAGAAAAACTGTCTGATCGGGGCGGCGCGGAGGAGACACGACCAAAGCTATACCTATTTTAACAAAATGCTTACCCGAGTTAACACCAGTGCCGTCAAATTGACGGCGTCTTAAATATTACATTTATTAAAAAAATACCCACCAATGGCGAGGCGTTGGACCCAAGCTACTGGCAGTTATGAGTTAGGACCTCTATGTAAAGAACCTACTCCCAAAGCTTACCGTGCTCAATAACACCACCTTCTGAAGCTGTCTCTTAACCTAACGACCAATTGAGAGCCAATACTAATAACGACTATATGGACCATGATTGTCGAGTCCACATCCCACATGTTATGACCTCGTGTGCCAGATCTAGGTATTTGGTCATTTTATCTTTTTCGGCTTTTACGATGTTTACGCATTGCTAGGCGAGACAATAAATCTATTAGTATAATATCAGGTTTATTGGCAACAATAGTTTTAATATTATCACTATTATCTATCAGTTGAGCTAACTGCAAACATTCCGCCGGCACCAAAAGCCTCTTACATCTTCAGCGAGTTAGTTGACTGCTTATTTATGTCATTGTCACAACTAGATCAAGGGCATCACTTCACACGGTCGGCTGAAGTGCCATCACTTATGCTGAGCACGCTTAGAGGAATGTGGCAACCCTAACTCAGCCGTGTCGCCTGCGAGAATGTCGCACACATGCGTCATACCATTCCCCAAGAGGCAATTTTAGTACTACGCGAAACGGTTTAGTATTCGAGTCGCATCTTAACGTCGCCTTGACATGTTTAGACGACCACGCTTCTACCGAGAGGTTATCAAGATACTGCATGCTATATTATAGGTTGATTTTACTTGCGATATTGGGTATTTCTATCAGGAAATGCTTAGTATCAGCTCGAGGTCTAGAATTGTGTTTGGGATGGCGATAGGCTTGTCCTCTATCACATCATGGTGGATATGGTCGGCGAAATGTGAGTGTACTGGTTACATTTTACCTACCCCTTTAGGGATTACAGGCTTATTATATTTTGTTCTGTAGAGACTTCGTTTCAAGTACAATAGATATTAGATATGTTTGCAAAAACTTTTAGCCAAAAATAAAATAGATCATTACGGAGGGACTGTTTTGAAATATTTTTCATGTTGGTTTAAATGCATATTTTATTTCTAGTCTAGTAACAACATGAAACTATGTATTTCCTAGACAAACATTGAGCCGCAATACGTGACGGATAACATGTTCAGCTGCATTGTGATTTCGACAGACCCAACAGCAATCCTCTTATCATTTTTTTAAAGCACGGGCCGGCAAAAGAGCAAGTGGGTCACCTGATGGTAAGTGATTTATCATTTTTTTTATAGCACGGGCCGGCAAAAGAGCAAGTGGGTCACCTGATGGTAAGTGATCTCCATCGCCCATGTACGCCCACAATACCAAAAGAATCATGGGCACGTTGCCGACCTTACAGGAAAGGGATAATTAAGGATTGGGAAGGGGAGGAGGATCTGGGCTTCCGGATATCTCACTCACCGTACGAAAAGCAGCAGCAAGCCGCTACTTTACGTCGGTTTTCTGTGAGATAGTGGACCCGGTCCAGCCAGCCGGCCCATTCATGCTATAGACAAAACTGTCTACTGCGTGGCTCTACCACTCACGATTTATTTATAAATAAGTGACTTTGGTATCATTTATTGTTTAAATTTTCCCACGTAAGGCATGGAGTTGTTTTATTTAATTTTTAGCAACTTGGAATTTAATTGGTAAAGTCAAGTGAGTAAGCATTGTTGTGTTTCTGTTTAAAGGATATTGAATTCAGTGAAATTACCGGGCATCATGAGACTTAACATTTTATGTCTCGGGGTGAGGCGAACGCAATATAATTTTATGTTCCTAAGTGGTGTTACTATTGTTTGTGGGCAGGTGTGGCGATTACCATATTTCGGCTAGATGATGTAAAAAATTAGCTTCATATTATAATAGTTAGTTCAAATATAACTACCAGATTACAACAGCAACCACCCAAACTGTAAATAAACCTATACAAAACAAGCCCGTTAATATACTGCGCTGTGCATAAACAATAAATAAACTAGTGACCCTCAATAATTCGTTCTGTTTCACGTTTATCATGAGCAAACAATCGTGTTTATATTTAGCTTGGCTTGTGCAAACGTCCAGATAGGGCGTTGTGCCTACGTTCTACCATTGTCGGTTACGAGACCGAAAGCTTTGAATTTCCAAATTAGATAGCAGCGCGTTGTTACTTGTTAGTCACTTATTATTTGGAGAATAGTTAGGCAGCCTCGATTCGGTTCAAAATTGTAGCCAATATTTGACTTTGATCCCAATCTTATTCAGTTCTGATAGAAATAACAAACGTGCGATATTGTGATGATTATAAAATGGGCAGGCCATTTTGCTGTAGAAGTCGGAAAAATTCATCAATCTGGTAGGCAGAATTTTGTGATATACATATATAATAAGTGATTTTGTGTTTTCCAAATATGAAGTTGTAAATATATAGCTTTATTTTGAGACATCGCTAGAATATAGAAATAGTCTTGAAAAACACGTTGAACCTGTTGTGTCATAAAATGTAATCCTGGCTGTGAGTCGTTTCGCCCTCCAACTTTATTTGGCTTCCGCAGAGCAGACGCCGCGCCGCGCTGGTTATACGATTATCTCCGTCGCAGCCAGACATGAAAACCTACTTACGTGGTTGGCTTTTAATTTCCGACTCGGTCCTTAGCGTTTCCTACGACGGATTTGCTTTTTACGTAACGTAACAGCTGTACAAAATCTTTGATGTAACCTTATTGGTTTATGTTGTGAATTTAGTTTGTAAGCTTGTTAATTTAGTTTCTGCATGTACATGATGTAAATTAAGTTGTTGAACTAACACTTATACAGCTATTAAAAACATAAAACCTTAGTTTGATGATTTTTTTACTATCCCGCGCTACATTGCACCTGATGGTAAGTACAATGTAGTCCAGACATAATGTCGAATGTCGAGACATGCGTTCCTCGAGGGTCGGTTGACAGATTTATGTCGGCCTGAAATAACTGTGCGGTTTAATAAGAGACAAAGTTGCAAATGATCCCACTGAATGTAATTCGCGAAATGTCAATGTTGCAGCTGTTCCTACGACAACCGTATCACTTCTCCGTTTCTTCTATCAACCGTCACAAATAATCAAAAAACGCACTAAACATTGACTTCGAGAAGATTTTCAGTAAAAACATTTTACAATAAGAGAGATGTATATACCACTCAATATATTCGTAGTAAGAAATCTATGTAACCGCGTAGTGGTCTAAATGTAGAGTGATGATAAAGGAATTTTTGACCATGAATATGAAATATAAGTTAGATATAATAGGTACTATAGAAAAGCCATTTATTAGAATGTTTTTACCACTAACTATGAGTAAGTACCTACGTCAGTAACATTCAGTAGCCAAAGTGCAAGACGTGAGGAAATGCACCACAGGTACGCTATATAAACCTAATGTAAACACGCGTCTCAAATGCATGCACAACATTCAGCATTCCTGTGTTTACGTTATCATCTTTTGAACTTCGGAATTCGTTCGTGTTACAGCGCGGCGCGTCGGCTACATCAAATGTATGAAGGAAGGATATGTACATAAACTAACTTTGATTTGGTTAATAGAATTTGTTTTTGATGTTTAGTTTACTTTTGCTTCGTCTTCAACCTGAACATCCTTTGTATCTAATCTAATGGATTTGATGTGATACATATGTGGCTTGCTGCTGCGTTTTGTCCGGTGTGTGAGCCATCCGGAGGCCCAAATCCCCCACCCCTTCCCAATCCCTAATTATCCCTTTCTTTTAAGACAGCAAAGCGCTCATGATTCTTTTGGTGTTGTGGGCGTACATGGGCGGTGGAAATCACTTACCATCAGGGGACCCATTGGCTTGATTGCCGGCCTATGCTAAAAAAAACTACAGTTTATACCAGAACATATCATTTTCTTAACTCGGTACAATCAATGCCAGAACTCAAAACAAAATCATTAACAATACATAAAATGCAGTGCATTTCAAGGTCAAATAAGTTGCATACAGAAAATATAAAATTTCACATTCAATCAAGTTGTCAGTGACCTTCACAGGGTCAAATTGTGTTCCGCGATCTGACTCATTTAATCAAAATTATGGGTGATTGTTTGAGGGTCCATCGTTTCAAAGGCGAACCAGATCATTTACCATTAAACTCATGGAAAGTTTGATGTAATGAGTTTCTCGAAAAACGATATATCTGTCACGTTATAATCCAGATGAGATAAATTGTCTGATATTTTTATGCATTATGTTATTATGCCTCTGATTGCGCTCAGTGATATAACTGTTCCGTGATGAAGTTAATCAGTATTGATTGGAGCAATTGGAGTATTGAGTAAATTTTAGTCGAAAAAAAATTACCTGCCGATCCGGGATGAACCAAGTCATATTTCATTGAAACGCATGACGCAGTTTTTGGTTGAAACGAAGCAAAAGTGTAGTTCTATTTTGATATTAGAATTTATACATTTTTATTTCTAGTCTCGAACCCGGATGGAACGAACCTATTTTTGTCTAGATTGTTTATAATTGATTGAGTAATTACAAGTAAATAGATGTGATGACATTTGATGATACACAATTAGATGCAATTTGAAGCCACATTATGTATTTTTAAGCAATGCAGTAGACGGGTATTAAGTTGAGGACGCAAGATGGATTCCCGCAGTGAAACTAATCTTGCATGATGTCCAATGATAGTCTGCATATGTGAAACCGAAGGATGTGTAACTCTAGGAATTTTCAGTGTCCATAAGATGGAGAGTTCTAGTGTGAAATCACGTCTATGTATTTGTCTTTTTAGTCTACTTTGTTGTTTTGGAATACTGTCTAATTAGGCATTTTTGCAAATAAAGTCATTAGATCTTCATTCATGTCCCCCTAATGTTTATTAGCTTACTTAAGCTCTCTTTATTGTTCTTAATTACCAATTACATTTGTTTTGTTTACTAAAATAATCGTATAAAAACTTTTTAATTGTACCAATAATAATTAAATGTTCTTTATTTGCTAAGTTATAACCGGCGTCGTAGGTCGATGCGACGACCTTGGGACAAGAATGTGGTTGCGTTGATATGCTGGTATTCAACCTTACGATGAAGGGATTTAGGTCCACAATGCCTTGTAGGAACGAATCTACGTGTTTATCTCACCGAAGGCTTTGTCCTCAGTTATACAAAGACTGCGTTTTACTGCGAAGATCTGTTTGTACTTGTAAATATTGCGAATAGAACCACCTATAGTTTGTTTTTTGGTTTTGATGAATATTATGGAATGTTAGAGATTTAATTAAAGATAAAGCGATATATGATTTATGAAAAATGATGATCAAGAACGTCAAAAGAAATGCTTGTATTATAATATCGTTGCCTTCATTATCCACAGCCTGTACTACTTTCTATTGCTAAATATAACATCTTTTTGATTATGCTGGATTTTTCTTAATTTTCCCTCGCATCAGTATTTATTAGTAAATCTTTCTCTCCTGCTTATTCTTCCATAATTGATCTGGCCAACCAATCTAAACCCACTTTAATGATATCATCAAAATCCTCATATATAACATAATCAGTTGTTAAATATACTGTTTACAATTACTAATTCATAAAAAATAATTGCATCTATTCAAGTTCTATTAACATAAATTGTAATGAACTCCAAAATCATCGTCTATCATTCTTTCCACACAAAGATAGTAAGTAACAGTCTTCGCTTACTCAATAATATACAGTTATTAATCTTACAATGCATTAGTATGCTAAGTATATACAGCGACATTCACGAAAGTTGATAAAAAAATCTGCTAAAGAAAACCTTGCCAATCACCAACGTAACTTGATCCCTGTATCTACGTACGTATTGATTGTATTGTGGTGAAGTTAGTAAGAGAATGACCTCTCGTAGGCCACGTTACGCTGGTCAGTACAGATTTAAATGGCAATGACCGAGAACCCGAGCCCGGTAAATGTTCGAACGAAACACTAACGTTATTTGTTTCGTTACTTTCTTGTTCCCTCAGCCTTTGTTTGGTCCGAATGGAATGGGCTTAGGCTAATAATAATTTAATGATTAATAGAAGTTTGCAATAAGAAAAAAGCGTGTTAAAAAGACTTAAGTGTCTCAATGAAGACGTTAAGTTTGTGCTATTTTTCTTGCTAGCCTTGAAATGACCGTTGTCAAGAACAAGATAATGCTATAACAATTATTCACTTCTTTCAAGAGTTTGTTTAAAAAATGCCTTGTTATCTCAAAACACAATTGAAATCTGATTGTGTTTTAAAGTTGTTAGTTTCTAATTTGATTATATTGTAGACTAGGCATCGCTTAAAACCCAAATGAAGCTGTTTATTCCATACTGTTGCAGAAATCCAAAAATCCAGTTGAGAACTTACATAATAATACGGAGTCAGAAACGACTTATATAATTCAATAATACATATTATACTTAAATGTTTGTCAACTTGCAAATGAGGATATTGACATCAAATTTGTGTTTATAATCCATTTCCATACATAAATGAGTAACACACTTATGTGATAAATCAGAGTTATTATTAAATAAAAGCATGTAATTTTGGCACTTTATTATGCGAATCAGCATAAAAAAAATATTACACAGTATTTGAAAACATTACATATTATTTGCTTTAATCATCATCTGGTTGAATGTTCCCTTTGTGAGTATTCGTCTTTTCTGATTTTGGCAACTATTTTGTGCTGACTACACCTAACTTCTTATTACTTTTCTTTGTATTCTTTTCATCGTCACTATCCTGCTCTGTCCTAAATAATAAAATAAGGTCGAATAAGACGGATGTTTGCGGCAGGCTTAGTGCCCGGGACGTTGCGAGTAAACTCCAGCCATGTAACTTAAGGTGGGTTGGTCACGTTTTGAGAAAACTAAAGGAGTACATCAATCGCAAATGCCTGTACTGGACGAAGCAAAATGGGCTGGCTTACAGTATTAAAGGAAAAAGGAAAAGATCAATGATCGCACAACAGAGGATGCTCAATACCGGGTGAAATTGAAGCGTCCATAAAGGAAGGCGTATACTATCACTAAGCTGGGGTAAAACAGACAGAAAGAGATAAAAAGAAAGCAAAATAATATAGAAAGTAAACCAATGAACAGTTTCTAGTACCTACAGTAATGACTAAAGAAATATGATAATGTTCGCTTTCAATGGTGCAAAGCGGGGTGTTTAGTTTCACTCTCGTATCTCTGGCAGTTTTTATCTTGTCACTGAAACAACATGGAGTATGTGGCAATAAAGCTTGTCGTTTGTTATGCGTTTACTAGTTATCATGAGGTTGAAGTTCTGTAACGTCAGTTCTTTAAGAAATAATACCGTATGTCAAGTAATAGTGTTAAAGAATTAATGGACTTAAAAAAACTTCTGCATTTCATCTGTATACATTATGGCGATTGTCTCAAAAATTAATGAACCAATTATGATGATTGTTTCACTAAAGTGATTTTTATAAGCTCAAGGAAGCGAAAATTTATCAGCCTGTTCTTGGAAGGTTTCGTTGTGACTTCTAGACATACCTACATCGTCTACATCAAGTTCCTTCCGAGAACTGGCCACTTCTCTAAAAACGCTGATGCCTCAGTTTCTTGAAGGCGAAACTTGACAAGATTAGATTTCTAAATACTACATTCAAACTTCAAGTAAATACCTTTACGTATCTCAAACATGTTTTGAATTTAGTGAAATCTTATGAGTTAGCGAATTGGTATTTCATTCCTACATCGAGTTTCTCTCCTACTCTACGGTTGCAACACAAAATGAATCACTCGATTGTTTGACAAACAAACTGGACACGTCCGTGCGGTTTTACCCTATAACTATGGTAGTAAATACGGTGTTTACAAATAACACATGAATCAGTATCATACGTTTCCGTAGTACTAACTCGTGACGCAAATAAACGAAGTTCCTATTAAACGTGTGTGAATAAATTTTCTTAGAAATGTATTATTAAATAGAGTATTGGTTTGTGCTTCTTTTTATGTGAACTATATTGAATTTATGATAATGAGAATTGTAAGTAAAAGTGTACAGGTATTGTAATGAAGTGTCCATTCATTAGAGTCCTCATAACCTAGTCGTGTTTTAGTTCATGATATTCTAAGCAAGGTCTAGGTGTTCTGACCAAGGTCAAACCGCCATACCTGTTCCCAGAAATGTAAATAAACATCTACCAACTGTTCAATTATCTCTTTTAGTATTTGGTGTAATTGATTGTGTTACAAAGGGATTCGTTGAATCTTTATAAGTTAAAGACTTGAAAACCTGAAACCAGGAGCGTTTGCTGTTTACTGGTGATGAGTTTCGGATTGTCACTCGTATCCTGTCATCACCAAATTTTATAGGATCATCAGGGAAACAAAATACTTCAAACAAGAAAAGTTCATTTAAATCGGTACTGTATATTTGCCATAGTTATGCGCGAACATATATAAGAATATTTATACAGCCGACATAAGAACGTTCTTTTTTTGAAACCGGTAATTAATTGGTAGATACTCGTATGTGTTTACATTTCTGGAACAGGTATGCCTATTACACTCTAGTTGTTGATACTCAATTCTGTCAATAATTATAATCATGTTCCTAGGTTCTTAGCATATAATTTTTTATTCAATGTTGTCTACCATTTTAGATAGATCGCAACATTATTCTATTAAGTACATGCAAATTTAACTACAGATATGGCCACTATGATAATTTTATTGTTCTCGTATACAAAGTTATATTTTATAATTTAAAATTATGCAAAGGTTTGCATCGTAACATGCCGTAAAATTTGCATCCACGGTTCGATGGAACGTTCTAGATCTTGGCAACTGTTTTATTTAATCCAAGATTAAATGGTAGTGTATATAAATTAAATATAACAAATAAAATAACTGTATTATTACCAGGGTTCGAGGATATATATCAATGGATATATATCAAGATATATATCCGATATATATCCGATATATATCAGACTGAGTTTCATGATATATATCAATGAATATATATATCAAATATTTTACAATATATTGCAATACAAAAATGGTTAAATAAATTGATATTAACTAATTTTTAGGGTTTGTTACTGTATTTCTACTTCCCAAATGTAGATGGCGTGGGAGTAGAGTTAAAAAAAACTCCCTAATGGTAAGTTCTAATCCATTAATGGCAACACTTCTGCCCTAAAAGAAGATTTTATGTTTTTTAGTTGATTATGTCTTATCTAAAAGTAGATTTTGCAATATGCAAACAGTATTCATAAATAATACAATAAAATAATAATATGGATTTCATACAAAATGGATATATATCAAACTTGATATATATCGGATATATATCATAAATATCCGATATTTTGATATTTATAATAAATATCGGATATTTTCGAACCCTGATTATTACATACAATACTCCCATCAGTCACACAACTTATCTTGACGCTTCGGTAGGTTAACCTGTATCGCTAGTACCAGGAACTATGAGGGACTTATTGTGCCACAACACCCAGACCTAAAACAGATATTTGTAATCACCATCAGGCGAGCGCCTTGCTCATCGCGTCATTCAATCGACGAAAAAAGAACAACGTTTTCTGTTAATTTTCCGGTTTATACTTTATTTAGACAAAATCGAAGCTTAAACAGGGTCGGTCATTTATTCTAAATATAATTATAGAGTTACGAACACGTAACCACTAACCGCACACGCTTAATTAACAACACATATTAGATATGTTAATTTAATACCATTGCTAGAAACAAATATGGCATACAACATATTATTTCTTAGTGATCTACTGAGGAATTGCTGAGTGTAAGTGCCACCTACATTTTAGACCAAAGCCTTACTTGCACGTGGTATACTCTAGTGATTAAAGGACGAGGTAAAGGTGAAGAAGAAGAGAGATCTACTGGCGAATTGCATAAAGTTTAAAGAAATTTTTATTTGATATTTGACCATGAGATCTGATAGTAACCTCTTAAATCGGATATCTGTTATCCCGTATCTGACCAAACCACTTTTCATTTTATCTCTATTGAAGATAGAAAGCATTTCATTTGTAACCCCCTACAAAAAAGGTGATATAACTTTGATCATATTGTCTGTGTATGTGTGTACTTACCTGTGGTATCATAGCACCTAATGAACCTATTAGAATGCTGTTTAATTTTTTTTTAAACCAGATGTTTTTTTTAAAGTTTGAAATGAAGTTGTTTCGCCATTTAAAAGTTACAGATCATTTTGTTATAATTGACGTCTGCGCGGTGGTTTTTATAATTCATGTCTATGCATCAGTCCCCATGACGCAGTTGACGAGTAGCCGACTGTGAAACAATGGAACTAGTTTGATCCCCGCGCCGAGACAAATGTTATTGAGACTGACAAATATTTGTTCCGGGTTATGGGACCAAAAGTCTCTCGTAGCTGCTGATAGCAGAAATGTCAGGACTGTGTTTGTGACTGTTGGGAGTTATTTATTATTCTTTGATGCGGGTTTGGTCTTACTACGGAGTATGGTCAAGATTGGGCGAAGTGGAAACGTTTAAGTAGGAAGGTAAATCCTGGCTCTAAGCCGGGATGACGACAGACAAAAAGAAAAAAATGCCAGGTTCAATTCCATGTATCCTACAGTGCAGTTTTATTATTCAGGTTCTATTGAAATGTACCCACTCAACATTACTCCGTAAGCAGATAATTCAGCGAATTTAAACACGTATTTTGCGGTCAATATATTGCTGAGTAATTAAAATATTCAAGCCATATTGCATTGCAATGCAATCGAGCATTATTACAGAATTATTAGATTTTTTATTATAACATATTCATTTCTTTCGCCAGAGGGGTTGATATAGAGGCAGGCGGCCGGTCGTAAAAACTACAAATATTTTTTTTCTGTAACGTGAGCATGTTGTGCCAACCCCATTGAGAGTAGGATAAGGACAGATGGAAGATGAAGATATTAAACACTGTCAATTTGTACTGTATTTAGAAAACCGAGGGAAACTAGTTAGCTCGAAAAGAACTAACTAACGTGTACAAGTTAAAAAAAGTTAAAAACAAAATCAAACAGAACAGTCTTTTAGATAGGTAACTATAGATAACTTGTCCGTCTAGAGTCTAGACTATATAATACGGAACAAGGAATAGATATTTAAATAACTAACCTACATTAGGTTAATATGACTCACGCCACAATATCGAACCGAAACAGCGTCATAATGTAACCGGTTTTAAACTGGACAGTTGAATCAACCGGAGGGGTCGTAACAGACAGTTATGCATAGGGCGATTAGCATAGAAAGGGTTGAAAATCAATAACATGCAAGGGCAACAACAGAGTGTTAAAAGAGCAACGAGTTCGCCTTCGAGTGGTCTCTCAGGCCCTTGAAAACTCTTCAATTGAGGGTTAAAAAGACACTCTTGAGTGCTTTTTAGGTTTCGTACTAGAATATCCTTCAAACTATTCGCACACGTTCGCTTCATGCCCGTATTCACAAACAACGCTTAAGTAAACTCTTGAGTGTCGAATTTTGTGACGTGATTGATCTGTTTTAATTTATCGATAAAAATTTACAAATTGCAGAAATCATCACTGTATTTTCACGCTCACTATGAGGCCTCATAATAACGTTTATAAATACAGACGGTCAAACTTACAAGTCGTAAGTACTACCCACTGTTGTCTTCTTCAGTGTATATGGCCCATTATAAGCAAACGTGACAAACGCATTAAATTTAATGACAGCTCCTCACAGCGCAAGCTGCACGCACCGTGATACGAGAGGCATACGTTAGAACAACGGCTCCCAAACATTTAAAGCTACGGAACACTCAATAAATTATTTTTATTTTATGAAACGCTCCATTAAAGGATCCCGGAGAAGAATTAAATCCCACTAGCGATAAAGTCTAATATGAATTTGAGTTGTATCTTAGGGCCCTAGTATGCGAGAGGCCGTCTGTGTTATTACCACTGCTTTGTCTATTTCTGTCACCAAGTAAATGTGTATGCACTGTTGTGTTTCTGCTACTAAGGTCCGACAACTTTTATAATAAGTGTATAGAAATAACAATGCTCAAATTGATTGCATTGCATACATCTCTGCTTAACTTTGCGAGATTATTATCCCTTGTCCCATAAATCACAGAAACCGATGTCAACGAAACGCGATCGTAACTTTAAAGCACCTACCAGGCTCGCATAAGCCTCTTGGAGTCGCATGTATACAAAACACGCACACAAACGCGTGCATTGTTATGAAAACCGATATTTCACAGACGCACAAACACAACTTCGACACCGAGGTCAACACTCGATGAGTCATTCTCAAAGGTGAAAGAAATGCTGAGTGCTGAGTGATGAGAGATGTGTGAGAAATGCACGGTCGTAAAGTTGTACCTTTAGCGCAGTAAACATCGTCGGGATAACTGGATGCAAATATGCAAAACATTTTAACTCACATCAAGTAAAAATTGAGATATCTTTACATAGTATAAAATGAAGTCGCTTCCGCTGTCTGTCCGCTTAGATCTTTTAAACTATTCAACGGATTTTAATGCACTTTTCAGCAATAGATGAAGTGATAGACAGTTTTTGCCTACAGCATGAATGGCCCGGCTCGACCGGGTCGTTACCACTGTCTCACAGAAAACTTACGTAAAGTAGCGGCTTGCTGCTGCGTTTCGTATGGTGAGTGAGATATCCGGAGGCCCAAATCCTTTCCCAGTTCCTTAATTATCCCTTCCCTTTCGTCGGCGATGCGCCTATGATACTTCTTGTATTGTGAGCGTACATGGGCGGTGATCACTTACTATCAGGTGACCTACTTGTTCGTGAGCCGGTCTATGCTATAAAAAACCTATAGCATCACTCCATTGTCATCATAACAATGACTAGTCAGTCTGTTAAAATTATCAAGATTTTTCCATTATTATATGACTGTTATTGACAAGACGAGCAGGTCACTCGCCTGATGGTAACGTCACGTTGCCTATAAACGAAAGATCAATATGAATAATGAATGCTGATACTTCAAACCGAAACACAAAAGTGCCTACACACTTGTACACGTGAAGACATGTAAATGTGTAGCTTTAGTTATTTATTTACTTTTATGTATATGTATTACCAATTTGTTTTCCTAAGAAAATGAAATTAAAATAAAACACTGCTGTTTAGCGGCAAAAGTAGACAAAAGTGGTGGTATCAAACCAGACGGACTCTCGCATACGAATGACCTGCCACCTAGACCTGAAAGAACTAAATACCTATTGCAAATTGATAATAACCCTAAAGCCACGATGACTCGTATCTCAGTCCAGTACAAGCAACGAAGAAGAACAGCGTTACTATACTGATTCTTAAATTCTCCTAAAAAGATGCGCAATAAAGCGAATATTTACACTATGGTATAAATTCCACGAATGCACGCGTCTCTATGGCGTGGCGTCACTGCGGAAACGCTGCGCGTGCGCCGCCTCAGCTTTAGGCCACAAATAGGCCGATAACTGATTTAGAAACTTTGTTTGGTTTTGTTATTGCGTTTTAAGCCATGTTTGTGAGTAACGGTAATTAATGCACTCGCTACTGACGAATTTTAATTGTGTTTTCTTTGTATTGATTGTAGGAAAACGTGTATTTATCTATTGAAATAAAACTAATATAAACGGATTTTATCGCGGTTTTTTATTAATTTTGATCGCAACGTTTCGAAGGCTTTTCAGCCTTTGTGGTCACGGGGTGGACTGAGGTGTATGTTGTCCCGAATTGTAAATGTTCTGACCGCGATAAAATCCGTTTAAATTAGTTTTATTTCAATGTGTAATATTCGCGTAAACATAAGAAATCTATTCAATAATACATGGAAAACATTGGTTAAATAAAAAATGAAAAATATATAATAGTTAGCAATATTTATAATTATTGTATTGACAGATATGAGTAGAAGGATTATCATTTAGATACTATCTTAAAAAGCACCCCACGCTTTTTTTTACAATAAAATACATTGTTTCCTTCAAATTTATTTTCCATTTTTTAGTTCGACTTTCTATAAAAGCGTGTATTTTAGTTTTTTTTAACTATTATATATTTTTCATTTTTTAGTTAAAATATAAATATATTGTAGACGGTGGAAGTTCTTCACAAATAAGCCATGTAAAAAAGCGCCATATATTGACGCTCTTAGATACTACGACATACCGTACAATTAGCGTAGGTCCAGAGAGTATAATTTTAATTCCTAGCCCGAATATCAAATAATGTAGATGGCGCTAAACTAAACTTTACACAACACAATTAAGTATAATTATTTATCACAATTTTGCAATACCTTTTTTTTTTTTTAATATTGCATTGTCATCGGTCCTTAATAGGTATGCCAAATTTCAATTTAATCCGACGTTTTAAAGGTCAAAATCACGTTCAAAGACAAGTTACAGACAAACCTACCAACCTACCAACATACCAACATACCAACATACAAACATACCAACATACATACGTCTGAAGCTAATAAAAGCGTGTTAAAAATAACACAGAGCCAATAACAAGTTCTCAAATAAGTTTAAACTTTTTGATTATATTCAACTTGTTAGTAAATTGCTGCATTCGTAGACCAAGCAAGTGACGATTGTTTATGATTTGATTTATAACTATGATTATTTAGAATATCCTATACGTACGTAATTTATTACAGAATCCAGGGCGCGTTATACTCATCCTTGTAAATTAATGACGTGGTGAATACATAAACTTTTTTAATGAATCATTTCATAAAACCCACTATATACATACACATACATGTGTATTAGTAAATAGCAAAAACATAATGAATATTACCTTAAAATTTAATTTTAGAATACTAATAAAAACGTAAGCCCTAAAGGATCATCAAGTTATCGCGCGTCAAAACAAAAATGGCCACGGATGTCGCACTATCGGAAACACTGTCCTTTCGCGTGCGCCGCTTTTACAAATGAACTACAATGTTAACAGCCAAGTTGCAAGATAAAACGTGTGATAACGTGAAACAATGAGTGTTTTTAAATACACATTGAGTATCTCCGGACGAGTCTTACAATGTAAGGGTGTGATTTTAATGGCGTTTTTATCACTAGTCTGCACTGTGTGGTAGCTAATAGATTGGAGCTCGTGGATGAATAACGCGGAATACAGAACAGAGTACACTCATATGCTGTGGTTCAGAAACCGGAACAAGAATGATAAAATAGGAAGAAACGATGCAAGGCTTTGATATTATGCTTTCGTATATCGAGAGGTTTTGGTTGGACCTTATATATGGTACATATAACTATACAGGTACATTAAACTTCGCAGGAGTATTACATTTTCTATGATTATAGATACATCATTTTCCAAAAGTTATTAAAGATTCTTATGGAATATGAATCGAAAGAAAAAAATAGGATTAAACATAAACAAAAGAAAATAAATGTAAATAATGAGATATTTCTAAGTTTGTGTTGTTTATCGGATATAATTCAAAGCATTGGATTACCCGGTGTTTTAAGCATATATAATCATTTGAGTAAGCCGTCTGCTTAGTTAATTTTAATAGCATTTTTGTTCCGAATCATCCGGGATTTATTTTGTCGATCTTTGAAATGAGACATCTATTGCAGTTTCTTCTATTTCACTAAGTATAGCATTATTTCCTAACCGTATCCTCCTAAACAAGGAGTTTATTATTTACGTGCCACCAAACGTGTTTCATGCCGGATCCTATTTTATCACTACTACGTTGAAAGCATTGCGTGTGTTTCGAATATGTCCCAGCTACCTGCTTACAGTTACATCCACTTGAAAATTTCATGTGCCCACGTATAACGTATGTTGAAATTTATGGGTTTTCGTGTTTCGGTTTTAGGTTTATGTCGGGTTTTTATGTTAACTATTTACGAGTGTTTCATGTTCGTATTGGAAATTGTTTACATATATGCAATATACTTAGAAAATGGTATTTATCGTTTTATTATCCTGGCACGGCGAAGATATAATGTCGATCGTTAAGATACATTTCGTCTCTCGAAGGTCGGCAGAATTATGCTGGCCTGAAGTTACTGGATATACGCTGGCTGGTCCCAGAACGCGACTCGCCTGAACTCGTCGATCCACTATGAAGATTTATTTTCATTTTTGGCTCTGGATTCCAATGATTAAAACAATATTTTGTACTTACTTTCTTTTTGTTTAACAGTATTGGATCCTAATTAAGTATCTATTATACTGGTCCTGTATGACTGGCAATCCAAACAGCATACTCATTAGTTTTTTTTTAATAATACATCGATGCCGTGACCATGATTCATTTTCAGGGTTTTTTTCATCGAATGATTAACATATCGATATTTATCTTGTAACTTTGGACAAAACCTAAATGATAAACAGCTGTACTTTTGTCTCACTTCACCGTCATTATTCTCGCTCACGCTCTTCATTTAATTTACAAGGAAGTGATCTATCTTATCAGTCGTAGTAAAGGAGTGATTTAAATTACCGTTTTTACACTCACAGTGAGATGTAACGACCCTTAAATATGACCATACGTTTCTATGGCACGTTATATATTAATAATATGTACATAGTAGGCAATAGTCAATCGAGGAATAACATGGAAAAAAGTCCTAATCCATTGAAATGTTACATTTGGGGTTGCGTTTCTTAGAGGAGTCAATTTTATTTTTTTGATGTGTAGGGGGGGTAAGTGTAAAGCTAAAATCAAGTTTGTGGGGTCGCCACCCTTGTCCCACGGCCGCCATCTTGAAAATAGGGGTTGAAACGGTTTTTACGATATATCTCTTAAACTATTTATCTGATAAAAAAAATTGTTAACGTTTTTTGTTGCTAATTAAATTCTCTATAACTTTGGTCCAGTAACTTTTTGTCGTAAAACTATAAATAAAAAAGTTATAAGTGAAAATGTAATAAAGAAAAAAATAAAGATGATAATTCTCTTGACAGCCTAAGATACAAACAATTCGCCAAGGCAGTGACAAAAAGTACATTTAATTTATCTTCACTTCCTCCAACACAAGACACAGCTCGCTTTCATACTTTCCGAGTCTACCATCAGGTCCAGTCGTGGCTTGGTAATAATAATGATCCTGAAGACTGGGGCTGGAAAAAATGTGGAAAATTATTGATGCCAGTGCAGAGCTCTAAACCTCCAGCACCCCCTGAGCTTCTTAAATTGATCTTTTGTAAATGCAAAGGAAACTGTGGAGCGATGTGTGGATGTCGAAAAGCAGGGCTAAAATGTTCCGCAGTGTGCTTCCATTGTTCTGGAGAACTGTGTTCTGTGTCTTGTGTTGGAGGAAGTACTTTTTGTCACTGCCTTGGCGAATTGTTTGTATCTTAGGCTGTCAAGAGAATTATCATCTTTATTTTTTTCTTTATTACATTTTCACTTATAACTTTTTTATTTATAGTTTTACGACAAAAAGTTACTGGACCAAAGTTATAGAGAATTTAATTAGCAACAAAAAACGTTAACAATTTTTTTTATCAGATAAATAGTTTAAGAGATATATCGTAAAAACCGTTTCAACCCCTATTTTCAAGATGGCGGCCGTGGGACAAGGGTGGCGAGTTTGTGGCGACCCCACAAACTTGATTTTAGCTTTACACTACACATCAAAACAATAAAATTGACTCCTCTAAGAAACGCAAGGTGAGGCCTAAAAAATGTAACATTTCAATGGAGTATCCCCGCTAGTGGTTTGATTAGTCATTTACGATTGTTCCCTTTTATGGTATTAAAAAGCTTTGTATGAAATTATTGTATCATTTTCTGCATCCTGCTTGTACTGGTGTGGGTGACGAGGGCCCGATAAGGTCTCTGACTACTCTATTGTTACAATTTTAGTGACACTTTGTTTTTTTTTAGAATGTTGGATGATTTTTTTTGTCATATTAGTATTGTTTTCGATTTCATGATGTTGGAAATAGACATTACAGATGGGCCATAATTGAGTATCGCACTCTTATGGCATATCATATTAAATTTTTAATAAAATTTTAAACTAATTACTCAGATACAATTCCTTGCATGGCTTTTTGTAGGTTCGATATTAATTTAATCCGGGTTCAATTTATTTTATTTTTTAAAAGATACAGGTCCAAATCAAAAACAGAGTCAAATCAGTCCTAAACATGTTTTTTTTTTATTTATTAGGATAAACAATAAGTGGTAAATTCTATGTTAACTTAAAAGTACTCTCTCTCTCTCTCTTGTTCTCTCAACTTTTACAGACAGAGCCGTTTGAAATAAATTAAGCCTGCTGCTGATTATAATATATTATGGTATAACGGGTCCTCCACTGTCTCTTTTCAATTTATTTATGTTTGTCTACAGGTAGGATAGTCAGAAAAGTAAATGAGTTTTAGTATTTCGGGAAGCCCTTTATCGAACGTTTATCAAGGTTGATAATGACGCATTATCATATCGTTATGTAACTACCGCATGTGATAATAGGACGTATTAGTAATCGAATATCAGCTATTCGATAATGAGATATTTTTTTTATATTATAGCTTTGTAAGTACGCAAACGAACACGTGGATCACCTAAGTAAGTGATCAATGATCGTGTAATACCACAATGCCCAAGGAGATGTTTAGTTTATAGTTTATGGTAAAACATTACAAATATTTACATATGTGTTGTGAATATGTACATATGATCCAAAATAAAAATTCCAAATAAGATTTTGAATGAAACATCATTGCGTTATTTCTGTCCGCGGTATCGTAGCAATAAAATAAACCGTAACAATGGCATAACTATGTTAAGTAACACACGCAAGACGTGTGCACTCATGCGCACTAATTAATAGCAACTACCAATCCGCATTGTACCATCGATCATCGTCGTTGACTAGGGAGTAGAGACTCATAAAGATACACGTCATAAAAACAGTCCAAGGTCTGGATCACATTCGAGAAAATATGAAGCGAGGCCTACTATTAGTGGAGTTGTTGCTGGACAAGTATCCGGAGTTTTCAAGCGAAGCGGATAGAATAATGTCCGGGGCATTTGAAATATGCTCCCAGGACGCTTTACAAATTAAGGTAAATCAGGGTAAACTAAGGCGAATAATTATCTCAAGAATATCTAAATTGCTCTAATTATATAACTAGGAATACCTCTAAAATGTGAGTTCTCGGCATCGATCTGGTAGTGTCTGGCTGTTCGGATTGCCAGATAGAAAGATAGCCGCTGTATATACGCAGCGATGGTGCCTGACTATTTTTATCGATCTCGACGCATGTGCTAAAGAAATTTTCACCCATATCCCATTGTCTGCCATCAACAATAAAACTAGTCGTCGAGACCACAAATTTGTGGTAAGTCCCAAGCCGGTGCGAATTATTTGGCGTGTTCTTTACCGCAACATAACATTATGGAATGAATTTCCGGCCCATGTGTTCCTCTTCCATTATTGTGTCGATGTTTTGAACGCCGACATGAATTTTAAGAGATATATTCTCTTTTTTTTACAATAGTCTTTGTTTTACCAAATGCTTTACCGACACGTGTAATCCAGACGGAATTATTCATAACATAGAAGTCCTCGACAGCAATAGAAAAATACCTGCAATTTCTAAATGGTTGATCGGATTTTTTATCGAACACTATGTGGGCTCAACTGTACTTACCATCAAGTGTAGTGTAGTTACTTCGCAGTAGATCAAAGGAATACGTAAAATTGGCATCCTACTAATATTATAAACATGAAAGTTTGTAAATAAGGACGGATGGATGGATGTTTGTTACTCTTTCACGTAAAAACTACTGAATGGATTTTAATGAAACTTTACAATAATATAGCTTATACATCAGAATAAGACATAGGCTATGTTTTTCAAAAATCAACCCCTGAAGGGTTTAAAATGAAAGTTGAAAAAGGATGAAAGTTTGTATGAAAAATCTAAACCGCTGAACCGATTTCAATGAATTTTGGCACAAATATAGTTGATGACCCAGAGTTAAACATAGAGTATTTTTTTCTATAAATTTCAACCCCTAAAGGGCCCAAAAAGGGGGTGAAAGCTTTTTGATGGTGAAATGAAGTTCGCGGGCACAGCTAGTTAGAATATAAAGTAATGTACCAATTAGTGACGTAATTTGTGTGCAAAAACAAATTAATTACGTCTAATTTTTTGGCCAAGCGGAAGCTGCAACTGTGTTCCATAATTGGACTTTTCTAATCTAGATCAAGACGTGTTGGTATGTAGGTAACACAACATGGCCTGTTTTTTTTGGAAGTTTACGTCAAAATATTTTAAGTTTAACATGCGGCGTTAAACTTGTGGTATTAGTTGAAATATAATACGTCAACCGAGCCGTGGGAGGGCTAAAAACGACCAGTTTTTTTTTTGTTGAGTCTCTACACGTAGTTCTGTTTAGAATGACTTTCTAGTTACTATTCGATGTTGTATTCATTATTTTTTATAATTACATGTTTACAAGGTGGTACCACCGCTTTGTCTATTTCCGCTGCCAAGCAACAGTGTGTAAGCACTGTTGTGTTTCGGTGGGAAGGACATTGAAGCCAGTGAAATTACTGGGCATTATGACTTTTAACATCTTATGTCTCGGGGTGACGAGAGGTGATGTATGTATAGCAGGGTGATAAAAAACCCTATATCATTTGTATCTCAAGCAAAAAATATATCAATACATAATTCGAAACGATTCCTAATCCCATTCTTTCTTTCTGTTTTGCGTTATCCCGGCTTTGTGCCAGGGTCCGCCTTCCTACTTAAACGCCTCCACTTCGCCCGATCTTGAGCATCCTCTATAGTGAGACCATTGGCTCTCATGTCTCCCTCTAATACGTCAAGCCAACGCTTCTTTCTTAAATTGTATAATTAAAAACATAAATCGATGCGACATGAACAACATATAAAAGCTCCGTGTGAACTTTCCTCACAGCGGTCTCTATTCACATCCACCGCACCGCTATCTTCTCATGGTCTATTTCTCAATGGCTCATTGTTTTGAAACACGGCGACCTGGCCTTTGATGTGCGACAAATCTCGGTCTATAGGAACAAGTGATTTTTTCATTATTTTTTCAACTAAACGCTTCCGTAGGAGAAATAAAATCCTAAACGTTCAGTATGTAGCCATTGTTAATATTGAGAATTTGGATAAGTCCATTCTTATTATTTTTAATGTCCGATTTATTACATAATAAAAACAAAACAAAAGTATGCACATCTAACTATATTTTCCGTTCCTAAAATATGCATATCTATATTTTACGTTTTAAAAATATACGCATCCAACTTAAAATTCTGTTTCAAAAATATGGTATTATACATAGATTATATAAAAAAAGGAGGATAGAACGCTACTAATATCGTCAGTGATGCAGGTTTATGATATATGTGTGTGAAAGTTGAGGGATACCAGATAAATGAAAATTTTCCCCAGTTTTAACCAACTCCTAAGAGGTTTTATATTCGACCCGTGTGTATTGAATAAAGTATGTACATGGTAATTAAGTACTTAGTTCAAACAATTAATTGATTCGTTTAATTGTGGGGTAGGTATATGAAAAGATAAAAATTAAATTAAAATCCTTTAGAATGATTTAATTTTTTATAAACATTACTTTGCATTTACTTTGCACGGATCGTTCAGTAGCTTCTAATTTGGAAATATGGTGATCTCGAATGCTCAAATATTTTTCTAAAATACATTTAATTAGATTAATACTATATTCGGTGCCTGCCAGAGTGTGTTTTAATTCCAAATTGAAAAAAAAGTACTATTCGCTATAAAATGTCGTCACCATTCCGCATGACGAGAACCTCGTAAAAGCCAAAAAGATAAAACTACCAAATATTTAGATCTGGCACACGAGGTTACCGAGATGTGGGATGTTGACTCAACAATAATTGTACCGATAGTCGTCTCTGGGTTGATACCGAAGAGCCTCGACAAACATCTTCAGAGGCTCTCAATTGGTCGTTGGGTCAAAGTCCAGATACAGAAAGCGCCGTTATTGGATACAGCACGCATTGTGAGGAGGTTTCTCTCTCTTATGTCCTAACCGCCGGTGGCTTGGGTCCTAGGCCTCGCCATTGGAGAGTATTATTTTTATATTTTTAAATGTTTTGTTTTTAACTAATATTTAAAAATGTAAAACATCCTTTTAAAATAAAGAGTACTGTACAAAACAAAGTTCAAAACGCACTGATAAATAAAAAAGCCGGGGCTTGTGCCGCTGCCGCGCAACACAAATTTTACCGAATCCAAAAATACCTTTAGACATTAATGTTATTATTTACTTCTCACAGAGTTTCTTAAGATAAATGTTATGTTTTGGTAATCTAGATAATATGAAGCCGGTTAAGCTTCAAAAAAGAAGGTTCTCAATTCGGCGAATTTATTTTTTTATATATTTGTTTGTTCGAGGAGTTTAATATCTTTACTCCATATTCCGTTATCAGATTTTAACAAAATATATATGCAGTACCATAGCTAGGAAGGAAGAGGGGGGCACTCTACCCCGGTTGTCACCGGTTTTGGGAACTCGACCTGATATAACCCGAAATAATATTCAAAAATGGGGAAATCCTCTCCTCTATCCTCCTTTTTTGAAATCGGTTAAAATACATTAAATCATTTTAAAGCTTTCATTCTTTGGGTGACAGCCAAATCAAATCCACCCCGGGTGCCACCCGTGCTAGCTACGCCACTGTATATAGGAGACCGCTTAGTACCTAAACTTTATCGAACATCAACATATTTCAACAAAGCGGTCCATATTTGATGGGAAAATATATGTTCGTACATTAAAAATAAAATATACGCTTAATTGACAACCTCCTCCTGGTTTAAAGTCGGTTAGTAATTTTTGAACTAATAATGTTCTTAATTACAACGGAATACTCACACTTTGGGGAAAATACCTCATTTATTTTCTGGCAACACATGCACGTGAAGTTGACGTTTATGTTCCGAATATTACGTAAATAATTTTACCAAAAACATTATAAAAGTGATTATAAATTCATATGTTACCTGTGCTAAGTAATTCCTTGATATTTCTTTTTCGATGTCGAATTGTTTTTACAATGTTTTATGACACATGTCGGCATTATTATATTTTTTTAAATCCAAGTTGGAGTGAACGTTACACAAGGCGGTCGTGTCGCGTAATGGCGGAAACTGGCACACTATGATGAGAGTGTGTGCGTGAGACCCGTATACATACAGCATTCTGGCACACTATGGGTCACTTCACTTTCGATGTATGGGACGTGGTGTCCCCCTTTTTTTATAAGTCGATGGTATTATACTCCAAAAACATGCACATTTAACTAGATCTTCCGATTTTTGTTTCTTGTTTATTTTATTAGTTAGGTTATATATAATATGTAACTGTTTGTTATAACCAAATAAAAAAAAATGTGATGTGTAAGGGTGGGTAGTTGGCACCAATGTATACACAATACATACACCCCTGTACACCTCTATCGGGTGTGGTTATGACGTCATAGTGTGGTAAAACTGGCACAATGCCATAATCCGTAGTTTTATAAAGCACTTTAGGTGATGATAATGAATATGTTATAACATATTATTTCCTCAAATGAGCATTAACCATATACATCTAGCAATACTAACAGTATTACATAGAACACATAATCACTTAACTATACAGAACACAAAATATAATCAAGACTGTAAAGGACCTGTTTTGAAGTATGCGACCAAGACAAAGAGTGCAAAATAATATAATTTTATACAAAGCGTACACGTTGCTATCGCCTGACTCCCATCACGCGCGTCTTCTGTGTCTCGGTCGCATACGTCAGAACAGACCTTAATCTTTACATAGTATAAAATGAAGTCGCTTCCGCTGTCTGTTCGCTTAGATCTTTTAAACTATTCAACGGATTTTAATGTAGTTTTCAGCAATAGATAGAGTGATTCACGAGGAAGGTTTATATGTATAATACATACATATTATAGTACAGAAAAGCCGAAAAATTTAAAGATTTGTAATGTGATGTCGTAACAAACACATTTTTCGAAGCCGGCACGGGTCGCTAGTATTTAATAAAGAAAATAATTAAATGCCATATAGTACACGGTGACTAGCCAATTATTATATATACCATCTGATATGTGAACATTAATATTACCAATGAGTCATAGAGTACTGACTAATTACCCCTAGTGTGGTAGCGATATACGACCGTTTCAAAGGTCTGTGTTATGTAGTCGCTGGTACGAGTTACGCCCTGTTGTAAAACTGGTAGTTCTTATTTGAATAATCATATTCAATACTATGTAACGGGTTTATGATACAGAAGGGGGAATTAGAAGCTTAAGCACGTGGTCAAAGTTTAAATTAAAAAAATCGTGATGCGTATTTCGGGACAGTAATTGTAAGTCAGTTGCAATATGTACCTTCTAATTTTTATCGTAAAAACATAATGAAGACCTGTAAAAATAAATTTCATACGAGTTCAGAATCTCGGCTTTTTTTTTTTTTATTTGATTGACGAGACGAGCAAGGCGCTCGCCTGATGGTAAGCGCCACGCCTGCCCATAAACAGAAGCAACACCACACAGAACTATGAATTACAAAGCACTGCATGGCACTGAACTGCGCACGTCACCCCGAGACATAAGATGTTAAGCCTCATAATGCCCAGTAGTTTCACTGACTTCCAAGTCCTTCAAACCCAAATTCAGGACTGCTTACACACTGTTGCTTGGCGGCAGAAATAGACAAAGCGGTGGTACCAACTCAGACGGCCTCTCGCATACGAGGGACCTACCACCTTGTATAATTCGTTTGTTCAACATTTATGACATAGATGTTAAACATAGATTCTATATGATACGGACGGGCAAACACATTGTAGGTTAGGTCATTGTAGGTTATGTAGGTGCTCCGTTTATTGTCCTACTATGGTACTCTAATAAAATTAATACACAAATGAGTCCAGTTGATTGCTATACCAGTTACAACACCGTGGGGAATCCTTACCAACATGCAAAGGATGTTTTTCCCAGCCGACATTAATTTATCGGCCATAACTATAAGGCCGCGGACTCGAAGTCAGCGGCAATCGGCGGCGGCGCGGGTGCGGCGCGTTCAAATGCATAGATTTAAATGGACCTGGCCTCGAAAGCAGCGGCGCGGCGCGGCGCGGGCGCGAGGAGCGACGTACGAGCGGCGCGCGACAGTCGAGCGGCGCTTGCACGTCTGCATTGAGTAGTGCAGTGTATTTTCAAAAATGCCCGCCGACGTGGTGGAGCAAATTATTTCAATGACTTTTTATATGGGACATCATATTCACATCAATTTCGTTCGCGAACAGACACTAATTTCTCATAGCACAACACTACGCCGCTCTAGCGCCGCGCGATCTGCCGCTGACTTCGAGTCCGCGGCCTAAGAGGTAATGGGCACGGAGGTCGGCAGTTCCTCTCGATGATAGTCCACTTGTGGCCGTCTTTGATTTGATGAATGACTGTTTATGGTCTTGTAGTTTAGTTCGTGTAGAATGTTATTTTTTTACGACGGTATATAATATGGACTTGGGTTTCTATAAATGTTTAAACGGAAGATATGGTGTTGATGTGTATATTTTTGAAGCGGAAGTTAAAGTTATTTTTTTAAGACCACAGATATAGTTAGATTGTGTGTGTTTTTTTTAAAGGTTTATTTGTATTTATCAGACAAAATAAAAAATACCACGCTGTCAATGTAGGTTATATACGGAGAAGTGTACTTTTGGTTATTTATAATTAATGGCTGTGTTAAACGTCAAGTGGCAGTGGGCAGGCCACATAGCTCACAGAAACGATAACCGATGGGGCAGAAAGGTTCTGGAATGGAGTCCTCGTATTGGCAAGCGCACGGACGTCCGCCTGGACGTCCGCCTACAAGGTGGACAGACGACCTGATAAAGGTCGCAGGAAGTCGCTGGGTGCAGGCCGCTTCCAACAGGTCGGTCTGGAAATCTTCGGGGGAGGCTTGTTTAGCAGTGGACGTCCTGTGGCTGATGATGATGATGATGATAATGTTAAACGTTATCTGGCGTTTAAAATTTATTCGAACATTAAAAAAATGGTCTAAGTTAAAGCTTCGAAAAAATACAAATTAGACTGATAAAGTGTTATCTAAACTTGGCACTATAAATTATCTTTATTGTTCTGTATATCAATATGTTATTACGTGATGAGAAAACTCTGTACCTATTTTTAGCATATTGTGCACACGGAGAATTTTGAGATTTGTCATAATTAATGTTTATATGGAGAAGGATTGCAGAATGCTGTTTATTAATACATAATAATACGTGTTCCAAATACATTAAATTATGCAAAACATTCACATGTTTACGCTAACACGTGCAATGTCTGAATGTCAAATTTCGCCTCTTACCTAATAGAACAAAATAGAAAAAAAATAGGTCGAATTTCGAACACCACGTGACTACTAGGTTTTATTATACTTATATGAAATACGCAAAAATAAAATTCTAATTTATTATTTTGTTTCTAATATATTTTTTTTTATAAATCTGATAACACGTACATGACCAACTGAAAACGTGACATTTTTGAGTTTGCATTCCAAGCAGACGCAATGCAGGTATAATTTTTATGACCGCCACACCGCGCCGTTCCACCGCGTGCCAGTGGTAAAAGCCTCGTTTTATTTGGCGTAATGCCATGCCACTGAAAATTGTTCACCGTAATACTTCGAGAACTTTGCATTGTATTGCTTTATTATTACTTTTATAGCAGCTTCTGTGGAGTTGGAGATACACCTTTTTTTTTTGTTTTTTTTTTATTCAAGCACGGCAAAGTGACTGCATTACACCTGATGATAAGCGTAGTGCAGTCCAAAAACTAGCTAACACCGACAAACGATGAATTTATCGGTGGTTACCAAAATCATGCCGGCCTTCCCTCTTCGAAAAGGGAAGAAGCTAATCGAATTTTTGTTAGTACTACTTTCATTGATCTCCCCTCTATCTAATCTTTCTTTCTCGTATCGTTCTCTTATTCCTTTGCCTGTATAAACAGACTAGCAGGTCGCTCGCTTGATGTTAAGTGCTACGCCTACCCATAAACAGAAGCCACATCACCCAGAACTAAAAAGAAAGAAAAAGAATTAATTCTTTTTCTTTTTTTTTTAAAGTCCTGTAGCTGCATTGCGCTCATACCGGGACTTAAGATAATCTCTTCACCAATAACCACATATAAAACGATTTAGCCAAATCGAAGTGATTCAATACAATCGATACCGTCTGCACAGGTCAACGGTCTAAACGTGTAAGTATTGGTTTCGGGGGTCGTCGACCTCGTATTTAATAACATAGGTAGGTACCTTCACAAAGGTGTGTATTATGAGGTAGTTTTGGTAGGTAATGCAATTATGGAATGTGTTATATTGAACATTGGAAATCGTTTATTTATTCTAATGGATCTTCCGCTCCAAAGTGTTTTTTTTGTGGTCGGCAAATCGTGTTTTTTTTTGTCGAGGTAAACCTATTATACACGGCAGCTGTAGCTCAGCGGGTAGTGGTACGGACTACCGAGATGAAAGATGCAGGTTCGAAACCAGCCCTGAGAGCAATGCACCTCTGACTTTTCTAAGTTACGTGTGTATTCATTGTTAATTAGCGCTTAACTTAGGAAACATCGAACGGTAACCTGCATACCTCAGAATTCCCCATAAGAATTTCGAAGATGAGTCTTCTAAGCCCAATTAGGTCAGCGTGGTGGACTAAGGTCTCTCTCATTCATAGAGGAGGCCCGTGTACAGCAGTGGTACTATAAAATACAGTGCTGATATTATAAATCTAGCTTTTGTTCGTGGCTCCCGCCCGCGTGAACAGCCGTTTACGTGATAAAAGTAGTCTATAACTGTCTCCGGAGTCCCACCTATCTCTGTACCTGAATTCATCACAATCAGTTCAGCGATTAAGGCGTGAAAGCGTAACAAACAAACAAACTCGCTTTCGCATTTATTATATTACTTAGGATTAGATGGGCTTTAATAAAAAACGATTCATTTTACATACATGCTTACGCCTGTATCCTCAAAGGGTAATGGAGGTGTAAATGTGTTGTGCCTAGGATTGGTGACCTCATTTCATCATCATCATCATCATCAGCCACAGGACGTCCACTGCTGAACATGGGCCTCCCCCAAAGATTTCCAGACCGACCTGTTGGAAGCGGCCTGCATTATTTGCGTCCATGATATTACGAATATACCCATACCATAAACAAATATTATCCTGGGCAACTCACGTGTGATTTTTCGAATAGATAAACAGTTTATTCTTGACTACATGTCCCTCGCGGTTTCATCTGTATGTTACTGCCCTGCTCCCATGGGCCATAGCGTGATATACATATGAACCTTCCTCATAAATCACTATATATATTGCTAAAAACTGTATTAAAATCCGTTGAATAGTTTAAAAGATCTAAGCGAACAGACAGCGGAAGCGACTTCATTTGGTACTATGTAAAGATATTAGTTACTATAATAGCGATAGGATATAAAATCATATGAATGTCATTTAACGCGGCACATAAAGGTGGTTTACTAATAAAATTACCGAATTTTGAAACTATAAACCGATTGCGGTAAATAAAACGTACAATGCCTGCGTCGCCGTTTAGTGTCCCTTTACAAACCCGCTAACAGAATTATTTTTAGAATTAGGATAATTTTATTTGTAAAATAAAAACATATTACAGGATACATATTGTAAAAATACAATACAAATTGTTGTATGTTATTATTAGTTATACTGATAACAGAGGCGTGCACAGGGTTTTGTGACAGGGTAGGCAGCAGTCAAAATTACTTTTTCAAATGTTTGCAAGACGTCATAGAATGGGTCTAGAGTTTTCCTAGGCTTCTAATAGTCACGTAAATAAATCTTTCCCGTAAAGAAAAAAAAACTTTTAAATAAGCCTTATTAGCACAAAAAATTATTATATGAAATTATGAACTCACCATCATCATATAAGTTTCACAATTATCGGATAATTGTATCACGGAAACTGTAATATTTTGCACGAAACTTTGCGTTACACAGGTTTTAGTATGTTATTTACAAAACCTTGGCTATTGTAGTTTGGAAAGTTAGGGATGAAAATATATTGTTTTTTTAGGATTCCTTATCATTGGATTTGATACCTATTGAGGTACTAACGCTAGTATAGGAAGCTAGGTACGTAGGTATATAACGCTAGCTAGGTGGTACTAGGTTATGTCTAAATAATAAACGTGTTTTAATTAAAATTTAACTACTTACTTTATACTTTTTTTTTATGAAAGTAGGCGGCAAACTAGTAGTTGGGTTGTCTGATGATAAGTGATCTCCACTGCCCATGAATATACACAATATCTGAAGAACCATGGACTTATTGCCGACCTTAAGGTGGATGGGAAAAGGAAGGGGAAAGGGATTTGTGCCTCTCGATATCTCGCTCACCGTACAAAACGCAACAGCAAGCTAGCAAGGTTTTCTGTGAGACAGTGGTAACGACCCTGTCGAGTAGGTCCATTTATGCTGTAAACAAAACTGTCTCTATCGTGGCTCTTCCACTTCTATGGAAGAAAATAAACTAACATACTCGTGTCCAAGTCTTGCGCTGGCAACTCCATTAATGTATTGAATAAACTTATCAGCTTAACGTTTTTAGTCGAGAACGAGGATAATCCATAAATGGATGTAAATATGCAATAACATTTCAACCCACATCAAGTACAGTCAATCGGGGTAACTTTGATTAACAATGGTAACTTTGACAGTCAAATCGCCAACCACTTTTTAATTTTTACGTTGACAACGTTAAGTGCAATAACATTGAATTTATGCAATGTGTGTACACAACAAACTTCGTAAATGAACTCTTAAAAAAAACGAAGCTCTTAAACGAAGTTAATGTCAAAATCTTTCGAAAAGTTACTGCGCTCAATTGTTGTATTTTTTTAGTGGAAAACTTTCAGATAACTCGTGAATCGTGCTGCTATCTTTAATTAAAGATAGAACTACAACTTTATGGTTTTATTGGCTTAACTATGACTGCATTGCATCTGACATTTGTTATAAATATAAAATAATGCTACCCTGAAGCCATAAAATGTTTAAAATTTATGATTCCTGTGATAATTAACATCTGTATCAAAGTTACCCATATAGGGGTTGTAACTTTGACACACAACAAAATTGCAAGTTTTTAATATAATTTACTATTTTTATAGGCCATAAATAATTTGAGAGTATGAAAACCAACCTGAGAGCACTGATTATGCTAACTCTTTTGTCTCATATTTACCATGAGTAAAAGTGAGCTATAAAATATAGTTTTGTTCTGTCAAAGTTACCCTGATTGACTGTAAACATCGAGATGTTGATTTTATTTTGCTAAATTTATTAGATTTAAGTAGGTTAAATTCCGTATTTTCAAAATTAGAACATAAAGGGGAATGCCCATCCCCCATACAAAAAAATGCCTTAGATGAACAAAAATGAATTATACACCAATTTGTAGTTAAAATCAAAGTAAATCTATTTCAATTAAAATGTCTTTCCAATAACTTGGGGGAAGCTGGTTAAAAACATTTTGCCGAAAATATATTTTACGTGTTGAAATTGGGATCTGACAAGTACAAATATGTATCAGTCATTGAAATAGGTTAAGGACACATCACCATTCATATATAAAACAATGAGGTATTATATTGGAGCGGACGTCGAATCGGAAGCAAAAAGTTTGGTACATACGAATAACTTAAACAGAAAAATTATCTGTCAAATACGACTCACTGCTAATGCCAAATTCGACATTCATGTACATTTACGACAATCAAATTAAATACTATAATAATAATTATAATACTTTTCCCCTAGTGTGTAAAACTTGAGAATAATACAAATAGTCTTATTTTAATCTAAATAGATTATTTGAATATTTGAAGTTTCTGTTCATTTCCAGGCATTTTATGGGCGTTCCCCTTTCCCACGAACAATTATGCAAAATATAACTTTAAATTAATGAATTAAAATTAAATTTTTACTTGATGCAGGCTGAAATGTTTTGCATATTTGCATCCAAACGTTACCTAGGCTATACGGATAATCTATGTATTCTAAGAAAACTACTTATTATAATCTATATGAATTAGACGCTTAATAAAAATATCCGATATTTTTTTACAATATCGATTAGATTGTTGTTTACCCGGAAATCTTTGATAATGAATTGATAGTGTCTGTTGTTTTTTTATACCAAATGCTGGCAAACGTGCAAGTGGGTCACCTGCTGGAAACTGATCTCCAACGCCCATGAACATACATAATACTTGAGGAATCATGGATGCATTGCCGGTCGGCAATGTTGATCCTTCGAGGTCTCAAAGGTACGGGATAGTTAAGGGACTGAGAAGGAAAGGGTATTTGGGCACCGAGAAAAATGTTTGAGTGATACAAAATATTTGTTTCGGGTCGTATTATGGGACTACAAATACCTCGTGATTCCTGATACCCACGATACAGGTTTACCTAGTGTGGGGTCAGGACTATGTATGTGACTGTTGGATGTATTTATTAATCTATTTATTCATTAATCTGCGGTTTTGCAGTCATGCTCTAGCGAGTTTTGCCCGCGCCTAAACGTCATTTTGAATCAGTATTTTTATTGATACGACTTTATTGTGTGTATTCCTGTATCCATTCAGATTGTTAGAAATAAGATTTTGAGCTATAAACTTTCACACTATGTTGTTATGAGTTAGCGTAGGAATTAATATTTCTTCCGCCCTGTGGATTGGGGGCGTTTGGAGAATTCCACCACGGTATCCCCTGCCTGTCGTAAGAGGCGACTAATAGGGGCCATCGGGGGTCGCGGGCGCGCAACGGGGGGCTGTCGTAGCGCCCAGTTAGTACATTTTTGTACACGTACTATTGTACGTGCGACCCCGAGATGGACGGCAGCACGGGTGGTCGGCCTCGTTGCTGCCGTTGACGCCGAGGGCGTCCTTCGGTGAGCGGGGGCTTCTTAGCCCCCCCCCCCCAATTGGAGACGGGCCGCCATAAGGCGGCACCGCGCAGGGGCGGTTCCGGCTGAAGCTGGGGTGCTTTTCGCCTCGGGAACCCAGGGGCCGTCCCTAATGCGCCGAAGATGGTCACCGCGGGGTTTTAGTTGGTAGTTACCGGTATAGGTTGTATATAGTGTTAGGGACTCGGCCCAGCGGTCGGGTGGCTGGGTCGTAAGGCCGGTAGAACCCAACATAACCGTTCCACCTTCCCCCCGGTGGGGCGGTAGCAATAAACGGCTTTCCCCGCGTCAACAAAAAAAAAAAGGAATTAATATTTCTTAATTGCGGGCCATTTTCTTATTATTTGTATTTCGATCCACCATAACACTCGGCTCATACCATTTGGCAATGACGTGGACTCTTAAAAAAAACGATTCGTCATTTCAATAAAAATGACGATAAAAATTTAAATTCCCACCCGAAATCGAATCCACGCCACCCCGACATTTGGTGCACACATTGCGTGTACTCGAGTGGCTATGACCATTTAACTTCTCAATTGGTTGCGACATGACAGGTGTGATGCCCGCGTGGACAATTTAATTTTATGATTAATGTAATAGAAATTAGAAACTCTTAATTATCGAGCAGTCAATGCTCTTTGAAGTCGTTGCCTTTTGTTACTTAGTGTTTAGTTGGGGCAATTATGTCACGAAAGTATTTTAGGTTCGGTTCTTGGATAGAGCATGTCATAATTTTCACTCTGGCTTGACTGCTAAAGTTCAATGCATTCTAATAACAATGATGATATAAAAAGGTTAATCTTAACCCTATTACACTTCTGTCTACCATTTTTTTTAAAGCATAGGCCGGCAAACGAGCAAGTGGGTCCCCTGATGGTAAGTGATCTTCACCACCCATGTACGCCCATAATACCAGTATAATCGTGGGCGCGTTGCCGACATTAAAGGAAAGGGATAATTAGGGATTGGAAAGGGGAATGGGATTTGGGATTTCTCACTCACCGTACGAAACGCAGCAGCAAGCCGCTACTTTACGTCGGTTTTCTGTGAGACAGTGGTAACGACCCCGTCGAGTCGGCCTATTCATGCTGTAGACAAAACTGTCTGCTTGACTCTACCACTCATTATTAGGTATATAATCATTAAGCATTAAATACTTACCTCGATAGGTGACCGATAGGTAAGGTAGGTATAATATACCGATGTGTATTTATTATGAGAACGCTTTCTAAAATATTATCCGGAAAGGTTCTGCCGTTAATGTTCAATTTGTATAATGTTATTTCTTCACACACCCTTTATTCCGATCAATACACCAATGGACACACCCTGTGCGATTTACATAGTTATATTTATTGTATATAAACTCAAAAACATCCTATGTGAACATTTTTCCTAAAAAACAAAACGTTTACCTTGTTTTGTTATACAATTTGATAAAGCCGAGCAATTTGACCAACATTTATTGTTTTAGAAGCATATGAAGCAAACTTTCCGTTAATGTCAAAGTATAATGACACAGGAGCGTGTGATAAATTGTAGTAAAAATTATCATTTGACATCTGTTTGGATTGCCTCGGTGGCGCAGTTGTATTGCGCACGCGGCTGCTATGCCGAGGTCTCGGGTTCGATCGCCGTGCCGGATAAAAGTGATATTGTTTTTTCTATCACGAAATACTCAGTGTCAACACGGAGTCTGGAATTTATGCTCGGTATAGGGATAGGCAGAAAGGATACAGAAAGGTTCTGGAATGGAGGCCACGTACTGGCAAGCGCAGCGTTGGACGTCCACCTACAAGGTGGACAGACGACCTGATAAAGATCGCAGGAAGTCGCTGGATGCAGGCCGCTTCCAACAGGTCGGTCTGGAAATCTTTGGGAGAGGCCTATGTTCAGCAGTGGACGTCTTGTGGCTGATGATGATGATGATGATGATAGGGATAGGCTCGTCCCCCAGTACATCGTGGGACGGAGATACGCTCGGCGAAATGTTGGTGTACTGGTTACAACTCTGCCTACCCCTTCGGGGATTACAGGCGTGAGTGTGTATGTATGTATTACATCCGTTTCTATATTTTCAAGTGCGCGGCATTACGTGGCTTACACCTAGCGCAGTGCTTGTCTAAAGGCGTTCAGTCCATACATTTACTACGCCCCATACAGTTGCAGACACATCAAAATGAAAAATATGTGTGGGCTACGATATAATTATTTAACATATTCAAACCATAGTATATTACACGAGTTCAGAAATTATATAAACACACTGTTGTCCGCGAATGATTCACCCCGATGAATCATACGCGATGTCGTGAACTGAACTGTGTTGTCGTATCTACTATGAAACAGCACTATTACGATCAGAGGTCACGTTAAATTATTTGTATATCTTGTTATTCATGAATTTATAAACCTTTTATCGTGTGCGTGTCATTTTTTTAAACTAATAAATTGTGTTGATGACTTATCAATTGTTATTTAAATGTTTGTGATCGCGGATTTGGTTGTGAAATTTTGAAAGGATAAAAAGGATCACTTTCTTGATTACATCGTGATTAATTAAGGTTGTCAGTAATCTATATCTATATATATAAAAATGAATCGCTGTGCGTGTGTCTCGCCAAAACTCGAGACTGGCTGTACCGATTTGGCTAATTCTGATCTTGAAATATTTGTGGAAGTTCAGGGAAGGTTTACCCGGTGAGAAAAAAAGAGTAACATAAATAATAAGTAACGGAAAACACTAAAAATGACAACTTAATTTTCCAATACAAACTGTTCATGCGTATGAAACACTTGATGTCTTTTTGATGTGAAACATCTATAAGCGCAGGTATAAACCGGATTGTTGGCGTTGCGAAGCTTGCCGTGATGACGGGTTGCCACGCTATACTAGACAGGGACAGGGACAGGGATGGGGACAGGACAAGACAGGACAGGACAGGATAGGACAGGACAGGGACAGGGACAGGGACAGGGACAGGACAGGGGCAGGACAGGGGCCGGGGCAGGGACAGGGACAGGGACAAGGACGGGACGGGACGGGACGGGACGGGACGGGACGGGACGGGACGGGACGGGACGGGACGGGACGGGACGGGACGGGACGGGACGGGACAGGACAGGACAGGACAGGACAGGACAGGACAGGACAAGACAGGGGCAGGACAGGGGAGGGGCAGGACCAGTACAGGGATAGGACAGAGACAGGGGCAGGGGCAGGGGCAGGGGCAGGGACAGGGACAGGGACAGGGACAGGGACAGGGACAGGGACAGGGACAGGGACAGGGACAGGGACGCGACGGGACGGGACGGGACAGGACGGCACGGGACGGGACGGGACGTAACGGGACGGGACGGGACAGGACAGGACAGGACAGGACAAGACAGGGGCAGGACAGGGGCAGGGACAGTACAGGGATAGGACAGGGACAGGACAGGACAGGGATAGGGACAGGACAGTACAGGGACAGGACAGGGATAGGGACAGGACAGGACAGGGATAGGGACAGAACTGTCCCACCGGGGGGAGGTGGAAGACCACCTGACTTAGGTCGTCGAAGTCAATTAAATGTGCTACCTCACGTGCAATGGTGCAGTACCTTACTTCATTGCATTTAATGTTAATGAAACATTTGTATTAAGTTTTGACCACATTTTACACAAATATAATATGTAGGTGATACGAAGTTCACCGGGTCATCTAGTCGAATATAAAATCGCATTTCTGTCCATATTATTTGTTAGTACATTCGTGACAATAGCAACATAAGATATAAAAGTATCAGCTACCATTTTTATCATGAATGCCTTTTTACAATAATTATCATGGTGTATTTATGGGCTACAAAGCTATGTTCAATAAAGTTTACTTATGAGAATGTTGATTAAAATTATAATAGGTTTTTGAAGTATTGAAAGAATTGAAAATAATAATATTACTAGCGACCAACATCGTTTGGTTCTTTGATAAATTGTAATTGTTTAGCAATAAAATTTAATTGTTTATAAATAAATAAATGTTTAGGTAGAACAGGAAAGATAGAAAGTTTTTGTGACTAGCAATTAGTATGGCATTCTCATTTCTTCCGTCATTTGTATATTTCTTGACTAACAATTTTGTTATGTGAAAAACGTGTACTTTGTTCATTAAAATACATATTCATGAGTTACTTATAAAAATGTTCTTTGTTCAACATGACGTAACTTCTGTGCGCAGTAATACTGGCAGTTGTTATGACTCGGTGATTTATATCATCGTGGAAGGACCTAAAGACCTTGTGAACAGTAATAAGGAACATGAATTAAAAGGACAAAGAGATTTTCATTTGTTTAGTGAGTTTTATGTATAGGTATTTTGTGACTTAACACGACTGTATATATTATTGGGACAGATATAGACACCAAATTACATTTTACATGATATAAAACTGGTGTCCATTTACTATTGTACACATCATTCAGGTTCACAGTTTCGTAGTAAAAAAAAACACTAGTTGTATTAAATTTACCACTAATAGGTACTAACAATGAATCTTAATTAATTAATTTAAATAAAACAAATTTGAGATCATAAAAAAAGCAACAAGCATCAAATAAGTTTTATTAAGAGAGTTTTTCAACCTTCGGGTCACGAGGTGGACTTTTTATTTCAAGATTAACGAGCCTTTAAACTTAAATTTCACTCTTATGTGAAAAATGTTGTAAACAAGTAAATGTTGTTGGCCTCCAAATCATATGTTCGCGGAATCTTTTAATCTGAAGCGATAAGAAATTTATCTTCTGTGTGAGTGACTTTATAAGGTCAATGGTTTCATAAAAAAAATTATATAAAATAGCTTATTACAAAGCATTGCCATAAATGGAATATTGTATTTTAACTCCTTGATATTGTAGTCCATAGATGCGATACTAACAGAGTTTTCTTTTATTAAAAATAAATATTGAATTATTAAACCTGAACAAGCTTTTGATGGCTTTATTAAAGAACTTTTTGCTATCAATTGACAGTAAATTTTGTTTTCAAAAGTTAGGCCCTGAATACCTTGTTTAGTAATGGCATATTTTCATACGATTTTACGTTTCTTACATGTATAGTGGTATTATACAATAAATGATTTTTAAGCAAATTGGCCTTACAGTTCGGTTTTCAAAACTATAGGTACTTTTTTATGAGATAGGGAGACAAACACGTAAGAGGGACACCTGATGGTAAGTGATCACCACCGCTCACCATCAATACCAGAAAAATGGTCGGTTCGCTGTCGGCCTTTAAGGAAACAATCCGTCTGTGTGTGTTAAACAAGTTATTAATATCCAATAATCATATAAAACCCGACCACCTGTAACACCTTAACATTGGTAGAACTGTATACTTAACCAGCTGTGCAAACTGTGGTGTTCACGTCACGCAACTGTGAACCGTGCGAATAACATCACTTCGCATTCAAATTGTTTTATCTAATCGAATGGATGTGACAAGATAAAACATGAAAGAATACGGACAAATCGCATATTAGGTACGTAATTGTATTGGATTTTGTAAGAATTGGGGGCACAGGTTTTTTTCTAGGAATAGTTAGTTAGTTTTGCTGGTGGTAGGATATTCCATCCGCATAGCAACCCGTTAGGCTGCGGTTAGACGACGCGAAAAATTTCTTGCGGACGCCGCGCGGCGGCCGCGCGGTGACCGCGTACTAACTGTTCAGTCATAGCAAATGTATGTTTTATTAACTAGGACTTAACGTTGAAATTCTTTGTGAGTAACTAACCGCGCAGTCGCGTTTATACGATCGCGCAGTCGCCGCGTGGTTGGAGCGATGCGAAGAATTAAACATTATGGCTTAGTCAATAGAGTTTACATTCGTTTTTCGAGTGATTCGAGCGAGGCGCCCGCGCGGCCTCAACGCGGTGGGATTCCGTGTCATATAAACGCGCCCTTAGTATTAAAACCTGCCATAGTGAGGCACACACCTTGTGTGGATTGCGTTCCAGGATCAGCCAGTATAATAATATACGGTTCTCCCGAGGGGCTTGCGACATGACTTAATGGTTAGTTGGGGCGTGTATAGGGTTACATCTTTGTATCCCTGTGCTTATATTGGTCATCCGTCATCCTGTCCTGTCGCAGGGCCCTCGCTTTGCTTCTTCCCTCTTCGGAGTGTGAAGGTCGTTGGTATTTTTGTATTGCACTGCGCTTACCATGCACTGCACTAGAGTGCAGTCACTTTGCAATGCTCGGATAAGAAAATGTTACAATCAGATGGCCTTCACAGTATAGTCTATGGAAGGTCCGCTTATCCCGGATTAGTACCAAGGTCCGGATTCTTACTTGATGCTTCCACTTCTCATGTTCTTGAATATCCTCAGTATTGAGACCATTATCTGACATGTCTACTTCTAAAACATCAAGCCAGCATTAGCCAACATAATATAAATTCATGTTAACAGGAAGTAAAAAAGCAAGTGAATTTGGCTCGTATATGACAAGTATCTTAATTATTTCCGTTTATACATAATTATCCGATCCGATGTTAATAATTCTAGAACTTTCATCGCCATGATAAGATATTTTATGTAAGTAATGCGGTGAATTAATTTCGATCTAAAATCGATCGGTTCTTACGCAAATATTCTAATCAGATTTCTAAATATTCGTCATAACTAGTGACGTGCCGGATATCCGTATACGTATCCGCGGATATCCGAAAGAAAAAAGGATCTGTATTCGTATCCGTTTCTTTTTTGGTAGGTCCCTCATATGCGAGCGGTCGTTGGGTTGTGTCCGTTTTGTCTATTTCTTCCACCAAGCTGCAGTGTGTAAGCACTGTTGTGTTTCGGTTTGAAGGGCATTGAAGCTAGTGAAATTACTGGGCATTATGAGAATTAACATCTTGTGTCTCAGGGTGACAAGCGCAGTGCAGTGCCTTGCAGTGCTTTGTAATTCAAAGTACTGTGTGGTGTTGCTTCTGTTTATGGGCGCTTACCATCAGGCGAGCGCCTAGCTCGTCTCGTCATTCAATCAAATAAAAAAAATAAACCAATACGGCTGAGCTAATACTAATTTTATGGTGTCTATTGACTGATGTTGTCAAAGATATTTATAGGCATACGAACACCGTGTGGGTGTGAGCAAACTTCAGCTTGTTTGCTTGTATCAGTTATTACGTGGGTGCCTCGCGTTCTTTTAAAGTCGATCGGTTTATTAACTGTTTCATTGATTATGTAGTGTTTTATCGATTCTGAATCATCGATATCGTTTTTATCATACCTAGCTACGTCTAAACATTTATTTTTTATTTAATTGAATAACGAGACGAGCAAGGCGCAAACAGAAATAACACCACACAAATCTTTGAATTACAAAGCACTGCATGGTGCTGAACAGCGGTCTTCACTCCGAGACAGGATGTTAAGTCTCACAATGCCCAGTTATTTCACTGGCTTCAATGTCCTTCAAACCTAAACACAACAGCGTTTACACACTGTTGTTTGGCGGCGCAAATAAACATAGCGGTGGTACCAACCCAGACGGCCTCTCGCATACGAGGGACCTACCACCTTGTAAATATGTCTAGTTAACGAGACAACATAGGGAAATACCAGCATTAAAATTTCTGGTGGGAGGATACTTGTATCCGACGAGATAGCGACCACCGTACACTGGTGCTAAAACCTGCCATAGTGGCCTACCTTGTGTGGGTCGCGTTCCAGGGTCAGTCATTGTGTATCCGGTTCTCCCCAGGGGGCTTGCCCCCTGATCCTAACACTTTTCTCCCACTCCCATCCCTTTTCCTTCCCCTCCCCCTTGGCCCTTTGGCAGGCCGGCATGATCTTGCCGACCTACGATGGACACATTGTTTATCGTTGGTCGACACTATTCTTGGATTGCGCTACACTTACCATCAGGTGTAGCGTAGTCACTTTGCCGAGCAAGGATATTTTTTTTTTTTTTTAAGTATTTCAACTCTTTGGTCCTGCTTGTTGCGAGTTATTTTTTTATTGTATTTATGATCAATTTCCCCTACACTTGTGACCAATCTAATGGGTCACCGGGTCATTATTCAATCGTCCGCTTCGAAGGTTATCAACAGTGCAACAAATTAATTAGGTTCAGTTATTCGAAAAGTTCACGCTTTGGTTAATTTATCGGTTTGTGATATGGAATTTTCGTTACTCGTAAATCAATATTATATTTAGAACAACGCGGTATTGCTTTGTGTGTTAATTGTTACAATTATAATTATAAGTTATGTGACTGATAGGAATTAATAGCATACTTAATCTACACTAATATTATAAAGGAGAAATATTTGCATTTTTGTATGTAACGAATTAACTTAAAAACTACTGGACCGATTTAAAAAATTCTTTCACCATTAGAATCCTACATTATCACTGATGATCATAGGCTACTATTTATGTTGGAAAAATCAGATCACGCGGGCGGAGCCCCGAGGAAATAACTAGTATATTTTAAAATGAAAGTTAATGTATCTTAATGTTAATTTAAACCCATCCGTGCAAGTAGTTGTGTTCTAATACCTAAATGAGGTCTTTGCTATGCGTAGCTTTAAATTTTTGTGGCATTAATGTCCGTAATACTGTCTTGTCCGTGACATGAAATTTATTTATTTACTTTCTATTATAATCTACTTAAATACGGGGTGTATCAATAGAATAATATGGAAATGATGTACTTTCATATACTTTTTAAAGTCTTTACATAGTAAAGTCACTTCGGCTGTCTGTTCGCTAGATCTTTCAAACTATCCAACGGATTTTATTGCAGTTTTTTATTTTCAGCAATAGATTGATTGAGTGATTCATGAGGAAGGTTTATATGTATAATACATACTTACATATTATAGTACAGAAAAGCCGTAACAAACATATTTTTACCCGTGCGATGCTGGCGTAGGTCGCTAGTATATAATAAACAATTAAATACCTCCTATGTTAATAGTTGTGATGCCAAGGGTGACAAATATTAATTCCTATAATTCTATACGAATGACCTTGGTTATACATTTCGCCGGCAAATGAAGCATGCCACGAGCCGTCATTAACATTACTATTAACTCTCATTGTACTGGTCACGGGGCAATTTGGTAAATTTAGACTGTTTATAATTTTTACAGTTACCCGAATCGTGTACTAAAATAAGGATAGAATGGAAAATAGTTAAACTCTTTTGATAACAATGGTATCGGATTTGATTTTAATTAATCATCATCAAGGTTAGTAATCAAGGTTTCAAGCTTCACAAAATAACACAAAACGAATGATTTCTTACGTTTACGCGAATGTTAGACATTGAAATAAAACTAAATTAAACGGATTTTATCGTGGTTTTTTATTTTAATTTTGATCCCGACGTTTCGAAATTAAATTTAAAAAGTCGCAATAAAATCCGCTTAAATTAGTTTTATTTCAACACAAAACGAAATTAATAAAATATAAACACTACGACAGTGGGAAGGCAAGTATGCTAAAGCGCCAATACGGGGTCTTTACGGTAGAGCATTATAAAGTTGTTTACGAGAAAAAAAATACAATAATTATACAAGGAAAAAAATATAAGTTTTACTGATAATTATCCAATAGGTAAGTTATATAAAACATTAAAATGTTTTTAAAATTATAAAAATACTTTAAAAGGCTCTACCGTAAAGTTAATTGATTGGCGTTTTAGCATTTTTACCATTCCACCGCTGAGTCTAATTCATTACACTACAATATTTGCACTCTGCAATGAGGCATATAAAAATCTTAGTCTTCCAAATTTCTAACACATTATCTTATCTATTCTAATTGAGGTATTTATGGGATTATAATAATACGCATTCCATGACTTCATTATTAACCAAATAACTCATTATATCATCGATGAGTAATGTTAGACACAAGCTTTGTGTCGATTGAATCGCAAGATAAACACTATTGTTTCAATCGAATAATTCTTACCGCACGAAAGTTGTTTGTCATTGTATGGCTCATGGAAGGGTATATTGATAGTTCGCACACGAATCTGGTTATTCCGACCTTGTTCCGTTATTGCGAAACATGTATTCGTATTCGGTGATAGCGCTACTTTTACGTAATACCTGGCTTGATGGCATGTAATTTTATGCCTTTTATGCCATAAAATGAGTTAATTTTTTTTTTTTTAATTTCTTGTCAAACGTGAAAACGAAATACACTATAAATATTTTTAAATAAAGAAAGCGAATTGATACTATGAGATTCTTTATTGGATGAGTATATTTTTTTTAAGTAAGACCATACATATATTTGCACAGGAGTAATTCGATTTTGATGATTTTTATTTATTTACTTTATATTCTATTTTATTATTTTGCGATATTCTAGTTTACCAGTAAAGATAATATTTGATACTAGCTTTTGCTCGCGGCTCCGCCCGCGTGATCTGCTTTTTCCGGGATAAAAAGTAGCCTGTCCTATTCTGATGTATAAACTATATTATTGTAAAGTTTCATTAAAATCCATCCAGTAGTTTTTACGTGAAAGAGTAACAAACATACATCCATCCATCCATACTTACAAACTTTCGCGTTTATAATATTAGTAGGATTGATTTTTATGTAACTGTCTGGACTAAGTTGAAGCGAAAGAATCGCGACATACCATCTGTATTTTTTATCTCCATTACAAAACTATATCGGCGTAACAAGCATAAGGCGTTCTATTGTGTTGCACAATGCTGTAAGGTCCCCTTAACTTACAATCATCGGCAACTCCTATTTTATTTCCCCTTAATGAAAACGGCATTGTGGGTCCTACTCCATTACCATAAAGAATCATGTCGACTCACAGTACATTGCTCGCAACAAAAAAGGCACACTAAGGCCTGTAATACTCGTTTTAAACACCCGTGCTACTTCGCTCCGTTGCATGCAAACTATATAACAGTTATTAATTTGCGCCATTTTTACGGCCGACAGTGTAAAGATGAAAAGTGTGCGTTTTTAATTTCGCTCTCGTTAACGGCCAATTAAATGTTAATGGATTTGTGTAACGTCTTCTTCTTTTTTTAATAATGGCTTCGCATTATTATGCATTTCGCCAATGACAAGTATAATTTATTCTTAAGTCTTCACAAGAACGATGAAATATCGGTGTGGACGTTTTCGAGGTCTTGTTGGAGTTTTGATATAAATTCCGTCCAGTACGATGCTTAATTCACTTATTTCAATGTTTCCATACACTGTTCATCACCGTCAATGTTTATTGCACAAATCCACACCACTTTTATACAATTAACACAACATTAAACTAGTTTTTGGAATAAATTAATATAAGCGATGAACCGCACTGTCAGAATTCCCGCCAAAACTCTTGTGTAACGTCATTATATTGCTGGTTACATTTGTGTTATTTTTTGTTACAGTTGGATGTAAGCGGCAATGGATACATCGAATTGAAAGAATTGAAGGATGCGCTCGACGGCGTTGGATACAAAATTCCACAATGGAAGGTGAATATAGATGATAAAAAAAAAAATTATACGTTTATTTTATAGACTTCATAATCGTTGGCGAGATAAAATATAGCGAACACAATTAAGTTTATTGTTTCGTCGACCATATGTGGCAAAGTTTATTAAGTTCCATAATTGGTAAGATTTATTGTATTATAGTAATAATATGAGGTATTTCAATAATATTGCGATGAGATAATATGTTGTTATTAAGATATTAAAATATTTTTTTAACTTCACGCTGGAATTCTTTTGGCGTCCGTCGAAGAACACAATTTCTATGGGCATTCAACATTATATATTATGTACTGCACTGTACCAACTACCATCGGGTAAAATTTATTCATTTGGCCGTGTCGGGGCCTTTATTCTTAAATCTGAAACGAAACAACAAAGTTCGAAATATACATAGCGTAAAGTAGAATAGAATAGCCATTAATATAATATTTTTTATACAAATTACTACCACTAAGATTAATTTGAATTTTACCAGTAAAAACGTATATGAAAAATGATTGATTCTTCCTGTTGATTGTTGTTTCCTAGAATATTTTTGTTTTAGTGATAAAAAAGATTTGGTTTCGACTACCGCATTAATACAAAAATATTTGTCTGATCTGTAATTATTTGTTTCGGGTCTGGTTGTTGTGGGATCGAAAATTTGCTGACACAGAATGCTCGTATCAGGACTATAGTGTAGTGTCAGGACTATGTTGCTTTCATTCCGGCAAAGTGACACACTGGACCTGATGTTAAGTACAGAGCAGTTAAAATATAATATCGACCACCATTTCGATCCTCAACGGTCGACAGATGACGGCTTGAAGTCACTGGATGTACACTGTTTTATTTGATTGAATGACGAGACGAGCAGGGCGCTCGCCTGATGGTAAGCGCCACGCCTGCCCATGTACAGAAGCTACACCACATAGAACTTTGAAACACAAAGCACTGCATGATACTGAACTGCGCTCGTCACCCCGAGACATAATATGTCGAGTCTCATAATGCCCACTAGTTTCACTGGCTTCAATGTCCTTCTAAACGAAACACAACAGTTTTTACATATTGTTTGGCGGCAGAAATAGACAAAGCGGTGGTACCAACCCAGACGGCCTCTCGCATACGAGGTACCTACCACCTTGTAAACTAGCGTGTGTATGTGGCTGTTGGGTGTTATTATTTATATTACAGCCTCCGCGGCGCAGCGGGCGAGTAGCCGGCTGTGAAGCGAGAGGCCGCGGGTTCGATCCCCGCACCGAGACAAATGTTTGTGTGATCCACAAATATATGTCTCGCGGTCTGGGTGTTGTGAGACCGAAAGTCTCTCGTAGTTCCTGATACCCACGACACAAGACTTGTATCTTACTGTGGAGTTAGGACTATGTATGTGACTGTTAGGTGTTAAAAAAAAAAATGGGTGCGTGTACTTATGTACGCGCGTGAGAAGTTATACTTCTTTGGCATCATTAAAATATAAACTAGAGACATGTTGATAAATATTATAAATATGAAAACAGTGATCAGAGGTGACGAGCGTACCAACATGCGCGACTAATATCGAGGTTCAATTCCTATTTTGTTGGTAGCTTTTTTTTCGAGACTTAATGAGCGGTTAAGCAGACGGCTAGTGATGTTCATGTACAAAAAACATCGATATTTTTTCCGATATAATATATCGTGTACAAAAAATATCGATATTTTTTCCGATATAATATATCGAAATATTGTATCGATATATAGCGATATATCGGTCAAAAATATCGATATTTTCGATATATCGAATTGTAGGAAGGAAAAGACTTTCTTAGTAAATGATTAACAAAAATAATATCGAAGAGCTAAAAAAAAAATATATCGATATTATATATCGACTTCAATGATGCGATAATATCGCATTGATTCGATATATCGAACAAATGTATCGATATTTTATCACATATCGATATATATCGAGCACCCCTACAGACGGCTTCATACTGTTAATTTTGTGTCACAGGTGCGCGCGCATCTTAAAATTTCACTCTCATCATTTTTTCATAACGCGCCTAAAGAAGTATAACTTCAAAAAAATGTGATGATTTCAGGTTCGCTGCATGATAGAAGAGTACTACGACAACGGCGGCAAGCACGGTCGGGGCGTGAACGGCAGCATGAATGGGGACGCGCGCAGGAATGGAATGTCGCTCGCCGAGTTCGAAGATCTGTGCGCCAACCTCAAAGCGCAACAGGTAAAACCTTATTGTTCTATGATTACAACCGTTAACCCATTGATATACAAAAAATCCCAAGATGCACAATCAGTGCCTGAAAAACGTCCGCAAAAAATGAGCGCACAATTCTAAAATGTGCGCTCATTTCAAATAGTCTCGCGTCGCTCTCGTCTAGACACACACGTCAAAAATGCCAAAGTGCTCTTTGAGAAATTGTAGAAATATCACGTCAATAAGGTTAAAAAAATATGGGATATCGTATTTTCGGTAAGTAGAAAAGTTTATTGATTAGATTATGTTGTTTTTATGACTGAATATAGGAAGCAATATGTGATTTTGATTTAATTTGTCTAAAAATTACTCTCAGCAGTCGAAGTATAATACGGCAAATTTCAATGGCCGCTTTTATAGTTTATGAGCGTTAATTACAGCCATCTTTTTATTTTAGTCACATAGTAATAAGACTCTGTTCTGTTTTTAATGGAGTCGATTTTTTTCATTGTGTTTATATTTTATTTATTAATAAATTCATGTATTTTTAAACTTTTATGTATTTAGTTATTGACAAATATGTTTGCGTTATATAATATGATATAAGAGAAGAAGTAGTCAATTTGTTGTATTTTTTAATGTGCTTAAATATTAATATGTAATGTATATTGATTAATTATGGACCAACTTATGGGTTCGCGACATGCGGCATGCTAAAATATGATTAATGTAATGACAGAAATGTCGCGTGGTCTGTGAATGTCACTTTGGCGCAAAACGTCTAAATAAACTTCTTTTTAACACGCTTTTTTATTTTAGTTTTCCTTGTGATCTGATACGATGTGCAGAATGGATATCAATCGTCAGTCAACAAAGGCCTGATTTTTTTTTAAGTCAAATAAATCAAGCGTCGTTTGATCTGAGCATTTTTTGGACGAAGATATGTATGTCACTTCGAAATACTGGCTCCAATCTAGCTCTAAACACTACATACCTATAAAAAAGTTTTCATAACCTATGTATGTGCAGAATAAATCACTTTAACTTTGAGTTTTAAACATACCATTTTAACAGTTAATATTTATTTCATTCATTTACCCATGTCTTACCAAAAATCTATTTACGCTTAGATAAAAGTATAATTATTAATTTCAAAACACAAAATTTAAGCAATAGCTTATAAAAAAAATAATAATGTTCGTCTCCACTCCATGCCTTATCCTACCGACCACCCGGCGGTCGTAAAATTTTATTGCTTTTCGTACACTGCTTTGTAAACCAACTTTAAAACAAAGCGCGTAAGGTTGAATTTGCAATAATATATATTAACATACACACATGTGTTGTATAGGTATAATTGTTGAGTGTTTGGGGACAGTTTCGAGACTTAGTTTTGTACGGGACCGTGCATCTAGGTTTTTTTGTATATCAATGCGTTAACCCAACCTTGCTTAAATAAATTAGGAAAAGATCTGTTATTTCTGATTTGCTGAACAGGATTTCTTTAAACAACTAAAACTATGTACATATCTCGAATAAACCTGCTTTCAAATAAGTGAAACTGCATTCAAATCGTTTCTATGTCCCCAACATGTAAATTTGTAAAGTAATTTAGACATTGAAAATCATGCCAACATGTAAAATCACTTAGATAATATATCAATAGATTTATGTATTAATATCTGATATAGTAGTAATTTGTTTTATAACTTGCATAAACCCACATTGTCTCACCCAGGTAGACTGTTAGAGAATGCCTCATTAAGGTGGTGGCTTATTACTCTGTTGTATTCTCTCTGCCTAGCGTTATCCCGGCTTAGTGCCAGGGTCCGCCTTCCTACTTAAACGCCTCCACTTCACTCGATCTTGAGCATCTTCTATAGTGAGACCATTGGCTCTCATGTCTCCCTCCAATACGTCAAGCCAACGCTTTTTGGGACGTCCACGGGATCGTACTGGCTCAGGCATCTCATTCCGTACTCTGGTGTATTAAGTTTAAATAAATTAAATAAAATATTTATTATCTATATAAGATTAATTCATGTGTAAATAATACAATAGTCAATCAGAAAGTAAATCTCTTCGTAACATAAATGGGAACGAATGATAAGTGAAGGGCTTACGACATGAATCACTCGTTAATTGACTGACCCACTCTAGGACGTACACGCATTAGATCATTGCGCTGATGTTGATACAATGCTTTTGTATTGTCTGTCTGTGTTTCTTACCTAGAAATGTATGAAAGTATGACACATACATCGGCACCTCATCTTTTTATAGGGTTATGCCGTTTTGGGCACTATTTTTTTTCGTGTCTGGGGTGTCTTCTCTCCGCGTCAGGCAGGCGGCCGGTCGTAAAAACTGTAATATGTCTGTAATATGTGTTAAAAAAAAGTGTTGCGTCGACCCCCATGCAAGTGGGATGAAGGCAGGTAGGGGTAGGGCAAGAAGAAAAAAGATAAGTATTCCAGTCCGCACATTTTTTTATATATAAGGGCACATACATGTTTTGGAATACATTTTAATGGTTTTATATTATAAAATTTTATAAAATCTAATGATTGTACTATGTTTTACGTCTTATCTAAATATATAATGGACTGCATATCGACACTGTGAAAAACGTCAAGCCGGCATAATTCTGCCGACCGTAGAGATGTGTAATGTCTTTCGACAGTCGCCATTATATTCAAACTACACTGTAATTATTCAGCAGGGCCAGTGTAATAGTCGTCTCAAGAAAAAAAGTCACCCAACTGGTTATAAAAATACAATTTACATTCCGTATATACAAAAGTAGGTACGATATCCAAATTTCTCCACAGAGACGAAGCCATGTGCAAAAGTTACACATCATAAATTTACAAAATGGCAGGCAAACAATAGAGATATTCTTATCCTAAGAGCGTTATACAAATATGAACTATGCGCTTGCGCATGCATTTATAATATAATCAAACGTCACTTTTATCAGCAACAAACACTTGCCCGTTGATTTATTTACATAAGAACAACAAAGCAAGTGTCAAACATATCACACTCAACGCAAATCAGGTTAACTAGACGTTTATAATAATAACTAGCTTTTGCTCGCGGCTCCGCCCGCGTGAACGTATAGAGTGGACAAAGTTTCAAACAAACTTTCATCCCCCATTTTATCCCCTTGGGGGTAGAATTTATCAAAATCCTTTCTTAGCGGATGCCCTACGTCATAACATCTACCTGCATGCCAAATTTCAGCCCCATCCCTCCAGTGGTTTGGGCTGTGCGTTGATAGATCACTATGTCAGTTAGTCACCTTTGAGTTTTATATATTTAGATATTACTTTATTTTCTTAAGCTTAAATCTAAGTTTACAATATGCAACGTCTGGAGCCTCTATTTAAGGATGCAATACCTGTATTATGAGACTCCGTTCTTCCACATCTAAAACATTATAATGCTTGGAAGTATTTTTAATATCTTAAACGTTTGTTGTGTTTATAGTACAGACGGTAGCGGTTGACTATAGTTTAGCTTTTGGACCGCCTCCTAGCCTCATTGGTCTAGTGGCAGCCCACTTAGGCTGAGAAATCATGCGGTCCTGCGTATAAAGCTTTGTTCTGGGATTCACAATAGGGTAGTTTATGTTGAATTTTATACATACATTTTATATACGCAGCAGAAAATAAAACGTAAAAAATCCTTTTGTTAAATCACTATCGAAATTGGTCTAAAGATGAACCTGCAATGATGGTTTTAAATAATGCTATAAAGCACAGGGCACGTAGACATCAGATTTAAATGACTTTTAACTTATTTATTTTTGGACGGAATAAAATCTTTTGATTCTAATTTTAAAAAAAAATCAACTACAACAACTACGCTATTTATGTTTGAGTTTTAATTCTTGTTATGCACGCGTGGGTTTGAATCCTCGTTGCCAATGTTGTTATGCGGAGTGTAGTATATAATTGAGTGACGAGACGAGCCACTCGCTCGCCTGATAGTAAGCGCCACGCCTGCCAATAAATAGAAGAAACACCACACAGACATTGAATTATAAAGCACTGCGGCATTATCTCGTGTTACATAGTTTAAGCCCCCAAAATAAACAGGGCTTAATTCATGTCATAAACCAATAAACAAATTCATTTTTATCGAGGTCAAATAAATGAAGATTGAAGTAGTTGTTGAAGAGGCACGCAGTAAGCAGGCACAATCAGTGCAATTAAATTGTTAATCGCTGGTCGGGGTCGTTGCGCCGTCGTGTCGTTGTCGTGTGTGATTGAATGTTGCGTGACATAACATATCTGTACGTCGACATTGATTCAAATCAGAGGTGAAATTAATCATATTTTATCGCTTAAAGAATTTTATTATATTTTTTTTACTCAGCTTTCTGGGATAACAGGTCGTTTACATCTTTCGCTAAACTTAATAGTGAAACGAGCATTGAATTCCGTTCAGCAGTTACTGCGTGATGTGTGAACAAAAATAGACACAGCGACTCTACTGTTTATATGTACAGTTTAGTTTTAATTCAATAAGGTTTTCGGGATTAGTAGGAATTGTGGTGAGGCCCAAAGGAATTATAAATGAAAAGAGTGTAGAGACATTCTCCACACTTTTTTCATTCATAATTCCTTTCCAAAAGGTTGGCAGTGGACCAATCTTTTAGGTGTTCATGGACGGTGAATATCGAATGCCATCAGGTGCTCCATTGCCGGGTTTTATAAAAAAAATCTTCTAAAAAATCTCATTGGCTTAGGATTGTATTAAATTATTATTGTGCCCAATATGCCGATAGATTCGCCCCGTATGCCATTATGGTTTTTGTCTCTTCGTTCGGTGAGAGTGAGGTGTGTATATATTTGGTTTGGAATTCTTTTTCAGTCATTGATAGTTCATTTTCCATCAGCCCTTATCCTACTCGCAATGGGTTTAGCGCAACATGCTTTTTAACACGTGTTACAGAAAGATTTGGCTTATAGTTTTACGACCGGCCGCTTGGCTGACGTCGACCCTTTTGTCTCACATTTGTCTCGGTGCGGGAATAGAACCCGGGGCTTCTCGTTTCACGTCACAACTCGCCAACTGCCCCACGGAGGCTGTCAGACTGATATATAATTAATTATTTAATAACAGGAGCTTAGTTAGGTATCGAAATTTATTAAAACGTTTCCATTATTTTCAGGTTTCCAGCACATTCAAACAGGCAGTGAGTAAAAAAGAAAACCTAGAACACTTGGGTGGTATGAGCGAAGCGTCTAGTGATGGTAAGTGGAATAAACTTAAACATCTTGATTGATCTTGAGAACGATTTGATGTCTACTAAGGTTGAAATGAATATTTATTTTATTTGATTGATTGACGAGACGAGCAGGTAAGTCGCTTGCTTGATGGTACGTGCCACGCCTGCCCATAAACAGAAGCAAAACCGCACAGAACTTTGAATTACAAAGCACTGTATGGCATTGAACTGCGCTCGTCACCCCGAGACATATGACGTTAAGTTTCATAATGACAAGTAATTTCACTGGCTTCAATGTCCTTCAAACCGAAATAAAACAGTGCTTACACACTGTTGCTTGGCGGAAGAAGTGGACAAGGCGGTGGTACCAACCCAGACAGCCTCTAGCATACGAGGGACCAACCACCTTGGAAAATATTGGAAATGTCTTGCTGCTGACATGATATTTGAAAACTAGTGTACTTGAATGGACAGCACTCAACGTACATATGGACCTTACCGTACTTAGGATTCGATGTGCTTACACACTGTTGCTTGGCGACCAACTCGGACAACCTCTGACATATGAAAAACCTACCACCCCTTTGAATACCATCACTATACCATTTATAACCTCTACTAAATATCATGGTGTTATTTACAGGCACAACTCACTCAGTCCGTCTGGAGGAACAGATGGCGTTCTCCGGATGGATCAACAGCAACCTGGAGCACGATCCTGACCTGAAACACCTGCTGCCCATCGACCCTGAAGGCAAGCAGCTCTACGAGAAACTCAAGGACGGACTTATATTGTGGTACGTATACAGTGTTCACAGTGGGTTCGATTCCCACAATGAGACAGATGTTTGTGTGATCCAATAAATATTTGTTTCGGGCCCGGGTGTTGTGATCCCGCAAGTCCCACGTAGTGACTGCATTACACCTGATGGTAAGCCTAGTGCAGTCCAAAAAAACTAGCCACCCACCAACAAACAATGAGTTTATCGGTGGTCACCACAAACACTCCAGTCTGTATAGATGCATCTTCCCGAAGAGTAAAGAAACAAATCGAGGGGCTTGTGACAGGCGTATGACTGATGCAGGCACAGGGATACAAGGATGTACCCCTATATCCGCCCAAACCAATCAAGTCATGTCGCAAGCCCCTCGACAGAACCGGATATACACTGGCTGATCCTGAAACGCGATCCACACAAGGTGTGCGATCACTATAGCAGGTTTTAGAACGTAGCGTTTAGAGTCCCGGTGGAAAGGTGAAAATCCTATTTAAAATCCATAAGACAGTTCTACATTACATACTCGTCGAATTTTTACTAATGTAAATATAATAGTAATAACTTCTCAAGTAAAATTGATTCTCAAGTTATTTTTACAAGAACGATGAAACACGGGTGCGGTCGATTTCAAGGTCTTGCAGGAGTTTTGGTGTTAACTCCTTTCAGTACGATTCTCAATACACTTATTTCAATGTTTCCATACACCGTCCATCACAGTCAATGTTTATTGAACAAATCCACACCACTTTTATACAAAAAACACAACTCTAAACTAGTTTATGAAATAAATTAAAATAAGCGATGAACTGTACTGTCAGAATTCCCGCCAAAACTCCAAGTAATAACTTATCTATTCAAATTTCAAATTGCAGCAAAGTGATAAACCACTCGTGCCCCGACACAATCGACGAGCGGGCGATCAACAAGAAGAACCTGACGCTGTACACCAAGCACGAGAACCTCACGCTGGCTCTCGTCTCCTCGCAGGCCATCGGATGCAACATCGTCAATATTGACGCTCATGACCTAGCCAAAGGTGAGTGGACAATGAAAAAAATTAAAAAAGTAAAAATATATCGAAAACAATGTGGAGTAGACTTTAAGAAGACTAAACTGGGTTTCGTGGATAAGTCACTATGGTTGAAGTTAGTTAATGTGACATTAAATTGCGGTGAAAGACTTGATCGCATTTACAAACTATCTGGCTACATTAAAGGTTAATTGAAGCACATTTTGTATGGAAGATCTGTCAAAAGACTGTTGATAGTTAGGATATTTATCTGCAAATAAAATGTAGGGTATGGCCATTACTAATACATACCCGCTGACTTTGAAAAATACATACTTAATAGAATAATTAACATAAAGAATGAATGAAAACAGTTATACATAATTCATAGCAAAGTGTGCCTAATAGGGTACGTGTATATACGTTGACATGCTTAAATTTTGCATCTGCGCACGCGCACGCACAGTGCGGTTTACACGCATTAGAACAACATAAAGTGAATGCACTTAAGGACAATGCTCTCAAGTCGAACATACGTTACGGCATTTTAACGTATTTAAATATAAAGAAAGATGGAATATTCTTTATTGTACACCAAATAAAGTAAGTTAAAATTAATGATCATACAGTTAGGGTGATAAAATGGGCGGTGTGATCGCAACCGGCGATTTCTTCCAGACAAACTTTACCGTTTTTATATCTCTTTCGTGGATAGTATGGACACGTTGTTAACTTCAACATTATTTTTATAGTTTATGCAAACGAGCAAGTGACGCATTTGGTAGTAAGTTTCTTTTTATGGAATGACGAGACGAGCAAGGCGCTCGCCTGTTAGTAAGAGCCACGCCTACCCATAAACAGAAGCAACACCACACAGAACTTTGAACTTGTAGTTCAGCACAGTGTGGCACTGAACTTTGAACAAACCGAAACACAACAGTGCTTACACACTGTTGCCTGGCGGCAGAAATTGTTGAAACTAATGTCCACTGCCTATTAACACCCATAATAGCTGAAGAATCATGAATTCGTCGTTCCCGACCTTAAAGAAAAGGAATAGGGATTGGGAATGTATGGAAATGTTGGCTCGACCGGGACTTTACGACTGTCTCACAGAAAACCGACGTTAAGTACCGGCTTGCTGCTCCCCCTCCCCTCCCCTTCCTAAGTCCTAATTATCCCTTTCCTTTAAGGTCGACAACGCGCCCTTGATTCTTCTGGTATTTTGGGCGTACATGGGTGGTGGAGATCGCTTACCATCAGGTTACTCACTTGCTCGTTTGCCGACATATGCTATAAAAAAAACGGATTTTCCCCCGATTTCTGTATCTTCTCCCGATTCTTCGACAGGCAAACCTCACTTGGTCCTCGGGCTGTTATGGCAGATCATCCGCATCGGTCTGTTCAACCAGATCACGCTCGAACACTGTCCTGGACTCACTGAACTGCTTAATGACGAGGTAAAATTCTTTGTTTTTCAGTGTAAATGCTAAAAAGATTTCTTTTTAATCTGTTTTTGTGAGTGTACTAGGAGAAAATTTAGGATTTTGTTTATCCTGGCACTGCAAAGTGATTAGACTGGACTTGAAGTTAAATACAGTACAGTACAAATGTAATGTTGATTGTCAAGAGACATTCTTTTGCTGGACTGTCGGCTGAAATATGCAACATGAAGTTGCTGGATATACAACGGCTGTTTCTGGAACGCGATTGGCTTGAATTGTTTTTTTTTTAATTGTTTATATCCTGGCTCGGCAAAGTGACTACGCCGCACTTGCTGGTAAGTGTAGTGCAATCCAGGAATAGTGTCGACCAACGATAAACAATGTGTCCATCGTGGGTCGGCAAGATCATGCCGGCCTGCCTTTTTTATTGTCGCGGGGAAAGCTGTTTATTGTTAACGCCCCACCGGGGGGAGGATGGAATGGTTATGTTGGGTTCTACCGGTCTTACGACCCAGCGAACCGCCCGGGAGAGATGGAAATCATCCGGGCGATCGCTGAGCCGAGTCCCTAACACTATTTACACCCTATGCCTATAACTACCAACTAAAACCCCGCGGTGGCCTTCGGCGCATGTGGAGCGGTCCCGGGGTCTCCTTGGGAAAGCCAAGGATTGCTGCCGGAACCGCCCCTGCGCGGTGCCGTCTAGCGGCCCGTCCCCAATTAGGGAGGGCTCAGAAGCGCCCGCACACCGAAGGACGCCCTCGGCGTCAACGACAGCCACGAGGCCGACCACCCGTGCTGCCGTCCATCTCAGGGTCGCACGTACATAGGTACTAAATGGGCGCTACCCCCGATGGCCCCTATTAGTCGCCTCTTACGACAGGCAGGGGATACCGTGGTGGAATTCTCCAAACGCCCCCATTCCACAATGCCGCCTGCCTAACCTAACTAAAGGACCTTATATTATAGGAAGTAGGCATACGTCACACGTGTGCCGGTAATGAGACGTATGTTCTATGTGTTGTGCAGGAGCGCATCGAGGACCTGCTGGCGCTGTCCCCGGAGGCGATCCTGCTGCGCTGGGTGAACTACCAGCTGCAGCGCGCCGGCGTCACGCGCCGCTGCACCAACTTCCAGCACGACGTCGCCGACTCCGAGATATACTCGCACCTGCTGCGGCAGATCGCGCCAGACGACGCGCACGTCACGCTCGACGCGCTCACGGTACAACTACAACTTTTCTCCTAACTTGACACTGGCATAATGTGTAACAGATGCCATTAAAAAAAAAAAAAACTACAACTTTTTTGAAGTGAAACTTTTGGAAAAAAAAATCGTCACATTTTTCGGTTACGCGTCACATTTTTCCGTTACGCGCCATCTTTTTCTTGCCCCTACTACGGTCGATTCGAACGAAGAGTACTTTTTCCAGTGGAGAAGGGATAGCATGTCGTTTACTGTTTTCACTACAATTCGCTTTGACTGGACTTTGACGAGACTTTGACCGGACTTTGACATGACTGCCGGACTTTGACAGTACTTTGACCGGACCTTGATAGGACTTCAACCGGTCTTTGACAGGACTTTGACCGGAATTTAAGAAGACATTGACCGGACTTTGACTCGACTTTTTTTTATAGCATAGGCCGGCAAACGAGTAAGTGGGTCATCTGATGGTAAGTGATCTCCACCGCCCATGTACGCCCACCACCAGAAAAGTCATGGGCGCGTTGCCGACCTTAAAGGAAAGTGATAATTAGGGATTGGGAAGGGGAGGGGATTTGGGCTTCCGGACATCTCACTCACCGTACAACCGATACAGGCCTAACCTAGTGTAGGGTCGAGACTGTGCTTGATACTCTTTTTCTTCTTCTCTTTAATTTATGACTTCGCATTATTATGCATTTCGCCAATGACAAGTATAATTAATTCTCAAGTCTTCACAAGAACGACAAGATATCGGTGTGGACTTTTTCAAGGTCTTGTTGGAGTTTTGGTGTGAATTCCTTCTAGTACGATGCTTAATTCACTTTTTTGTCCTTATCTTTTTCTCTTATGTTTGTATACACTGTTCATAATTGTCAATATTTATTGCACAAATCCACACCACTTTTATTCAACAAACACAACTTTAAACTAGTTTTTGAAGTAAATTAAAATAAGCTATGAACCGCACTGTCAGAATTCCCGCCAAAAACAACTTAACACTCTTAATTACAACACTCTTAGGTGGTAGATCCCTCGTATGTGAGAGGCCGTCTGGGTTGGTACCACCGCTTTGTCTATTTCTGCCGACAAGCAGCAGTGTGTAAGCACTGTTGTGTTTCGGTTTGAAGGACATTAAAACCAGTGAAATGACTGGTCATTATGAGACTTAACATCCTATGTCTCGGGGTGACGGGCACAGTTCAATACCATGCAGTGCTTTGTAATTCAACGTTTTGTGCGGTGTTGCTTCTGTTTATGTGCAGGCGTGTCGCTTACCATCAGGCGAGCGCCTTGCGCGTCTCGTCATTCAATCAAATTAAAAAAAAATGTCTGTAAACGGAATATTGAGAACGGTCATTAATGATACGGTGCTGCCACACCGATGTTATAAAATGTTTACAAAACATTATTAAACATTTGTTAACAAAAATTTGATACATTTTACCACAATGTTAGATAATGTTAGTAAATGTTTAATGTTATAAAATGTTTGTTAACATTTTATAACACCGGAACAAACATTTTATAACACTGGTGTGGTAGCACCAATAGAGTTCCATCGCCACCCTGTCACCCTGAGCGCCTTGCTCGTCTCGTCTGAATGACGAATCAAATAAAAACGATCAAATAAAATAGATAATAATAATAATTTTGGCTGAAACCTGACTATATTCTCGTGTTACAGGAAACGGACCTGCTGCGCCGCGCCGAGATGATGTTGCAGCAGGCCGCGAAGCTGCGGTGCCGCGCGTTCGTGACGGCCGCCGACGTCGTCAACGGCGTCTACAAACTCAACTTGGCGTTCGTCGCCAATCTGTTCAACCAGCATCCGGGGCTGCAACGTACCGAACACGCCGAGGAGTACCATCAGCTCGACGAGACCAGGGAGGAGAAGAGTGAGTGCTGTGTATAATTGTTATTTGTAACAGTTTTGGTGTTGTAGCTGATCTGCATAAAAACTAGTGTTTTTGAAGTGATAACTTCTTATGGGAGGGTGACCCGAAACGTTCCGTAACGCGAGCCGTCCATCGACCAGCCAGCGTTAGCCGACCTCCCTGGAACATCGGTAATTTTGATGTCCCAGGTGGCGTCATACAGTGACCAGTCGGCTTGGACCGGACTTTGACCGGACTTTCACAAGACTTTGACACGACTTTGACACGACTGTGGCAGGCTCCTCCGCTCTCACTTTAACCCACATTAGTTTACGTTATCACTTATGTCGAGCGTCCCGGGACGCACACTTTTTTTTTATTACTTGAATGATGAGACGAGTAAATCGCTTGCCTAATGGTGAGCGCCACGCTTGCTCATAAACAGAAAACACCACACAGAACATTGTATTACTGATTGTGTTCGTCGCTCTCGAGATTTTTTTATATAGATCCCCTCGCTAAACAAAGTTAAATTAAAGTTCTACTGATGCACTATTACAAACTACTGGTGGTATTATAAAACTGCTAAACTGTAAACATAAAAACATAAATGAATCTATAGCTGCATCAGATCTAGGATCAGCCAATCACTATTTTTTTCTTATTTGATTGAATGACGAGACGAACAAGGCGCTAGCTTGATAGTAAGCGTCACGCCTGCCCATAAACAGAAGCAACACCACACAGAACTTTGAATTCAAAATAATTACAAAGCACTGCATAGCACTGAACTGCGATCGTCACCCCGAGACATAAGATGTTAAGTCTCATAATGTCCAGTAATTTCACTGGCTTCAATGACCTTCAAACCGAAACACAGCAGTGCGTACACACTGTTGCTTGGCGGCAGAAAACACAAAGTTACTTCCAAACACCGTCCATCATCACCATGTTAATGGAATTGAAATCGTCTTTGACCAAAACAAATAATTTTCCCAGCGTACCGCAACTGGATGAACTCGATGGGCGTCGCGCCTCACGTCAACTGGCTGTACTCGGACCTCACCGACGGGCTGGTCATATTCCAGCTCTATGACATCATTAAACCGGGCATCGTCAACTGGAAAAAGGTATGTCGAACAAGTGGTGTGGTGAATGACACAAATACGAAATATCATTTCAACAGACATCAAGAAAAAATTTAGATATAAAGTTTATTTTGCTAAACTCTTTAACTTAAAAAATTTCAATTTAAATCAATAAATTAAAGTTCATGAGGAATGTTTTAAATATACTTTTTAGAAATATTAGGGAAGTCAACCTTCTTGTATCTAATGAATTTAGCTAAATCAAAATTAGTATCTCAATTTCAACTTAATGTGGGTAATATTTGCTGGTGGTAGGATATTTATATCCGCCCGGATAGCGACCACCGTACATATGGTGTTAAAACCTGCCGTAGTGATCCACGCGTCTTATGTAGATCGCGTTCCAGGATCAGCCAGTGTAAAAAATTTTGACATGTAAAAGTGATATTTATGATAATAAACTAGTGTAAAGAATTTTGACATGTAAAAGTGATATTTATGATCCAATTTGCAGAATAAATGATTTGAATTTGAATTTGTATATCCGGTTCTCCCGAGGGGTTTACGACATGACTTTATGGTTGATTAGGGCGGGTATGGAGGTACATCCTTGTATTACTGTGCCTGTATCAGTCATCCGCCTGTCCTGTCGCAGGCCCCTCGATTTGCTTCTTTCCTCTCCAAAGCGGGAAGAAGCATTTATACAGGTCGGCATGATTCTGGTGACCACCGATAAACTCATTGTTTGTTGGTGGTCGCTGGTTTTTTGGGTAGCACTACGCTTACCATCAGGTGTAGTGCAATCACTTTGCCGTGCTTGGATAAAAAAAAAACAAATGTGGGTTGAAATGTCATTGCCTAATGTTTTCTTATGTTTACGCGAATATTACATATTGAAATAAAATTGTTTTTCATCATTGTCCGTGATTGTGGGAGTCCACTGCGTGACCACGAAGCCTGAACAGCTTTCGAAACGTCGGGATCATAATTAATAAAAAATCTCGGCAAAATCCGTTTAAATTAGTTTTATTTAAATATGTCATTGCTTATTGGCAACCATTTGTTGTTTAACAGGTGCACCGTCAATTCTCCAAGTTGCGCAAGTTCATGGAACGTTTGGAGAACTGCAACTACGCGGTCGAGTTGGGCAGACAACTGGGCTTCTCACTTGTGGGCATCGCTGGGGCCGACATCAACGAAGGCAACGCCACGCTCACCTTGGGTATGATTTTCTTATTTATCTATTGTATCTTTATATCCATTTTCCAAACAGCGATGGCTATCCAGTACGGATTGCTGGATAAAATTGTAGGTTCGAAATCATACCCGATAAAATGCACCTCTGTTTTTTGAAGTTATGGGTGTATTCATTGTTAATTATTCATCGTGAAAATACATATTTGAGAATTATTCATTGGAATTTCAAAGGTCTGTGAAATCTTTCGCCCAGTTATGTTAGTGTAGTGGACTAAGGATAAGCACTTGTTAGTCGAGAAGACCCGTGCCCAGCAATGGGCCATTATAACGTTCTTCTTTTACCTGACCTTATCCCACTTGTAACTGAGTCGGCGCAACGTGCATTTTAATACACAGCCTCCGTGGCGCAGCGGACGAGTAGCCGGCTGTGAAGTGAGAGGCCGCTGGTTCGATCCCCGCACCGAGACAATTGTTTGTGTGATCCACAAATATTTATTTCGGGGTCTGGGTGTTGTGAGACCGAAAGTCTCTCGTAGTTCCTGATACCCACGACACAAGACTTGTATCTTACTGTGGGGTCAGGCCTATGTATGTGACTGTTGGATGTATTATTATTATTAAACATGTTTCACAAAGGTTTGGCTTCTAGTTTTACGAGCGATCGCCTGCCTGTCAAATCCTCTGGAGAGAAAACACAAACACACACTCAGACCCGTAATTAATGTTTATAGATCACACAAATATTTGTCTCGGTGCGGAAATCGAATCCGCGGCCTCTCACATCACAGCCGGCTACTCGCCCACTGTGGCGCGGAGGCTCTCAGTGGACCACTATAATACAGGGCTAATATTATTATTTCCCTGCGTTAAACATATACCATACTACACCGATACCGATGCCAATATGCTGTAAAGGACTCACTATACGTTTGTATTGCAGCGTTAATCTGGCAATTAATGCGTGCGTACACCCTATCCGTACTGACGCGGCTCGCCAACACTGGCAACCCCATCATCGAGAAGGAGATCGTGCAGTGGGTGAACAACAAACTTCACTCAGCTGGCAAGACCTCGTCCATCAGGAGCTTCCAGGTACGAGCCACTAGTGTAGATGATGAATGAGGTGATGATCCGTGGGCGGTCGATTAGGGACGGCAAAAGGGACATTTCCCCTCTAGAGACTACAAAACATTGTCATATGACATTTCGCAGACCTATAAAGAAATTGACTTGGCTCATATAAGTAATCTCCCGAACTCATCGAATAGATATGGGTTAGTCAGCTAGACTAGAATAGCTTAGTATAAATTAAACAATTTTTCTTTGTTCATTACCCTAAGGTTGACTGGGAGAGAATGCCTTTGGCATTAATTTCGACTTTATACATTGTATTGTATATAAAGTGTAAATAAATAAATTTTATACCATTAAAACTGAGCTCGTGACATATTTTTGATGAAGTACATAAAAGTTTTATTCTGGACATTGATTCATGCTCATAGGTTACGTACATATCGACGCTTGACTTGACAGAAAATGATTTAAAATTCAAATTTATAGAAAGAAAATCATAAAACGTTATCTAATTGTCGAATTTCGAAGCTTCTAACATACATAGTATGTATGCAGTATACATCCATCCATCCATCCTCGCAGGCCGAGGATATAAGGGCCCTCCAATTGATTCTATCACCGGCGATGCGAATTGCATCTTGCAGGTTAAGTTGCACGGGTATAGTGACTTGTTCACTCCAATTAGCAGGTGGTCTACCTCGAGAGCGCCTGCCCTCTACTTTTCCCATCAAAATTTCATATGTAATGTACGTTTAGATTTTTTTTATGATTTTTTTCAAAAAATTCGAACTTTAAATCACTCGTGTAAAGTTTATTCAATGTCGCTTAGTTTTATTTTCCTATCAAGCATTGATATTATAAAAAGCGTACTGTTTAATTGTATGAGTAAATTATAATTATTATACTGTATTGTTGACAGGACGAAGTGTTGGCCGACGCTAAGGTGGTGTTGGATTTGATAGACGCCATCAAACCTGGCTCCATCAACTACGACCTGGTGTTACACGGCGGCACCGAGGAGGTGAGCATTACAGTAACATTCATAATGCATCTTTCTTTCTTTCTTTCTGCCTTGTGTTATCCCGGCTTAGTGCCAGGGTCCGCCTTCCTACTTAAACGCCTCCACTTCGCCCGATCTTGAGCATCCTCTATAGTGAGACCATTGGCTCTCATGTCTCCCTACAATACGTCAAGCCAACGCTTTTTGGGCCGTCCACGGGATCGTACCCCAGGTACGATCTGGCTCAGGCATCTGCGACCGACGTACTCCTGTGGTTTCCTCAAAACATGGCCAAATCACCTAAGCATCGCACTTGGTAAATTAATCTGATACCTGGATAGTTCCTGGATATACAGGGTTATTTTTAAAACACCAACCAATTAGATAGCTAACTCCATAAGGAACAACATTTGTTCTACTGCTTAATTTATTTTAAAAAAAGTATTAATTTAATTTCCGTCTTGAATGTTTATAACTCTACGCGCATCTCAAAGATTTTGTAAACAAACCCCTGCGAAGCGTGAGGAAGGGGGTACAGGGCTAGCGCCTTTGAATTTGACCCATTTATCTAGCCGCCAGTCGTCTGTCATTCAATCATTTTTTTTTCATGTGTTGAGTTATGTCCGAACTCGTAGAACAAAAGTTGTTCCTTATGGGGTTAGCTATCCAGTCCTGCGAGGTTGTTGGTGTTTTAAAAGTAACCATGTATATATTATATTCATCAAATTATGATTTTTGTTCATAAAATATAGTAATCTACATTACGCTTGAATGCTACAAATTATTTTCATTCATTGTAATAAATAAAAGTCGGATTTCGGTTAGGATTTTTTTTCACGCTGACGTAACTGCGAGCAGAAGCTAGTATTTGGTATTTTACCTAGATTCTGTTTTACAAGGTGTTAGGTCCCTCGTATGCGAGAGGCCGTCTTGGTTGGTACCATCGTTTTGTCTATTTCTGCCGGCAAGCAACAGTGTGTAAGCAGTGTTGTATTTCTGTATGAAGGAAATTGAAGCCAGTGAAATTACTGGACATTATGAGACTTAACATCTTATGTCTCAGGGTGACGAGCGCAGTTCAGTGCCATGCAGTCTTTTGTAATTCACAGTTCTGTGTGGTGTTGCTTATGTTTATGGGCAGGCGTGGCGCTTACCATCAGGCGAGCGCCTTGCTCGTCTCGTCATTGAATCAAATAAAAAATAAAAAATTGCAGATATTGTATTGCATTTGCCTATCGACAACTTTTAATACACTTCGGACTATGTTCGGAGTTTAAAATTATCGGATAATAGTATCTAATAATTTGCCGATAATTTACACCATGAATTTGAGAATTATAATACAAACATTCATAGGCTCACGGCTTTATCCCTGAAGAAGGATAGGCACAACTAGCGCACAAATGTTTCGCGGAGCTTATTCCCATGATGTGATAGGGGGCGAGTCTATCGCTATACCGTGCACATATTCTAATCCCGGACAAAATCATGTATGTATTGTTTTTCGAATCGAAAACTCAAGCAATTGCGTTTGCCACACCTGGAAATTGAAGCCAGGACCATGCGTTGACGTTGCGTTGCGTTGACACTAGATCATAACGGCGATAATTTACTAATGATTTAATCGTAAATTCCACAGGAGAACCTAGCCAACGCTAAATACGCGATATCAATGGCGAGACGTTGCGGCGCTCGGGTGTACGCACTGCCCGAAGATATCACAGAACGGAAACCCAAGATGATCATGACTGTGTTCGCGTGTCTAATGGCGCTCGACTATATACCGGCCATGGATGCGCCTGTACAGTAAGTATAATACACTGGCGGCACTGTGCGATGTCGATTGGGACGTATGTCATGAATACACATTTATATTGACAGCTAAATTCCGTTACTATTGAATTTAATGTCCAAACTCGTAGTTATAACACATCATATCATACTGGAAGCCCAAATCCCCTCCTCTTCCTAATCCCCAATTATCCCTTTCCTTTAAGGTCCCAACGCGCCCGTGATTCTTTTGGTGGTGGGCGTACATGGGCGGTGGAGATCACTTACCATCGGGTGACCCACTTGCTCGTATGTCGGCCTATGCTATAAAAAATAAATCATGCCTCGTGTCGTGGCCGAAAGGACCAACTTTGTTCCTAAACCGTTTTTGCTGTCTCATTTTTTCGCTATGTATTAGTGTCGTGTTTTTGGAATCACAAATAAAGTTGGTAATCCTTATTAACGCCAATAGAAACGGAGTTTTTGTATGAAATAACAGTAGCCGTAATACATTGTTGTATAAACCGCTACATAATAAACAATAGTGACGCACTACTGTTGGAGCTAAAATGTCGAAACTACGTGTGACATTATTGTAATAATTGTCCCAAGCGATATCGTACGGTACCGCTAATGTGCCTACTAGTGTACCAATGTACCGCTAGCGCCACAGACCAACGAGTTAAATAGACGTTAACTGACCATTAAAATTTTCCGATGTCTATCAGAGAAAGATCAGTTATTTCTATATATCTGATTTAACCAAGAATCTACTTTATTGAACTAGCTTTTATATGGAAAACCGCATTTTTACTTGTTTTGGCGTTATGGTGCCACAAACAGATGCACAGAAAGATAAATGATAAAACTTACAACATTATATTTTTTATTACAATGCGCACTGACATGTTATAGCACGTGTTATGGAAGATATCGAAATATGTAGTACTACGATGGCATACGGCATCTATTTAGTTCCTTGGTCCGTGGTACCAACGTACTACTAGCGCCCTCTACATCACCCGCTTGTGTCGTGTCGCTAATTCAACATTCACCGAACGGTACTAGGGTGTCATGGGAACCAGAATGTCTGACATTTATAACTAGGACATGAGAACTATAGTGGTGAAAAGCATTTTTTTTTCGACCAGGACTTTCTTTTTTTTGAATGGAAATTGATTTATGATAGTTTAAAAAATGACAGTAACGCCACTCTGATTCTCATGTCCTGATATGAAGCTATGTTGTACTATTATTAAATTTATGGAATGCTCTTTATTGACTGGTCATCAAATAGCAATATATCGGTTTTATGGTTGGGCATCGATGGTATTATGCTAGGCCTAATGTTTACAAAGTCAGTGAATATTAGTTTTCGAGTATGCACTAAGTAGTAAAACATTTATAGGTCAGTTTTTTATCGATAAAATATCGACATCATTTACAATAACGACAATAAATATAGAATATACACCCATAAAAAAAACCTTGATTATCCATTCATGCCCAACCTGTTAATACGTAAGGTACTAAATAACGACCTTTTTCTGTTTCCGACAACACAAAAGCGCTTACATTTCGTAAGTAGCGATATGGCCTATATCGATTCGCGATTGCATATATGTATGTACTGTAGACAAGTCTACAGGCCCACCTGCTTGTAAAATCGAATCGTAATATCGCATTAGCCAAGAGCTAAGACTGAAAATAAGATGAAATACATCTTACATTCCAAATTTGGTGAAAATGTGTTGCAAATGTTTTTTATCGATATCAGACTGTTTCTTTAAAATATGAAATCTTGTCATCAAATAATAATGAATACTACGTTTGTCGGTTATCCATGCGTAAGTCGCCTTTACAGCAAATCGCCTGTGAACAGCTTATAAAACACAATGGAACATAAATCTGAATCGATAACACTATTATACAGTCGTATAGATTATTTTGTGAATTTCATGATTCTGCGTGAAGTAAACTTATTAAAATAAATTGCATATATCATATTTCGAAGTTTTGAAATGATTTGTCGAAATCATGAGTAAAGAAACAATCTCCAATATTAATTATATCGAAACAATCGAAAGGCACGGTCGATTTGCTAGCAGGCCCTAATTATTACTACTGTACCAATTCTGATGGTATAAATGTTTGTTATGTCAACGAACCGTGTCTATATAGATGGGATTAATATTCATAATATAAAAGAGCGAGTAAGTGGAATGTTCACAAATGAGTGATTGTAGAGAATCGATGGTTTCAGTTTGAGTCATTAAAGTTTATACGTAGTGTTTACTCTATCGATAACAATAAAAATAATTGTGTACTTTTTCAATAATAGTACTGGAACAAACGAGAAAGCGAACTGATTGTAGTTAAATTACTGTCAATTCTACACATTGTGTGTAAATTCAATATAAGTTATTATTATTATTAACAAGTAAATTACTTCATTTTTTCATCTTCAATTTCGTGCCATGACTTATTTAAATGATTGAAGCAAACAATTTACTTGCTACACTTGAACATTTCCACGTTTCTATGATTCATCTTTTATATGTATGTATCAACATTCAATTTGTATAACATTAAGCATGTAGGTTAAGTGATAACTTATTAACTTAGGACATAGCCAGACGTGTTTGGGGAATGTTTAGGTTAAGTATACGATCATGTTAAGTATTACTTTATGCGATTTCAGACGTAACCTAAACATGACTTAAAAGTGAAAGCAATTATAAATGATAGCGCACTCGAAACAACATAAATACTAAACGGCTTATCATGATTATTAAATGTTTAGTGTTACCCATGTGTCAATGTTTTTATACATTTTTACAACGAATAATTATGGATTTTAAGGGCTCGTAATGATCACACGAAGGGATAATTTTAAATATATGAGTAAACTCGAGTTTTACAATTTTTTTATTTGAGTGATCTCGATAAATGGCGTTTTAAGAATATGTATAAGCTATGTATTAATATACCCTCTAATATTTAATTGCGGTACTTAATTGGGAAAAATATTTTTTTTTCGCATGAAAGAATATTTTATTGGCATTAAAAATATTTTATATTTTGCACTCATTCTATGCATGTCTCTTTAGGGGATTACATGATTATGTATTTTTCTATTCAACATATTATATTATGCTTACTATATTCGCTTATATTGTGTGGGAATTGGCAATAATGTGTGTGGAATTGTATATGTGATAAATTGTGACGTCATACAATTGGTGTACATTAAGGTATAACAATCAGTGAACATACATCATATTTTACGTTAAATTGTTATTTCTCATTTTTGACATTTGGTTAGGTAAAATATGTCAACGTATGGCATTGAAATACCAATGTAATGCTGATATACAAAAAATGCCATATTATAGTACATGTTATCTTTTGTTATAAATTAAATGACATTACAAAAGTCGATGAATTTCGTATTTTAAATTATGGTTAAAATTAATACATTGACATATTTTGCTTTTGGTTGAATGTTTGATATGACAATCTAATAAGGCCCATTTCGTCTCGATTTTATTTTATATATCTATACGTTAAAGCATAAGACTAAGTATATAAGTTACATTCCTCGGTTATCTCGCATTCCTTTTTCGGCATTTGTAACTTGTAGCTTTTACATTCGAATCCCCTTGATTTTATTTTTAAAATATTAAATGTTTCGTATAAGTTTGTGAAATAATTTAGTAGATGTATTTTGTATTATTAGTTTACGACATTCCTAGTGGAAACAACGATATATTTTATATAATTACCGTATTAATTGTAAATGTTTTATTTTGTTAGCAGTTTTAAGTTTTTTTTACTATCGATTTTAAACATTTTAGTTTTTGAATCAATTGATTTTATAATTTTAACACAAAACAATTGATGAATGCTGGATATGATTTCAACATTTATATTTTGTATTTAGTGATACGCGCTAGCCGCCCGTATAGTTTATATCCAAAATGTAAACCTATCAATAAACAGGAATTGGTAAAAATATATTTATTTTCTTTTCCCATCCCATCAATCATCCTGCCATTTACAAAATCATTATGCACTCGTCACGGTATGTTGTCCTGGGTTACACAAATTCATCCGCTAGCTTTGGGTTAAGTTTTCGTGTAATGGGTAATTAAGGAAATATACAGGGTTAATTTTAAAACACCAGCAACCTCGCAGGACCAGATAGCTGACCTCATACGGAACAACTTTTGTTCTACGAGTTTGGACATAACTCAATACATAAGAAAAAAAATGATTTTACAAGTTTTTGTTATGTGGTGTTTTTGTTCGTACGTCTCCGTGTAGGTATTATCGATCGAGACGGCGCGGCCGGTCATTAAACTGACGCGCGCGCTGCATGTATTACGTAATCTGCGCGTAGGTAAAATTCAAGACGGAAATTAAATTCATAATTATTTTTGTATGAGAATAAAATCTAACAAATTATGAAAAGTCGTAGAACAAAAGTAGTAGCAAATGACCTTAGGAATCTACTCCTGCGAGGTTGTCAGTGTTTTAAAAATAACCCTGTATAAGATATGCCTAGTGGCAAAGCTACCTTATTTCGATGCCTACTTCGACATTTCTTGCATAGGTTAGTATTTATAAAAGAAATATCTAAGTAGGTAAATAATATATTCAAGTTTTGGGAAATATTATGTGTATGGTAGAGTTATATTGTCCCAACATCTGGGTCCATCTAATGGCAATCAAGAATACTAGAATACCTACTGTAATGTTGGTCACTAGTATTGCCCAGTATCGCAGTGTACGACTGCTGAAGCCTAAACCCCCTGGTTGTTTATATTACTGATAATTATTTAAAAAAATATCGATTTTTATGTCTGAGTTTTTCAGCAATTTTTAATGGACACAGCTGTTGTGTTGACTGGATTGGCTTCGGTACTTTGGGCACAATGTTTAAAGATAAACGCGACTAAATGCTTGGAGTGTATTACAATTCCAAATATTAATCACAGAGGTCATGAACCTATTACTCATAAAAAGGCAACGATACTGCTAGATTAAAAGTTTCATATAGTTAGGCAAACGAATAAGTGGGTCACGGAATAATAATTCATCTTCACCGTCTATAAAAAATCCACAACTATGTAAGCGTTGCCGACCTTTGGAAAGGAATAATTAAGTTATTGAAATAGGGAGGGTGATTTGAGCCTCCGGATATCTCACACCATACGAAACGCAGTGGCAAGTTGCTATTATACGTCGGATTTGTGTGAGACATTGGTAATATCCCTGTTGAGCTAACCCATTCATGCTGAAGATAAATCTGTCTATAGCGTGGCAGTACCAACATAGATTAGTTAAAGGTTTTTTGCAGTTATGTCAAGATTGGAATACCTGGAAGGATAGTGAAATATGTAACTAGTACACTCAAAGTGTGGCTAGCTTTTACCGTCCTATGATGTCAAAGAGTTTACCTCCATACTGGGGTCAATGTCCTATCCCCGGCAACACATGTGACTTTTCGAAAGGAAAAATGATCACAAATTGTGATTATAGTGAAATAAGTTAAACGAGATATTTTTATTTATTTTAGGGGTGAAATGGACACCGTAGTGGCTGTGGCCCGCTCAGAACATTACGAGACCATCGAATCAACCACAGAGTACATAACGGTTATAACCGAAAAGCCAGAATTACCGCCAAAACCCGACAATCTTTCTCCTCTCCCTAGATCAGAGTCGATTTCATTTGAGGAATAAAACCAAATAGATTTTGTGTGTAGGCTAATCGCTATACCTGTTTCAGAAATATAAACAAATCTTCCGACTTTTCGAATAATTATAGCTGTTTAATATCAAGGCAGGTGCCTTTATCCCATTGGCAGTGGGGTTGGTTTTTAAAGCACGTTATAGAAAGATTTGTAGTTGTAGTCAACCCCTCTGGGGAGAAAACATACCCAGACAGAATGTAAATTACACAAACATTTGTCGGAGAATCGAACCCGCGATTTCTCGGTTCACAGCCGGCTACTCACCCAATGTATGGAAGCTGTCATTCATTAAACTATAAATATAAAAAACGTGAATAGATAATTGTTTACATTCCTGTAGCAGCTATGGCGATTAGTACTTGGGTAAGTTAGTGTTTATAATCAGTACATTCCCATTCATTGGAGATTAGATATATTTATTTTGACATAATTATTTTTTGTATTGTTTCTATTTTTTGGGAACACCCAAATACTCCGAAATATTTTATTCCGAATTTCGATGTTCCGATGTTCAAAAGTCCGAATTTCATAATACCTAAAAATTATAATGTCTATTATTCAAATTTACGAAAATTATTTTACCGAAAGTTGTAAATACGATCTGTTTTTTTTCCGAATTTTATATGTTCGAAGAGTCAAATGCTCGATGGGTTCTTGGTCCGAAAAACGACATTCCGATTTTCAATATTCCGAATTAATTGCTAAAATTAGGATTTTGATTCAGTTAGTATAATCATTACATACATTTGGGTTAGGTTAGGTTAGAACTGTGACCATTGAAGCGCGAAGGCGAGCGAGCGCAGCGAGCGTGCCGCGGCAGCGGCCGCCGAGCGCCAGATCCTCTCTATTGTTGGTGAATCATTGGGGTTAGGTGAGAATTGTGACCAGCGAAAAAAATATTTTTATTGGAAAGAAAACGCATTTGACATTAGTTTCTACCTCCTCATACTATTATACTTCTCGTTGACAAGCAATTATGTGTTGATTTGTCTTTCTATTCAGTTTTACAAGGCGTTTTTATTTCGGAATTTTAATTAATAGGTATTTTAATAATCGGAATTCGTATTTTTGATGTATCGAATTATCATTAATTCGGACTTTTTGTTATTCGATCTATTGAAACTCGGTATTTTGAGAATCGTAATTATATACGTTAGGAATATTGAAATTTCGGAATTATAAAAATAGGATAAATGATACATCGGAGTTGTTATATTCGGAATTTTAAACCATTCGGAATTATGAAAATCGGTATTTTGAAATTCGTATTTGTGACTATCGGAATAAAGTTTGTCGTATTATTGTAGTGTACCCCTATTTTTTGTATTTAAAACATATGTGTGTTTATATTTGTGTTTTCTTTATACTCCTAATATGTTTTATAAATCGTGTCCCCGACATCATTTGAATTTATGGTAATCTTTCTAGGTACGAAATTTGAACTCAGAGTCCTTCAGAATTCTTCAACAGGCTTTTAAAACTTTTAAAATAAACTTCGACTTAGAATAAGACATTTTATACGAACATGACGAAACCTCGAAGGTTCAACTCACAATTAATTAAGTTTCCAAATATTTTATTTTAGCACATTGATTTAATTTCTACATTTCTTCAATATCCTGGAATAGCACTTTCATCCATCTAAAATCTTGGTCCTATGGACATCTTATATTTTTACCACCAAAGTAATTATGAGAAATAGTAAAAAATAAAACACAATATCGAATAAAATTGTGATGATTTAATTCAATCCATTAATCCAACCGGGCAACGTAAATTGACACGTTTGACATGACACAATATATTGGTGCATCAACATAATCCACGGGGCTACCACTACGGGAGTAATAATTTCGATTCATTATCTTGAAGCATTTATTTTAAGATCCATTGCGTTTGTCTCAGTTTACAAATCCAATATAACGCTACATTTTCGTCTTAAAATAAATGTCACAACAATTTCGGAGAATTTCTCTCGACATAGCACGAGCGCAATAAAAAAATATTTACAAAATATACACAAATGATGTTAGAAAAAGCTTATTTTTGTACACTTTATTACAATTGGATGGTTGTCACTGGCCGATTATATTATTCATTCGACGTATTCAATACGTAATCATTTGCAAATCTGGAAGTCAAAATAAAAAATAAGATCATTTTTTAACAGAAGGTAAAGATTGTTTTCGTATAACAATTTTGCTTTAAAAACTTCTGAACCATGTAATAACAAGTGCCATACATATTTGAACGAAAAAAAACTAACGTAAGGTACTCTTCGCTTCCTGATTTGCTTAATTTCACATCCAATAACCGGTTATCACACTAGTAAGTGAATTTGGAATGTATCATTTATTTATACGTTAAGAGAAGATTAACTATACCAATACGTAGAGGATGGTTTTATGCTAGCGGTACTATTACAAGCGTGTTTAACTTGAGCTTTTATGAAATTAACACTGAACCTGTGATTGGTCCTAACAGCATAACTGTTAACTGAATCGATATATTTTGTAGATTCAGCCCTATTTTCATCGATTAATAGTGATATCGATAAAATAAAAATATCCCCTACAACCGATCATCATTAAACTTTGTACATATATTCTTTAAGGTATTAGAAGTAGCATAGGCTACTTTTTATTCCGGAAAGAGCAGATCACGCCAGTGGAGCCGCGAGGAAAAGCTAGGGTTTATATAAATCATTAGTAATCATACACGAATTTGGAGTATTTCAATTAGAAATAACACCAATCAAAGTTTGTTAGGTTATTAAAAATCTATATTGAAGAAAATATCAATAGTTACATAGACCTATTTATTGAGTTTTCATAGTAGGTATAAAGTGTCACTGGTTCAGTAGTCATTTCATAACTTCGAAAGCACGAATTTTATAAAACATCTATGGCGTATGTGTTCTCTACAGCTTTGTATAAAATTGAAATCTAATGTTATAGTACAAGAGTTATTTATACACGTAGAAGATTATACAGAAACAAAACCCTGCCCACCAGTATTGGTTATACACTTGCTTCTAATATTTAGAATTTTTCCATTTCAGTAATTTTCATTCATAATTTTCTGAAAGCAAGTACAATTTAAGTCTCATTTAAAAACAAGTAATAAATTAATAACTATGATTTGAATTAATGCATTCAATAACAAATATATAATTAATTAATCGATTATACTATGGATGAAAATTACTAAACATCGATTCATTTTCAAAATCAACATGAATTCACCACTAATTTCACTTCAATAAATATATTTATTAAATATCAACAATCCTACATTGTTTTGAAATTCTAAAGCAAATTTCACGTAGAAAAGTAATAATATAGTATTAAACCACATTTCAATAAGCTAAAATTGTGATGGCAACACATTCCGTAACCTAGGTTTAAAAAACTATATACAACATGTGCAGAAACAACATTTTTAGAGATTAGTTGTGAGCAAAATATACTTTAGTACTTGAATGATAAACAACAATTTATTATTGGAAATAATCTACTGAAAAATAAAAAAAAACACTTGTTACAAAGAGAGATATTTTAGAGACCAACTTTCTTCTATTTCTTGCATTATCTGATATTAAATTCGATCTATTATACAATAGATACGAATCAATTTGAGCATTACAGCGTTGTTTGTTTTGCCCACAACACAACTCAAGAATATTTATCGATAACATACAAAATTTTGTCTCCATCACCATTAACGGTCCGCATCGTTTCATATCATCCCATCAATTCGAGATTGAAACCACGTCAGCCTTTTGAAAATTCACTATAACTCAAGACCACAAATCATCGCGTCTTATCGATAGTCCCGCACGGATTTATCGCTACAACACGCGTTGTTGTCGATATATGAAACATCGATACAGTGCTAAATGATAAAATAATTGTAACATTAACGATATATTCAGCATAGGGACCCAGCCCGTATTTAATTGTTATATTTAAAAAAGTCGAAACAGCGACACGCAATCTGAAATACTGGATCATTGACAAGCTTTTTTGTACTTATATATGAGCCTTTTCTGTATTTTATGTCTATAAAATATAGAAAAAAATTAACTCGGTAATAATTCAGAATGCAGCTCAACATTTCCTTAAAATGTAATGAAACCGCATGTCGCCATTCCGTTTCACACTTACAAAATAACCATACAAAAAATATCACTGCAGTGAAAAGTATACCTTAAAACTTGCACGTACGGTACAAAATGAGTTTTCACAGTTGACTTCACGATAAAGTGTCGTATATACAAATAAGTTTTAAATTGTTTAGGAACGAGCGAACAGTGTGTTATTTAGCAATAAAAAATCCAATTATTACATTATCATTTGAAATAGTCTCAATTAGGAACAATATTATAGCATGCCAACTACTTCAACTAAAATTAAGTAGTTTGCAACACACGATAGACTTAATATAAGTCAAATGAGTATTATTTATAAAGAATAAAATGTTCTTTGTAATAAAAACTTCCAAGGCGTTTATTTTTATTATTTTAAGCAAAGAACCTGAATGATTGTAACTCCTTGTTCAAAGTCCGCTCATTCTAAACTAAGGCATCGCAGGACAAAATTGCAATATCACCTATAAATTCCACTAGAGTCTGTGTTGTCACAAATCAACCACACAACGACGTGCATTCATACCTGGAGTGAAAAAAAATAAATTAAAATAATAAAAAAAGTATTAATATAGTGGAAAAAACGACTCGCAGTTACTTAGAATGTGGGTCAGAAATAATAGAAAGTTGTTTACATGTCAGGATTCAATAAACCGAACTACTATAGGATTTTTTAAAATTACAGCCACAGGGAAAATATTTATATTTTCGACAATATAATAGTGCGGGAGATGTATTTTTAATAATGACTTTTTATATTATTTCTCTCAATTTTGGCTCTTATAGACATCTATTTGAATTTTATTTACAGATTTGAAGAATGTTTGGAACAGTTATTTTCGATCGATTGTTAATTATTTACAAAACAGTATTTATTCATGAACTATCAACGTTTTGTATAAAAAAAACTTTTTAATGTCACAAAATGGGAATAAAGAAGGTAACGGAATTAAACTGAAAATTCTTTTTAATATTTCTATTAAAAAAATCTATTACCACAGAATCATTAAATAAAATTAAAATAGATAAACAATTCCAACCATCTAAGCAAATCAGCTATTCATATATAATTAATTGCAATTGCATCCACATAACAATATAGTAAAATACATACAGATAGACAAACGGCAACGACAAAATGAACATTATACAGGGAGACATGTTTATACATGCTATATTGATATGATTGTTAGCTATGATACATAAGTACATACATTATAGTACAACGAAGCGTTAAAATAATAAAATTGTCGAACTCAATAGCTGATAGTGATCTCTAACTACAGTGTTATGAGTAAAGGCCGGGGTTGGAAGTGTGTTTTTGACAGAAACATTGGTTTTAAGTGAATAAGTTTTAAGTATAGGGTCTACTTTCACAATGTTAGAGAAAGATTTGACCACCAATTAACGTATAAGACATCTGTCGGTGAGTATAAAATGTCGAGAGTGTTACTTTTGTATTTGATCGTGTTATAATATCGGTAACATACTTATTAGTGGTAAAACAATCGCGTAATTTATTATTACATTTATTATTAATTTGTAATGCATTAATAAAGTCGATACTTTAAAGTTTGGATATAAAAAGTGTGTCTCAATTAAACATAGTTTTAAATTTTGTATAGTTGGATTACTATTCTATGTATTTAAGAATACACATTTTAGTAATAAATTATATAAATAGTCAGAAGATTGGTATAACTTTGTTGAAATGTGTAACTAGAATATACTTTTATATACTCAACGGCACAATTTTGAATCTCTCTCCGCATAACATTGAGGGGTAGAACAGGGTAGGACATTTTACATTACAGTACAACAACTAAAGTAATATGCTTCGGCATTTATCATATTTACAAATTAATATAAATATGCAATCAATGATGGGCTGTCCGAGCCTGGCCTATGTAAGAGATTTGTCACAGTCATCATCCGTTCTTATTTCCGAAACGTACAAGTCTAATCGTAGTACTCTACACGAATATTATGTATTTTATACCATACACAAAAGTTATCCGTAGAAATCGGTGTGAATATTTTTTTATTCATTTTGATGCAAAGAAAACTCATCGAAAACATAAAATTTAAATATTATAACAGTTCCATATAATTCGATAAAATTGATGGAAAAATATGAAATGACACTGGTGTGGATGAAATAAGTAGATTAAAAGGACTAGAAATTCGTATTTATTATTTAGGTATTGTGCCCCCTTTTTACTTAGCGGATGATGGATGTATGAATAGCACTTTTAAAAGCGACGGGTTTACTCTGGATGTCTGTCGATTAACAAGCTAAACAGTTCTTCAGAAATAATTGTTAAAGTTAAGAGCCCACATGACACGAGCGAGTATAAAATAACATTGTTACTCATTTATCGATCAGCAACTTATAGAAAATAAATTAAATGACAAAGCGAAAGAGTTTTAGCCTTCCAACACCAGCCCTTGCCCTTGCATTTCTCTATATTTCGATCAAAATAGTCATATTCTATAATAACATGTCAACTATTACACTTCTAAACTGGACCGGCATACATTGCGGCTTTGAGGACGCCCGCTCGACTTTTCTTAATCGAACAAAAGTTTCTAAACTTTGTCGATAATCCGAAAACATTATTTTACAGATTCCTAATTACATAGCAATACACAACTTTTGTGTAGTAGTTAACAGTTTAACGCATTTATCGATATCGATATTGCCACTCATACTATTGGATGCCATGGAATGCGACAATTTCTTCAGAAATCAGATATTGTTTACGAGTAGATGCATTATCGAAACGAGTGAGTTACGTAACTGGCAGTAAGTACAGTATGTATTATCATCTTTGTTTAATTAATTGTCCATTTTGGAATTAAAACATCTTTACTAATCGATCAAGTGCGTGACCGATTTGTGGATATAAACTGAGCATATAAACTACCGCGGACAAAAGATCTAACTAACGCCGTAAGTACTTCAATCTGTATGAAACCCAAGCGTTCCATACTGCGTACACAGACCCAAAATATCGGCACAGCGATTTAGTAGGCGATATACGAACACCTTTATCGATCTTTGGCCCGTATCGATTACTCATTCCGATCTATTTCCTACACATTCTTTCGACGCAGGTAAATGTTAGTTGGACATCTGATGCAGTCTTCATCCAGGCAGTTAGTGTTGCAGATGTTGAGTGGTTAGTATGTGACCCCCCCCCTCCTTCTTCCCCGTCCCGTCCCCCGGTGCACATTACCTGTCGCGTCGCGCGTCCAGTAAGTAGTCTTTGAGTCGCCGAGCGAGATGTTCCGATAATTGCGTCACTTCTGGCCATTGTTTGAGTACCATAACGCCGACCATTACAGCTACTGATGTTGTTAGCACGCGTACTCTGTACAAATAACAAAATATAAAGTAAAACCTGTATTTCCAGGCGTAAACAGGGATGTATAGCTTATTTTTGTTTTGTCGCATGATGTAATGATGATAGGGTGCTCTATCGGTTTTAATAAATCGATTTATTAGTGGCTACGATACGAAATCGATTAATACATCGATACGTGTGAAATATATAGAAAATAATTGCAACAATCATCAATTATATTTTTTTTATAGATTCTATGAGCTCGATGAAATAACACGTCATTTAATTAAGTGTAATATCTGAATATACTAGTTAACTTTTACAGATATCGATAAATCAACTATAGTATTTTATTTCCTCATTTAGATAATGACTGTGAAGTGTTTGGTGGATATTTAGCGTCACGATGTGTCGAGTCGGTTTTGTTATAAGTATAAGGGTGGGTGTGGGGTATGTGGCCGTAACTGTCGTTCGTTGTAAATCACGAACGTAAGTGTCGCCTAGACGCTGCTTAAACCATCTTTAGATGATAAAAGGCCAGTAGTAGTAGGGGTGTGTGGTACCTGGTGCGCAGGAAAGGCATGGCGACTCCTGCGACGGTGGCGACGAGCAGCAGCGCCAGCTGCAGCAGCGTGAGCGCCACGTTCAGCAGCTTCACCAGCAGCAGGCGGGGGGGCAGCGCGCCCGCGCCGCCGGACTCGCCCCCGCCACCCCCTCCGCCGCCGCCACCACCCCCGCCAGCCATCCACTGCTCGAGCTTACTGATCTGTGTCACACAATATCCAATATATAAAATTCTCGTGTCGCGATGTTTGTAGTTAAACTCCTCCGAAACAGCTTGACCGATTCTCATGAAATTATATGTGCATATTGGGTATGTCTGAGAATCGGACTACATCTATTTTTCATCCCCCTAAATGTTAAGGGTAGTCCACCCCTAAATTATTTTTTTTATTTTTTTATTATCATCATCATCATCATCATCAGCCACAAGACGTCCACTGCTGAACATAGGCCTCCCCCAAAGATTTCCAGACCAACCTGTTGGAAGCGGCCTGCATCCAGCGACATCCTGCGACCTTTATCAGGTCGTCTGTCCACCTTGTAGGTGGACGTCCAACGCTGCGCTTGCTAGTACGTGGCCTCCATTCCATTATTATTATTCTCATTATTTTTTTATTATACAGCATTAAAAATACATACAACCCTAAATTTTTACCCTTTTATCACCAACCCCTATTTTTTAATAGCCGTTTTAGTAATTTAATCATTTTTGTAGAATCTTACTATGGATTTGATCATATAATGATCTTTAGCAAAGTTGTTGTGCATGAGCCCACGAAGGTTTCTGAGAGGGTACGATCAATTTTCGACAGATGGCGCCACTGTTAGGCTACTTTTATCCCGGAAAAAGCACATCACGCGGGCGGAGCCGCGAGGGACAGCTAGTAACATTATATTATACTAATGTTCATATCGAGAGTTAAGGTTCGAAGGACCAAAAACAAATATGAGAGTCCAAAACGATAAAAAAGAGATTAGTCGATGTGTGGATGAGTCCTAGGTCTTCGTGGCTTCGCGTGTGAGTAGCCAACTGTGATACAAGCCACCGCGAGTTCGATTCGTGTGCGGAAAAAACAAATATTTATGTGAACCGCAAATACTAATTGTTTCAGATATGAGTGTAAGTCACTCGTGGTTCCTAACACCTACAAAACTAATTTGTATTAGGACAATGTATTTCACTGTTGGGTGTATTTAATTGTAAAGTAATAAGGTATTAAAATATGCTTCGTACATATCATAACTGCGTACGATGTTATTAAATAATCAGATCATCCGAACCTACACTTTACAAATGCCTGGCGCCCAACATTTCGTAATTGTTGCTTGGCAAAATAAATGCATACATTAAACATATTGATTTTACACAAAAACGTTTATAGCCAATAGGAACCAAGGAAATTAGGAAAGACCAGAAAGTTGTGGTTACGATCAACTCACTTTTGTTTGACAGAGATCGAGTGCCTCGTGTATATCTCGTATTCGTTCTTCACTCTGATATTGGACTTTTTCTTCGACATCTGTCAAGGCTTGCTTCAAATTTTCCACCTGAAAATATACTCTTTGAGTCGTTATTTTTTTCAATACATTGTTTTCTTATTAGCAGAGTTCGTTAAACGACCATTTAGTTCACCTATGATGATATCTACCGCCCATAAACAATCACAATGCGTTAAGAATCATAGATGCGGTACTGTTATTAAAAGAGAGTTAATTAAACTAAGGGACTCAGAAGAGAATGGTGGACTGGATTTAGACCTCCGGATAATGTCCGGATATCCTACCTACCTACCTATTGTGCCTACGGGGCAAGCGAAAAGAGGGCAAGTAAGGACATTTTAATATAATTTAGTAGATCTTTTGCTACTTTATCTTTACATAATATAAAATGAAGTCGCTTCCGCCGTCTGTTCGCTTGGATCTTTTAAACTATTCAACGGATTTTAATGCAGTTTTCAGCAATAGATAGAGTGATTTATGGGGAAGGTTTATATGTATATCACGCTTTGACCCGTGGAAGCAGGGCAGTAACATGGAGGTGAAACCGCGAGGGACAGCTAGTATTTAATAATTTTAATAATCCTTCTATAATTATCTTAATAGTAGTAATATATAGATATTTAAAAATGATGTCTGCATGACCTTTATAGAATTGTAAACTATGCATTTGATCATGTGATGATATTTAGCAAAGTTGTTGTGCATGAGCCCACGAAGGTTTCTGAGTTGGTACGATCAATTCTCGACAGATGGCGCCCCTGTCATTTGTGTAATGTCTTTCCTTCAAACTTATTTTAGTTGGTGGCATAGCAACGCACTCAGGGTACAGCTAGTATTTTATATAGTTTTACCTCATTCTGGTGTAGTTCAGTGAGATCATTGATTTGTTCCTCCAACCGTTCCGTCTTGAACCGTTCCTCCTGCAGCGCGGCCGACAGGAACGACACCTCTTGTGACAGGTTCTATAACACACACACACACACACACATACAATACAATACAATACAAAAACTCTTTATTGTATAACCAATATTTGAGTGGTAGAGCCACCCTGTAGACAGTTTTGTCTACAGTATGAATGGGCTGGCTCGTCCGGGTCGTTACCACTGTCTCACAGGAAACCGACGTAAAGTAGCGGCTTGCTGCTGCGTTTCGTACGGTGAGTGAGATATCCGGAAGCCCAAATCCGTTCCCCTTCCCATTCCCTAATTTTCCCTTTCCTTTAAGGTCGGCAACGCGCCCATGATTCTTCTGGAGGTGGGCGTACATGGGCGGCGGAGATCACTTACCATCAGGTGACCCACTTGCTCGTTTGCTATGCTATAAAAAAAAACAATAATCACATAAAGTTATTTAGCATAGGACTACTTATGACATAATATAAAAAAATTATATTATTTCGCCTCATTGGTTTAGTGGTAGTGCACTGCTGGGAGAGAGAGAGCTGAGAAGAGAGCTCCTGAGTTCGATTACCAGGTCGGGCAAGCACAATGTATTTCCCAGAGAGTTTAAAGAGTCAAATTAATATGAGTTGTCTACATTAATTTGTGCCTGATACCGTGATAAGCTCGCCACCTATCAAATTATGGGACGGAAATAAGGCCGGCAAGCCGTACATCGTACTGGAATGTATTAATACAAAAAAAATTAAAAGCCCTGGAAATCGGTCACATCCAGGATCCATTGTCCTTGTTATATCTCACAAACTTATCATTAACACAACAGTACTAAGCCATAAATAGGAAAAAATACAAACATAGCGAAAACCATACGGAGAACACTAATAACTTGTATTGAGAATCTTTGAGAGAAAACTTTGAGACAGGCAGACGCGCAAACCGCGCCTTGTCACGTGTAGTAAAAAAGAAAGTTAGCGGCATACATTCTTATAAACTTAATTAATTAAATAAATTAACTTAATTTTTGTTATCCGAGCACGGCAAAGTAACTGCACTACACCTGATGGTAAGCGTAATGCAGTCTAAAAAACTAGCGACCACCGACAAACAATAAGTTTATCGGTGGTCACCAGAATCATGCCGGCCTGTATAAATGCTTCTTCCCTCTCCGAAGAAGGAAGAAGCGAATCGAGGGACCTGCGACAGGACAGACGTATGGCCACTGCAAGGATGGATACAAGGATGTACCTCTATACTTGCCCCAACCAACCATCAAGTTCTGACGCAAGCCTGTTGCGAAAACATTTACCGGCCGATTCTGGAACGCGTTCCACACAAGGTGTGTGGATCACTATCGCTGGTTTTATCACCATGTGTACGGTGGTCGCTATCCAGGCGGAAATAAATCCGACCACCAATGATTAGCTAAACACTACTTCGTCGCTTTCTAGCATTTTTAAAAATCACGTTTACAGAGGAAGAAAAAAGAGTGTTCAACTAATCAACGCCAGAGTAACGTTTATAAGTAAGGCACGTAATATACAGGGTGATGAAATAAGTGCAAATACCTTGAGCGCGTCGATTTTCTCCGACAGCCGTTCGTATTCCTCCCTCCGATCGCGCAGCTCGTTCAATATGGGCTTTATCGTGAACGTTGTCTCGGAAATGTTGTTCGTACCGGGTTGTGGCGGATACCTGAATGAACCGAAAACCAATTTTAACCGACTTCAAAAAAGGAGTACTTGTTATGTATGTAAATTGTTGTCTCCGTCAATTTTTTATTTATTTCTATTTTATTGTACAGGAATAGTAACAGCTCTTTACATATTGAACTTAAATTTAGAAAAAAGAATTAGGCAGCCAATAACAACTATCCTAGTTTTACAACAATCTGAAACAGTATGTACGAGCGGAATAACAAAACACAAACCTACTCTTAAAATCTCTTAAATATACTTACGTATACTTAACTAAGGAAGTCATTATAACAAGTAATCCTGTATACAATACTAACATTAATTGCGGTTTGTACATCCTGCGGTTCTACAACAAGTAGCTTGGTGCATAAAATTTTTGAGTGGTAGAGTTGTAGACAGTCAGTTTTGTTGATGAATGGGTCGGCTCGACCGGGTCGTTACCACTGACTAACAGAAAACCAACGTAAAGTAGCTTGCTTCTGCGTTTCGTATGGTGAGATATCCGGAGCCCAAATCCCACTCCCCTTCCCAATGCCTTAATTATCCCGTCCTTATAAGGTTGTCAACGCGCCTATGATTCATTTAGTATTGTAGGCGTACATAGGCGGTGGAGATCACTTACCATCAGGTGACCTACTTGCTCGTTTGCCGGTCTATGCTATAAAAAAAGGGCATAACAAAAACTTAAATGCTGCACTGCAAAATTTATACACTATGCAGGCAGACAATTCACGTTTTAACACACCTATCACGAAAATCTGTCCTGAATTACATTGAATAAAGAATTATTCTTGTATAATACACAAGACATATATTACACTACATTACATGTATTACAATTATTATTCTATATTGTAGGCCAAAAATATGTGAACATAGAAAAGGGACATAGTTATTTTTTTTACACAAATTATAACAACTATTTGGTTAAAATTAATCGATAAAATTATAATAAACACGTGCAACCACCACAGACTTGATGACTAAAGTTAGGCGAATGATGTAATCAAAAAACACAATGACGTCACAAAATGTGTTTACTAATGAAGTATTGCCGCTAATGTTGTGCGGTATCTAATCGTTTGTGTAATTTAAACAGTTAAATTTAATTCTTCTATGTAGCCATGAACTCATTATGTGTAACATAAGTTCGCGCCTGTAGACCCGAACAGGTAAGCAGAGGTGCAACTAATGCAGTAATCGGTCCGCCGACCTTAATTCCGTGAATTATGGCGCGCCTGGGTTGGTACCACCGCTTTGTCTATTTCTGCCGTCAATCAATAGTGTGTAAGCACTGTTGTATTTCGGCTTGGCATTGAAGCCAATGAAATTAAAGCCAATGAGACTTAATAACCTATGCCTCGGGGTGACGGACGCAATCTAGTGTTATGCAGTGCTTTGTAATTCAAAGTTCTGTGTGTTGCTGTATCTGTTAATGGGCAGTCAGGGCGCTTGCCATAAGGCGAGCGAACTGCTGATTTCGTCATTCAATTTAATAAAAAAAACAATAGGATCAAAAAGTCAAAACTATCCCAATCTGGGATTTGAAAGCAGTAACATTTTCGCTGCCATTTGCCACTAAACCAAAGGGACAATTACACTTTTCCATTAATATTATAATGTTCTAACAGGACAATCATACCCTAGGGATGCTTGTTTTAATAACGGTAAGTAATGTTTTAAATACAAATTATAACTGTTTTAAAAGTGGGTAGGTTGCTTAAGTACATTTCTAGTACAAGGCTGGCAATTATAGTTTAATAACTAAATATATTTACAAAATGAATATTAATAAATGGTGTTTATACTAATACTAGCTTTTCCCCGCAGCATGACTTACGTAATTAGATTTATTAAGACTGTGTGTGTAATAAGTTCGCCCGTTTCTTTTCTTAACCAAAAGACAAGACTTTTGACAAAACGACTTAAATTTTACAAATGTTTTATTGAACCTTATGGCACTGTGTAAGATTCTTCTACGTGCGTCACGTGCTAACATATGTAGAGGATCACCATACAGGTGTTACAGAAAAATGATGTAAAATCTTATTCTTGGACCTGCCCTCATCACACTGGCACCGGAAACGGCACAACAAAAATTATAGTCAGGGTTCCCTGGGCCATTTTTCCACTTGATTACTATCAAGCTAATTTTCCGTGAGTAGCTTCGTTTCGATGAGACGCCCAACAATTCCCTATGCGACAATCCTCTATTGTGGTAGCTAACAGAGGTAGCAAGGGTAGAATATTTCGATTTGATGATACTCAAAAATTTATTATTTTATTTGTAGGACAATATGACTGTTAAATTATATAAATATTAACTAAGTAAAAACAAAAAAATCAGCTGGTTAGTAATCATTTTTTATGACCTCGTTATCGATACCTATTGGAAGCCCCTCCTTCCAATAGGTATGAATGGCTCAGGGATCGCTGACCATTATACATGTAACAGAAAGATTCTAATTTTACAAATAGCTGCCTGCCTCTGGGGAGAACACACCCAGACCCGAAACAAATATTAGTGGAACACACAAACAGTTGTCTCGGTGCGGCAATCGAACCTGCGGCTTCTCGCCCACTGTATTACCGAGGTTCAAATCCTATCTCTCAAGTTGGATCAACATGCACACAGTTTGCAAAATTTGATTAAAATCGGTACAGTAGTTTAGGAGTTCATCGCGGACAAACAACGTGAAACGACATTTTTATATATAAAAATAAGATAGTAGTTAAGTAGTAGTAGTTTTGAGTAGTAGAGCCACTCTGTAGACAGTTTTGTCTATAGCATGAATGGGCTGGCTCGACCGGGTCGTTACCACTGTCTTACAGAAAACCGACGTAAAGTAGCGGCTTGCTGCTGCATTTCGTACGGTGAGTGAGATATCCGGAAGCCCAAATCCCCTCCCCTTTCCAATTCCTAATTATCCCTTTCCTTTAAGGTCGGCAAATGATCCTTCTGGTGATGGGTGTACATGGGCGGTGGAGATCACTTACCATCAGGTGATCCACTTGCTCGTTTGCCGGCCTATGCTATAAATAAATTTGAAGAAAACAATGTATTTTATTGTAAAAAAAAGCGTGGGGTGCATGGTATCAATTGTTATAATTATTGTATTGACAGATATGAGTAGAAGGATTATCATTAAGATAAAATATCTAAATATAATATTGCATTGTCATCGGTCCTTGATAAGTATGCCAAATTTCAATTTAATCCGACGTTTTAAAGGAGGTCAAAATCACGTTCAAAGACAAGTTACAGACAAACCTACCAACCTACCAACATACAAACATACCAACATACCAACATACATACGTCTGAAGCTAATAAAAGCGTGTTAAAAAAAAGAGTGTTAAAAAGAGATAAGATTATACTCACGGCGCGCCTTCACTAGTGACCGAGGAGCTGGGCGACGCGTCGGGCGAGTATTTGGGCGCGGGCGAGGTCGCGGCGCGCGGCAGTGTCGAGCCGCGAGGAGCTCCCGCCTCGCCCGTCTCCGACGCGCGCGATCCTTCCGACGACGCGTTCGCTGCCGTTGTATGCACTCTCAATACACATATACGACCGACTCAGGGTAAATACACACATTTTCGGCCCTACTTACAAACGTTATTTTAACTATTCATTAGTTAAACATTGGCATTCTCTATCAACGCGATTTATGACTCTTCATAAATCGCACTACCGCATAACTTTCTACCCTCTGGTAGAAAGAGACTAAAGCAGTATTAGTACTTGCTTACGCAAAAAGGAACCAACCCACACAGCAAGGTAAAATAGAGATATTTTATTTATTTTGTTTTTAAAAAATCAATAATTTAAACTAATTTTATCTCGTAGTTTTTTTGGAAAATCGTGCATAAAATATATTCTATGTACGATTTTGCAAAAAATACGGTATTGAAACTAATTTAAATTAAATAATTTAGCAAAACAAAATCAGGATCTCCATTTAACCTTGCTGTGGGTTGGTTTCTTTTTGCATAAGTAGGAAAATTTTAACTAAGCAGTGCTAATATAGTTTATAATTAAGGCCGTAAATGTCATATATAGATAGAAAAGGGAATTAAACGAAATAATAATAAATTAAATGTATAGTATTCCTCCTCACAAATACGTGGACATGCAGTGCGCGACCGGTACAATATCTTTTAAAAGATAACTAACTATTGGAATGTAATATACGTTTTAATTCATGTATACCTAACACATCATTAGTAGAGAAGGCCCGTGCCCAATAGTGGGATAGAACATAGGTCTGATACAGTTATATATAATTTTAAGTTAAACTTTAATGGAAGCTGAAAATTGCGCATACCAAACATTTTCGCTTTTACCAATTATATCAAACTTAAAGCTCACACAAATCTATATAGGATGAACCATTACAAAGAATCCACGATACTTTAAAAATCTGTCCATAAATAGTAATCCCATGAAAAAAAAATTGTATTGCTTACTCAAGGAGAATTTTGCAGGTAACTCATTACTAAGAATATTTAATGTGGTTATTTCGAACAAACAACGACTGTATATTAACAGCAAATTATTTCGCAAAAATAAAAAAAACTTTTTTTTTAAGTATTCAATTGATGACAAAAACATTGCATATCAAGTTTGTTTTGTAAATCAATAAGAATTATTTATGTATAATGAAAATTAGGTAGGAAATATGAGAGATAGATCAATTTATTTTTGCACGTCTTTCTATGTGTGCGAATCTTGTAAATATGTAGTTGTGACTGGTGTAACAGTTACAATTCAGCCATCAGCCTATTCATTATATCAATAATGATAAGCTCAATTACCTCCTCCCTTTCCCGAACTCTTAATAAACCCCCTCCCTTAAAGGTAACGCGTCCATAATTTTCTTATTATGGATATTTGGACGATGGATATCACTTACTTTCCTTAGCGTCACGTGCCCCATTTGCTTGTGTGCCGGTCTATGCTATTAACAAAACACACACATGACACTGACTCAGTACACGCACACGTAGCAAGACATGCAAGAATGAGTTGAATCACCATCATCTTTAATAAGTAGGTAGCAAATAAAACAAACTAAAACTGAAATAATAATGCGTGAAAGATGTGACAAAAAGCAAAATAATCCGAGTGAATAAATAATAGCTAATATTAAATAATAGCTAAATAATCCCAAGTCCGACATAATGTTAACTTATTAAAGTCGATATATGAGAAATATATGATACATTTAAGTGCATTATGATGCTAAAACATGATATATTTGGCCGGATAATGATAACGCTAAATAAATTAAGGGGTTATATACAGTTAGAAATTTCAAAGAAACGATTTTTATTTTATTTTATTTTCTTAATGTACATATGTTTAAGAATACACACAGAAAATTTCATATCGTTCCGGTGAATATTTTCGAAGTTACACGCAAATTTGAAAAGGCGTTTCAAAGTGCTTGAAAACTTACCAAAGCTTCAAAGCGCTTACCTGTCCCTTTACACTGTCCCTTTTATGCACTTGCCTATTGTAAATGTTCTCGTCTAATGTATTTAGATGCGTAAAGCAACAGTGTGTTATTGTTTTTTTTATAGCTGAAAGGTAAATTTTTATTTTTCTCTCCCCAAACTGGAAAATATTTAGTGCTATTCAAACTTTAAACGCGTTTTTCTCAAAATGGTGTTTTCAAAGTCGGTGACCAACATTACTCGAAAACGGCTTAACCGATTAGTCTCAAATTTTAACACGAGCTTCTTAAATATATTTTTTAGTAATTAATCGAAGATTTTTTCTCACAGATAAATATTTTATTTTTAATAAGCAATTTAAGGTCGAAATTTTGGTCAAAAATTGATATTTTTTATTGAGAAGCCGTCATTTTGCCAAAAAAAATTATTTTGCTTATTCCTTCGATTAATTACTAGATTTAACATTACTTTAACGAAATCTGTTTGTTTTTTTAATTTCAAAGGATCCAGTTCAGAGATATAGTGGTCACCGCAAAACGTCTTTTTTGAGAGGAGCTCCCGGAGATCAGCTGTAGCTCCTTTCCAAATAAATATTTTTACTAATACTAAGTCTTAAAATACAGTTAAAAGATACCATAATATGTGTACAAATTTTTAGATCAATAAGTTTAAAAGTTTTCTCAGAAAAAAATCTGGAAAATTCGCTTTTTTTCGGCCTTCTAACTGTATATAACCCCTTAATGCACCTTTAGATGTACTTAATCGAATAATCACATTTCATATATAGCGACATAACTATAATACAAAATGAATAAATATTACATTTAGCCGTATAATTGCAGCGTATTTACCTCTCAGTTCCGCGTGTGGTGGGGCTGGCGTGCAAGAACGAGACGGAATGATAAGCGAACACAATTCATGTTTATTTGCGTATTAAACACAATATGATACATAATTATGTTGAAGCTTGATGGCTAGCGGAGTAACTAAGCTTACTAAGTATTAACTAATATCCTTCAGCTGAGAATATACAGGTGTTACACAAAAGAGAATCAAAACACACATGGGCGCCGGCAGCAGGGTGCAAAGGGGGTGCACTTGCACCCCCCTGTCAGGGCGCAGCAGGGATTCCCCGAGCAATAAGGCCAACCATTGCATCGACTACAGAGATTAAATATGCTTTCGATTAGCGAAACATATTCGATCAAATACCCGCGCGATCTGAATTTGACATTACATTTATTAACATAATACATATTAGATAGGGAGCCCTAGAGTAGCTGATCCACTTGACTACTATCAAGCTCATTTTCCGTGAGTAGCTTCGTTTCGATGAGACGCCCAACAATTCCCTATGCGAAAATTCTCTACTGTGGTAGCTAACAGAGGTAGCAAGGATTAAATATGTCGATTTGATGAGTCCCAAAAATTTATTACTAACAGGTTATTTTTTTGTTTAATCTGATGATAATTATCTAAATTATTCGAAAAGATATTTGTCCTACAAAATGTATGGTTTGATCAAAGAGTCCCCCCCTTCCAACATGTATCGATAACGAGGTCATCAAAAATGATTACTAACCAGCTGCTTTTTTTTTTGTTACTTACTTAATATGTATATAATTCAACAGTCATATTGTCCTACAAATTGCGTGGTACGTTATCCCGGTCCTACGCTCAGAAATTGTTAATACCACAAGACCATTTTTCTCATTACTAACTGTAGGACAAAAGTATTACATAATAGGTTAGTGTGTTCTCTATCCAAATCAAACAATGTCCTACAAGAAAACAGGTATGTATCACTAGTCCGACAAGAATTGTAATTTTTTCATTTTCCTATTTGTAACATAAGAGACAGTGAAAACACCTTTTTTTAAATAACTTATTTTTTTTGTAAACTAGTACAACAATTAAGTAAATAAATACAGTAGCTACAAAAATGTATTATTTATTTAAAATTTATTATGTATTTACATATAAAAAAAACAATGGCTTGCAACTCCGGGAGAGCCGGCAGAAGTGAAACTTAAACATTAACGTTGTGCATTTTTGAATATTTTGGAATGAAGAGGGAATAATTTCACACGAATTGCTTTATTTATCAGCATAAAAGTACTATCATTTACATATGTGATTAAACACAATACTCATTTATTGCGCTATCGTACACAAAAATATCAATTTATATTACATAACAAAGTCCGGTCAAAGTCCTGTCAAAGTCCGGTTAAAGTCCGGTCATAGTCCGGTTAAAGTCCGGTCATAGTCCGGTCAAAGTCCAATCAAAGTCCGGTCAAAGTACACACTATCGTAGAAAAAAATGACAATTTAAATTACAGTACCTGGGCGACCGAGCTCTGCTCGGGTGAAAAAAAAAAAGTAGTATTATTATTCGCCAATAGATGTCAGGAATTAAGTCTAACCTCAAAGCAAACACTCATTGACTTCGTGTTACTTAACAACGCCATCTGCTGTTGTGCTCACAAAAAAGTAGTATTATTATTTGCCAATAGATGTCAGGAAGAGTCATATTTTTCTTCCAAGTTTATGTTTAAGTTTATAATATATATATATATATATATATATATTATATATATATATATATATATATATATAATATGACTGTTAAATTATATGAATATTAACTAAGTAAAAACAAAAAATCCGCTGGTTAGGTATCGATAACGAGGTCATAAAAAATGATTTGAATATTGTCCCACAAATAAAATAATAAATTTTTGAGTATCATCAAGTACCTCTGTTAGCTACCACAATAGAGAATTTTCGCATAGGGAATTGTTCGGCGTCTCATCGAAACGAAGCTACTCACGGAAAATTAGCTTGATAGTAATCAAGTGGATCAGCTGGCCCAGGGACTCCGGACCAGTACCTTGTATGCCAGAAGATAATTCTTCAAAAGATGGACTTTGGGGACCATCAAACCAGTAATATTCATATTTATCATCAATTATTGCCCATCCGAAATAATTACATACATGTTGGAAGGGGGGGACTCTATGATCAAACCATAAATTTTGTAGGACAAATATTTTTTCCAATAATTTAGATAATTATCTTAAGATTTAACAAAAAAATAACCTGTTAGTAATAAATTTTTGAGACTCATCAAATCGACATATTTAATCCTTGCTACCTCTGTTAGCTACCACAGTAGAGAATTTTCGCATAGGAAATTGTGGGGCGTCTCATCGAAACGAAGCTATTTACGAAGATTCAGCTTGATAGTAATTATTTTTACATCAAGGATCTGTACTACTACTTTTGAGCGTAGGACCGGGATAACGTACCACGCAATTTGTAGGACAATATGACTGTTGAATTATATACATATTAAGTAAGTAACAAAAAAAAAAGCAGCTGGTTAGTAATCATTTTTGATGACCTCGTTATCGATACATGTTGGAAGGGGGGGACTCTTTGATCAAACCATACATTTTGTAGGACAAATATCTTTTCGAATAATTTAGATAATTATCATCAGATTTAACAAAAAAATAACCTGTTAGTAATAAATTTTTGGGACTCATCAAATCGACATATTTAATCCTTGCTACCTCTGTTAGCTACCACAGTAGAGAATTTTCGCATAGGGAATTGTTGGGCGTCTCATCGAAACGAAGCTACTCACGGAAAATGAGCTTGATAGTAGTCAAGTGGATCAGCTACTCTAGGGCTCCCTATCTATATACATGTATAATTCTATATTTTATATTAGTTATTAGTATAATGTGTATATGCAGATGCACCTCCCTGAAAGTAATCCTGGCGGCGCCCATGAAAACACATTATAATGTACGAATGATTATTTGTAAACTGTAACATACTTGTGAAATAAGAAACTTGCATTTCGTATTTGTTATGACCCGAAACAAACAAACATGGTAAGCAAAATAAAATCAGTATCTCAATTTTTACTTGATGTGGGTTGAAATCTTATTGCTTATTTGCATCCAAATATGCAGTGTATTTGCAACTACGTATTAAAGAACTACAAATGGTATTTGAAATATAATACAGATGTATAAAAGAATAACAAGTAAAACTTTTCACTCTGTGGTGATGTCTTGAATGAATAAATGTTATGGAAATGTGCTCCCATTAGTAGGAGCGTGATATACATATAAACCTTCCGGAATTAATTATCTCAATGATAGTGAAAACGGCATCTAAATACGTTGCATAGAAGAAATATGGAGACAAACAGACAGACACAAAGATTATGAATTAATTATATACTTTGTATTGATAGCATGTTATTAGACCAATGAGGATTGAGGCTATATTATTTCTTCTTTGATATTATTAAATATCACTCCAAATAAACTCCTTTGAAAATCATGAAACAAAGCAACACAAACCTAAACAAGTGCACAGAACTATACAAACTAAAACAGAAATAAAATCGTATTTACATTTTGTCCGGCATCTCTTGCACTTTTTAAACAACATCACATAGATAACCGCACAGTAGTTAGGTAACCATTGCGTCACGTATACGCACTGCGCTTAAATCTTCCAAACCGATACATTGAATCTCAGATAACACCATATAGATATAGATCTACATTATCGACGAGCAATGTATACGTATTTTTGACGTACGATCGCGTATACTACCGAACGCGAGCGTTCACTGCGATCGAAAGATTATTTATGATAGTTTCATGCGGAAACGTCTGAGTCATGATAATAGGGGGGAAATTCATAGTTAACGCTGTCGGTGATGTAGAACAGCGTATTATGATATGAGCATCGTGGTTATAAATTATACTCGAGTTACGTTTATAAAAACACTAGCGACCCGCGCCGGCTTTGGACGGGTAAAAATATTACGACATCACATTACAAATCATTGTTTTTTTCGACTTTTCTGTACTATAATAGGTATGTATTATATACCTTCCTCATGAAACACTATCTATTGCTGAAAACTGCGTTAAAATCCGTTGAATAGTTTAAAAGATCTAAGCGAACAGACAGCGGAAGCTACTTCATTTTATACTATGTAAAGATTTATGTTTGTGTGATCATTGTTTAAAATTTAATTATCGTAGTAAAGTCACACGATAATGTTATTTTCCTTGACATTATAATGACAAACAACTATGTGAATATACATTCGGATGGTGTTTCAAACATTGTGATGTTATTTATTTAATTCCTTGTTTCTTTTCGGATTCGGATTTGGGCCTCCGGATATCTCATTCACCGTACGAAACGCAGCAGGAAGCCGCTACTTTACGGTTTTCTTGTTTTCTGTGAAATAGAGGCAACGACCCGGTCGAGCCGACTCATTCGTACTGTAGACAAAACTATCTACAGCATGGCTTTACCACTCAATATACAAATATACACTATAAAAATAATATTAGTAGAATATTTATGTAGGTATTTGAAACGATAATATATCACACACGACGGACGGCAAACGTGTCTTGAGGATTGGCGCACACCGACCGAAATGAAGCGAACAGATTTCTTTACAAGCTTGTTTATTCGCTTTGGAGCACGGCATTGTCTGAAATGCCTCATGAGCAGATATTTCCCTCGTATATTTACGTCGCAGCTTATGCATATATGACAATTTTGATTACAATGATTTGATGCGGTAAATATTAAGTACTGACACAACACTCAATACTAAATACAATACCGTCTACAAATGTTGGCTGGCGATTGGTTAACCATATCCCATATATGTTATTATTGTACTGGCAATTTTAATTGCTATAATTAAAATTATAGCAATTAATATAGCCTGTTTAAGTGATCCGATGTTGCAGGAAGTGGAAAATCCGTTACGAGGCAGATTCGATTTACTCTCTCTATCTCCTTCTAAAGTACTAACTAGCTTACTTCTTTGTAAGAATTAAACTTCTGGCTCTGGAAGCCAACGCAATTTTTGTTTCGCTATTTTGAAATTTTTAAATTAAAAAAATTATAAATTTTAAAAAATATCTTCGCATCGTTCCATTGGCGTCTGCGCTGACCCTAAACGTTTCAAATCGTTTATCTGCGACAGTAGTTATCTCTGACATAACATGACCGTGAAAAACACGACGCGACGTTCGCCTACGATTACAATTTTCCTTTATAGCATAGGCCGGCAAACGAGCAAGTGAGTCACCTAATGGTTAATGATCTCTACCCATATACGCTCACTATACCTGAAGAATCACGACCTTAAAGGAAAAGGAACATTAAGGGATTGGGAAAGGGAGGGGGAATAGGGTCGCCGGATAGCGTTTTAATAATATGTAATGATTTACATATTCCGCAAAATGTTCATACATTTTGCGGATTCACACACGTTAATCATATTTATTATGGCGTTAACGACAGTGTTCATTATCTTATTGCCACCACATGTTAGTCAATTTGATATTATTTGCTGTTGCCTAAGTTTAGCATATTAGTATGTAACTGGATATTTTATTAATTACTAAAATAACGTACAATTGTATATTCAAATTGATGATAAACCCAAAATAAACCAAATTGAAAACAATGAAAATGTGATGTGGATATGAATGTTTTTAGATGAAACAAAACACGCTTTATAAATAAAACAGTCTAATTAAGAAGTAGACTAGGAATAGATAATTACTATAACAGTATCACCAACCCTACAGAATTAAAAAGAATTCTGTAGAACTAAATGAAATGTTACTAGCCTAAAATATCTTCTACAGCACATTGACTACCGTTTACCATGACAGAAAACTTATATACGATTTCTAAATTTTATTAAACTTTATAAACTACTTTACTACTACTTACATACAGGATGTAAAGGGAACAATTACAGACCAATTACCAGAAAAAAATCACAAAATAATTCTAAATATTTTTTTAATCTTTCATGAAAAACCTTGTTTGTACCAATAAATACAAAGACGTTTTATTTAAATAATAATTATTTTAATTTTTCTTAATAGCGCGATGTAAAGCGAATAAATAATTAGGTGACGCTCGGGATCATCTGTGATGCATCGTGCGCGGCTCATTGATCCATTATTTTGTATTTGTACGCTTTACATTGCGGTTTTACGTTTCCAAAATGACAAGTAAACAGCCAATTAATAGCGTTTGAATTAAAGTAGTGTTTAATACTGATTCACCATCGGCAGTGATCCCCTTACATCCTAAATGTAAATATGCCTAAACTAACAACAGATGTAGGTGAAATCTCAATTAAAACCAAGTTACAATGACCTATGCGTAATGATGTTTTAGGTAAGATATAACTCAATATAATTTGGTTAGTAAATGAAATCAAAACGTTAGAGACAGGATGCATCTACCGTATATTTATACTCACAAGGACCCGTGTTCTCTGTGACAAAATACATATGTATTACAATATGAACATGAATATTTATATGTAACTCACATATCGCTATAGCTAGTATACTTTACATACATATTTTCTAGATGTAGAAGTATTGGAAATTAAACCTAAAATTTGATACGATATATGGTCATTTTAAAGATTGTTTAAATTGTAAAATGGGTATCGGACATAATGATTTTTGGCTTGAATATAAAATTAAGATCAGCCCCTGAATATAAAGCGAAATTAAGTAGATTCATCATCATCATCATCATCTCAGCTTATTGCCGTCGACTGTTGGACGTAAGCCTCGCCAAGTAAGCGCCAACCATCCCGGTCTTAACGGTCTTTGAGTAGATTACGTAATTACAAATATAAAGTGTATGGACCGACCGGCAAGCTGTGCGATGTTGTCTGCTGACCCGAATCGGTTGGAGCGCGTGAAGATGTGAGCGATCTCACGCGGCGCCGCCATCACGCTGCCGCCGAAACCGGTGATGCCATCACGAATGTTGCCGCCCACGTTCCTGGCAAAAAACAAAATAACAATAAATAAATACACTCAACAGTCACACATATAATCCTGACCCCACACTAAGTTAACCTGCATCGTGGGTAAAAGGAACTTTTCGCATTTTCGCGCAAAGGACGCATCACGTTAAAAAATAATACAATTCAAATTATCCAGAGTCTCTCACTCTTTCTTTCTGCCTTGCGTTATCCTGGCTTAGTGCCAGGGTCGCCTTATACTTGCCATAATTGATTTGACGGAGTTAGGTATCAGGTGGGGTGACCAACCGTCTGACCCCCACAATCCGCAATCGCGGGAACCTAGTTTCGCCATTGCCTTGAGCGTTAACCAGCAGAGTGTACCACGTGCAGGTGAGGTTGGCTTTAGACTTAAGATATTGATGGCCCATTTACACTCCAAGGCTCCAACCCCACTACCCTTCCCAATCATTATTCCTTTCCTTTAAAGTCGGCTACATATTTATGATTCCTTCATGTATTATGCATGGAGATCACTTACCATCAGGTGATCCATTAGCAGGTGTGTTGGCCTTTACTCGGCCCGGGTATTCACGGTATAAGAAAATGTTGTCTCGTTTTCTCCTGCTATCTCTATTATATCTCTTTTTCAGCCGTGGGATATATGTAAAGGTTTGTTTTTATTGAGATACTTTTACACTATTTGAGATTAAAATTTATGAATATTTTTAAATGTCAGGGATTGTATGTGAAATGATTTTAGATGTATCTTTCAACATGTTCGAATGTGATTTCAACGGGTCTGGGTGTTGTGAGATCGAAAGTCTCTCGTATTTTATGATATCCACGACACAAGACTCGTATCTTAATATGGGGTCAGGACAGTGTGTGATTGTTGGGTGTATTACTTAATTACTATTTAATACATACTGGTAGTTAAAAATGAACTCACTTCAATCCTTGTCCCATGCCTCGTAACACTTTTTGTGGTTGTCTGTGAGCTTGCCCGCTGGTCCCGTGTTGCTATAACAAAAAAATATTTTACATAATAGTGCTGCCACACTGGTGTTATAAAATATTTACTAAAATTTTCTAACATTAAACATTTACTAACATTATCTAACATTATTTAACATTGTGATAAAATGTATCAATTTTTTGTTAACAATGTTTAATAATGTTTTGTAAACATTTTATAACATTTTATAACAGCGGTATGGCAGCACCATAACAATCAAAAAGTCACGATTCGATAGGAAAGATAATTTCTAGTGTATATTTATCAAATAAAAATAATAATGCCACATTATATAGCCAAATGCTATGATGAATAAATACATAAAAGTGCTAGAGGTCGCTCGCTTAATGGTAACCGCCACGCCCATAAACAAAAGCAACACAGAACTTTGAGTTATTAACCACTGCTTGGTGTTGAACTTGCGACATGACTGGCGGATGACCGATGCAGGCACAGTAATACAAGGATGTACCCCTATACCCGCCCCAACCAACCATCAAGTCATGTCGCAAGCAGCTCGGGAGAACCGGATATACACTAGCTGATCCTGGAACGCGATCCACACAAGTGTGGATCACTGTGGCAGGTTTTAACACCATGTGTATGGTGGTCGCCATTGGGGCGGATATGAATATCCTAACACCAGCAAATTGTATCTGTATAACCACTTGTATGTGTATAACGTGTTCTTATAACAAACCTCCCAGCTCTTGATCCGTTTGTTGTACCCTTCGAGTTTCTTCTGTAACTGCGCGATACACAACGCGCTCTTCTGGTTTTTCTTCTCGAACACCGCTTTGATGCGTTGCAGTTGTGTTTTATCTGCATTCGCAGCCAGTTTCAGGTACTCGTTTACGTTGTCTAGAAATATAATAAAAAATAACTACAGAAGATAGTTTTTGAGTGGTCTCTACCACTTTAGACAGTTTTGTCTACAGCATGAATGGGCCGGCTCGATCGGGTCGTTTCTCAAAACATAAATGACATTATAAACATAACTGTTATTTTGATTCTCGTTTTTTTATTTTTGTATGGAAAATGAAAATAAGGACTAAAAAAAATTGAGCAAATCTTACAAAATCATTGATAGTTTCATGAATTGTGTGCATAAATAGACCCAAAATCATTTTCATATCTAGGGCAACAAAACCACTGTAGACCAGTGTAATCTATAGTAACTAAGTAATTTGATGATATAAGCCCAGTTTAAAGTAATAATATGTTTTGAAGTGAAAATGTTCATGGGTATCTTATTGTAAAAAGCGCACACTGAGACCAGCAAGGAATTATTTAATTAAAATCATTGATATACAAAAAATAAACATTAATTTTTATTTAATGATTTTTAATTAAGGTTTTTTCGTATATCATTGATATACAAAAAATCATTAATTTTTTGTATATCAATGATTAAAATGAGTTAGTTAACAGACCGTCCCGTATGGTTTGCTCCAGTCGTATCAGATCTTTGGTGCGTTCGATCTTGGAGTTGAGATGCGCGATGGCGGCGAGCGCTTTCGATGACGTCACGTTCGCACCGTCACTCTCGTCTGATTACGTCATAATCAAAATAAAATAAAATCATTACATTAAAATCGGGGTAAAAAGTGCAGTGCAGTGCTTAGCACTATTTTGTAATTCAACAGCGTTATATTTCTCCTATTTGTGGGTAGGCATGACGTATGCCTTCAGACGAGCAATCAGCTCGGCTCGTCATTGTGGATATATGATACATTTACTGCTGAATCCAGACAGTGTTGAGCGTTCAGTTCTAACTAAAAAATTCGTAAAATGTTATTTATGTCGGACAATTAAGCTGTGGAATAGTTTGCCGGCACTCACGTTTCCTCCTTCCCACAATATAGGGTCGTTAGTATGATGTGTGAAGAAGCAACTTAGACAGGCCGGCACAATTCTGCCGACCTACATTACATCATCTGTCGTTGGTCCGACACTATTCTTGGATTGTGTTGCATTTACCATCAGGTGTACTTTGCTAAATCTGAATAAAATAAAATCTATTAACATACTCGATAACATTAAGAAATTTTATACATACCTTGATGCAAATAGTCGCCGTCCTGACCTGAAATGAAAGGCATAGAGAGATATAATTTTCAATATTGTAAGCATATTGAAATAAAACTAATTTAAACGGATTTTATTGCGTTTTTTTATTTTAATTTTGGTCCCTTTTTTGAGATGAGCATATTGAAATAAAACTAATTTAAACGGATTTTATCACGGTTTTTTTAATTTTAATTTTGGTCCCCTTTTTGAGAATTTTAGCGTTCCTCGTATGTTTTTCTTAGGTGAAATTAAGACACACGTAGGGATGAGATTATGATCACGGCATCTCTTCAAGAAATTTAATGACGTCACATATCTTGCCCGCTTGGTTTTCAGATCCTCCAAACGGCGTATTTTATTTGCAATTTCCAATCCGTACATACTGGTTTACATAATGATTTTTTACGTTTACGTATTTTTTTGTGTAACGCGTAATTGTAAGAAATCATTATATTATGAGCAAACTTTAGAATTTTGAATGCATGCCCAATAATAATAATAATAAATACTGAACGATATAAACTGTTTCTTCAATATCAAACGCTATGACAGATTGTATGAATTGATATACTGTGCTAAGTTATAAAGCCTGTGTATATGGAAGAAAAAAAGAAAATAATTTATTCGGCCTTTTTGAGACACACTAATACTAGGTGGCAAGTACCTCGTATGTGAGATGCCGTCTGGGTGTATCACCACTTTGTCTAAACACTGTCGTGTTGCAGTTCGAAAGACATTAAAGCCAGTCATATTACTGAATATGCCAGACATAATACGCCAAGTTTATGGGTTCTCATACAACAAAATAAAGAGTAAAGAAGCATTTATAAACGCCGTCATGACTCTGGTGACCACGGATAAACTCATTGTTTGTCGGTGGTCGCTGGTTTTTTGGACTACTGGCTACGCCTCGAAGGTTGTGATTACGGTTCATAAGTTACCTCTGTACGCCGGTGATCCATACTCGTCAGACGAGAGTCCGTACGAGACGTTGGGACTGTACACCGCGCCCGTGTAGTCGCCCGGACCCATAAGACCGCTCAGCATCTTCTTCTGTGGCGAGTCTTCTAAACTGTTACATATTTTTTAAATTCAATACAGTTTTATATGTTGTTTAGTTTAAAGACCTTGTGTCAAATAGTTGTGGTTGACTTTAGTCGGAATTAGATGATATTTGTCGGTCTTAGACGACTATAAGCAAGCGGCTCGCCTGATGGTAAGCGGTCACCGCCGCTCACTTTAATCAGTCTCAGATAATTTTAATCAGACGTAAATGATTATAATTAAACTTGAATTATTTTAGTCAACCCTAAACTAGTTTAGTCAGATTTAAATTATTTGGATGTGGATTATAATAATGTGGATCGCGTTCCAGGATTAGCATATCCGGTTCTTCCGAGGGGCTTGCGACATGACTTGATAGTTGGTTGGTGCGGATATAGGGGTACATCCTTGTATTACTGTGTCTGCATCGGTCATCTGCCTGTCCTGTCGCAGGCCCTCGATTTGCTTCTTCCCTCTCCGGAGAGGGAAGAAGCATTTACACAGGACGGCATTACTCTGGCGACCACTGATAAACTCATTGTTTGGCGATGATCGCTGGTTTTTTGTACTGCACTACGCTTGCCATCCGGTGTAGTGGAGTCACTTTGCCGTGCTCGGATAAAAAAAACATTATATTATTAAATATACAATATAGACTATTACATTGACATATTGAAATAATTACGGTCGATGTTCTAAAATTTCCTCTACATAAATGTAACGGATCTTTATTATTGATGAAACTCACTCCCTAGAACTGTTGCCGGTGGTGTTGGCCGACAGTGGACTGGTGCCGAGGTCCTTGGAGTGCGACTTCACGTGATGCGACCGCTCGCCGTGCCGCGAAGACGCACTCGACGATGGCTCCTGTAAACATGCAAATTACACTTAACATATCTCGGGACTACAGAGTCTCGGACCTTTTGTAGGCGTGCGTGGGGCCGAAGCCAACAACACGTAGAGGCCCGTTAGACAAATTTAATCTAATATTGTGATGTGACACCGCCCGGCGGCTATCCCTGTATACACTATAAAAGTGTACCCAAGGACCGCCTCCGGTCGGTGTAGGACTATTGTAACGATCGACATAAATGTATACTTGGTTATTGAGGTGAGGTGTTGGTGGATTGGGTAACTGGGTATATGGGAATTACTATGGCACCTGCCTGACCTATGTAAATACACGGATAAAATAGGGAGGTGGTGACTCGCCAACTCAGGCAGATGGGCTCACGGTAATTACACTTATTACCCTTAATTATTCATTGATTATATATTTTGTTTAATAGCATAGGCCGGTAAACGAGCTAGTGGATCAATTGATGGTAAGTGATCTCCACCGCCCATGTACGCGCACCACCAGAAGAATCATGGGCGCGTTGCTGACCTTAAAGGGATAATTAGGGATTGGGAAGGAGAGGGGATTTGGGCTTCCGGATATTTCACTCACCGTACGAAACGCAGCAGCAAGCCGCTACTTGACGTCGCTTTTCTGTGAGACAGTGGGAACGACCCGGTTGAGCCAGCCCATTCATGCTGTAGACATAACTGTCTACAGCGTGGCTCTACCACTCTAAGATATTATTGTCACTGACAAAATGGATTGAAAATAAATATATTTTTATATCTGATGTTAGACTTTGCCAGAGTGCCTTCTTCCCTCGAGATCTTTACCCTCTTTGATTTTAACTTAATTCATTGCGAATTCATAAATAAATGCTTAATTGAACGTAGTTACGCTGAAAGGATCCAACCCACATCAAGGTCAAATGGATATACTGATTTTGTTTTACTAAATTCCATAATTTAAACTAATTTAATCTCGTAGTTTTTTGAAAAATCGGGCATGAAAACATATTCCATGTAAGATTTTGCAAAAAATACGGTATTAGAATCAACTTAAATTAGTGAATTTAACACAACAAAATCAGTATCTCCATTTATTTATTTATTTAATGGGTTCACATACAATTGTTACACTATATCATAACATAAAAACACTTTCACTGCGGTTATTAATCTAAGTGCACAATATAAAATAGTGAACACTTCATGTAAATAGAGAAGAAATAGTGCCTAAAACGAAACAATTTTTTTTTTTTTTTTTTTACAAAACAAAAAACATATTAGGAACAATGCAGAATATTACATAATATTACAAAATTTGCAAAATACGGCTAAGTACATTTGAGGGGCTTTAATTGCCTTTTGAAAGTTAATAAACTCGTGCCAAACAGATCAATTTTACCGGAATGTTCATTGTAAACTTTACATAATCGTGAAACAGGCGAATTCGATCCAAAAACAGTTCTACGAAAAGGTGGATTTAGGAGTTCTGTAGGATATCTAGGAAGTCTGTGTGGAACTCTAAAACTAATTTTGGACAGTAAATCTGGGCTATTTACATTTCCACGCAATATTTTAAATAAAAACATAAGTTCCAGTAAATCGCGACGCTTTTCTAAAGAGGTCATCTCAAATAATTCCAGCCTTTTAACGTAGCTGACGATTCCTTTGGCGGCCGGTGTACAATTGGCCAAGTAGTTCAAAAAGCGTTTCTGAATCCGTTCCAGTCGTAAACTATGGGTTGCATAGTGAGGACGCCATACAACCACACAATACTCGAGCAACGAACGAACTAGACTTTCAAATAACATAATTTTTGTTTTCGCTTTACGAAATACTCTTGCATTTCTCATAACAAAGCCAAGGGTCTTTGAGGCTTTATTTATTATGCAATTGATGTTGGGAAGAAATGTCAGTTTTTGGTCTAGTATAATACCCAGATCCCGAATCGAATCAACTCTAGTTAATGCTACGCCGTGAAAATGGTAATCAAATGTGTACATATTTAATTTGCGCGTAAAAGTAATTTGAGAACATTTGTTAATATTTAATTCCATGCAGTTGCGGGCGCACCAATCCAAGAACCTGTCTATGTAATTTTGAAGCAACACTGCATATTGCTGAGATTCCACAATACGTGCAATCTTTAGGTCATCAGCGAAAAGAAAGGGCTGGGTATTAATAAAGGAATGTGTGACATCATTTATAAAAATATTGAAGAGCAAGGGTCCCAGGTGTGAGCCCTGTGGTACACCAGAAGTAATATTGAAGATGTCAGATTTATACCCATTCGCAACAACATAGAACAGTCTGTCAGTTAAATAGGACTTCAGCCATTTTAACAACGAACCACAAATGCCATACACCAACAGCTTTTGTATCAATACATAATGAGAGACTTTGTCGAACGCTTTCGTAAAGTCCATATAAACTACATCGACTTGCTTGTTCGAATCTAAAGATTCTAAGACGTATTCAATAAATGTTACCAAATTAGTACTTGTAGATCTGCCCGAAATAAAGCCATGTTGCTGATTTGAAACATATTTCTTGAAGTACTCCTGCAATTTCGGACATATCATTGCTTCAAATACTTTTCCTAAGGTTGGAAGAATAGATATCGGTCTATAGCTACTAACCATAGTCTTGGAATCTGCTTTAGGAATTGGCACAACCTTCGCTATTTTCCACTGGTTCGGAAATATACCGGTAGTAAGCGAGGTGTTAAAAATTATCTGTAGGGGAGATGATAGCTCCTGAGCACAATTCACTATAAAATAAGGAGGAATACCATCCGAACCATAACCCTTGGTCACATCGAGTTTTTTAAGAAAATTGAATACCTCCTTTTTTTCAATGTGAATAGAAGAAAAACAAGCTGAATCGTTTTGAATACTAATCAAATAAGGCGACGATGCGACAACATTCACGGATTGTATGACCGGATTGTAGACAGAAGAAAAGTAAGATCCAAACATATTGCATATATCATTGCCGCTACTAGCAACAATACTTCCATTAGACATGTTAGCTGGATAAGTGCTAGTCCCTTGCCTTCTAGCTTTTATATAAGACCAAAAGAACTTGGAATTCTGGGATATTTTGTCTTCTACAAGACTTATGTATGCATTGTAACACTGCCTTGCATACTTGTCACAACGTTTGCTACATATTTGGAAAGATATCTTATCTAATGGATTTCCATAAATATTGTACTTACGCCTATACTTTTCTTTTTCGCACAACATTTTACGTAAGCGCTGATTAAACCAAGGGGGCCGCCCGTTACACTGATTGTGGTTATTTTTGCGTAATGGAACATATTGTTTAATTAATCCATTAATTACATTATAAAAAATACTAAGCATTTCATTGGGATCTTCAACATCCGAAAATAGGGTATCCCAACTTATGTCATTTAACTCTTTATTTATGGCCGTATAATTTGCTTTTCTAAAATTTAACATATTTATATCGTTAGGCTTTAGGTGGGTTGAACTTGATGTGGGTTGGATCCTTTCTGCGTAACTATGACCATTTGCAAACTTATTTTTTTCTCCAAAATGACACGCTCAAGTATAAAAGTCGCATTCTGACGTATGTATATTGGAAGATAGACTTCAGGTACAGACAAGGTACTTCCAAAAATAGCTGTGTTATACTATAACTGATGGTTAAATCTTACTTAAACATTGTGTAAAGGGCCTATAGCCTTTGGTAACTTAGAATCGATATAGACTATTCACTACAAATGGTTTTAATGGAATTTATGCCGTCCTTACCCCTTTATCGCTTTACGGAAGGTCGATATAACCATTACCAAATAAAATTTACCCCTTGAGAATAATGCTTGGTCAATACCTGCCGAAGCCAGTAACATTCTATTAATTCTATTCCAATAGTGCTCTGTGGAATGGAATATCATTTCTCGTCTTACTACTTAGTTAAGGATATAAATAAAGCCACTTTCGCGTTTCTTATTATCATGGTATCATCTTCTTTGTCATCACCTGTCCTTACCCCACTCGCAGTGGGGTCGGCGCAACATGGTTTTTAACACATGTTACAGAAAGATTTAGCTTGTAGTTTTTGGGACCGGCCGCCTGCCTGACATTAACCTCTCTGGGGAGAAAATAGCCAGACCCGAAACAAATATTTTTAGATGACACAAACATTTGTCTCGGTATCAAATCCGTGACCTTTGTCTTTACAGCCACCTAGTCGCCCACTCCACCACGAAGGTTGTCTATTTACATGATAACATAAAAAATATCAGCGTTGTATTATACCGTCCCACAGCTAAACAAGGGTTCCTTCAATAATGATGGATTAAACATTAATCTACCATAGTGCCCTATTCTAGGATGACATCATATACCTTCGAAATTCTTAGAACTCTCAGGATATAATGGTATTAATTACAAAAGATAATATAGTTAAGTAATTATTTATGGACCTAATAAATTAAGTCATTACAATAAATTAGTGTAAGTGCCGTCTACAGCGTTCACGATCGCCCTAATTCTAGCCGACTAATAAATTGGCCTAGAACAATAATGCTCAGCAACATAACTTAGGGTGGGATACACCATGCGTTGATTGTAATAATTTAATAATCGTAACAAGGAATGGCTGACGACATAATAATAATAAAACGTTTATTACCAAAATTAAGCTTACTACAAAATTAATAATGGACAAAAATGCTTATAATTAGAAAAGGCAAAAGGAAGTGGCTCAGCTAACTGCTGACTGAGGTATAAAACTCAGCCAGCGCTGGTTTTCAGCCACTCCTGGCCCCTCTGGTGTTAGGCGGGGATGGTACTTAGGAGACCTACATTATAATAATTATAAAAAAAATCGATACAACCCATAAATATCACGAACAAATATATCGAACCGGCAGACGGTAAGTTTATAAAATTTTGACTGGCTAACACAATAATCGTTAATCGTATTTAGCCACTAAACATGTTTACTAAAGCCAAATTTGCATAAGACTTGACGATTTTTAATCGTAATAACAATGTCCTCCTATTCTCTTTCGACAACGGCGACCCCTCAGCTTCCGCACACCGCATCACGCATATACGCTCTAATCTGACCCGCTAGACTAAACTTGGTACTGAAAACCTAATCACAACTGAAACAATACAGTTGGCAAGTCGGAATTGTTATATTCATAGGAATAGGAAATCTGAGCTCTTACTCTTCTTCTTCTCTTGGCGTTTCTCATCAAGAGCATTTTTCTCTAGTAACATCGATGGAATTAACTGCCTTGTGAACAGTGGAGCGCCGGTTTGTTTTATCGCTGGCAAACAGCTCCCAACTGGATGGTACTATATTACCATATTTGCTTTTAGGTGCGAGTTCAGGTCAAAATACTATCCTTGGCAGACGATCATCATGCATTTGATCGACGTGACCACACCATCTCAGTTCAGGTTTTATTAGAAGAGTCTTCATATCTACCATTTCAGTACGGCGCAGAAAATCTACACTAGGGACATGATCTTGTCATTTTATATTATGGGGATACATCGCATGTGGAATGAGTAAAGCTTATTTTTATATCAGCGTAGTAAAGACGCCAGGACTCTACAGCATACAGTAAAATAGGAACAACCAAAGCCTTTGTAACGACCAATTTTAGTTTGAAGTTTTAAGTCGTTGGATCTCCATACTTGATTATTTAGCCTACCAAATCGCTGCCATAGCGGCAATACAAGCTTGTATTTCTGATGCTAAGGTTTTGTCGTTTCGAAAAAAATCCAAGGTATTTAAAGCAACAACCTCTTCAAAGTTATTGACGTCAAGATATACTTGGTGTCATATCAGTGTTGACACAACCACGTGTTGTCGTATGCAAACGTATTTAGTAGCTAAATACGATTAGGGATCATTGAGAAAGCCTTAGTTCTAGTCTGTGTTTAATACTATCAAAATGTCAGTCTGTAGATGTCGTCAGCCATTTGTTGTTACAATAACTGTAGCTTTAACCGACGGTTGGTGCAACCTACACTTAAATTCAGACCGTGACCCAAAGCACATATCTCTTTATGTGACCGGATTACATTGCATTGTCATGTCAAAACAGTATATTCACGCCCCTACATTATTGTTGTAGGCGTATTCGACAATCAGCTTTTCCATGGAGCGTCCAATCGCTGTCAACTGAGGTCTAGTTAATCTATAGTTAAATCAGTAAATGTCATTTAGCAATTTGACGGTGATGTTATAGCAAATCGTTTTGGCACACGGACACTGTTGGTGTGATTTATATAACGTTAATATTATTTGAGGTCGAGAACACATCGGTGATGTAGATATGAGAAAAGGTCAAATAAATGTAGGATGGTCTCCCATTAATTGGAGTAATAAGCAATAACAATCTGTAGGACGTCTTTTTATTTCAATGTAGGTATTTAGGCGGGAGAATACCAAAAACGATATAAAAACAAGACAAATAATACACCCAACAGCCACACACATAGTGCTGACCCCACACTATGTTAACCTATATCGTGGGTATCAGAAACTAAGAGCAACTTTCGAGGCTCAACACCCAGACCCGAAACCTATATTTGTGGATCACACAAACATTTCTCGGTGCAGGAATCGAAATCCCGGCGTCTCGCTTTGCAGCCGGCTACTCGCCCACTGCGCCACAGAGGCTGTCATAAGTAAGTGGCCAAATAATGATTATGTATCAAATTAAATGTACAGAATTTCACACAACGAATTCAATTCAATCGATGAAAGCGGCGCTTATGTGTCATTCGGCACAGTTATAGCGGGGTCACACGGCTCCATTATAATTGACCAAATGCTAAATCGCATGCAATCTGAACTGCCTGAACAGACTATCAACCGATTTGATTAACAAAAACCTTTATAGATCAAAATGACTTCATCAACTAAGATCGCATGAACCATCATTTTTAAGTATCAAAATTAACGCTTTAACAATTTGGGCCTTTCACACTACAACTGATTTTATAATCAACCCTTAACTAAAACTGCAGAATGACGTATAAAGAGCAGTACATTCTATTCAAAGCTAATGCTGTTATTGATTTGTGCTATATACCCCATAAAATGTACATGAATGTAGGTTGAAATACCCATTATCGACATGGTATTAGTAGTGGCTATAAAATGGCTTTCAATATTTTAGTCAAAGGTATGCATTTAAATGCCAGCCTCCGTGATATAGTTAGTATACGAGGAACCGGCGAATCGAGATGCGTCTTCGATTCCCACACCGACACAAATGTTTTTTTTTTATAGCATATGCAGGCAAACGAGCAAGTGGGCCACCTGATGGTAAGTGATCTCCACCGCCCATGTACGCCCACCACCAAAAGAATCATGGGCGCGTTGCAGCCCTTAAAGGAAAGGGATAATTAGGGATTGGGAAGGGGAGGGGATTTGGGCTTCCTGATATCTCGCTCACCGTACAAAACGCAGCAGCAAGCCGCTACTTTACGTCGCTTTTCTGTGAGACAGTGGTAACGACCCGGTCCAGCCAGCTCATTCATGCTGTAGACAAAACTGTCTACAGCGTGGCTCTACCACTCAACCAGCTGTTTGAGTGATCCATTAATATTTCGAGTCTGGGTGTGTTTTATCCCCAGAGAGGTTGACGTAAAACTGAGAGCCGAAGATCTACAAGTCAAATCTTTCTGTAACATGTGTTAAAGACCATGTTGCGTCGACTCCACTACGAGTGGGATGAGTGCAAGTGGAAAAAGGAGTAGGTAGGTATACATTGATAATTTTATAGGCTAGTAGAACAACGACTTTAATGACATTAGTTGAATGAATGTGGTACGAATGTTAGCTTCATTGTATGCGAGAGGCCGAGCCGTTTGGCTAAGTAGCACAGCCTTTTGTCTATTTCTGCAGGCCAATTACAATTTGGCCAGACCACCTTCGCCACCCTGAAGGTTACAAACGTTGGTTACAAACGGCGCGGCGTTTTTTAGTAGACAGAAGACGTAGAGGGTAGGTAAAGTGATTAGATTAGGTGGTAGGTCCCCCATATGCAAGAGGCCATCTGGGTTGGTACCACTCTGTTTTGTTTTGTCAGTTGCAGCAGTTTGAAAGCACTTATGTTCCGGATTGAAAGACATAGAAGCCAGTGAAATTAATGGGCGTTACAAACGCAGTGTAATGCCAGCGCGTGCATTGTAATTTAGTGTTCTGTGTGGTGATACGTCTGTTTATGGGTAGGCATGGCAAGCCATCAGGCGAGCGACCACTTAGTTTGGTCATTCAAGCCTGAGAAAAATACAGTTCAGTAAAGTTATTTTGCCCGTATTGTATGTACGTATGATATACATATAATTTGGTGGTTTAAAAATCACGCTTACCCAAACAGCGTTTCGGGACTAGAAATTATACTAACAAAAGAATAGCGATCACAAAGAACGAAATTTTGTCGAATGGAATACCTATAGACCGGTGGGCGTCACACTGCGGCCCGTGGACGATATTTGTGTCGGCCCACAACTTAGTAGACAATGACAAAATTATCAAAACTGATTTTGTACATGAAGAACGCGAGACGGAAACATGTGTAAACCCAGAGACAAGTAATTAAAAAAACTAGTCTCGGGTAAAACTCATAAAAAATATGTTAATTGATTGGTGGTGTCCACTACGCAACCCACGAATGTGCAGCCTGCAGTGATACCTCATATTGTACTATGTGACCCTTACTAGAAAAGTCTGCGACCACTGCTATAGGCTGAACTTACCATCAGATTTTTTACAATTAAGATATTATTCGTCAAATACATCGTTTATCGTACATATTATTATTTTATTTTAGGTATTTGAGATATTAAGATCATGCACTCACTAATCTCATTGCCATTCTCATAATAGCATATTTTGCCTGTTTCGAATACCGTCGATACAAAAACTTTGAAGTTTGAACTGCGAACCGAAGCGGCAATGTATACAGAACCAAGGACTGTCGAGACGCTCCAAACAAACACGATACGTGTAAAGGCGCGTATTCAGGGGGGGTCATGGGACCAATTGACCACCATTTGACCTAAGTAAAATAATATATAGATACATATGCACTCACGCCTGAAATACCCAAAGGAGTAGGCAGAGGTATAACCAGTACATTATGCCAAGCGTATTTCCGTCCCATGATGTGATGGGAAGCGAGCCTATCACCATATCGGGCACAATTCCAGACTCCGGACCGATACAGATCATTTAGTTATAGAAAAACGCAATATCATTTGACCCGACCCGGAGATCGAACCTCAGCATAGCAGTCATACCGCGTACGTAATACAACTTCACCGAGGCAATCGTTAAGGAAAATAAAACCGAAGTATTTTATATTAGAACATAATAATATATGCTTATTATAAAAATGAAACTCAACTCTCCCCAGTCCGCATGAAATTCCTTAATATTAGTAACATAACATTAATTCCTTTGGCATTGTCGGTGCAGAGTCGGTAGTTATCATTTACCATCAGGTGACCTATTTCCTCGTTCGCATATATTTTACTTCTGCTATAAAAATGTGAATTTACCCACTGTAAAACCAACTCAAATTGCTTCCTCATCGCCTAAAGAAATTTGCCATCCCACTACGAAATCCTGGATCCACGCCTGCTCATGTCACACCTGTTTTTTATGCAAACTGTCGATCACTGCGAATGCACGGACCAATTTGGCGCGTAACTCGATTTCTACAGCCGTATGCAGAACCGTATGCGGCTGACTATGCGAGTGAACATGGCAGGTGTTAGTCGTCCGTTGTTTTTATTAATCATTCAAGGTTTTTAATGACCTAGAGAACGATACTGATGATATAACGATACGACGATACTGCATGGGTAACCATGCAGTCAATAATTTATTTATTTTAGAGTCACCAGAAGGAGATACACTAAATGAGCATAAAAAAACATACATTGTAGAGTAAAATCCAATGTTCCGCCGTAAACAGACAACCACAACTTACAATTAGTAGCTTAGACAACATGGTTAACAATTAATTAATTAATAATTATATAAACAATAAGCAATTAGGTTGACAACGAGAAATAAAATAATAACTAAAAAGTCATTAAACAATAATAATGAGTCTACAGTGGGATTCTTTGTACCAGAAAATATGACGAACTCGCGTGGTTATAATTGCCAGATCTGATAGCTGATCTGAGATAGCTGGTGGTAGGATATTCATATCCACCCGGATAGCGACCACCGTACGCGTGGTGTTAAAACCTGCCATAGTGACCCATATATTGTGTGGATCGCGTTCCCGGATCAGCTAGTATGTCCGGTTCTTCCGAGAGGCTTCCCACACGATTTGATGGTTGGTTGGGGCAGGTAAAAGAGTACATCCTTGTAACCCTGTGCCTGCATCGCCCATCCGCCTATTCTGTTGCAGGACCCCCGATTTGCTTCTTCCCTCTTTGGAATGTGAAGAAGCATTTATACAGGCCGGCATGATTGTGGTGACCACCGATAAACTCATTGTTTGTCGACGGTCGCTAGTTTTATTGGACTGCACTGCGCTTACCACCAAATGTAGTGCAGTCATATTGCCGTGCTCGGACAAAAAAATGAAATGTAATAAAAGTTTTAATCCTAGACCGCTTCTCAATTAGTACAATTTATATCGTGAAAAGCGGACCGTAGTCTATTTTTAGAGAATATCGACATCTAACTCGCATTTAGTCTACAATATGAGGTACTCGACAATATTATTGACAGACCTGTCTAGGGGTCACTTCAATCTGTACATGCGCAAATTTAATAACACGATAAAAACTACACACATATATCTATATCACTGTATACTATCATATTCACGCGTAGGTCTATTAAATAATCCAGATTGTTTTTTTAATAGCATAGGCCGGCAAACGAGCGAGTGGGTCACCTAATGGTAAGTGATTTCCACCGCCCATGTAGGCCCACCACCAGAAGAATGATGGGCGCTTTGCCGACCTTAAAGGAAAGGGATAATTAGGGATTGGGAAGAGGAGGGGACTTGGGCTTCCGGATATCTCACTCACCGTACGAAAAGCAGCAGCAAGCCGCTACTTTACGTCGGTTTTCTGTGAGACAGTGGTAACGACCCGGTCGAGCCAGCCCATTCAAGCTGTAGACAAAACTGTCTACAACAGCGTGCAAAATAATTTCACTTACACTGACAACATGATGCACCGTCGAAGGCGACTGCACGCGCGATCTGATGACCGCGTCATCGGTGACCACGGCGGGGTCCCGCGCCATCTCCGCGGTCGACGGCGACTGGCTCCGACTGGACGCCTTGCTGTGACCGTGAGTCACTTGCAGGGTGTCCATCGCTGGACCTCGTTCACTCGCCACGGTGATATCACAGGGTACGGTACATTACACTGGGTATATTAAATTGTTACTTTCATCATGTTAATTGGTTTGCATCAGTTTCCGTGGGTGCGTTCTCCATTCCTCGTGTGGTTATGACTGGAAAGATAGAAACGGAACATTTTTTTTTTTTATCCTGGCTCGGCAAAGTGGCTACGCTACACCTGATGGTAAGTGTAGCGCAATCCAAGAATATTGTCGACCAACGATAAACAATGTGTCCATCGTAGGTCGGCAAGATCATGCCGGCCTGCCAAAGGGCCAAGGGGGAGGGGAAGGAAAAAGGGATGGGAAAAGGGTTAGGATCAGGGGGCAAGCCCCCTGGGGAGAACCGGATATACACTGGCTGACCCTGGAACGCGACCCACAAAAGGTGGGCCACTATGGCAGGTTTCAGCACCAGTGTACGGTGGTCGCTACCCGGTCGGATACAAGTATCCTCCCACCAGCGAATTACAAAGACAATGAAAGCATCTAATGGGCGTAGGGATGTGTAGCCATTGGGTACTGCCCAATTGGCTACGCGTCCCATCGTAAACCAAACATCACGTTTAGAACGACGGATTGATGTGCGAAATGTGCTTAAAAATTGCACAGTTCTAATTTACGGGATTTTCACATAGTTGTTGTTTATCAATAAGAAAAAAAATAAAATTTAATTATAATGTGATATGTGAATAGGTTGACATTTAGACGTATTTTGACGTTAAAATTTTTCCACGACGAATTTCGGTTCCTTTTTATTGCCACAGCCAATAATATTAATTTATGACAGTTCTTTACAACCTTTTTACATTACACTTCAATTAAAAAATTAACAGAGTAATTTTGGTCTTTTCATATAACTTTGTAACACGACGTCAAGCGATATTCTTTTCAAAAATGAACCCAACACAAATTAAAACACAAACTATGATACTCATAACTCAGGCTACTCGATATCCGAGTGGTGCTAACAATCCGCAAGTAACACTTGACTGACGCTCGGAGACACGAGGGCCGCGTGTTGATACTTCGAAATCTCATAACTCTGACAATAGACAATATGAATCGATGTTATACATTGTTTATATTTAAAATCAGAATATACGCCAGTAGCTTTGAAAATATACGCTGGAAGCTTATTACGTTCAGTCCAGGGAGATACTTGAACATCAATTTGGTGGGAAGTTATCAGATACAAATTTCCGATTAGATAAAAACCGGATATATCCCGTAGGCCCAAATCCCCCTCCCTTTCCCAATCCCTTCCCTTTAATAAAAGTTATGCAAGGTTACACAGTAACGTTCAATGTTGGGAAACATTAAAACCCAACATGCACAACATACCAGATTCCTCCGAAGGTCCGAAGTTCGCGGGCAACTATGACCATTTATCACCCGCTTGCCCTATAGGCTATTAACAAACATTATTACAATAGCACTGCCCTGCCAATTAGATTCTAGTATCCGAAATCAGTTCACGATCATCCTTATAAAATGTCCATACGATCAATCAAACCTTCCTTGCTATAAAGCAATTAATCTACATTTTAACTATCTAACAAGCGGATTTACTACGTAGGTAAACAATATTTATTGATACGATATTTGTTTTTTTAACACGCTTTATTAGCTTCATACTTATGTTTGTATATAACGGAATCTTTAGTTCAGGATCTTTTGTAGTTTGAAAAAACTAAAAAACACACTTATAAAAAAATCACTAAAAAATAGAGAATAAATTTTATATTTGAAAAAAAAATATTTTATTGTAAAAAAAAATCGTGGGTGTTTTTTAAGATATTATCTAAAATCTAAATGATAATCCTTCTACTATTGACAGCACGCACCCCACGTTTTTATTACAATAAAATATTTTTTTTTTCTTCAAATATATTAAAATTTATTTTCTATTTTTTAGTTAGATTTTCTATAAAAGCTTGTTTTTTAGTTTTTTTTTATTTTCATTTATTCAAGTTCAAAAATAAATACAATGAAAGCTTACGTAAGGAATCAGCGATGAAAAACCACATACGGTTTATGTATCGCTGCTGTTACTCGCCACTATCACTAACATATTGTGCACAGAACTGATGGTCCCCTTTTGACAGATACATAGACTTTTTCTTTATTTGATTGAACGACGAGACGAGCAAGGCGCTCGCCTGACGGTAAGCGCCACGCCTGCCCATAAACAGAAGCAACACCACACAGAACTTTGAATTACAAAGCACTGCATGGCACTGAACTGCGCTAGTCACCCCGAGATATAATATGTTAAGTCTCATAATGCCCAGTAATTTCACTGGTTTCAGTGACCTTGAAACCGAAACACAACAGTGCTTACACACTATTGCTTGGCGGCAGAAATATTATTTGACTTTAGGATTACTTAATTCTCGGTTTTTGTTAATAGTTTATCATGTGCATCATTACTTAACTCATTTAACAGCATTGGTAACATATACCCAAGTTCGTTTTCAAAACATATGGTGGTAGAAAATACCTAGTTTATATGCCAGGTTACGTATTTAGGGTAATTAATAGTATGAATGAATTACCGACGTCTAATAACTAACGATACGTGTCGTTAAACTTTTAATCTGATTCTAAATGTAGAGTCAAGTGATTAAAATACTTTTTACGCAGACGGCGCGGCGACGATCAATAACATAAGGTAACATTAAGGCATGTATCTTAGAAGGCGTAAGCAGAGGTGCTATGTTACTAGGTGGTATGAGAGGGTCCTGTGTTGCTATCACCACGTCATCAGCAGTATGTAGCACTAATGTATATCGGTTTGAAGGACATTAAAATCCAGTGAAATTAAAGGGTATTTAGGCCGGTGATTATCCATTTTGAAACATAAATAAATTATAGTAGAATTAAACCCATTGTAAAAGGTAGAGAATACAACAAAATTGATAGGAAAAATAAATTAACGGCGATCTGAGGTCGGGAAGTGGGAAGGGGGGGGCTTTTAAGGGTAAAAAACGGTTTATCTCGATTTCCGGAAAAACTACAAGTCCTATGGAAAAAAGTTAAATCGCAAAGTTGTAGGTAATAAAAAGATCTACAACTTTTGTATACATACTTTTTTCACATAACCTCAAAATTTATGTTAAAAATTTAAAAAACCAAGTTTTTTGTTTTTATTTTTATCTATTATAATAAATCATTTTTTTTCACGAAATTTCGTGAAAACTTACCTTTTTATATCCCAAATACACTGTAATTTTTTTGATCTAAAATATTCATTGTTTCACCTTATTTTGACTTAATATCGAAAAAGCAGCCTAATTTTCAAACGAAAAATCTCACGTCAAAATATCAGCTTTTTTAAAAAAGTCTGTTGGTTTCTTGTTCATTGAATTCTCTACTTTCTGATGGTGTAAAAAAATATATACATTACTATGGTAAATGTGCTCAGAAAATGCAAAGAAACGAACTACTAAATAACAAGTAGTAAGGCCCAGACCCACCTAGCCCCTTCCCCACTTCTTTATGATGGGCTAAAATTTTCCGTAGATCACTCAGGTATATAAGTTATATTGAAATAACAATAAAGAGGCATCTACGCATATAATTTAAAGAAGATTCTACAACTTTCCCAAAATATTGTAGATATGTCTTATTAAATATTAACTTATAACTTTACATTTTCTGAGCACATTTACCATAGTAATGTATATATTCTTTTACACCATCAGAAAGTAGAGAATTCAATGAACAAGAAACCAACAGACTTTTTTAAAAAAGCTGATATTTTGACGTGAGATTTTTCGTTTGAAAATTAGGCTGCTTTTTCGATATTAAGTCAAAATAAGGTGAAACAATGAATATTTTAGATCAAAAAAATTACAGTGTATTTGGGATATAAAAAGGTAAGTTTTCACGAAATTTCGTGAAAAAAAATGATTTATTATAATAGATAAAAATAAAAACAAAAAACTTGGTTATTTGAATTTTTCACATATATTTTGAGGTTATGTGAAGAGAGTGTGTATACAAAAGTTGTAGATCTTTTTATTACCTACAACTTTGCGATTTAAATTTTTTCCATAGGACTTGTAGTTTTTCCGGAAATCGAGATAAACCGTTTTTTACCCTTAAAAGCCCCCCCCCCTTCCCACTTCCCGACCTCAGATCGCCGTTAATTTATTTTTCCTATCAATTTTGTTGTATTCTCTACCTTTTACAATGGGTTTGATTCTACTATAAATTTGTTTCTATTTTTAACATTTTCAACCGGATAATCACCAGTCTAATTATAAGATAAAGGTCGCAGGATGTCGCTGGATGCAGGCCGCTTCCAACAGGTCGGTCTGGAAATCTTTGGGGGAGGCCTATGTTCAGCAGTGGACGTCTTATGGCTGATGATGATGATAAGATTTAACATCATATATTTCAGAGTGACGAGCTCAGTCCAATGTCACAGCGTGCTTTGTTTGTTTATGGGCAAGCGTGGCGCTTACCATCAGGCGTTTACTCGTTTCGTCAATCAGGCTAGTAAAAGACTAATACTAAATACATAGGCCATGTTCTCATTTCTTTCATGTGCCATTTGGAATAGTATAGTTTAAATGTGTTTGTTACAACCAGGTGTCAGCAGAATTACCAGCGCTGTGCTTAATTGAAGCAAAGTACATTGCTGAGCTGGGGCCTGATTTCGGCGAAATGTACCACAGAGCTATTCTTACCATGTTATTTTATTTTATCATTATATTACTCTATGTGGCACTATACTGTGTGGTGGGTTACATAAGCCGAAATAAAAAAATTCGCTGGTGGGAGGATACTTGTATCCGACCGGATATCTATCTTTTAAATCTTTCACAATATTGAATTTCGAGCATAGGCGATGCTAGTAATCATTGTTGATGTATAGCAGATCATATTCGCTAGTGTAATTCGGCTTAAATGTTATTGTAAATTAATGTTTGGCTTGCTCCCAACAGTATTGCCAAAATGCATACATGCCTAAATAAATCGTAGTGCCATGGCAATTGCCAGATGCTTTTATGTTCTTGTCTACAATTTTATAGTGAAATTCAGAATAAGTATCATCGTTAACCGATTTTTTTTATTAGATTGAATGACGAGACGAGCAAGGCGCTCGCCACGCCTGCTCATAAACAGATGCAACACCACACATAGCTTTGAATTACAAAGCACTGCATGGCATTGAACTGCGCTCGTCACTGTGAGACATTAGATGTTGAGTCTCATAATACCCAATCACTGGCTTCAATGTCCTTCAAACCGATACACTTTCACTTTCCACTGTTGCTTGGCGGCAGAAATAGACAAAGCGGTGGTACCTACCCAGGCGGCCTCTCGCATACGAGGAACCTACCACCTTGTAAGTAGTAATGGACATAGCATGCCTGTAAGGTAGTAACGATGTATGTTTAGTGTGGAACGCTAATAACACATTAATCAGTTATATTTCATTATAACTGCGCTGTAATTGAATACATCAACAGGAAGTAATGCAGAACAATTACAACAACAGATACAACAGGAAGTACTGTACTGTCGCAGCCGACTTCTCGCCCACGGCGGCTGTCTCATGTATTTTATTCAACACTTTATTTAACTCATGATTTCTAACGTTTACGCGAATAATACTCATTTAAATAAAACTAATTTAAAGGAATTTTCAGTCCACCCCGTGAAAACGAAGGCTGAAAAACTTGCGAAACGTCGGGGCCAAAATTTTAATAAAAATCCGCGATAAAATCCTTTTAAATTATGGTAGAGGAGCCCACGATGCTAAATGGGGATTTACTCGAGCGTCGTAGAGACCTATTGGGATGCAAAGCTTAGATGATATGAAGAAAAAAATGTTATATGATATATACCTTTACATCGGTGGGGGAAGCGGCTATAGATTTTTAAATATGTAAAAAAAAACTGTTGCATGGACATCCTCGAGCGCGTCAGATATTGATAGCATCAATGCCCTACGTATTTTTAATAATGTACGTATGTTAATCTGATCGTTTGCATGATGCGGGTGGTTGTATTTAAGAGTTGAAAATGAAAAAAAAAAAAATTAATCGAGCGCGTCAGATTTTCTAAGGGAGTGTTAAGTGCACCAAAAAAAAGCTCTCATTCACTAATCTGATGATTTCGATGGGACGCAAACTCGCGGCCATTTTCATAATGTGCAAAAAAAATTCGCCATTTTGAAATACTCAAGCGCGTCAGATTAAGATATATATAGTTCATCTTTATGTTCTAAACGTACTGTCTCATAATCTGACGATTATCTAGAGGGATTGGCCTGATCTGACAAAAAAAAATTAGAAAAACGGTTCACCTTAAAGGCCATCCCTGCAACTTCCCGCTAATTCCATTCCTGGGCTCTTAAAATTGTACTTATGTGATATTTTGAGCTTGCTGAGTTCAAAGAAATAATATTTCTATGCATTTGAGCTCTCCCAGCTCGAAAGTCTGATAGAAGTTTCATAGAACACTATTTTTGGAATTTTCAAACCGCAATAACTTTTGAATGGATCAACCGATTTTCACGCGGTTGGCGGCATTCGACGCAGTTTTATCATCCTCATAAGTAATTTTGCAATTTTAATTGATCGAACCACAAATTTCGGAGTAATCCCGAAAAAACACTTTTTCGGGTTTCTTTCGTTCACGATATCTCTCGAACGAATCAACCGCTTTTGACCAGCTTGTCGACGTGGTTTTTCAAGCTCAAAGGCGGATTAGTTTTTGAAGTTGATCGATAAAGCCGGTTAAAAGTTATTCCAAAAATTATATTGCAAACACGTTGTAAACAGTATGCCACGAGTCTTTATGATCAATGATGGCGTCATGGCAACAGAAACCAGAGTGGGGACGGAGTGAGAGAGTAATAGATAGAGAAAGAGTGAGAGAGGAATAGAAACGCGGAGAAGGAAATGTAGGCATCACGCAACTGCACGCATTTAACTTTATCGACGAATTTTTGTTATTTCGGCTTGCGGAAATCGTCAGATTATATATTTTTCATTATTCTTGAATTATTTCCTTCAAAATAAAAAAAAAATTAGCTACGCTCGAGAATGTCGAGATGACGTTTTTTTTTTTACAACTTTGTTGCCCTCCGCTTTTTTTACGTCACTCTCAAATTGTCAGATTAGTGGAATATACACTTTTTAGGATGTAATTAACTCACCCTACCTTAATCTGACGCGCTCGAGAATTTCTGATGGTCAATTTTTTTTACTAATCTGATCCTGTATCCTTCACGGGCGGCCTTATATATGGGCCTCATGTTTTGTGGAGGTACTTAACCGGGTACAAGGTATCCCCCTGTATATTAATCTGTCGCGCTTTAGTAAATCCCGAAATCCCCGCTTGGGCTCCCCTACCATTAGTTTTACTTTATTTAACGATACAAACTGGTTACTGGTTATTATACTAAAGTTTAATAATGAGACGGTTAAATTATCGCAGTTTGTGATTTTTTTCATAGATAATTAGGTCAAAGTGCATAATGTCCGGTTTTACGGCGTCATGTAGCATTATCATTACATTTGTAAAAATATTACATCAAATTTAGACGCATCGATATATTATATTTATGATCGAGGTTAACGAGGTGATATATATCTTTGTATATAAAAAAATCGTGTCACGTTGTTGTCACTACCCGTGAATCTAGAAAACTTCACTCACGAAATATACCGTCGAAAATACATGCGAGAGCTTATGTAAATAATACCACATTTACTAAAGCGGTACTTAAACACAGCGAAAAACTTAATGAGAGTGAAGGAGGGCAAGAAGTCGCTGGATGCAGGCCGCTTCCAACAGGTCGGTCTGGTAATCTTTGGGGGAAGCCTATGTTCATGATTCTTGTGGCTGATGATGATGATGAAGAAGAAAGGCAAGGAGGTGTACAAGGATCGTAGCAAGCGGAATCCAATTGTCTCTGTCTACCCCTATGGGTAACAGACGAGTTTATGTATGTATTTATGTATATACACATTGTTGTGTATAAGTACAGTAGTACAAGTCGGCTTCCATGGCAATTGAAATGAACGGGTAAATACCTAAGTGCTTGTAAAGCTGGTTTTGTAGCCTAGATAGACGGAACAATGGAGGCGAGGCTGGGTAAACCTCCTCTCCCCTCACTCCTTCCTATTACACCCATTATAGCATATCCGGTCCACTAAGCATTTGCTTATTGTATGCGATTTTAAATCGTAAACATTTTTTTTAATATCATTATCTTTCCCTGATGAGATCAGAGAAAAGCTATTAAATATAGTGTTTATGAAAATATACATACGCACTCACGCCTGTAATGATCGAAGGAGTAGGCAGAGGTGTAACCAGGAGACCCACATATCGCCGTCCCATGAGATAGGGGGTAAGCCTATCGCCATACCGGGCACAATTCCAGACTCCGGGCTGATACTGAGCATTTCATTAGTGAAAAACCCAATATCATATTTTACCCGACCCGGTATAAAGATATATAATTAAGTAAACATCGCTTTTGTTCGCAGCTCCCGCGATAGGTCGGTCCAGTCAATATGTCTGGGATGAAAAGTTGCGTAAATTATTCTTCAATGTCCATCAAACCGATACACAACAGTGCTTACACACACTAGCTTGGCAGCAGAAATAGTAATAACGGTGGAATCAAGTCAGATACTTCAACTAGCTGGTCCAGAATTTGAACTATTAGAACTTGTCAAGCTTGGTAGCTCCAAGCGTGCCAAGTTCTCATCATGATGTTATTCTCCGTTGATAATAGAATCGTGGTATAACAATGCCACAATCTCAAGCCACAACGGTATCCCTTTCATCAATAAATCTCGTAGTTTCCTTGCTATTAATACGCGATCAATACTGCCTGTACAGGTACAATGTACACGTGTAATGAGTAATACAATACTTGGTACAAACTCGTTCGGAACGTAATGTACTTATGCACTGAATTAACTTTTTAAGGTTATGTTTCTTATTGTTACACGTGGGACTTCCTTTTTGATTTAATTAAAAAATGTAATGTATATCATTAAACATCTAGACCAGTGTTTCCCAACCTTTTTAGGCCATGCCCCACCTTAACATGTTTTTGTTAAATTTGTCACCGATATCTAGCGTTGCGTTTAAATAACCCAAAGCGAAAGCTTTAAAGTCGTATCGAGTCCATTTTTAAATTGCCTCCCTTAACTATCAAAATGCCACCCTGTGGGGCGTGGGCCCCACGTTGGGAAACACTGATCTAGACTCTCGAGTATTTCCCTACAGAATCTGCAAAGAAAAACACTTAGACTTCAAAAAATACGACTCACGAGACATATAGCGAAAATATATAAAATGTACGAATGTGGTGCAGAAGAGATGTGTCCGAATCGTAGCTTGTGGAAGTCTATAGTCTCTGCCTATACCAGATATAAGCGTGGTGTGTATGATACTTATCGAATGCAACAAATTTAGACGATATTATATTTCTCCAAGAACTTACATATAATGGTTTTAATAAATGTGTATTTAAGTTCCTTTTCTAGAATTCCATACCCAAAGTCGTCTACTTCTAACCGTCTGTCTGTCTTACCTAAAAGGTTCTATTTTTGAACCGCAACAGAAAGCCCAGGAAAGTTTTGTACTGGATATGGTGTTATTATAGCGTATATTCCAACAAATAATAAAAAAAAAACAATTGTCATTTTAAGAGGGCGGTACGGAACCTCGGTGAGCGAGTCCAACTCGCACTTGACCGATTATAGTGACTCGTCAAAGTGACATTGCATCTGAGGGTCAGTCAGGCTACAGTGAAAAGTTTTATACAAAAACTAGATTCCCGAGTGAATATCTTTTTCGGGAATAAAAAGCAGCATATGTTATAATCCAGGCCTACCTGTGTGCCAAATGACATCCACATCCATTCAGCCGTTAAAGAGTGATTAATTAACAAACATCTAAATTTACATACTCACTGACATCCAAACTTACACATGTAATAAAATTAAAAGGTTGAATGCACATCAAATCAAAAACCAATGGTTCCAACTTTACGAACGTCATACATGGATATTCCGCTCATACGAATATAAGTTAATTAGCTATTATTTGGCGAAGACGAATATTCGTATTATTTGCATCACCAATTACAATGGCAACACAAACATTTGGCCTGCAATGTATACTAACAAACCTTCGCACTGACCCATGATATATTCACGCTTTGTTAAACATAACATTGTACCTTTGCAGCGCCCTCTGTTCCACACAAAACAAGCCAAAGCAATTTAAACTTCATCCCTATACAGTGTAGTTTATATTCATGTAAATAACTTGAACATGTTATTAGCAACGCTGTTGAATCTTGTATGATTAGAGATAAGTATGCATTTGCAGAATATGATATTAAATATTGTTGTAACTTTGATTTATGATGTTCTTAATGGGTAAACAGTGTGTTTTGAAAAGGTCGGCAGTTAACGTTTCGGAATGGGAAACGGTACATTTAACGAAGATATTTAGCCGTTTCGATGGAATACTGACGAAAGAAAAATGCCTCCATGAAACTTTTTGGTAAATGTATTTGCTATGGACCAAAAAGTTTTTTTAGTATGGGTGGACAGAATATGATAAATATACCCAACAGTCACACATATAGGCCTGATGGTGGAAACCTGATTGGATAAACGTAACCACTTTAATACGTTTTTCTGAGTTGTGATTTTACAACAAACAACTTGATAATTTGAAAGCACGTTACGAATTAATTAAATAAATAAATGCACCCAACACTTATACAAATAGTCCTAGCCCCAGATAAGATACGTGTATTATGTTATGGGTATGAGGAACTACGAGAGACTTGCGGTCTCACAACACCCAGACCCGAAACAAATATTTGTACATTACATAAACATTTGTCTCTCGGTGCGGAGATCGAACACCCGGCCTCGGTTTCACCGCCGGCTTTTTTCCCGCTGCGCCACAAAACTGTCGTATGCCAAACACAATATACTAGGTATAGGGCTTATCATGAAAACCCATAATCAAAGACAAAACTTAGTATTTAAATTATATAGAAGTTTATGTTTGTAAGTGCGTTAGTTTACATATAGAGAAATATTCATTATGTGACACCATTAATTCGATTCAGAAAATTCCTTCACCACTAGTTAAATGCTATTTTTCATTCTGATGAAAATATGTTTGAAGTAAGAAACTAATGTCCATGCGGGCGGAACCGCGAACAAAAGCTAGTACTTCATAAAGTTTCACAATGATTTGTAATTAGTATACAAAACACGTTTAAAATAAAAAAATACTTGTACATACCAGGTACTAATAAAATATATTATTTATATGGTTTTCAACGGATATATTAATAATGAGTTATAAATATTTATAAATAAACAGCGAATATTTGCTCCGGTCATAAATGCTCAATATTTTTTGTATGTTTATGTGTGTACTCGTATAGATCAATTTCAATTTAAATAACATTTAAATTAAATTTTAGTTTGGTGTTCGTAAATCTTTTTTTTTCTTTTTTCGTTTTGTTTCTGAGTAAACTAAATCATGGTATAACTAATCTATAGATAAAATATTTCCAATTTATATTAATCAAGTCCAGATTTCATTCCGGATATGACGGTTTAAGCGGTGCGCTTTTCCGTTTTTTAAAATATCCTGACTTATAGAATTTAAATACTTAGCGCCTAATTCACCACCTGTAATAGGGTAGTTGATTTGATTTTTTTGGTAATTATTTTAATCAATAAGTTACCCAAAAGCTATTGCAAAAACCTATTATAATTAATGAATGATTTTACTAATATACGCTAGGCATGTATACTAAAAAAATGAAATGAATTCTTAATATCTGAAATATAAATGAATAGAATTGAATTGATGGAGGATGAAGTCATTCAACTGCTATGCTGAGGTCTCGGGTCAAAAGATATTGGGTTTTTCTATAACGAAATATAATTTAAGGCGAGCGCCTTGCTCGTCTCATCATGCAATCAAATAAAAAACCAAATGCTCAGTATCGGCCCGGAGTTTGGAATTGTGCCCGGTATGGCGATATGATCACCACCTAACACATCATGAGACGGAAATACGCTCAGCGAAATGTGGGTGTACTGGTTACATCTCTGCCTACCCCTTCGAGGATTGCAGACGTGACTGCGTATATACAATTTTGTTAATAACAATAATGCAAATTTTAAACGTGTTACAATTTCATATGCTGATGATTTATATTGGATAAATAGACGAAGCTTTAGTAGTTTAAGACCAAATTGTAAATCTATTTTCTATGAAATAAATTGAATTTTACCCTAATTGGTTGTTATTTATTCTCGAACAATGTGAATTAGGCCTTTAAACTTGTCATTTACCAACCGAAGCTACTTTTAATCATACCAACCGGAGACATTAAATTCGAAAACAACGGCTGTTTTATAGATCTATGACCTTTATGTTATCTGCCCATCTCTAGTGGACGCTTAAAGCCATTTCTGTCTAAACAGTTGTTTATTAATGTCCATTACTAAAGCCTCATTTAGATGGACAGATTTTCTCGTAGCGCTCAGCCGAGAATATCACATAGAAAGAAGAAAGATAGACAATTTATTAGTCTCAGATAAGAATTAATTTTACAGTAAAACCATTTATGTTTTTGGCTTTTGCGCGTCGTGACTGTGACAGATAGGTGACCACTGACCAGTCAGAGTAATGCTGTACTGTGGCGCGTAACACAACACAGCGCCGATTTTCATAAAACAGGCATTTACGAGGTGCGCCATAAGATTCTTATTTTCAATTTGCATGACGTGGCCTCGTGTGTGACAGTTTTCTATTAAATTCTTATCTTGGTCGTGTGATAAACTCTCCCCACGTAAATAAGATTTAAATGGTAGTTTGAGATTTTTCCCACAATAAATCTAGTACATAACCTCGATACAAATGCACAGTTGCAGAAATAAGCCATCCCAAAGCTTTATCTTGCTGTAGTTATTTTTTTGTTCGTACAGATCAAGTACTGTCCAATTAAATTCTAATTGGCGCTGTAGACGAACTCGATTGATGGATATAATAGCAATATTTTTTTACTTCGAATGATTGGAGATCTTGAGGGGGTTAAAAACAATGACCTAACTTCAAATCGGAGGCGTAACCACAAAAAAGGTCCATATTTCGCCGTCAACATGAATAAGTCAGGTCGTCCCTTTTCCATTGTAATATTTATGAGTTTTCTTTATGGTTATGAATTAGTGACGGACTATCTGTATAAATAGAGTATGGTAAGTGTGAATTTATGATCGTACTCAGTGTGGTCGTTTGTGTAGTTATTAGATTTTTTTTTATTTTTATTGTGTAATATTTCAAGTGACTACTAGAATACCAAACACGAGGTTATTTATTAACCATATAATATTATTTTGTACAGGTTTTATAACTGTTAAAATTTCAAATCAAATTCATGAAATGCTTTTATGATCTAGCTAGTATAAATATATTTGACAAACATATTGAAAATAACCTAAATTTATTTTGTTTGCATGTTCGATTCAAAAAATATGTTGCCTGGGATTGAAATTAGTACCTGGTATGGCGATATGGTTGACCCGTACCAAAATATGGGATGGCAATAAGGTCGACGCACAGTGGAGAGTACTTAGTTGCACCTCTGCCTATCCCATCAGGGATTCAGGTGTAAAGTTATGTTATCGAGAACAGCTAATACGTAACACTAAAAAATAAACATTTTCCTCAATAGTTGTGCGTAAGTAAGATCATCGGATAAAAAGACATATATCCAATGGCTCTTTTCCTTATAAATACCTTGTTTTATTTCCACAATCTAAAAACCAATCAAGCAGTTAAAATCTACGACATTCAAGCTAATAATAAAAAATATAAAAAAAAATTACGTAACATTATACAGTGTCATTTTGACACCCTATACTTAAATGAAACCATGTGTAGTGTTCGTTAATATAAGTACTTTGAGCTAAGACACTTTCTTATTAAAGGCAAAATAAAAAAATAATATTTCCTAACAAATTAAATGCCATTAACATTAGATTAATTTTAAACAGTCTGTATACGCGCGCACACACATATACAACTCAACACATCGTACACAGTACACACTACACACCCGTCATCGAATGAATGAGACACACACACATACATGACCATTAGATACATGCATAAGCAACTACGGCGAATAATATTAATTCAGATCCTGCCCGTAAGATTGCGCCCCGGATGTAAAGTAATAGCTTATAATTTATCAAAAGCAGCAAATAAACGACAGTGTAGTAGTGCAGTATCGCTGAGCCGGAAGTAAACTTAATTTTTAATAAAACTCTATAAAATGTTATTGTCTCCCTCAGATTTCTAAAGAAGTCACCTACATTAAAATCTGTAGCGCGCAGTTAATTTCTCAATTTCCGAACAACTTTTATTAAATACTCGCGCGGCCTACATAATGCTGCAATGTAGGTTAACGTCTTAAATGATGTAGAATACTTACTAAATCGACAAATACGGCATGCGGGAACCCCCTCGTGTGCAAGTCTTGGACATGTACAATTATACATAATACCATGATACCATGTCGGTATACTTCGCGGTGATACTCGTATGTACTTAACACAAACACTTAGGCATTATTCTAAACTTGATAAACCGGTAGTGTCAATTTCACTTCAATACGAATAATTATTACACACTTAAAACATTACACAAACGTTTGTGAAAACAGTATCAATTTCACCAAGATCGCCGCACTAATAAAAATTACGAAATATGTACCGTAATCATCATTAATTACTAATAAAAACTAAATACTGAGCAAAATGGCGGTTTGAAAAAAATACGTGCACATCAAACGAAACGACCCGAAGCGAACTAAGAATACCTAGTTTGTTTTAAACTTGTGAGTGTAGGTATAAGTCCGTATTGAATGCACGCATACCAAGGAATAAGGAATGCCTAAATCATACATTTTAGTGTTGTCCTAATGTGATTATGTATGATTCGATCCGCGAATCTATGATCGAATAAAAAATACCGATTCTTGGAATTGCTATAAACATATCGATAATCTCATTGATGTAGCAGCAATGTAGTAGTACATTGCAGGCTGAGACCGATGAGGTATTGGTTCAAAAATGTATGTAAGTACTACGGTTCGAAAACATGTATTTTATTATGAATTTGTATTTTACTTAACGATACGTGAATTATGTGTATAATTATGGTGCTGCTTAGGTAACTTGTACGGGTGGTTTGGCATGCATTTCCAAGCTTAATTGATATCGCGACATGAGCCCACGTAAATGATAGGCCATCACACGAAATATTTTGCCTTTACGCTATAATAATCGTCATAAATATTCTTCACTAAAAACATTTCAAGAAACTTATTAAACCTATAATGTATCAATATTAATTGAAACCAGGCGACTATATCTAGCGACATTAAATAATCGTAAGGTTAAGATTAAGTTCGATTTGAAGGATCGATTAACAGAAGATTGCAACGCATGAATAGCAATGAATCCAGCACTAGCGTTACTCGTGTTATTGGGAGAAAGTGACAGCTATTGTATTTACTCTAATGCGAAAAGAGTCCCGATAATAGTTTATTTGTGTGCATTTATTATACCATCAAGGTCATTGTACCCGATTTATAAAAACGCCAAGCGTACAGAAGGCAAACAGCGCATTAGATAAGTTAAAAACTATTTTGGAAATGACGGCTCAAAATAGTAATTTAGGAATAGAAATAAATATTAGATTACCCTATGAAATGTAATAAAATCCTAAGTAAAATAGAATCTTGTAACTTTTGCAATGATTATTTGTATTTAGTCAAATTTGTGATACCTATTTATTGTTGAATAACGTTACGTACTCCTCGCAAACACAATTTTTTTTACGTTTTATCAATTAACAAAGTAATACTGTCGCAACTTTTTCAGGTAATGTGTCAAGAGCGTCTTTGTGAGCCTGAAACGTATTTTCATATGTATGGAGTTGCCCTTCTTAAGCGTTTGTGTTTTATAATTACATCGTCAGCTGTGACATTTTATTCAATAGATTTTAGTGCAAAAACCGTACAGCGTGATTTAAAAGGCTCAAAACTTAAATCACGTTTTTTGCCAAAACTACTACAAGCTCAAGCCTCATGTTTGGTACAAGGTAAGCAGAGGCGATGACGAATATGTGGTTTCATTTAGTAACAGGGTGTCAAAATAACACTGTATACAGCTTAATAATTATTTAGACTAGCCACACTACTGAAACCCTTCAGAACTTAACATCGATTATAAAAATATCAGTATTTTCTTAATGATTGAGCAGACAAATATAAAACTACTTCTCTCGATTACACCAGCTTTCAAATAAAAAAAACAGACAGCGATGGTTCAAACTTATGGCACCACACTTTTATGTGAGGAATTAAAAATACACACTGGTAATTTATTATAGAACCAGACGAGACTTTTACGATGATCGTGGATATTATCCTGTATTTTTCCCACAAGAAAGTTTATGATACCTGTCTACAAACACATATCTGTAAATCATTGTGTCTAAACACGAAGTCGTGATTGTTGGCTATCATCGCCTTATTGAGCAAATCTTAAATCATAAACGTGCAAATATAAAATAGGAGAAATACGCACTTCAACACTTATAGCATTCCGTGAAACTAACAGATCCAATTACGAATATTAGCAACTTAATTATAGCTGTGAAATCCTTACGACCTGACGCCTTATTCTCTATGTCCATATAAACTCTTAACACAACCGCATTACGTTTATTTCGCGAAATTGGCATTGAATTGCTAATTCTATCTATTTTTTTATCCGAGCTCGGCAAAGTAACTGCGCTGCACCCACAGACAACCTAAGGTTAACTTAACCTTACGTGTTATATTGTCAAAATAAACATAAGTAATCCAATAATAAACAATATTTCAAAGTCGTCATCGGGTCAGACAAAAACAATACAGATAATAGTAAATCCCTTAACACAATTATTTCTACACGAATTAATCGTATGAAGCATGCATGCATGTTAAACAACATAACACCAGAGGTATCCGTACGTCGCTTTATGTGTAGAATATGCGTGCTAAATAACAATTATATAATAATCTCTAATTCAAATAAATATTGTAAACCAATTAAGAAAAGATAAACGTTAGAGTTTCTTGTCCGTTCTTCTTTAACGAAACAGCAATCCGAAATGGCGGTAGAGTTAAAATTTGACTGAATCTAAATGATGTTTGACATTTTAAGATTCAATAAATGATTTGATTTGATAATACTAGACCTGGATTATAAACACGTCCCACTGCTGGACACGGACCTCCTCTGCTGAAAGAGAGAGGGTTAAGCCTTAGTCCACCACGATGGCTTAATGTGGGTTGGCAGACTTCACAATCCTGCGAAATGAATATGGGAAACTTCTCAGGTATGCAAGCGTAAAAGCAAGCGATAATTAAAAATCAATACATACATAAAAGGAAACGTCAGAGGTGCATACTCTTGGGAATGGTTTCAAACGTGGTCTCGAATCTGCGACTTTGGTCTCGACAGTCAGTACCACTTTCCGCTGAGCTATCGCTGATTTAGTATCATTAAATCTATTTTCAACATTTCACCGACTCTCGTTTGTAATATTAATAAACTTATTTTAATAATCAAGGCACAACTCGTTGGTTTAAGGGTATTAAATTATATGAAAGGTCTCTCATTAGAGCTCGTCAGGACTTTGCAATACAAAGTTGTGAGTGGTGTTGATAGTGTTTATGGGCACTGGGCAGGCGTGTGTTACCATCAGTGGGACGATCTGTTTGTCTCGGAATTCAGTTATATTAATAAGCGTTAAAAATCCCCGACAATAGCTAGAAAGACTATAATGTCTAATTAGTTGACGGTTTTTCTACAAACATAGTTAAAAACTATCCCGATTAAACCAGCTTTGAAATTAAACTTTATTTAAATCGATAAATCCCCCTCCCCTTCCCAATACCTTAATTATCCCTTCTCTTTAAGGTGCGCAACGCGCCTATGATTCTTTTAGTATTGTAGGCGTACATGGGCGGTGGAGATCACTTACCATCAGGTGACCCCACTTGCTCGTTTGCCGGTCTATGGTATAAAAAAAGTATATTTGTTTAGATGCTATGTCAGAGACAGGCAAAAGGGTCAAACTTATAACCCTTCTGTTTTGTCAGGGGTTAAAAAGAAAAGACTAACCGCCAGTCATAACCCGAAGATATTAAAATTAAAAACCATGCTTTTATACAGCATATGGCTTTCAGGCAATGATAACCACGTCTGTTCATTAGGTTATTAGTGGATTATACGGGCTAATTGTTATTTCCCGTGTACATACATTATACCGTCTGGGCGTAGGATTGTGAATCCGTCTTATTTGCGAAGGGGACGGGACTATGTTTGTCGAAATCTGATAAGTTAAGTGCATGGTTGGAGTAGTCGTTATCGAAATATTCGATTCATTTTACTTTCAAGAAGTTATTTTAAATTAGCTGTCCCTTTATCACCTGCACGTTACTGCCCTGCTCCCATGGGCCATAGCGTGATATACATATTAACCATCCTCACGAATCACTTTATAATTGCTGAAAACGACATTAAAATCCGTTGAATAGTTTAAAAGATGTAAGCGAACAGATAGCGGAAGCGACTTCATTTTACATGTAAAGATTAGTTTTAATCAGGCTTTGAAATTATTTTTAGATATATATCGTGCAAATGCAAATCAACCCACACTTATTTTATTAGAAAAAAGTTGTTTTACAATAATGATAAACAGACATCCGTGACATCCGTAGTAGCCGGAGTAGCCGGCTGTGAATCGAGATGTCGCGGGTTCAGTTCCCGCACCGAGATAAATGTTTGTGTGATTGACAAATACGTGTTTCGTATCTGGGTGTTGTGGGACCGTAAGTCTCTCGTAGTTCCTGACCCACGATACAGGTTTAACCTAGTGTTAGATCAGGACTATGTGTGTGACTGTTGAGTGTATTTATTATTACTGTCCCCTTTCTCAACTGCATAATTGAAAGAAGATTGTGTATCTAATAATTCTTATTTCAATCTACAATATTTATACGTATCAAAATAAATATCGTGATATCTGTAGACGATTATTATCGATGAATATCGCTCTAAATCCAACATTTGGGTATTATTTCACTTTTAAATAAGAGGCAATTAATATTCATTTTTAATAAGTATGAAGGAAAACCATAAATCATATTTAGGTTCTATTTTGCTGTTCATTACATCAGGGATCATGTGAGGGGAGAGCCAAGGTCGCGGCAGCAAATAAAATAATTTATTAATACATTAAATATAACATACAATAACATGATTATAATAGTGTTTATTTCCCGTTACTAAAGTATTGTGTATGTGATCTGAGATCATAACACAAAATATAATATAACTAGCTTTTGCTCGCGGCTCCGCCCGCGTGATCTGCTTTTTCCGGGATAAACGTAGCTATTCTGATTCCTATTCTGATGATTATTCCTATCCTATTCTGATGTATAAGCTATATTATTGTAAAGTTTCATTAAAATCCATCCAGTAGTTTTTACGTGAAAGAGTAACAAACATACATCCATCCATCCATACTTACAAACTTTCGCGTTTATAATATTAGTAGGATTTTGTCATAGCACTCATATATCTCCTAATAAGCCTAATGTTCACTGAGCTTATTTTAGTCCCATAATGTGATAGCAGGTACGCCTATCGCCATACCGAGCACAAATTTCAATCCTGGGTAACTCAAGTGTGGATTTTAACCGACGAAAAAAAACGGGAGCTTCTCAATTCGACGCGATATTTTTGAATATAAAAAAATGTGATGGGTTATAGGTGCTTCGTATGCCGTCTGGATTGATACCACCGCTTTGTTCTATTTCTACAGCTAAGCAGTAGTGTGTAAGCTATGTTGTTTCGATTTGAAGGACTTGGAACCAATGAAATTACTGGGCGTAATGAGACTTTCTGACTTAACATCTCGTGTGGACAAGCGCAGTCCAGTGCCATTACAGTGCTTTGTAATTCAAGGTACTGTGTGATGTTGCTTCTGTTTATGAGCAGGCGGAAACTATCAAGCGACCGACCTATAATTTTCATCAATCATGCTAGAAAAAAAAAATCTGATTGCCTTACGTATTTCAATCCAGAACCTTACAGATTCTCTAGTTCGCTGCCGCTTGGTCAATGAGGCTTCGGGTCATCAGAACTTGTGGTTATGATGATATAATTCTCTAATTAAACGGAATACCGTTTGAAAAGTGAGGTTAATCAGTGATTCATCCGATATTGCGTTATTACCTTTAACGGTACCGTCGTGTTTCTATACTTAGTCATCTAGTCAGTTATATATGGTATTCTAAACTCAGTGGTTTCAAAGAATATGTTACAATTTTACTTTTATTTTGATACAAAATTTATATAAGTAAGTCACTGAAGGTTTTTTTTTTATTCGAGCATTGCAAAGTGACTACACTACACCTGATGGTAAAAGTAATGCAGTTCAAAAAACCAGCAACCATCGACAAACAAAGAATTTATCGGTGGTCACCAGAATCATGCCGGCCTGTATAAATGCTTCTTACCTCTTCGGAGAGGGAAGAAGCAAATCAAGGGGCCTGCGACAGGACAAGCGGATGACCGATGCAGGCACAATAATACAAGGATGTACTCTTGTACCCGCTCCAACCAACCATCAAGTCATGTCGCAAGCCCCTGGGGAGAACCGGATATACACTGGCTGACCCCGGAACGCGACCCACACAAGGTGGGTCAGTATGGCAGGTTTTAACACCAGTGTACGGTGGTCGCTATGCGGTCGGATACGAATATCCTCCCTCCAGCGTTTAAGAGGACATTGGAACCTCATAGAAGTTATTCAATTCTATATCGAAAAGTTAGTGGCCAACCTAGTGTCAAAGTTGTTCGAGCCACCCGAACGTCAGTTCAGAACAGCTGGGACCGACGTGTTTAGGTGCCCTCCGAAGCACGGAGGCACTCAGTTGAAATACCACTAAACGGTCACCCATCTATAGACTGACCGCGCCATAGGTTGCTTGACTCGCTAATCTTTTACAGACCAGTGAGTGCAACTAGCTACGTGAGGTTCTCACCTGAAGGTGCGCTTGAGGTACTCACTGACAACTACAACTATTGGTGGCACAATGACGTATTAAGGCACGATATTACCTACCACAATGTTCTTAAATATCAAGACGATCACCAAGCCACCTGAAAGGCGCCTTCGAAGTCAGTCTTTTTTCTTTTTGTCTGACGTCACCTCAACTCATTGACAGGGTCCGCCTTCCTACTTAAATGCTTCCACTTCGACTGATCTTGAGCATCCGCCGTAGTGAGACTATTGGCTATGTCTCCATATAATACATTAAGCCAACGCCCTTGAGCTCAGTCGCTGCCAAATATTTATTTTACAAGCCAGAGCGTCCCACGCCCCGACTTTCTTGTCAAATGAATTTGTAAAAACCACAAGAGCTTACAACAAAACCAATTCGAAAAAATCTATATTCTAGTTAAAGCCAATTTTTAGTCGATGTTACAAAGACCTTCACAGACACAGATGTAACATGCAATCGAGAAACAAGAATAAACTTTGATCTCAACAATAGCATACTAGTTTTGATGTATCGTGTGTGAAGTTGCGTGTTGTTTTTTATAATTGCCATCCATAGTTATTCTACAATGTCTAAAGTAACGCTACTCACTAGGAGTAACTAACTACCTTTAGATGGATTGCCATCTTATAACTGCCCCCCGACCGCCTATCGAAAGCGATAGCGAGTGCCAAAGCAATGCGCGATTGCGATAACAATGCATTGTCATCAAAAATTTGGTACCGCGTAAAAACGCAGTGGCATCGCTTTGACTATAGTTGTGCTATAGTTATCCGAGAATGAACGATTTGAGAAGAAAACTTGCGTTTTGATAATGCTTAGTGTATATTTTTTTATAACGCATATAAAAATATATTTTTTTTTATAACACATATAAAAATATATATATATATATTATATTTATTGTTTTTGTGTGATATTTGCTTTAATATATCACACGAGTCACATTATATATACATATTTTCACAATTTAATAACATTGCGAAAGAAAAATTCCTTAGAACAAAACGCATAAACAAAACGCTCTCAGCTGTCAGTGAATAAACAAAACTTGAAAATAAAAGTGGAATCGAGCTGAAGAAAAGTGGCCTACTGTGAATTTTTGATAAATAGACTGTAAGTACCATTTAAATTAATTGTCGAAAGTCGTAGGTTCAAAATTCGTTACGATTCCGAGATATATTGTGTCATGCTGCCGATTTCCCGCCAGACCTTTGTGATACTCACAGATTAATGGTAATACTATTTTATTTTTGGGTGTTTTTCTCTTCCGAATGATACACAGACAGTCAGATACCCCTGGAGTTCAGCTGTGTGCATATAATTATCATCAAAGGTGAATCTATCCCTCTAAATAGTAACGTATTCTTAACTTGTGTTTCAGTATGCCACCGTCACGAACAATATCGAATCACCAACAGCAGATGTTGTTGGGGTGGATAGAGTCCCACCCACTGCAAGCCCGAGGCACGTTAGCCCAAACACCACAGGGTAAACTGCAATGTAATGTAATATAATACATGCTGTCTACTGAGGCAGAAGCAACCTCACAACCTCAGCCAGCTGAACCCACTACGCCACCTGCTGTATGTCCACCAGCACCACAGCCTTCAGACCCTCGTAAGTGAAAGTTTATATCATTCTTATCAGTTAACTCTGTCCAAGTAAACCTCATCATTTTTATCATTATGTATTGTATGTTAAAACTTATTTTACTATTGAACCCATTTTACCATTGATTAACCAATGACTTGTGTGGATTAAACATTGTTAAGAAAGAAATTAAAGCAGATATTTGAACAAAACCTTGAATTTAATATTTAGCTCTACTAATATATGTTATTGATTTGTTATAGCGGGTCCAGTAGGGCAAACAGCAATATAATGTAAACAATATAATATAAACACCACAGGGCAAGCAGCAATATAATGTAATATAATACATGCTGTCTACTGAGGCAGAAGCAACCTCACAACCTCAGCCAGCTGAACCCACTACACCACCTGCTGTATGTCCACCAGTACCACAGTCTTCAGACCCTCGTAAGTGAAAATATACATCATTATAAGTCAACCCAGTCCAAGTCACAGTCTTCACGGGGTTTTTATATTAAAAGATGTTGAGAATTTTTCGAGCTGGGTAACATCTCTGAAAAATAATATCAGAGGGACGAGAGTGGGGCATAGAGCCCCACAATAAAATAAAAAGTCACAGTCTTCAGGCCCTCGTAAGTGAAAGTATATATCATTCTTGTCCAAGTAAACCTCATCATTTTTATCATTATGTATTGTATGTTAAAACTTATTTTACTATTTAACCCATTTTACCATTGATTAACCAATGACTTGTGTGGATTAAACATTGTTAAGAAAGAAATTAAAGCAGATATTTGAACAGAACCTTGAATTTAATATGTAGTTCTACTAATATATGTATGTTATTGATTTGTTATAGCAGGTCCACCACGTTGGGCGTTGGACCTCGAAAATCGTCGAATAGACGAGGAAGAAAAAAAGCGGGAGCTGATGGAGCGGCAGCTGACTTTGGAGGAGCCTCGGCTGGCGTTAGTGGAGCGCGAGTTCGCGTCAAATGAGGAGTGGCGAGCACAAGCTCTTGCCACCCTCCCAACAAATCGCTAGCTGTACCTGATTGTTGTCAAAATCCATTCAGCCCTTTCAATGTTAGCCTATTTTGGTAATACGAGTAGCATGTGACATCCTGAGGTAAATCACCCTATTAGGGTAAAGGCCAACACAAATTACCTAAATATAACTAGTTCATAGTTTTTGCAATTTAAAACTAAATACACCTGATTCAAACCCTGAATTTTATTAGGTCAAGTATCCGAATTAAATTCAAATATTCGAACCCTGAGATTTAATAGGTAAATTAGGGGATGAATAATCATTATATTTGTAATGTTTGTATAAAATTCTCATATGAACCCTACACATGGAACACCTCTTTCATAGTATTTATAGTTTTATAGATAACTAGTATTAATTCTTTATAATAAGTATTGTTATCAAGCAACACGCCCGGCTTCACATATACGGCTAGTTCAGGTGCATCTTAATGATTATGTAATTAATAAACATTGATTGTTACATAACTTAGTTTCATAAATTAGTAATTTTATTATAGGCGAGTATATAGTTGATTTATACATTTTTCTTTTTTTACACTTAAAACAGTTTATTATCTTGGCGCCTTCCGCTTGTCAGCTTCCGGCGCGATTAATAAATAGTGCATACCTACTGTTATTGACCGCTGTACTTTCTTAGACTATGTCGACTAATCAACACTATAATTATTTTGTTTTACTATGTACAATATAATTTTTAAGCTATCAGATTCATCATTTACTATTATGTGTAATTTCTACTGACGTCACTTCTTGTCAGCTTCCGACTTAACAAATCTTTAAGGTCACTTATTGCTGTATTATTAAATAATAATTGTACGTAAATAATAATTAGAATAATTTTGATAAACAATGTTAAACATAATCTATTATTTTTGTGAATTTAGTATGAAATTATGTCAAGATGTTTGGTATAAATACCGGCCTTTTAGGGTATTAAGATTCATTCCTGATTGTAACCGTATAGCGAAATATATAGTGAGAATACATCAACCGTGTCTTCATTGCTGCCAACCCACCTTCTACAGTATGTAACATGTATAAATTAATAGGACATTTGTATTGTTTTGATTTTAGTCATAAATAAAAAAACTATTTTTATTTTTATCAAGTTATTTAATTCAAGAAACTACCACCGATTCTGATTTTTTTTCAATGATAATACAAAATGTGCTATATTAACAAGTAACAACAGAAAACATAATACAACTTGTACTAAAAGTCTTAAATAGAATACTACTACCATTATACAAACTCAATATGTTCTATAGCTCTAGGCACATTAAAAGACAGAACTGAAAATTAAATTAGCTTGCCTGATTGTCACGAATACTATTCAAGACTTAGATTTATACAAAAACAAAATGTAAGTACACTATATATATATATTACAAGGGAAAATAGTAAAATAAAAACAAACACACACTTAAATACTGTTAGCATTACAAACTCAGTATGTGAATAAAAAAATTATAATTAATAATATTAATTATTAAATAATAATATAAATTATTATATAATAATTAATAGTATTTACAATACTGGAAATACTACAAGACAAATAACTTACACTAGAAAAACGAAATAGCTTGACTGAAGGTCTTATATAGAAAGAATACTGTTCTCATTATACAAAATCAATATTATGTACTACAGCACTAGAAATATAGGATACATAATAACATAGGAATGAAACTACCTTGACTGGTCTCATAAAAATTGAATTTTTACTACGGAATTTAATACTGTTACTGATTACACAAACTCAATATGTAATGGAAATACAATAAGACAAGTAACAACAGAAAACATAACATAACTTAACTGAAGGTCTTAAATAGAATACTACCACCATTATACAAACTCAATATGTTCTATAGCTCTAGACACATTACAAGACAGAACAACTGAAAATTAAATTAACTTGCCTGATGGTCACAAATACTATTCAAACTTAGATTTATACAAAATCAAAATGTAAGTACTATAGGACTAGATATATTACAAGGGAAAATAGTAGAATAAAAACAAACACACACACTTAAAAAATAGTACAAAAATAAATTTACACTAAACTTATGGTACCTAGAGAAATCTCGCCAACCAGCTGCTACAGCTGCTGTCTCGCCGCTCATAGATCAATTCTGCAATCTGTCCACAACAGATTGCCTGATGAGGCACATTCCATGTCCAGCAGATGCTTGCGGTTGTAACCCTATATTATGCGACGGCTGAAGCGCGCGATCCTGGAGCACTGCTTCCTCGTCGACGTCGATGTTGGTGTCTTTAATCAAGTTGTGCAGCACAACACATGCATTCACAATTTTGCCAGCCTTCTCCGGTGTGTAGTGCATTGTGCGATGAGCCAACAGACAGCGGAACCGTGTTTTCAAGACACCAAAGCATCTCTCCACTACATTCCTTGTTCGCACATGTATGTTGGTGTAATGCTCCTCCGGACTGCCTGATTGTGTATTAAGTATTGGTGTCATCATCCATGGTCGTTGAGCATACCCAGAATCACCTGTTATCAGAGACAATGATGTATAATTCAATAGTTTATGATTGGTTGTGCAGAAGAGAAAGACATGCTGCACCCACACTACCTAATAAGATATTGGTAAGAAAGAAGTTTAAGATAGATAATAGATTAAATTGGTGCTTTATTGTATTTGTGATAGCCTGCTTGATGTACCCACTTACCTAAGAACCAAAAGGGTTGTCCCATCTCATGGAGCCTCTCCATTCCTGTTTTCACAGAACTAAGATTCCATATGTGGGAATCATGGCTTGCACCCCCAAATGATGCATCCACATGCAGTATGTGTAAATCTGCATCACATATCTGAAAACATGAAAAATATTTTTTTTTTATCAAGAATAGATAAATCTATTTATGTCATACAATAAACATTTGGTTGAAATACCATCATAGCATTTAGGGAGTGGTACATCTTTCTGTTGAAGTATGCTTCCTCATATTCTTTCGGTCGTATTATGGCTATATGAGTGCCATCAATGCACCCTAAAACACCAGGAAATCCGAATTGGTCATTGAATCTGCAACAACACTCTAGGTTACTTTTTTTTATCACCAATTAAGATAAGAGCACAGTACTATACAAAAACAATACCTCCTGGCGACAGCGTTGCGTTCATCAGCCGTGTTTGGAAAGTGGATGTATTTCCTAATAATCTGGGGATGGTTCAGTGCTGCAGTGACTTCCTCTAGACAATCAGATACAGATGTCTGTGAAAGGCCGAGATTAAAATCGTTCCCAACGCTTTTTTGGTACGACCCACTTGCATAATATTGCAATGAAGCCAGGATCTGCAAGAAAAGTGCAAAGGCATTGAATAATATTGTAGGTCGTGGTTGTTATACTTTATTGGTTTAAAAAAATGCGATATACCTTAATCTCTGGCTTTATAGCTGTCAATCTTTGCGAGGGACTCAGTAAAGGTGCTAAGTCCTCGCAAAGAGTCAAGAAATTCGCCTTACTAAGACGAAACGTGTTGATGAATGTTCGCTCTGGCAGAAGCATTGGTTGGCTCTCGTCCCGTAGTTGCCTCCTCCGGAGTATAAGCATCTTCTTCATCATTTCTTCCTCAGCTTCCGCCAGCAACAGAATTCGCGCCATTTTTCACTTAAAACACAAGAAAAAAACACCACAAGCAGTACACACAACTTAGATAAACTCGGTAAACACAAGTACTTATAAATATCAATGATTTTAACTATATTAAAAGCAAAAAATATAAAATTTAATTGGATCGTATACAAAACCGTAAGACAGTTGTTACTGCTTTGATGACATTTGCGATTGCTTTACTGACAGCTATAGCCGCCATTTTGAAAAGTTAGGCGGTCGCAATTTACTGTCAAATGTATGGATAAATCATTCGGTCATTGCTTTCACGATTGCTTATAGCTTTGAAAGCTAGACAGCTCCATCGGCGGTGCGAAATGGCCGTGTGACGTCATAAACTATAACAATGCTCAAAGCTAGACAGATAGGCGGTCGACCCACTGGTAAGACTTTTACAAACTTTAACATATAATTTCAAATGTTTTAACTGTAGGTTTTGACAAGTATTCAGAATACAATTTGTTATTTACTTTAAAGAATAATTTATTTTATAATGCATCTAGTAAAATAGCTTCTGTTAATGTCGATAAATTATATAAAATATTGTTTTAAACTCTCTGTCTGATTTGTATGTGGCATCGTTAGGGATTGCAATCCGGCGTCATTTTCAATCCGGCCGGATCCGACCGGATTTCCACTGATCCGGCCGGATCCGACCGGATCCGGCCGGATTGATCAAGTCTGGGTGATTTTCGCTTTTCGGTTCAAAATGAACTGTTAGTAAGTTAATCAAGTGTTATTGTGCTTAATATAGGTAGTTTATAAAAAATAAAACATATAAAAAATTTATTTCCAATCTAATGTTAAGATTAGACAACAAGCAAACAAATAAAATTTAGTAGTGTAGGTAACTAGTAAAATTTTAACGATAAAACAAGTAGCTCAATTTTCATAGATTTCACTTTCACATATAGATCAATTATTTTATTAAGTAAAATTATAAAATCGAATATAATCAACCTTACGTAATTTATTGAGATGAGATCACAATAATTAATAATGTATTTGAGAATGCTAACTATTGCAACAAACAAGTCTTATATTTATGACAGACACCATCATGATTTGATGAATCTTTGTAATGAATGGCACAATTATCACAATAATGAGTTTGTCTTATAATTTCAACTTTTTAGTTTAATCAACTTACGAAAAATAATTATTTTCAGTAGAATTTTAAGTAATAATTGTCTTAGTATACATAGAAAATCAATGTTGATTTTGAAAAAAGGATCGTAGAAAACAAATATTGTTAATTGTTTCATCTGCTAGTCGACTTTTAATAGAGCTGCAAATATAGCCTGCGGCCAAAAAGGCCCTTTCAGTTTCTACACTTGTCGGCTTTATTGTCAGCAAATAGTCATAAATAGCAGACAAGTACAGTAATACCCCGGACTTACGCGATAAGCGGGACCGAGCTATAACCGTGTAAGTCGAATTCGCGTAAGTCGAGGTACAACTTTGCATGCACTTTTGAGTGTCATAATTTGAGGTTATCAATAAAACACAACGTACGTAAAACAATTAAACGCGGAACACGTTCGAACCTGTCGTAAACGAACCACTAACATGGCGAAATAGGAGAGCTGACGCGCGCGGCCATCAAAAAGCATAACCGCGTATCTCCGAATTCGCGTAAAACGGGGTAGCGTAAGTCGGGGTATTACTGTATTCTCTTCGAACTCCGTCAAAACTTCGTGACCTTTCAAATGTAGTCATTTACTTTTTTAGTACTTTATGAAAATCTTTCTCTTGTTTAGTATGTAAGCTATAACACATGGTTTCTTGCTGGATTTGTAATTGTAATTCTTCCTGTAATGTCAAATATTTATTTAGTGAGGGTGAATCTAAGTTCTCTTCTACTATTTCTTCCAAATTTTTCTTTAGAGTTATCATCTTGAACAACTCTTTCCAAGATTTTTGTCATTTCTGATCGTATGCCTTTTTTCTTTGGCATAGTAAAGTACCTAATAATGCGACAACTCTATTTAAATATCTAAAAATTGTAGCACCGGATCCGGTGGACGTAAAATGATGCCGGATCCGCCGGATTACCGGATCCGGTTTTCCGGATTGCAATCCCTAGGCATCGTAAAGATTAAACGAATGGAAGTATTTGAATGAGTTGAAAGCTAGTTTAATCAAGATGTTCTTAGCTATGTTTGAACAACATCTGTTCAGGCAATTATAAATTAAAGATCATTTTTTTCTTTTCTAAACGTATTTCACCAGGCATTAGATTAACACATTATAGATGTGTTTAAATAAAAAGAAACTATAAGCACAAAATCAACAGCAGGTATTAGTAGGTATAATTGCAACAACGCCGTAGTGGAGTCTAGTTTGGAAGAAAAATTCTAACCAGGGTTGGGCTTTATATCAGCGCATTTCAGATTAGCAGCTAGTTCTGAAACGTGTCGCCTATCAAATACACAATTCGCATTGTACAATTCAAACGTGACAATCACGATACGGTGTTTTTTATCGGTCGAAATAATGATATTGGTATCTTATCACAATTCATAAAAACCTAAACAGTACGATCCTGTTTTCCTGGAAGGTCGAGTGGCGCCGCGCCGCGCCGCACCGATGCATGCTCAATATCTATAATTTACTTGAAACTGACTTATCGATAATGGCTGTACAGGTTTTGTTCTGGTGCCTTTTTTTGTTTCCAGTCTAGTATCTGTTTTTGCAGGAGATTTCAAATACTGTGCTATCAGCTATTGCTATGTGTATTATATTAATGTGTTATTATAGCCAGAGGTTTCGTCTATTAATTATCTAAATTAGATAAGTAAATACCTATAAATGAAAGATTAAATATATTTACTTAAATAAATGAATCAACAGTATTTAGATATGGAATGTTGACCCACATAGATATATGCGTTTGGAAAATAGTCGATACTACAATCCTCTGATGGTTCAATGACGAATACTTACACACCACATTAGATACAATTTATATTTAATCTATTTAAAATGATTAAAGGAATATTAGTAAACATACTTAACAGTAACAAGATGGTTATCAAAAGGTAACATGTCCATTAAAACCAAACAAAAGTCGACATAAATTGGATATATTTCAATTTTGTTTCAACAACACCAATCCTCAGAGGTTTTACTAAATATCTGTAGAAAAGAATTGCTGGACAATGAATGGAGATTTGACAAGTATTTCTCTACGTGATCAAATCAGAAATGAGGAGATCCGTAGAAGAACGGAAGTCGCCGACATAGCTCAGCGGATTAGCATAGCTCGCAGAACCGATAACCGATGGGACAGAATGGTTCTGGAATGGATGCCACGTACTGGCAAGCGCAGTGTTGGACGTCCACCTACAAGGTGAACAGACGACCTGATAAAAATCGCAGGAAGTCACTGGATGCAGGCCGCTTCCAACAGGTCGGTCTAGAAATCTTTGGGGGAGGCCTATATTCAGCAGTGGAGGTCTTGTGGCTGATGATGATGATGATGATGAATGATGATTTACATGAATATGTATTTAAATATAGCATAAAGATATTAAAACTGGTTAATGATACCTATAAATTAACTGATTCCCGTCCACTGTTGAACATATGCCTCATCATATAGGAGATCCTCCTGACACTCAATAGTTAACATCTTATGCCTCGGGATGGCGAGCTCAGTACAGCACTTTTATTCAAAAGTCATAAGTGGTGTTACTTGCTTAGAGCAAGTATGGAGGCGCTTACCATCAGGCGAGCGATATTTACGCCTTGTCACGTGTATCCAAAAATTATTACTACATGTGACACGATCATTTTTTTTATGTATATCGAAATATTGACATCATCGATTAGTACGAGCTTAGAACAATCAACACCGGCGTATACAAGTCCAATTTATTATCAGTTGTAATCGATAATCCAGTCTGTAAAGCATATTATTGGTTTTACTCATCATACAAACAATATTATCATTACGTATGTTTCATTTTTTAATTCCACACTGACGCTTTGTATTTTTGTTTTTATTTTCCGGAACGGCTATCAAAGTAAGCTCCAGTATGCTGTTGTCTGTACGATTCTTACGGCTCCTATGTTCGAATGTTGGAGACTATGGAACAAAATGGGAACCGAAGGCGGCCCCTGCGCTCGTGAATTTTAACCATCAATTCAACTATGTATATCCAGATGGATGCATCCAATGATATATTATGTTACTAAAGTAGCTGTACCATTCCGATTGCTCTCGACGAGATTTTTTCATTTGGCGCCATTTCTCGATTACGCTGAACTGTTTCAGTATTTACATACTTGTAAGCTCACAACATAACCCCCGAAGGAGTAGGCAGAAATTCAACTAATGCTGCACCCACATTTTGCCGACCTTATTTTCGCAAGGGGGTGGTGAGCCTGCCGCCATACCGGGTACAAATACTAATTCTGGGAAAATAACGTGTAATTTTTCGAAAATCCAAACAAATTGTGATTGCCCGACTTGGGAATTAATCCCTGAACCTCACAGTTTTCAGCCTTAGTACGCTGCCACTAGACCATAGCACACAAAAAATGTAAAACGCTTTGCGTGGATCCAATGCGCCGCTTCTCGTTTCAGCGCTACACGTCCACTGCACCACGGCGGCTGCCGAATCTTGAAACGCGATTCAATTTATTTCTATAAACCAAGCAGCATCGGAGAGACATTGTAAATTCCAAACGAAGGTATACGATCGACAGTCGTCTAAAATGGATACGAACATCGCGTGTAAGTAATCACGCTCCAGATTAATTAAGTCGAAAACTTTTAAGACTTTCGTTATTTTACGTACAGTACGCGGAGATTTTTGTATTGTACAGTATTTTTGTATTGTATTTATTTATAAACAAGTGACCGTCATTACTTTTACACTAGATTTCTTTTTCTCGTTTTATGTGGGAATATTAAACCAACCCTTAGTTTTACTGAAACAGTAAAACAAACAAAGAATTCAGAAAAACAATTAATGATGGTAGACAACTAGGGCTGACTGATAAGTGGCGCTTACTAACACGCGAGCAACTTGCCAATCAAAAAAAAACTTCTACGCGGCTTACTGACCATCAAAAAAGTCAGTATAGCAACTCGCAGCCACGAAAAACCATACACGTCGAATAGAGATCCTCCTCCTTTTTGAATTCGGTTAAAAAGTCGCATTTGGGAACAAGATCAATCGCTATTACATAATCTATGCCAGATTTTATAAACAAAAAGTTCAATGTACTAAAAAAATAATGCTTACATGTTTCGTTTCATTAAAATTTCACATTTTTCCGTTCGAAGAGATCATCTTGTTTTTATTACACAATTAACGCCAACTCGATTTACTATAAAATAAAATTATTTATTGAAACCTAGCCGTGGCTGCGGGCCAACAATTTTGACGTAAGAAGATAGAAATGTTTGTCAAAAATAATTGGGGAATGACAAGTAAGAGTTAGCGTTCAAGTGTTATGTGTGCGGACTTTGATGCCGATTTCTTGCGTAATTTTTTTTCTGAATATTTTAGTCATGAACCTAAAAACACATTTGACTCAACACTCAATGAAAATGCAAAGATAATAAAAATACTAATACACTAATTTTTGCTATACATTATGATCGTTAGATTTGTATTTAACCTAACCAATATGTACTTTTTTTATAATTAAAATTAACACCACAAACAATGCATTAACCATATTGCTTGACCATTAATTAGTGATAAAGGAATATTTTATATTTAGCTATAATGTATGTAATGTAGTTTGCATATTATTATACAGTATAATGTGTGATATTTCAGTGTAAAAAATATTAAATTGTTTTTGCACAAACCAAGATTATCATGTTTATTATTTCCATGAAATTATGTAACAGCATTATGTGGTAGACCGGTTCTTTGACTTAAACCTTGTGAACATATAAATTTATTTGCCATTTGTATGTAATAAAATTACACATGTATAAGATGTAATTGTTATTACATTTTAACATTATTATATACATTATTTTATATCCCAAGGTTTAATCAAAGTTCACAGTAATGTGCTTGCTAGAATCACATGTTTTGTCTAATACCAGCATAATGATGTCTGCTGTAAACCACAAGGTAGTTAGTTTGATTACAAGTTGAGCACAATTGAAGTCTTCCTACAATACTTTAAATATCAAAATTTAGATGATTGTATATACACAGTCACATCTGTAATCCCTGAAGAGGTAGGCAGATGTGTAAATCGTACACTACCATGTCGCCGATCTTATTTCCGGCCCATGATGTCATAGGGAGCGAGGCTATTGCCACACTGGGCACAAATAACAATGACAAAATCTTATTTGACTTCCATTTGGATATCTAAAAATGACATAAATACGCAACAATTTCCAATAATATACTATGTTTATTCAAATTATCGCATCAATTGGAAAAACCGGGATAAAATATTAATTGTATAATGAGTTCTATTGACCAATTTGTAAACTTTTTTTATAATAATTTTACTGCTCTGGGTACTAGTCCTTTACTCTGTCTTACATTATTATTCATAAACTTTATTGATTAAGCGTTGTCATTTTACATTTATTCTCAACTAGCTTTTGCTCGCGGCTCCGCCCACGTGATCAAATAAACAAACAAACAATCAAACTCTACAGCTTTATAATATTAGTATAGATTTGATTTTGATTTGACAACGGAAGCCTTCAAATAATATTATTTTGGTAGCTTAGCAACGGAAGCCTTCAAATATGAATAATTTTCCCCGTTTTTGCAACATTTTTCACTGATGCTTCGCTTCTAATGGTCGCAGCGTAATGTTATATATCCTAAAGCCTTCCTCGATAAATGGACTATCCAACACAAAAAGAATTTTTTAATTCGAACCAGTAATTCCTGAGATTAGCGCGTTCAAACAAACAAACAAACAAACAAACAAACAATCAAACTCTACAGCTTTATTATTAGTATAGATAATAGTAAGTACGGACGTACGGCGAATCGTCGTTCATAATAAGTCTAAAGTAAAAAATGTTAATGTCATTTACACTTGTATTGAAAAAGGTAAAGTCTGGAAGTTTGTGACTTTGGTATTAGGGGGTATTCTCTGAAACTACTATCCAATTCAGAAAATTGTGTCACCAATAGGAAGCTACGTTTTCTCTGAGGCTCTAAACTATTCATTGTTATAAAGGTAAGCTTTCAGTAAAAAAATACATTATGATTGTCACATACTGATACTGACTGATACATTGTGACTATTATATACCAAGAAAATAATGACAGAAAAAATATATTGTATTCAATTGGCAATCTAGAAAAACTCCAATGTAAGCAAGATAATGGACTTTGAATGTAAATGTTTCAATAATCTTAGTTGTGTATTTAATAGTTTTTGCAGATGATATAAAAAGACATTACATCCAGTATTACACAAAATAAAATACAGTTTTTTATGTCTTACGATAGAAATACCAGAGTTTTAATCAAAATGTTTTTTTTTATCTGATATCATTGAAATACAATAGTCATAATCCAATTGATCATTCTCTGCTATAAAAAGAAACATGCAAATAATGTGATGGGACATCTTTTGATCTAGTTACATTGTTTTTTTGTGTTTAGAAAACCTTTAGCTAGTTTGTTATCAAATAATCCCACCACCACCCCATGACCATGAAGACAGAAAGCTTTCGAAACGTTGGGATCAAAATTAATATCAAACCGTGATTTAAATGCATTTTACATTTAAATTACTTTTATTTCAATGAGTAATATTCGCGTAAACATAAGAAATCATTAAATAATCTTTCTTTGAAGCTTTTACAACTGATGTTAAGTTTCTTTATGACTGGGCATCTCTAAGTACTTGTGGATTTCTGAGTTTTTAACAAACCAGACTGCACTGGATATTGTACTAGAGGGCAATATTCTGGAATCTTTGTGGAATCACTATATTAGAGTTATAAGCAAAGACCCACTGTTCCATAGAACAGTAGTCACTATGAGTTTATGGTATGCCATAAACTCATAGTGACTTATTATAACTTTGTAGAACATTAACTTGTTATTAAGAGACTGTAATTTATGCTCATTAACAAATATAGGTTTCTGAACAATATTGTTGCTTCTTTTTTCTTCACTTTTATATGTTTGACCCAAGTTAGCTTTTGGTATAGATATTGACTCAGATTTTTTACTTAATCACTACTTAATACTATAGACATTTTGTACACAAGTAATTATTATCTAAGTCTATGAAAATGGTGGATGTATGGAAATCATTTAAAGTGGCTGTCAAACCAGTTTATAATAAATGTTCAGAATGTTATCAATGAAATAATGAGTGCAAAACATAAAAAAATATAATGATTAGTGATAAAGTTTCAATCTCTGTTATTGTATTAATTATTTTGATACAATAATAATAGTTTCCTAAACTAATAATATTTATGCAGAATTCATAATAATAAACTTATTAGGGTATTTTTACCACAATTTGACTATTTCTATCACCAAGCAGCAGGTGTATTCTTATTTGAAAGGCATTGAAGTCAGTGAAATATTAGGTATTATGAGACTGATGTAATTACTGTGTTGTGATGAGCACAGGGCAGTCCTATACATTACTTTATTATTCAAAGTGTTGGTACTGTTTATGAGCAGGTGTGGCGATTACCATCAAGATAGTGACATGCTTGTCTCATCATTCAGATGATTAAATGTTTATATCTTATGTCATTTTAAAATAACAAAATATAATGTCAAAATTTAACTTTATACATTATTTAAGCAATTATGACAATTTAAGATTGCATCTAGTACCTAATATACATCAAACTAACACAACTACTAATGTATGAAGCCCTTGATCTTTGTCTCGGCACGAAGGTCTTATGAATCAGACCACTGTTATTCAACTGCAATCATAAAAACTACCTTCTGACTCAGCCCATTGCAGAGCAAAAAATAAACAAAGGATTAAAGGCTATTTTGTCTCATTTTAGTACTCATAAGCGCATTTGAAGTATGTTTGATGCACTGGCAGGCGGCCAAGCATCATGAAATGATACGCACGCAGCCCGTCAAACAAGGAAGTAGGGTGTTACAATAGCCAGACCATATACACTAAACATCACCTTGAAAGGTTCACGACTGACGTACTAACATCATTATAACGCAAGCCATCACTAGTTCGTGATAATCAAAATAATATCAATGATACAACTCACGAAAGATGAATATAGAATAAAAAATTAATAACTACACTTCACTCAATCTAGCGCCGATTATACTCGAATTTAGAACTTGGCAACCGGCGCATTCTGAATCAAAATATTTGACTAAAAAAACTTGAACGTTGATACTTGGCCACTAATATTACACAATGAAAATAAAATAAAAAATGAAATCGCAGCAAATGATTGTTCAAATATAGAATCCTTTACTTACAGTTTGATAACACCACTTTGTTCTTGAGACATGTAATTGTATTTAACACAGTTATGTCTATTAACAGAGTTGCTGATAAAATAAAGCACCACAATATTATATTTTAGAATACGATTGTAATTTTTAAGACAGAAAACAACGGAATAGAAAAAAAGACGTGTAGAATGGTTGGATGGATAAACTATTCTTTGACAGATTTCGGTAGATGGCGCATTAGCCTGCGCTCTGACCATAGACAATATGGTATGATAAAAGACCCAAATTGTATATAATGTACGAGGCAAAGGTATTTGATCCATACAATCACATTGAATTGAAAGAATAAGCCATGGCACCAAAAATGGACTATGAAACTTTAAAATAATCGTTTATGTTTATAAAAATTGAAAATAATTTGAAACAATAAAATTAGGAGTTTGCTTGTAACAACAAGCAATTAAATATCATAGATAAAATATCATAGATAAAAAATTAAAATTAATATCAAGCCCCATATTATGGCTAAAATGTGGCATTAAATTATTAAATGTCATGTTTATTTAAAAATAATTTAAATGTATTCGTCTTACATAAATATATTTATAATAGATTTGTAGATGCCAAAAATATTTAACAATATCTAAAATGTTCATTAATAATTATACGAAATGTTATTATTAAATGATTATATTCTTCTTCTTTTTTATTTATGGCTTTCGCATTATTATGCATTTTGCCAGTGTCAAGAACATTTATTCTCAAGTTATTTTTACAAGAACGATGAAACACGGGTGCGGTCTATTTCAAAGTCTTGCCGGAGTTTTGTTGTTAACTCCTTTCAGTACGATGCTTAATTCACTTATTTCAATGATTTCATAGACTGTTCATCACTGTAAATGTTTATTGACCAAATCGACACCATTTTTATACAACAAACACAACTCTAAACTAGTTTATGAAATAAATTAAAATAAGCGATGAACTGCACTGTCAGAATTTCCGCCATAACTCTAAATAATTATATTCATACCATGATAACAGTCTGCCTATTACAAGCAAATGACGTTTTTCGTACGTGTTTTATTTTTTAAAACGGAGGCTGGCAAACGAGCAATTGATCACCTGTTGTCAAGTGATCTCCACTAACCATGAATATCCCATAATACTAGAATACTATCATAAATGCGTTGTCAACAATAAACGAAAGGGATTATTAAGGGAGATGGGCATTTGGGCTTTGGATATCACACTTATCGTACTATTACATGCTGCTATTATTAATTGCTGCTGTTCTAAATGAAAATAAATCCACTCATTAAACAAGTAATACCTTTATATTCCTTCTTTTCTTTCTTTTTATTACTGTTTTTTTTATTATAATCAATAAATGTTTAAATTTCGAAACACGATTATTAATGGCCCTATTGTTAGTTGGGTAAAGTAGTTTAGTTTATTAAATAATATATATTAAGGAATTTAATGTGAGATGAATAATAAAAATAATAGAACACAAATAACATGATCACTTTAAACCAATTTATTCTATTCACAGAGAACAAACCCGTGTCAGGAGTAACCAATTGTAGGCTTTACTTTAACTGCACTTGTATACACGCTTAGTATGATTAACTACGACAGAATTACTACTACTGTAACGGTCAGCCAATCAGAAGGCTTGACTACGATAATAACGACCACGACGGTCCTCACTACGCGACGACTGAATGCGAACTGTCCCTGTCGAGTCGTGCGCCACTCTTTTATACATTTTTAGGCGTATCTACCCGACGACAATTTTATAAACACCGTTCGCAAAGATTAATAAAAATTAAAATAAAAATTAACACCTAACTCGGCCTCTCCTGACGCGTGCGCGTCCCGAGCACAGTAGGTATTTACAGAACAGACAATGAGTTTAGAAGAATACAATGCAAATGATTCGTTTCTAGACGGAGCCGGCTCTTACTACCACTCCGTACCACCGACGCTGTGGTGTATTCTTCAAAAACTCCTGGGTCGCTGCTCAGTCGTTGCACTTCACAACTTCCATCTGCCTGCATGACGTACCTGACGAGCATCTCGCACCTCCTAGGTAACAAAAATACACGGCAGAATCACATAGCTCATAGTCACACAACAAAACAGTTGTCTTGGGTGCGGGAATCGAACCCGCAGCCTGTCCGCTACGTTGCGGAGGTCGGCTGTCATCTGGTACCATGGGTATAATCACATTTTATCTTTGGTGCGGTAATCGAACCCGCAGTCTGATGCCTATCCTCTGCGTCGCAAAGGCCGACTGTTATCCGAAACGATGTCTATACCCATGTGACACTGTCTTATATTACAACATTTCAGGAACATATTAGCTGTGTTATGCACCGCTTCGACCAATCCTGACTAATTTGAACAATCACTGCTGGGAACGCCTTTGTGAAAGTTTCAAGTTGAAAAACTTAATATGAATCCTAGCTTGGGATTCGACATTAATTTTACTCTTACAAATAAAACAAACGAGATTTGGTTCACCATTGATACACATCAGTCCTTAGATGTCTTCAGCATTGTGTGCAGCGGGCTGCTGCCCGACGCTGGCAGACAGCGGCTGCCCGACACTGTATCCGGCGCCCAGCACCAGTTGTACAAAGCGAGCTCGTTACAACACAAGTACAAGCCGGCTCACCTCGTATTTCTGCACACCGAAAGGTGAACAACACCTGTGAACAAACCAGGCAGAAGGCGTCCCTACTGCCCGGGGTAGACGGAGGCATCGCTGAATCGCACGTCTACCTATAATCTCGGGACGGAGGCATCACTGAATCGCACGTCCCTGGACGGAGGCATCACTGAATCGCACGTCCACTAATAAACCCTGGACGGAGGCATCACTGAATCGCACGTCCACTAATAAACCCTGGACGGAGGCATCACTGAATCGCACGTCCATTAATAAACCCTGGACGGAGGCATCACTGAATCGCACGTCCATTAATAAACCCTTGACGGAGGCATCACTGAATCGCACGTCCATTAATAAACGTATGTAAACCCCTGCGTGTAAATAAATGTGTATGCTGTTCGTGTTTCTTAATAAATAAACCCTGGACGGAGGCATCACTGAATCGCACGTCCTTTAATAAACGTATGTAAACCCCTGCGTGTAAATAAATGTGTATGCTGTTCGTGTTTCTTAATAAATAAACCCTGGACGGAGGCATCACTGAATCGCACGTCCACTAATAAACGTGTGTTAACCCCTGTGTGTGAATAAATGTGTATGCTGTTGGTGTTTCTTAATAAATAAATAAACCCTGGACGGAGGCATTTTGGACGAGAAGACCTTGCCAAGTTTCCCGAACGTTGCCCAGCCAAGCTGGATTAGACGATCGACCTCTCTCTCAAAATTGAACCTGCCTAGTTGGACTACTTGTCCTAGATAGACATATTCGTCGGCAACTTCGAGAGATGAGCCTCCAACAGTAATCGGGGTGGGCACAACATGGACATTCGTCTTGTCCATGTTAATTCTGAGACCCACCCGTTGAAAAACTCTGTTGAAGTCTTCGAGCATTGTACTTAGATCTTCCAGCGATTGTGCTAGGACTACGATATTGTCGGCAAATTGAAGGTGAGACATGTACTCGCCATTTATGTTGATGCCGAATCCTTTCCAGTTCAAGAGCTTAAAGGCATCTTCCAGCGCGGCAGTGAACAGTTTCGGAGAAGTAACACGCCTCTCTGTAATGGAATAGCCTTCGTACTCTGATCTTGTACTCGGGCCGACATGGTGGCGTTGTTGTACAAGCACCTCAACACTTCGATATACCGATAGTCAACAACACATAAAACAAACATGGTCAGAATCCAAGAGCATCATAAGCCCTTCTCCAGGACGTTAGGCAGCATTGCAGCCAATGTCCGACCTCTTACGGTTACAGTAATTTGCAGCAACTCATTTGAATGATGTTCAAATGGCTCATATCTACAACAAATAGCAAATACCTTTCATTAGGCATTTAGTGCACGGTGGGTACACAGCATTGCTCTATAGAGAAATCCGTGTCGCCCTGTCATCAAAATAATTCTATAAAACCTGTAGGTACTGCAAATTACTTTTATATCAGATTTATATAAACAGGAACGGACTCACCAAATTCTTGTTATACTCAACACTCGTAAATGTATCCGATCACAGTCGTCCCACAAAGCCGCTCTGTGCGCCGTACGGGTGAACCATCACACCGTGGGTGCGGCGTTATGGTCCAACGATCGGGAACTCTTGTGCACCAATATCTTGCACTCCATGCCAGCGCGGGTGCCTCATCAGTAGAACTCGTCCATTATGGGCCTAGATAAGTTTTGAGAACATTTGGTACACAATTAATAACTTCGCAGGTATAGACACCACCATACCCTCTACGACGTCGTCGTACGTCTTTCGACTTGAACACAATATGTCAGATTTTCGTATCCATAGGCAGCAAACTAACATATTCACAATAAATTTATTACTGCAAACATATAACACCATTAAATTTAGCAGTACAATGATTTTACACCGAATGAATTATTTTACGACACCAGACTGCTGCACCATGGATCATCGTGATGATCTTTAACCAACTCACCACATGACAATCTTATTGGCGATTTTTGTCTTAACAAAAAGCCAATAAAATTGGAACAGACTTACCAAACCACTCGTAGACAGTCGCATTTCATCGCGTAGTTAGACATATCGCGTAATTACCAACACAAGTGCATTTAAAGTGCTAGCATTAACTTTTAAGTAATGCCTTGAAAATTCAACTGTCAAGAAGATGATAGGCTGCGGAGCCTATCCCACTTCTGAATTAAGGAATTTAATGTGAGATGAATAATAAAAATAATAGAACACAAATAACATGATCACTTTAAACCAATTTATTCTATTCACAGAGAACAAACCCGTGTCAGGAGTAACCAATTGTAGGCTTTACTTTAACTGCACTTGTATACACGCTTAGTATGATTAACTACGACAGAATTACTACTACTGTAACGGTCAGCCAATCAGAAGGCTTGACTACGATAATAACGACCACGACGGTCCTCACTACGCGACGACTGAATGCGAACTGTCCCTGTCGAGTCGTGCGCCACTCTTTTATACATTTTTAGGCGTATCTACCCGACGACAATTTTATAAACACCGTTCGCAAAGATTAATAAAAATTAAAATAAAAATTAACACCTAACTATATTTACATAGAACATACAAATATCTCATTTTATTACAGATTTTTTTTAAGTTTCTTCTCTTTAAGATTAACAAAATTGCAATATTTTATTTATATTCATAGAAAGTTAAAGTGTCAGCCGCAAACAGTATCATGAGTTTAGGTCTTTCATAATGCTAGTTTGCCGAAGTTAGCAGTACTATAGCGACACCTAGCGGAAGAATTATCTTCGCACGCGATGCGTTCCTTCTCACTCGCACCCGTGAAGTCCGCGCGGTCGAACGGTTCAATGACTCTGGCGACCGTTTCTATTTTCTCTCTGGTCGTGCCGTGGGTTCGCTCCGCAAGGAAGGGGGTCTTTGTTTGCGTTTCACGTTCGCGTCGCACGGTGTCATCTGCGGTCGCATCGTCGAGACGGAATGTGCCCGCATAAGTGGAAGCGTGGGTCTCGCTCCTCCCGGTCGATGTGAAATGTGGCGTGCCCCAGAGTGGCGCCGTCTACAAGTGCAAGTGCAGTGAGGTGCAGTGGTGTGTGCGAACGAGCGTGGGTCGGCTCGGCCACGGCGAGCGAAGTGCGCGGAGGTGGCGGTGGCCGCGCGGCCATGACCGGAGACATGCCTCTAGGGAGCGCGCACGCGTTCGGGCGCGCGTTGCTCCGGGACGGGGCGCTGCCGCCGCTGGAGCCCGGCCCGCCAGCGCCGGCCGCGGCCAACGCGCAGCCGCCCGACAAGCGCCCGCCGGCCGCCGCCGCCAGCCCAGAGCAGGTCATGAAGCTCTACATGAACAAACTCACTCCGTACGAACACCGCGAGATATATGACTATCCTCAAGTGTACTTCATAGGCGCGAACGCGAAAAAGCGACCCGGCCTGGTCGGCTTCCCGAACAATTGTGAGTACGACAACGAACAGGGCTCGTACATCCACATCCCGCACGATCACATAGCGTACAGATACGAGGTGCTGAAGGTGATCGGTAAGGGCAGCTTCGGACAGGTGGTGAAGGCGTACGACCACAAGAAGCGCGAGAACGTGGCGCTGAAGATGGTGCGCAACGAGAAACGCTTCCACCGACAAGCGCAGGAGGAGGTGCGCATACTGGAGCACTTGCGCGAGCAGGACAAAGACAACACTATGAACGTGATCCATATGTTCGATTCGTTCACGTTCCGCAACCACACGTGCATTACATTCGAGCTTCTCTCCATTAACCTGTACGAGCTGATAAAGAAGAACAAGTTCCAGGGCTTCTCGCTACAGCTGGTGCGCAAGTTCTCGTACAGCCTACTGCAGTGCCTGCACGCGCTGAACAAAAACCGCATCATACATTGCGACATGAAGCCAGAGAACGTGCTGCTCAAGCAGCAGGGACGCTCCGGCATTAAGGTATGTACCGCTTCCCTATCATTCACACAAATACAAACAATATTTTGTTGTGTTGCACTATCGATTACTCCTCACGATGATATCTACTTAACATATAAAAATTTAAAAATGGAATACTTTCGTCGAAACATTATTCACAACAATACGGATCGTTGAACTTGTCAGAAATTTGAAAACTTTTTGTAGAATAATGTTAAAAACAATTAGCCACACGAACACCTGTTTAAATACTGTTTAAGACATAAAATCGATAAGGGAGCGTTTAGTACATTTCGGTAAACAGTTGCGATGCGTGCGGGCGATACACGGCGATTTCGATCAGCTGGCCACACCCGCACACCCCTAGTCGACAGTTGCTACTGCCCACACAATTTTTTTTTTTGTGTTGCGCTTGCTGTAAGCCTGACGATAGTCGGCTGTATACAGCTTCACCGGACTTTCGGGCGAGCGCTTTAGGCGCTCTCAACCCTTGACTAAGTGACCACGCTGAGGGCACCCCCTTTGAGGTACGGACCTCGGCTCGGGACGGCCACTGGGGGATGGCCACCAAATTTGTACGCGATACTATTCATATTGTTACATTTGGACACTATTGTTTGCGTACGGAGAACAATTGTCGGGTAAAAAACAATTCCTAGTAAGGGATCACAAGCTAATTGTATTGTAGAAACAAAGGAGGATAATATAGATGATATATCATGCTCGTGTGCCCGAAGTGGTAGGCTGAGGCGCAACTAGTGCATCCACAGTTCACCGAGCTCATTTGTGTGCTGTGTTTACGTATGTTGAGTAAGTCTAGTCATATCGGCTTGAAATTCCAATCCCAGGCAACTTATATTGTTTTTTTTAATTGAAAACTCAAATATTAATTGCGATTATCGGTTACTCCACTAGGATTTCATTGAACCTGCTATAATCTGTAACGACTCAAATGTTTTTGAAGTTAGAGTGAAATTATCTTGACAATTCATTAACCCACGATAATAAACATAAGAATGCACAAAATTAAACCTTTTCAAATAATGGATTTCCAAATTCCAAGAATTTAACTTTTTGATCCCATATCAATTAACAAAAATTTACGATTTCATATCTTTATTCAGCACATATCGAAATTACATCCACTGCCTTTGCCATAATATCCTGTGATAAAACGTAACGATATATTTTTTTTAATTTTATTGCTGTCTTAATTCGAAGGGAGAACTTGATTCGGCCGAAACAAAAGCGTATATTAACCGCACAATGAAAAGAACGGAACAGTGTCCCGCGTCCGCGACGGAACGTTGTGGTTCTGTGTGGTTCTATTTTCAAACTTCCCTATACATTCAGCAACTCTGTCTTCCCGCCAATCGTGTCGATGTTATACGAGTTTATTTGCGTCACCCACGTATATTATTTGCGTTGATGCGATCTCGTTGTTAACGCTGTATCAACTATCGTTATATTATCGCGTTGTGTTACACTACGCGTAAAATATAGGGCAGCCTAAAGATACGTCTTTTATACGCCTGCCTTCAAGTCCCGTAATGCTAGTCTATGAAAATAATTTCGTTGCAAAGTTGTTCGCGACTAACTTGTCTTAAATTCCGCGGATTGTATAGTCTTGTCATGAAAACTCTCGTTTTAGCTAAAGCTATGGCATGGCATAACTTAATTTCAATTGCCGAACGTAGATAGTGACTGAAATTGGTGAACCTTGAAACATACAGTTTGACAGACTTCGTGGCGCAGCGGGCGAGTAGCCGGCTGTGAAACAAGATGCCGCGGGTTCCATCCCCACACCGAGACATATATTTGTGTGATCCACAAATACTTGTTTCGGGTCTGGGTGTTGTGAGGCCGAATATCTCTCGTAGTTCCTGATTCACAGATAACACAGGACTTGTAACTTACTTTGGAGTCAGGACTATGTGTGTGACTGTTGGGTGTATTTATATGAACATTCTGCGTGGCAGGATTTTAAAACAAATATCAAAAACATCCGATGAATTAAAATAGAAGATACCTTCTTCCATTATACTTAAGTCAGTCGAAGTTGTTTTTTATTTTGTAGCAATATTATTTACTTTTATCGTCTCATACTGACACCATTTCTTTTTAAATTAACACTAGATTAGCCTATTCAATTCCATTATAAGTCGATTGTGTAGATCATTAAGTTAATTCTGCAATCAATTACAAAGCATTTCTCATAAGAGATCATTAGATTATGAAAACAATTCATTATCGCCCACTGGCAGTCCAACCATGCTGGATCTAAGTAGGTTGATATATGAGGTTACATTCGGAAGTCTGGTGCTCGATTTTTACAAATTGCTGAAATGGCTAAAGGCAGACTAGGTACAAGGTGGTAGGTCCCTCGTATGCGAGAGGATGCGTCTAGGATGGTACCACCGCTTCGTCTATTTCTACCGCCAAGAAACAATGTGTAAGCACTGTTGTGTTTCTGTTTGAAGGACACTGAAGCCAGTGAAATTACTGGGCATTATGTCTCGGGCTGACGAGCGCAGTTCAGTGCCATACAGTGCTTTGTAATTCAAAGTTCTGTGTGGTGTTGCTTCTGTTTATGGGCAGCCGTGGCGCTTACCATCAGGCGAGCGCTTTGCTCGTCTCGTCATTCAATCAAATAAAAACAAACAAAAAACAAAAACACCAGGGTTCGAGGATATATATCAATGGATATATATCAAGACATATATCGGATATATATCCGATATATATCAGACTGAGTTTCATGATATATATCAATGAATATATATATCAGATGTTTTTTAATATATTGCAATACAAAAATGGTTAAATAAATTGATATTAAGTAATTTTTAGCATTTGTTACTGTATTTCTACTTCCCAAATGTAGATGGCGTGGGAGTAGAGTTAAAACATACTCCCTAATGGTAAGTGCTAATCCATTAATGGCAAAACTTCTGTTCTAAAAGAAGATTTTATGTTTTTTAGTTGATTATGTCTTATCTAAAAGTAGATTTTGCAATATGCAAACAGTATTCATAAATAATACAATAAAATAATAATATGGCTTTCAGACAAAATGGATATATATCCAACTTGATATATATCGGATATATATCATAAATATCCGATATTTTGATATTTATAATAAATATCGGATATTTTCGAACCCTGAAAAACACACTTCATACGGTCGCGTCAACCGTCAGACGAGTCAGTGACGCCGTGTCTACGTATTTGTATTGTGTACTAAAACTTAGTAATTTTTTAAATAATGTGACAATAGCTTTACAAGCACGACATCACTGGCAACTAGTACTACGTTGATAGATGACGATGGTGCTGGCACTCGAGCCGCACTTGACGCAACTATCCGAAGTGTGCCTTAATCGAATACTTACGGCCGATTTCAACAAACGATCTCTCCTGATCGATGAGATCCACAAATGAGTTAATAAGAATACAGTTTGAAAGTCAGTAACTTCTAATTACTTAGTTGGGTCAATTTTCGGGATCGATCTGGAAAATCAAACCAAGATCGTTGAGATCATCATTTTTTCATCATTTTTTTTGTCAGTTTTAGGATTATACCATTTCGAGGTTTAACCCGTTGCTTATCCGCTCTGATCTTGTCTGATACGCAATTCTTTTACAGACATTTTAAACCAGACGTTTCTTTGAGTTACGAAACATTCGAAAACTTCATATAGCAAATTTCAATATTATGCAGCACGAATCGGTCTTTGAAGAGTAGTGCTAATTGAGAAAATATTGGCTATTAAAATGTAAAATATTCTTAATTTTGTTACACAGATTTGATTATGATTTTTTATATTCATTCCGTTAATTAAGTTGTATTTTTTATCAATTGAATATGACACTTCAGGCTGTTTTTTTTTGCATTGTAACACGATCTAACTGCGGCTTTAGTATTCAACGATTAAAAAGTAAAAAGACGATATTTCAAGTTCTGATTAGTGGTAAGAGTGTCCAGCCAGTAATATCGAAACATCGTCGAGACGACGCGACGGCAGCTGTCGGCCGTTCACTTTTTCCAACAAAAAGTTTGACCTACAAGTTGGCGATTGAGTGGCCTCGAGTTAATTCGAATCATGAAACGAAATATCATTTTAACTGTTCTGTGTTAAGTCGGATAAAACTGTTTGAAAATGTTTTGTAGTAAATCACAGTATTTAACTACTAAGTTTAACTGTCGCTTTATTTTATTTTTGTTTGGTATCATAAGGTTTATTTCATACGAATTCATTTTCCTTTTATTGTATAGGTATGTGACTGTTTGTTATTATTTTCCTCGCTTTGTTATTTTATTAATTTATTGAATTTGAATTTTTAAATAGTTATAAAATGAAAAAAAAAAACAATTTAAAATCAATATAGCAATTATGATTAATAAGGAAATACGCTAGCACTCGAATTCGAATATTTTAAGTTTCGAGCCGTTAAAAATATGATGATTATCGAAATGTTTCTGTAATTTTTTAAAACTGAAATATGCCTCTGCCACAAACACTGGTAGGGGTTTAATTGCTTTACCAACTTCGTTTATTAGTATAATTAAAAACTTTTGGTAGTCTAATGGATATAATTTCGGAACACGTTAATAAATGTGAATAAAGTGCACATTAATTGATCATCGCGGCTTGTCTATAATAAAATAATATACAATTTACGAGCCATAAAAAGATATTAGACTAAGATTTAAAATTTTATTTAATTACCATGACAAATCATTAGGTTTTAAGTGACGTCAGACTTTAATGACTAGTTAGACACCCTGATGAGAAATGATGAAGTTTTGACATCAAAATGTAAGTGACTCAGGTAGTATTTTAATCAGAATCATTTATTTGTAAGCATAGGTATAACATTATAAATAACCAGAGGTGTAACCAAAATACAAATCTTTCCTCTTTATAATATAAGTGTAGATATTTTGGGGAATGTATGTTTATCTGTTGTTACGTGACAAAAATGAGAACACCAAGCGAACGTGTCGTTAAACATGCGTTCATTATGGTGATTAGTAAAGACATATACCTATAATAATATGTTAATGAGTTAAAGTAATTTCATAAAACCATTTAATGATGTAAAGTTATGCGCTTCCGCGTAATCCAGGCAGTTTTCTGTAGTAGTGCTGTGTGTATAACTTTTTAACCGCCGACAAAAAAAGAGTGTTATAATTAGATCTCTTTGTCTGTCAGATTTGAATGCGATATTTTTTTGCTTGAAAGGTGGTTTAATTATAATGGTGCTTAGCTATGTTTTTTTACAAATGACATAAAACGGTGGATGTTCACAATTTAACGAGTATATTTGTACTTATAACAAGTATATGCCTATAGATATATATACCTTCTTGGTGATATGTAAGACTGAGATTATTCGAGATTCTTCATGTTCAAAGATCAGCCAAGTGCCAACTTACGAACATACAAACATAAGAGGAGTCAAAAAAATTAAACAATCTTTTTATTTCTTACTAGCTTTTCCTTGCAGCTCCGCCCGCGTGATCTGCTTTTTCTAGGATAAAAAGTCTCCTATGTTACTCAGTGATAATGTAGCTTTCTAACGGAATTTTTTAAATCGATCCAGTAGTTTTTAAATTTATTCGCTACATACAAATGTTTCCTCTCTATATTAGTGTAGAAAAAGAAACGTTTGACTCATAAAAATTTCCATTTAAATTCAATGCCACTTTAATTAAAACAGTCTTCAATTAAGTCTTGGACACAGAAATTTTGAATATCACGCTCAGAGTGTTTCACAAAAATCCATTTCACCCATTAAGAGAATCCTTAATAGCGTTAATTATTTTTTTTCTACTCATAGAAGCGCGCATAAAACGGTTCGAAATTAAAATATACCGCTAGGTATGTACCGAAAGAGCAACGTTGTTAGCCATTCGCGTCCATATTCATTAAACTAGGGTAATATTTAAATATTTTTATGAGTATTAGACCACTGGATGATGAAAAAGCTTTTTGGGACAATTCCATGACGATTTTAGTATGTACATATATACATATTCACGCCTGTAATCCTCGAAGGGGTACGCAGAGGTGTAACCAGTACACCCACATTTCGCTGAGCGTATCTCCGTCCCATGATGTGATAGGGGCGAGCCTATCGCCATACCGGGCTTGACTCCAGACTCTGGACTGATACAGGGCATTTCGTGATAGAAAAACCCAATATCACTTTTATGCCAATGGTTCACTACAGAGGATGCTCAAGATCGGGCGAAGTGGAAGCGTTTAAGTCGGAAGGCGGACCCTGGCACATAAGCCGGAATAACGCGAGACAGAAAGAAAAATCATTAACAAAAACTATTCGAAATTCATTACAGTATTATTTTTGTACACGCTTTTCAATTTAGCTCGATGTGCTTCTGTTTTGAGCACAAAAAGTCCCGCGTTAATTTACTGTCTGTTGATTAGTTCACTGGAGCGTAAACTGATTATAATTACACGTAGTGTATAATTTATATGGTGCTGCCACACCGGTGTTATAAAATGTTAACAAACATTTTCTAACATTAAACATTTACTAACATTATCTAACATTGTCATAAAATGTATCAAATTTTTGTTAACAAATGTTATAAAATGTTTTGTAGACATTTTATAACAGCGGTGTGGCAGCACCAATACTGACACAGCTTAGAAAATAACTCTTAAGTTCTGATCCTGACCCGCATCAGTTTAGGCTCTGCGTTGATGAATCAGTCAGTCATACAGTCAGTCAGACCAATAATTAATTATGTATAGATTTGTCTTTAGAACAATTTAAGTTAATCTATGTATAATACCAAAGCTTCTGCTTACCACTTTCTTACATTTGTAATTTCAATGCCAATATATTACCTATTCAACATAATACATAAAATAATTATTTGCGTGTATTGTGTCGTTTTTTTTTGTACATAGCCAAAAAAGTTTTATTAATATTGACTCGAGTTCTTTGTTCAAATATTTATTGAATCGGTTGAATAGTGATTCTTTAAATATTGACAAACGATGGCCGTGAAGTGTACAAGCTCTGTTAGTAAAAGGTACGAATTAATTTTGATATTTAAGCAAATGTCTTAATAGCTAATTGTCTTGTTTTTCTTGCATTTGTGTTGCTGGACAGGTATAATTTATGAATACGTGTTGAAAGAGTCTAAAAGTGATTTGTTTTTTTACACATAAACGGCGTGTTCTTAAAACGTGCATAAATTTTCGATTATCTATTAAAATATGATATATTTTGGTATTAACCAAAAATACAAATAACTCAACACACCTTTTAGAACGAAGCAAACGTTAGGAATAAAAAGCACCTCTCATAAAACATAGACCCGGTGTACATTTCGGTCCATTATTTTTTTCGGTACACCAGAACTTTTTCTACGAACGTCAGTGCTGTTGTGCAAATTTTCCACTCGGTTTAGTTTTGTAGTCTATGTGAGCCGTGTTCAGTGCGATGCTATTTCTGACGTACCGTTTGTCGCTGCTCTGCGGTCTGTCAGTCACGCAACTATTGAAATGTTGAAACAAATCCTTCGAGCGGTCGGGTCGGGTCGGTTTTGCCCGAACGTCGGCCGAGGCGCGTTTTAAATTCAATTTGTAGACAATGCTCGTTCGGAACGGCCACAAATCGCGAATGTTTTAGTTTCTGATTTATGTTTTGTCACTGGATCACGTTTGGCGCGGTCGCTCGCGTCTCACCGCCGAAGGTTGCGAGCAACTTGATCTTTGCTTTAAATTATCTGTGTAATGAGACGAGAGTGTATTTGATGTTGGTGTGAGAGTTTTAGCCAAGTTTAGTGTATTTTAAAACGTGCATTGTGTTATTGAATCTGAATTTCTTAGTCATCTGATTCGTAATTGAGTACAATTTTCTCTTACACAAACTGTACACTGTAGTGTGTGTCGGTATTGTGTAGTCAACACATACAAATACTATGGTAACAAGGGACACATGTACGGTTAGCAACAAAGCGTTGTTTTCTTCTCGCCAACAAGTCTAAAGTCGGGATGCGCTCGCACGCTCGTACACCTGTACACAGGCAGGTAGATTTATAAATAAAACCAGCTCAAGTGGAGCAGGTTTGCGTCCCGTGAGGATACAATAAACCGAACCCGACAACGGGAATAAAAATGACCCTGTGTACACCGCATTATACTAACCGGTCGGTCTGGCCTGATCTTTGTTTCTTTGAAATGATACTGATAACTAGTTTATAAATTGTGTTCTTTTTTTGCTGACCCTAGGTATGTAAAGAACATTTGTAGGTTGGATAAGGTTAGGTTACAAATTATGATTAATTTTAAGTTAGTAATGACAAACAATGTACAACAAAGTTATTAATGGCAAACTGCGGTAGCTCAGCGGGGAAGCTAGACGAAAGTGGCGGGTTTGAAGGCCCCAAGAACATGCACCTCGGATATTTCAAATTCATTTATATCTCCATTGTTAATTATCGTTTGTTATAACGGTAAAGGAAACATCGTAAAGGAACTTGCATACCTGAGAAGTTCGCTATAATAATTTCTAAATTATGTGAAGTCTGCCAATCCGCCAGCATGGGGTACTAAAACCACTGTATATAAATTCTCCTCTCATTTAGTAGTAAAGGATTCGTGCCCACAACGGATGGTTACAAAAGATGAGAAAGCGCTCAAGTCGACTGTTTGCTTGATCAATATAATATTCTGTCTGCCAATGTAACCTTATTAGGTAGAGTAAGGAAACCTAACCCGACATTATTATTAATTTATAATAATAAGTCGTAGATAATACTGTAATGTAATTCGTGTAATATATGCTCAGATAAAACAACATTAGCATAACTAATGTAGCATTGTTTGTTATATATAATAACGTTGTTAGGTATTACAAATACGTATAACTTCGGGAAAACGGTTATTTTTGTTACTTCATACAAGAATTATTATACTACTACGATTTAAATTATTATAAATTATACTCGCTGAGCTTCATTGCTCGTTGTCAATAAAATGCGTGCCACTGTCGATCCTGGTGCACAGGAGTTCAGTGGCGACTGTGTGGGTGGGAGTCCCTATTTTCAATGAAATGTAATAGTTTATTAATCATTTAGGTAATTGAAATAGCGCTTATGACAAGTCATGAAAACTGTATCAACTAATGTACACATAGCATCATCCAAATACGCTCGGCAATTACACTAAATCTATTTATTTATCTGTTATATTAATGATTTCCGCAACTTATTATTATATTTTAATCGTAATTATATTATGTATTTCGGAAAGCCGATTATTATTTTTGTCACTTTCCTTTGCATAGAGCTTAAACAAACGAATAAAATTGGTGTGTGTCGTGGGACACCAGGTAGGAACGAAGTTCCTTCGGCTAATGTAGAATCGACACAAATTGTAAAAAATACAAATTATCAACTAAAATAACAAAATAAAAAAAGACGTGTAGCACTCGGAGACTGCCGCGGTAAAGCTATTGTATAGCATTTTTTATCAACTTATGTAAAATTCTTTTAAAAATCGAAGGAGATATAAAAATACTTCAAGTATAACTGGCTGAATGAATTTCATTTTAAAAACTGATTGAGCTGAAATTCGCACACAATTTTGGTGCAGGCAAAAAGGAACTAACGCTGGCTGGTTATGCGGCGCTTTTAACGCTTTTTTCTTACGCTTTTACTATCACATTTTTTTCAGTTCGGTCACGCAGCAAAATCCCTATCCCCCCCAAGCCTGCCGTAAGGAACTTCGTTCCAAAAAAAATTTGCATAAATATGGTGTGTATGAAAGGTAGACATTCAAATTTTTTTTATGCTCGAGATTTTCTGTCAAGGATAACCTTCGACCTCTGCAGCATTTTTGAGAAGCAGGTTTTGTGAGACTATTACCTGTTTATGACTAGTTCCATAATACCCTTTTCAACTTTATATGACAATACCTTTTTTTTCGCTTGAATGACGAGACGGGCAGACCGTTCGCTTGTCCCGTCAGCGTCACTCCCACCATAAACATAAGCAAAACTACTCGGGATTTTGAATTACGTACAGGCTGTAGACAGTTTTATCTACGAATGGGCCGGCTCGACCGGGTTGTTATCTCTGTCTAGCAGAATGTCTAGTAGCTAGTTATGTACGGTGAGTGAAATATATCCAGATGTCTAAATCCCCCTCCCCTTCCCAATCCCTAACCTGAAGGTTGGTAAGGCTGCCATGATTCCTCAGGTATTGTGGATATTCATGGGCGGTTGAGATCATTGATCCTCAGGTGATTTACTTGCTCGATTGTCGGCCTCTACTATTGTATTGTTATTAAACTATGTATGTGACTGTTGGGTGTATTTATTATTCATTTAAGTAAAATATATTTCAAATAAAATATCTTTGAACATTGACCAATCAGAAGTGGCGAAGTGCTACGAATATAATAAAATCAGTTTGCGTTCAAAATCGAATGCACAGTTGAATAATTAGCGTTACTAAGTCTGTATAATTAAATTGTAAAAAATATCGTGACTTGCCATTAATGTTTTTTTTTATTCAAAAGTCTGTTAATGTGTGCCAGTGTCGTATAGATTAGATTACAATAATGCAGATTAATATTGCAAAAATAAAACGACCTGAATGAATAATACATGAGAAGGCGGGAAACTCGCTGGAGTTGCATATGACATTTCATGTTTGTATGGAGGTTAAAAGTCATAGTCTAGTAAAAAAACACTAATAAAATATATGGATGTTTTTTTTAGTAGCCCTGTATTATATATGTCCCACTGCTGGGCACGGGCCTCCTCTACTGAATGAGAGGGATTAGGCCTTAGTTATGGATGAATTAGACCACTATAATTCGGTTTAGATGATAAATGCTATTTTGATTGATAATAATACGAATGGAAGATCGCTGTCGGCCAGTGTGAACTTCAGGCCGGCATAAATCTGACTACCGTTGAGGGACGCAATGTCTCGAGGGTTATTATATTTGGCTTGGCTAGCACATACAACTTACGAGTACCATCATATGGCGCAGCGGGCGAGTAGCCGGCTGTGAACCGAGAGGCCGCGGGTTTGATCCCCGCAACAGGACAAATGTATGAGTGATCAATAAATTTTTATCGAGGTCTGAACCAAAAGTCTCTCGTAGTTCCTGATACCCACGACACAAGACTCGTTCCTTCTGTGTGGTCAGGACTATGTATGTGACTGTGGGGTGTATTTTATTTATATGCAGTGTTGTCACTACCACACCGGGTTAAAAAAGTGATGTTCGGTAGGCCTAAAGCGTAGGCTAAAGTTGCTATCGCATCATATAACCGGATCGATACTCTTTTACACCGGCCTTCAGTCGCGCAATTTGCAAGAGATTTTTTTTTTATCCTGGCTCGGCAAAGTGACTACGCTACACCTGATGGTGAGTGTAGCGCAATCCAAGAATAGTGTCGACCAACGATAAACAATGTGTCCATCGTAGGTCGGCAAGATCATGCCGGCCTGCCATAGGGCCAAGGGGGAGGGGAAGGAAAAGGGATGGGAAAAGGGTTAGGATCAGGGGGCTAGCCCTCTGGGGAAAACCGGATATACACTGGCTGACGCTGGAACGCGACCCACACAAGGTGGGTCACTATGGCAGGTTTTAGCACCAGTGTACGGTGGTCGCTATCCGGTCGGATACAAGTATCCTCCCACCAGCACTGTCCCGGGGTGGCGAGCGCAGTTCAGTGCCATGCAGTGCTTTGTAATTCTAAGTGGTGTTGCATCTGTTTATGGGCAGGCGTGGCGCTTACCATCAGGCGTCTTGCTCGTCTCGTCATTCTATAAAATAAAATAAAAAACGGATCGATACTCTTCTATTACACCGGCCTTCAGTCGCGCAATTTGCAAGAGAATGTTCTGTAATTACGCTTGGTAACTACTAACCGGTGGCAAATTGTGTCACTGTGGAATCAGGTGGTACATTCCGGTGCACTGTTTGTTTAATTATCTAGAACACGTGCGTTCTTGCTTGTTTATTCGTCGTAGACAACTTTGTGATTGCGATGGTACTAATGTTAACTGGTAGTATACTACAAAAACGTTATGTACATACATACATTCGGACTGTGATCCCCGATGGGGTAGGTATAGGTGAAGGCCGTACCCCTGTATTTCGTGATACTAAATCCCAATATTACTTTTAACCGACCCGGGCAATGAATCTGAGACCTCAGCACAGTAGTCGTACCGCGTTCACAATACAACTGCGCTACCGAGGCAATAATTTATTTTTTATTATATACATAATATTGTATTGTGGTTTTTGTTCGATGCTCTGCCCGCGTGGTAGTCTGTTTCATCGTATATCCGGCACAAAAAAAACTCTGAAAAGTGCTTAATCTGCCAATTGAATTCTTTTTAAAAATCGATGCAGCTGTTTCGTAGATTATCTCAAATAAACACACAGTAAAAAAATTGAAAAAGCGTAGTTGGTAACGTGCAAATAATCATAGATATGAGCTTGAGTTTGTTATAAAAACTTTTCTTTCGTAATCAAACACACTTCAATTTCATTTATATGTATAGTATTTTATTGAAGTTTTCCATAAAAAACCTAATGGATAAATATTTAAAAGACGTCAAGTAAACGCGTAACGACAAAGTCTGAAAACCAAACCACTACTGGTGTCAAAGCGATATCTTTGTCGGGCGCCCCGTTCAACTCGATGTATCAATCGTCTCCTTTCATGGCCACAATGAAGCCAGACAATCGATTGACAAGTTAGTCGATGTACTCGATTGGTGTAAAGTGTAAACACCTCGGGTAATGACTAAGCCGTGTGATTGTAATTCCAAGGGTTTTGCTTGTTAGCTGTAAACACGCATATGTTTAATTTTAATGAGCTAGTTCGTGTATTGGATGCACGTGTAGATTTTAAATTGTTTGCTTTTAGTAATAGCCGGTTTACACGGTTCGATTTTAGATCAACTGCTAATTTACATGCGATTCAAATCGTCCGAACAGACTTTGCAATCGAATTGATCAACAGAAATATACAGGTTTTGTTAATTCAAGTTCGTTGATCAGCTAAAATCGAACCGTTTGAAGCAGCTATAATGGCCACCCAGTAAGTGCGATATTATGAGAATAAGATTTTTGTTGTCTACGGTAAACGCAAGCGGCGCTAGACAATGAATACAAAGTTAGAATTTATGTAAACGACATAAATAATTAAAGAATATTTGTAGAGTGTGATGTTTAATTATACTGTTTGTGATTTAGCAAAATGTAATTTTTGGCAAATTAAGGCATTTTGTTTTTACACCAACGTAATAAATATCTAATAGCAAAAATAATTTATGAAAACAGATCTCTATAATCTTGTTACTTGTTATGGCCATGTTTGTTAAATTATTTTAGATTATGAACACAGTATTCGTGGTGCAGCGGACGAGTAGCTAGCTGTAAAATGAACGGCTGCAATGGCGATTCCCGTCCCGAGACAAATGTTTGTTTGCAAATATTTCATTCTAATCGAATATGATCGAATTTCTCTCCTAGTTTATGATACCCACGACATAATATAACCATATAATATATCGTACTGTGAGGTTGAGGACTATTTTTCCTGATGGGCGATTTTTAATTTTAACCAATATAATTATATGTTTGTATAATAATATTGTAATATATTTGTAATCATAGTACATGTTTGTATCGTCTGGTAGTTGCGCAGCATAACCGTACTGACAGTTAATATAATAGCATCTGACTCATAAGTCATAATTAAATATGGCGATAATGTAAGTAAAATATTATTATGTACAATGTACAAACACATTAACTCTAAGAAATACGCTTCCTAAATAAATCAAACATTAATAGTGTAGTCGTCACGGATCGTTGGATGCTAAAATGATTAACAAATTATGTATGGTAGAAAGAACCAACAGTGATACAAATAAATAAATAAATACGCCCAACAGTCACACACATAGTCCTGACCCCACAGTAAGATACGAGTCTTGTGTCGTGGGTATCAGGAATTGCGAGAGACTTACGGTGTCCCAACACACAGACCCCGAGACAAATATTTGTGGATCACAGAAATGTTTAATTGTCAACGTTAATAAGTAACTTAACTGTTTTTTCTTTTTTGTGTTTCATTTAGTTTCATGTTTGTTTCTTTAGCTATTAGTTGCATGTGCTATGTAGTGGCAATAAACTGCTTTTCTTTCTTTCTAACCTCTCTATACAAATATTAAGCGCTGGGACATAACAATGGTTATTTAATTAGGGCCGTCACACGTCCCAGTAACGTCGGGAGATGTTCTCCAGAGCTTCGTTGTGTTGCGGCCTGATTATTTGTGCCAGTAATGCCAATTTTGTTTGTCTTTAGACGACTTATTATTGCGCCGAATGAGAAAAGCAAAAAGTACAAATCATGTTTCCTTATACTCAAATTAGGGCACTTAAATCACCAGCGAAGTATTATCTGGTATTTACTCCAGCCGCTGTAAACACAGTGTTTGTTTTGAAATAAAACTAATTTAAACGAATTTTATCGCGGTTTTCTATTTAATTTTGGTCCCGACGCGACGTTTCGAAAGCTTTTCAGCCTTCGTGGTCACGGGGTGGACTAAACCACCGCACCCCCACCCCACCACCAGTCCACCCTTTCCATCCGTTTAAATTAGTTTTATTTCAATGTGTAACATTCGCGTAAACATAAGAAATTATTCAGTATTTGTTTTATAATTTGAGGATACAAATGGGGTCTTCTAATTAAGACGTATTTTTATTTTTAAAGATGTAAAACGCTTACTCATTTCAGTCGCTCATCACGGAACATGTGGCAACCCTACAATTAAAGTACCACGGAAATGTTATGTGAAGGCACTCGATTGTTGAATATGCCTTAAATGCTACTGTTTATTATGTATCGTGTAATTCTCACCTGATCACGACACTACCACATAAGGCGGTCGTTAGTATGATAGTGACATTGGTCGGTCGGATTTGCGTATAAATTAGTTTTATAAGTAAAATAGGCTCGTAGCTGTTATATTGTTGGTTTTAGAAGTAAATACATAGAAATATGATTGAGGCACTTATTCACAACGTCAAGACAAAAGCGCTTGGTATTTATGATTAATCGAGCTATACTAACCTTTTAATATTTTAAAATAATACCCATAATATCTATGTATAAAGAACTCAAAATTAACGAAATTAGTAAATTAGTAACCCTGCACCATCGAGGCCGTCATAAAATGTCTTAAATTAACTTGGCTACATCTCTATCATATATCTATATCACATGTGTGTGACTGTTCGGTGTCATTTAATATATCCTTAATTTTGAAATCATCTTTATTCCGTCTACTTTAGAACGCTTTAATAAAAACAAAAATTGAAGGTTTATTGTCTCGGCAGAGTATCGTAGCGTAGAGCGAGGGTGAGCGCGCAATTGGGCCTGAGGCGACTCAGTAGAGAGATCTTAACTTAAGCCTTTGAAACTTCGTCCTAGACTACGACTGGGGCGAGTCGTTTGCGTTGCATTGCTCGCGGGACACTCGCCTGAACAGTCTTCACGGAAAACGTTCCTTAGTTTTCTACACTAATATTATAAAGAGGAAAGATTTGTATTTTTGTATGTAACGAAAAAACTTAAAAACTACTGGACCGATTTCAAAAATTCTTTTGCCGTTAGAAAGCTACATTATCACTGAGTAACATAGGCTACGTTTTATCCCGGTAAAAGCAGATGACGCGGGCGGGGCCGCGAGGAAAAGTTAGTAATTTATAACGTAGCTTTTTTGCCTGTAACCCTTTAATAATGCGAGGATGGCCTTTGTTTAATGAACTTAGCGGAATATTTCAAATTGGTGTGACGATTGCATTTTGATAATACATTTACGTATGAATTATAGTTATCAGAAGTCGATCAAAAACGAGCATCACGCACCCTGACATAGCTGACAGCTTCTTGAAATTATATTTGTTATATATTTTACACAGCATGTTCTAAATATTTACAAATCAAATTCACATACATTCCCACAGCTGGCTGCAACACATGCTGTTTAATAAAAGAAAATCATTGTAAACATGAAATGCACGCGCGGTCGACCTTCGCCGCTGCATTGTAGTTAATGCAAACAATGGCGGTAATCAAATGTTTAATAACGCTTAGCACACGGTTCAACCAGTAACGAGCTTACGATGGTCCAACAGACCGTGCCTTGCTGCAAAATGTGTAGTATTCACAAAATTTGATGGGTATTTGATCTAATTGAATGTTGATATTAGATTCGCATAAAATGTTTTTTTTGTACATTAAAATAAAACTAATTTAAAAGGGGTGGTTTCAACGTTGTAATATTCGTGTAAACATGAGAAAGCATTTTTTTTATATCGCGGTTTTTATTTTAATTTTGGTCCAGGCGTTTCGAAAGCATTTCCGCCTTCGTGGCCACGGGGTCGCCCGCAATAAAATCCGTTTAAATTAGTTTTATATCAACAAGAAATTATTGCTCGTTATAAAAAGAAATATAAAGTGGTAACAGAACCTTCGGTGCGCTAGTACCTATGACTTGCACTTGGCCGGTTTATTTACGAATTGTATTGAAACCATGTAAAGAATATTAACGCCAACGTGGCTGGGGAAGATATATAAAACTCACCTAAAACCAAGCTATAATCGAAGAAAAAAAACTGCATATCGTCGGGGATAGTGCAAATCCGCGTATCTAGCATTGGATAATTCCGCGTATCTGACAAATGTAGCCAATTTTGAATTTTGCGGGCAATTCACATTTATTTAATTAATTTAACGGATAATCTACATTAAGAATACATAGAACCCATCAATTATTACTCTCTATGTAAAAATGAGTCCAATTGCCCTTAAAATAAGAAAATATAAAAATTTTTAACCTTCCCATGTAACATTTGATCTAATGCAGATACGCGGAATTATCCAATGCTAGATACGCGGATTTGCACTATCCCCGACGATATTCCAAAATCAAGGACGCCCCATTCCAGTGTTAACGACATTCCCCAATAATCTATAAATAGACCCGTACCACTTTGCATCAGTCAACTGTGACCTAATTACTGGGCGCACGGTTGTTGCCGTGTGCCCGTGACGTATTTAGAACAGGCTCTGTGCTTGAGGACGGGTTAATGCCTGCTACGCCGTAATGGGAATTAAATATTTACTGTGTACTAGGTATATACAATGGAAATACGTAGATTGCAACGGTAAAAGATTGTGTGAAGTAAATAATGATTATAAATGCGGAAGTGAAATTGTCTGTCTGTTATGTTTTCACAACTAAAGCGCTTCTGACGAAACGTATCATATACTCACAACATGGGTTGGATTGGGCTCACTCACAAATTGAAAGAAACAATAGGTCAAAATAGATTCATTGCAATCGTACAACATATGATTGAACTACTTTTAATACCGATCTAAGTATTCAACAAGATTACATTAAATGAAGTCGGTAAAAAGCAAAACGTTACAAGAAAACTTTGTTTGGTTGCAAATATTAATATTAAAATATAACCCTATATTACGTGGGCCGAGGTCGGTAAGACCCCGCAAACAATACAAACCTTATTGGACAAATAAATTAAGCGTTCCATGAAAATGCAAGTAAATGTTTTGCACCGAAGTTTTTCCTCTTTCAATGAGGCATTATTGACTTTTACGTAAAAGGATTTTGTTACACCGCCTATTCTGTATTAATGTTGTTGTGGCAGGCTTAAGTTTCTGCAGACAATGTACATATTTTGTTTCGGTGCAAGTTGTAAACTTTGAGTTAATAATGCATGCACATAATTATTTGCGAAATATCTTCGCATTGAAGAGCCCTTGAGCGAAGCATTTTTCCGCTTCAACCTTGTTGGAATCGATTGCAAATTTAAATAAAGCTTTCGTGCAGAAATTTTGTTTACATTAAATTTTGCGGTTACGTACAAAACACGTTCAAATATTTCACATATTTTTTAATATACTCTTATTTTTATCAAACACTTGAGGGTTTTTGTCTATCTTGTTTAGTATACACCAGTAACAAAGGCTAAAAAAACCAAAGCTATAAAGTTAATTGTAATAAAGGATAAGGCTATTTTTTTTTTTTTTTTTTTTTACCTTACGTATTGCTGTCAATATTATTAATTAGGGTAATACTTTTTTGGTTAATTAAGTAAATAATATGAATAAATTTATAGGATGGAGAAATTCATAGTAGCCAGATTTTGAAAAGATTTGTAAAGGGAAGCCGGAAGAAATCGTGTGGTATGTAGCCGCCGCCACGTGTATAGACCTATCCACTCAGTAAGATTTTTTTTAAGGCATACGCCGAAAAACGTGCAAGTGGGTCACCGGATGGTAAGTGATCTCCACCGCCCATGTACGCCCACCACCAGAAGAATCATGGGCGCGTTGCCGACCTTAAAGGAAAGGGATAATTAGGGATTGGGAAGGAGAGGGGATTTGGGCTTCCGGATATCTCACTCACCCTACGAAACGCAGCAGCAAGCCGCTACATTACGTCGGTTTTCTTGAGACAGTGGTAACGACCCGGTTGAGCCAGCCCATTCATGCTGTAGACAAAACTGTCTGCAGCGTGGCTCTACCACTCAGAGAGATAGATAGAGAAGATACGACTCTTGTGTCATAGGTATCAGGAACTGCGAGAGACTGTCGTCGTTCTCAGAACACCCTGACTCAACTGTTTTCATCTCTCATTCATCGTCATCCAGACTTTATGAGCCAGTTATTTAAAAGTTAAGAAATCTATAGTCTATATTGCGTTCATTGATTTCAGACTCGTCTATTTCCATCGCGTAATTTAACACGTGTTTCGATGGTATTTCCGTCCATGGCGGCTTGTATGTCTGTACATAATATATCAGAAGCCAATGTTTTTGTCCATCTAAAATTAGACTTAGCACCCAGCCTGAATATTTTATATCTAATCTGACCGGTCGCCTCGTTGTTCTAGTGGCAGGGTGATAACGCTGAGTACGGTGAGGTTGTGGGTTCAATTCGTCGGGTAATTTGTGGAGTTATTTGATTGGATTGCTCAGGCTTGGTATTTGAGCCTGGTATGGGGATAGGCCACCTCCTGACACATTATGGGACGGCAATAAGCTCGGTGAGACGTGAGTGTACCTCTGCTTACCTCTTCGGGTATAAAGGCGTGGCCTTATGTAATCTGACCGGGTGGGACCACATGTTTCGAATTCAGTCATGGCTAGGTTACTGACTTTATTTGAATTTAGTATTGAATTATTATGTGAATCAAGAGTCATAGGGTCAAAGTTGCAAAACAGAAGGCAGACTATTGAATGTAGTTAGTTGTAGCCCATTATGGGAATGATCTCCACATCTCTCGTAGAGTATTTTATTGATCAACAAGTATTCGCAAAGTAGGTCGACATCAGACAGACTGATCGTAAAATTCATAAGCAATAATGGATGAAATGTGTATTGGTAGAACCAACTACAACTATGTATTAAAATAAAGGGCAGTGAGTCTAAGATCCGTGGTAGCTCACCGTAAAGCCGAGGATCTCCTAGCGCATAAAACCTAACTTACTAGATGTGTTTAATGAAAAATTTACTTATATTTACAATACAAAAAAAATACACTCAACACACATAATCCGCACCTTACACTAGATTAACATGTACCGTGGGATCAGGAACTACGAGGGAGAGATTTGAAACAAATATTTGAGACTGTCTAAAATTATCTAAAAGTGGAAAATAGCTAAATGTCAGCAAGCTACCTTTTTTTTAGAAGCCACACTAAACGAATTTATAACTTGAATATATTACAGGAAATTGGCTAAAAAGAAAATATCTCGAGTAAATTTAATTTAAAAACCAAGGTGGTTTTTAAATTTTAAATCAGGACGTAATCTAAACATGCATTAGTTGTTCAAATGGCCTTAAATCCCAATTAGTGTAGCCGTTATCTGATAATAGTTTCGTAACGCGACCGCTTATCGTTCGCACCGCGGCCAGTACACACAACAGTCATCGATGCTTTGCGTAAGATGGCAAAATCGATAACAGTCGTCTCGACCGTGTGACCTAATTTTATCTCGACGAGTGCCGAACGTATAGGACTCGACTTTGGTATCGGATAACCCAATAGATGTTACGAAACTTGGAGAAATTAGATTGTTTTGTTTCAATGTCATTTTTAGATTTAGAAGGTTCGGTGTCGGATTGTGACGGTCTTTTGCAGTCTACCATAATATGCTTGTGTACGGTCTGCAAATGTTCGTCTATTGTTGAGTTAGTTATTAAAATTATTAAGAATCAATGATGTATTTATTAACGTATTTTTATATTTGAAGCCAGTGAAATTACGGGGAATTATGAGACTTAAGATCTTAAGTCTCGAGGTGACGAGCGAAGTTCAGTGCCATGCAGTGCTTTGTAATTCAAAATTCTGTGTGGTGTTGCTTCAGTTTATGGGCAGCTTACAATCAGGCGAGCGTCTTGCTCGGCTCGTCATTCAATCAAATAAAAAAAACGTAATAATACTTTTATTCATTAATATTCTGTTTAATTATTTCATAATATGAAATCCTGTCTTCATACCGTGCCCTACTTCAAGGCAGGGTTCGAGGATATATATCAATGGATATATATCAAGACTAGATGACCCGGTGAACTTCGTATCACCTACATAATATATTTGTGTAAAATGTGGTCAAAACTTAATACAAATGTTTTATTTACATTAAATGCAATTAAGTGAGGTACTGCGCCATTGCACGTGAGGTAGCCCGTCGCACATTTAATTGACTTCGACGACCTAAGTCAGGTCGTCTCCCACCTCCCTCCGGTTGGACAGTCCTGTCCCCGTCCCGTCCCCGTCCTGTCCCCGTCCTGTCCGCGTCCCGTCCCCGTCCTGTCCCCGTCCTGTCCCCGTCCCGTCCCGTCCCCGTCCTGTCCCCGTCTTGTCCTGTCCCTGTCCTGTCCTGTCTCACTGTCCTGTCTCACTGTCCTGTCTCTCTGTCATGTCTCTCTGTCCTGTCTCACTGTCCTGTCTCACTGTCCTGTCTCACTGTCCTGTCTCACTGTCCTGTCTCACTGTCCTGTCTCACTATCCTGTCTCACTGGCCTGTCTCACTGTCCTGTCTCACTGTCCTGTCTCTCTGTCATGTCTCTCTGTCCTGTCTCACTGTCCTGTCTCACTGTCCTGTCTCACTGTCCTGTCTCACTGTCCTGTCTCACTGTCCTGTCTCTCTGTCCTGTTTCACTATCCTGTCTCACTGTCCTGTCTCTCTGTCATGTCTCTCTGTCCTGTCTCACTGTCCTGTCTCACTGTCCTGTCTCACTGTCCTGTCTCACTGTCCTGTCTCTCTGTCCTGTCTCACTATCCTGTCTCACTGTCCTGTCTCTCTGTCATGTCTCTCTGTCCTGTCTCACTGTCCTGTCTCACTGTCCTGTCTCACTGTCCTGTCTCACTGTCCTGTCTCACTATCCTGTCTCACTGGCCTATCTCACTGTCCTGTCTCTCTGTCATGTCTCTCTGTCCTGTCTCACTGTCCTGTCTCACTGTCCTGTCTCACTGTCCTGTCTCACTGTCCTGTCTCACTGTCCTGTCTCACTGTCCTGTCTCTCTGTCCTGTCTCTCTGTCCTGTCTCACTATCCTGTCTCACTGGCCTGTCTCACTGTCCTGTCTCACTGTCCTGTCTCACTGTCCTGTCTCACTGTCCTGTCTCACTGTCATATCTCAATGTCCTGTCTCACTGTCCTGTCTCACTGTCCTGTCTCACTGTCCTGTCTCACTGTCCTGTCTCACTGTCCTTTCTCACTGTCCTGTCTCACTGTCCTGTCTCACTGTCCTGTCTCACTGTCCTGTCTCACTGTCCTGTCTCACTGTCCGTCCCTGTCCAGTCTAGACGCTATACGACCCGTCATCACGGCAAGCTTCGCAACGACAACCATCCGGAAAATCAACAACTACTAATAAATTAAAAATTAATTAAAAAAACATTGTCCAGCGGACAAAATTGTGAATCTAAACCATTCTCAGATCCCCTTGAACACACACAAAAAATTTCATCAAAATCGGTCCAGTCGTTTAAGAGAAGTTCAGGAACATACACACTCACAGAAGAATTATATATATAAAGATATATATCGGATATATATCCGATATATATCAAGCTGGGTTTGACGATATATATCAATAGTTTTTTTTATCATATATTGCAATACAAAAATTAATGTTATTAAGTAATTTTTAGAGTTTGTTACTGTATTTCTACTTCCCAAATGTAGATGGCGTGGAAGTAGAGTTAAAACATACTCCCTAATGCTAAGTTCTAATCCATTAATGGCAACACTTCTGCCCTAAAAGAAGAATTTATGATTTTTAGTTGGTTTTGCCTTATCTAAAAACGAGTTTTTCTTTTTTATAATTTTAGTATGTGTATGTAACACATATGCAAACAGTATTCATAATTAATACAATAAAATAATAATATGGCTTTCATACAAAATGGATATATATCAAACTTGATATATATCGGATATATATCATAAATATCCGATATTTTGATATTTATAATAAATATCGGATATTTTCGAACCCTGCTTCAAGGAGACATGATGACTGATGGTAGCAATGTGGCTACCACATGTTTTTTTAATGCGTAAATAGCATTGAAACCGCTGCACGTAAGCAATATACTCAATGTACTGATAAAAAATGATATAATTACTGCATTGTGGTTACGTATAATATTTTTTTTTATATAATTACAATATCTATGTATATTTACTCGCTACGTTTAGATTTTGTTGTTGTAGTGATATTTCTTAATTTTTTTTCTTGTGTTTTAGGGGTTTCTATCCCTGGTGGGCATGTCAACCCCATTATGCCCAGCTCTTAACATAATATACACTACTTAAGTCAATATATATACTGACTAATAATAATACATAAATAAACTACTGCTGAAGCACTGCAGCTAAAGAACATAACATTGACGCTGCTTTATTTTTAATTATTTTAACTCAATGTAAAAACATTTACTGTTAAACAATACCTGATAAAGCGGGGGCTTTTACGTATTACACATTTTATGCTAAAGGGAGAGACTCGATGGTCCTGCCAAACGTCAGAGAGTCGTCATCTGTCAACACACAACTGAAAGCATCAGTGGAGCTAAAGTTAAATAGTCTCTCGTAAATTCACATAATGCACATTACAAACCAGCAGACGACGCCGCTCGCTCGCTCGCTGACGCTGTGTAGCTGACTATCCTAAGACTGCCTTAAATATATATCTTAATTCTATTCAATAAATCATCATACCATCCTATATATTATCATCATATAAGTATGATAACAAAATTGTAATTCAAATTTCATTCCAATATTCCCGCGTCGTCATACACTTCTTCATTATCCGGCTTTTTGTCAAGATATTTGCGCTCTCGATGTGATCCCCTTTCGTGAAGGTTTAATTAAACCGCCAAATGGGCCGCACTTAATAATTTTAGACAAGACATATCACGCTTAATTAAGCGCGATTGTTGTTTACCAAGAATTTAATTAGGCCCCTGTCGAAAGTGATGTTATACCTAGATATAAGTTAAGATATCCTTTGTTATATAAATGGTCTATTTATTGTGTACATTCAGGCGTAAAGAGAGGGACTATGTTACAGACTTACTCTATTCCTTACTTTAATGTTTGGGAAAGCACGCACGATTCTTCTTGTATAGTGGGTATTTGAGTGGCGATACTCACTTGGCACCAAGTATGCCAGTCTATTTGTATAAAAACACTACTTATTTTAAACATTATTTTGATTTTCTAAGCATTCTAGTAACTGAATTACCTGCTTTAATTAGTTGATTTCGGGACCGATCTTAAGAATCAAACTAACATTGATTGTTTATTGAAATGGCGCAGACCGTCTTTGCACAACAGAGTGTTTACGCAGTTCCGTATCCTGAAATGTCCATCCGAATTAGCCCCAGTTCGGATTTCGGACCCGGTTCGGATGCCGTACCCAAATACTCAACCAAATATTGATGCAACCATCCACGCAGTTGCCACCCACCTAACAAGTACCTACGTTCGTTTCTCAACAATTCTATTGCAGAATAGTCTTATCGCCAGATTCCAAATTCATTCAGACACGGTCAAGAATGCAAATGCAAGTTGTCTTATTTATTAACTAAATTATAACAGTTTGCATCGATATATCCAAATTAACAACACTCAATCAATCGCTTTTGCAATTTAATATTGGCAGTCAGACATTTATGTACATATTAGTATTGTGTTGACGGTAATTAGTCGTATTTAATTTGTTGTAGAAATCAAAAGAGTTCGATTGTATATTGTTATCGTTGCATCGCATTTCATAGTGAAATTTTAGTAATATTTGTCTAGACTAAAATTAGTGTTGTTTGTTTTTTCTTTGCCTTTTAAACTTTTTCTTTGTTGCATTTATTCGTTATTTACTTCTAAATCTATCAAAGGAACTATCTTAAGAAGAGCGGATTTTATGTCATGCTCTATCAATATATGCAGCACACTTGTCTTTGTTATTTCTGGTGTTATCCCAACTTACAAGATCCTTTCTACTAAAACGCTACCTTTCAACAAACTTACAGTACAAGGGCATAATTATTATAATATCTAATATCCTATATCTCCTGTTCCTAATAAAAATAAAGTGTCAATTAAAAGCAACCTTCAGCCTGAACTGTGAAGCGACACTCAATTGACGGACGGTCATTACAGTGACACAGTTGCACCTGACAAACTGTCGGTGTATAGTGGCCGTGGCCACGTTGTTCGTGATAATTATACGCGTCGACTTTTCATTATAAAGTCAGTTCAAGCGTGTTGCGTAGATGTTGCAAACGTATCCGATAAGTTTGTTGATGAAAATAAGGAAAGTCAGTCAGAGTCCAGTGATCATAGTATACAAGGACTTTTTCATCATTAAAGGTTAAAATATGTTTTATAGCATAGGCCGGCAAACGAGCAAGTGGGTCACCTGATGGTAAGTGATCTCCACCGCCCATGCACGCCCACCACCAGAAGAATCATGAGCGCGTTGCCGACCTAAAGGAAAGGGATAATTAGGGATTGGGAAGGGGAGGGGATTTGGGCTTCCGGATATCTCACTCACCGTACGAAACGCAGCAGCAAGCGGCTACTTTACGTCGATTTATGTGAGACAGTGGTAACGACCCGGTCGAGCCAGCCCATTCATACTGTAAACAAAACTGTCTACAGCGTTGTCTTGTCTGTCCATTTCTGAATCGAAGCCCCTCTTCTCGTAACCAACTAATTATACGCCTGCTCACGGATTTGGAAAATTTAAAACCATTGTTTATAGCTTTTCGTGAAAAGGATGTTACTGAATGCCATAAAAAATATTTTTCCCCTTTTAGCTCACGTTCCCGCGATAGCTACTACGTGAAGAACCCAATGACTAAGGATTAAATAATGAAACATTATTTGTTACATTAGATCGAGATGATACAGTGAAAGTTCCGTATTCACTGATTAGTTATCTATCTATAAATCTCTTCTCGTTAGTAAGGATCATGACTTACGATTTTGTCGAGTTACCTAACTCCTTTCGAATACCACGGATCGTTTTAGTTATCGATGCCGCTTCGTTAGTATCGTCAAAATTTTGATTAAAGATTACAGTTGCGCGACAATGACTTGTACTTAAAACATGAAGTTGTATATGCTGTCTGGAGAACTTTGTCTTGCTCTATTTTTTTAAACACTAGCGGTCCCTCGCAGTTTCACCCACTTGCATGTTGCTCCGTTCCCTTGAGTCGTAGCGTGATATTGTTTGTATAGCTGGGAACTTCATCTCTACAAATATGTCATCGCTCAAAAGTTACACGACCATAAATTTATATAATAAATCGCACAAACGACTTTATATAATAAGAATAAAAGCTTAAATATCGTAATATAATATAGGTATTATAAAACGATGTTTCAACCATACCTTGTTAGTGCATGATATATTTCATTCAGATATATTCTATGAATCATAGGGTTGCAAAAATCCTAGCTTATAAAGTTAAAGTGCGTGGCCTGGTAAATACATACGCAAGGTAGGTGGGGCCCGCATTGCAATCATATTATTTTTATACATTTGCCTTGCTGGGATCGCCGTACCGCGCTGTGCCGTACGCAATGGATCATCATGTGTAGTTAGGTCTAATTCATAATGGTTGCTGCGACGCTGCACGATACCACGACATTAGTTGCTTATAGAGTTACCTTTTGCAGCAAGAATGAGTGTTTTTTGCAAGATTTATCATATAAAATATATTTTTATACTAGATGACCCGGTGAACTTCTTATCACCTACATAATATATTTGTGTAAAATGTGGTCAAAACTTAATACAAATGTTTTATTTACATTAAATGCAATTAAGTGAGGTACTGCGCCATTGCACGTGAGGTAGCCCGTCGCACATTTAATTGACTAACCTAAGTCAGGTCGTCTCCCACCTCCCTCCGGTTGGACAGTCCTGTCCCCGTCCCGTCCCCGTCCTGTCCCCGTCCTGTCCGCGTCCCGTCTCCGTCCTGTCCCCGTCCCGCCTCCTGTCCCTGTCCTGTCCTGTCTCACTGTCCTGTCTCTCTGTCATGTCTCTCTGTCCTGTCTCACTGTCCTGTCTCACTGTCCTGTCTCACTGTCCTGCCTCACTGGCCTGTCTCACTGTCCTGTCTCACTGTCCTGTCTCACTGTCCTGTCTCACTGTCCTGTCTCACTGTCCTGTCTCACTATCCTGTCTCACTGGCCTGTCTCACTGTCCTGTCTCACTGTCCTGTCTCACTGTCCTGTCTCACTGTCCTGTCTCACTGTCCTGTCTCTCTGTCCTGTCTCACTGTCCTGTCTCACTGTCCTGTCTCACTGTCCTGTCTCACTGGCCTGTCTCACTGTCCTGTCTCACTGTCCTGTCTCAATGTCCTGTCTCACTGTCCTGTCTCACTGTCCTGTCTCACTGTCCTGTCTCACTGTCCGGTCTCACTGTCCTGTCTCACTGTCCTCTCACTGTCCTGTCTCACTGTCCTGTCTCACTGTCCTGTCTCACTGTCCTGTCTCACTGTCCTGTCTCACTGGCCTGTCTCACTGTCCTGTCTCACTGTCCTGTCTCAATGTCCTGTCTCACTGTCCTGTCTCACTGTCCTGTCTCACTGTCCTGTCTCACTGTCCGGTCTCACTGTCCTGTCTCACTGTCCTCTCACTGTCCTGTCTCACTGTCCTGTCTCACTGTCCTGTCTCACTGTCCTGTCTCACTGTCCTGTCTCTCTGTCATGTCTCTCTGTCCTGTTTCACTGTCCTGTCTCACTGTCCTGTCTCACTGTCCTGTCTCACTGTCCTGTCTCACTGTCCTGTCTCACTGTCCTGTCTCACTTTCCTGTCTCACTGTCCTGTCTCACTGTCCTGTCCCTGTCTTGTCCCTGTCCAGTCTAGATGCTATACGACCCGTCATCACGGCAAGCTTCGCAACGACAACTACTAATAAATTAAAAATTAATTAAAAAAACATTGTCCAGCGGACAAAATTGTGAATCTAAACCATTCTCAGATCCCCTTGAACACACACAAAAAATTTCATCAAAATCGGTCCAGTCGTTTAAGAGAAGTTCAGGAACATACACACTCACAGAAGAATTATATATATAAAGATTAAGAGAAAATAGAAATGAACTTCTATTTTTTTTATTTTATTTAATTAAATGATAAGCCACGCCTGCCCATAATCAGAAGCAACACCACACAGAACTTTAAATTACAAAGCACTGCACGGCACTGAACTGCGCTCGTCACCCCGAAACATAGGATGTTAAGTCTCGTAATTCCCAATAATTTCACTGGTTTTAATGTCCTTCAAACCGAAACACAACAGTGCTTACACATTGTTGCTTGGCGGCAAAAATTTACAAAGCGTTGGTACCAACCCAGGCGGCCTCTCGCATACGAGGGACCTACCACCTTTACCGGACAATGCGAAGATAACGCGACTGCAAAAATATGATCACCTGCAACATTCCGACTACACTCTTCATCTTCCCTCTTCGGAGAGGGAAGAAGCAAATCGAGGGGCCTGTGACAGGACAGGCGGATGACCGATTCAGGCACAATAATACAAGAATGTACTCCTGTACCCGCCACAACCAACCATCAAGTCCCGTCGCAAGCCCCTCGGCAGAACCGGATATACACTGGCTGACCCTGGAACGCGACCCACACAAGGTGGGTCACTATAGTAGGTTTTAACACCAGTGTGCGGTGGTCGCTATCCGGTCGGATACGAATATCCTCCCACCAGCAAAGAAGCTCTATGTGAATAAGCTGTTACAAAGCGACGTGCGTTGCGATGTCCATTGTGCAGTGTACTTTACTCGCAGCACAGAGCGCAGACGGTCGCGGGGACGCAACTAGGTCACAGTGTGACGGGAGCGCGGTCTCGACGGCTCAACGACGATCGATTTCAGCCAGCGAGACGCAACGAGATACTGTATCGACCGGGTTGTTGCACTCCACGGGGGGTTTCCGACTGATTTTTGTCTAGGGGATATTGGGTGAAAGTGGAGTTAAGTATGTCGAATTGTATGGCGCTGATACATTGTTATTAATATTGTTGTTTATGTTATTCGTTAGCCTGCTATAGTTTAGTGAGTATGTGTATTCATTGTTAATTAACGCTCGGTTTAACGGCGAAGAAAACCTTCGCCATACAACGCCAATTCGCCATAAATATTTCGAAGTATGTTATGTCTACAAACTTGTATACGCTAGTGTGGTGGATTAAGGCTTACGCCCTCCCATTAGTGGCAGGGCCCATGCACAGCGAAAAGATATATATAATTCAGGACTAGTATTACTTCTCGTACTTGTAATGATTATTTGAAAGTGCCTTTCTCGGCCTGTAATAAAATAGTTCCGTTATTTACCGGTATATTAAAAAACGGATTTATATCCGCTTATTAATATACCGGTAAATATATTTATTTTATAAGCAATAAAAATAAAAACGCCGCCGTTAATATCATCCCCTGTACGTATCACACTTCAATTACGATTGTACGGTTACTTAGTGTGTGACATAACCCTTTTTTCATGGCCTCGGTGTAACGGTGGCCCAGTTTCCATCCCGCATTTGGGAATTATTCTCAAACCTTCCATGCATTTTTCCATTTGGGTATGCAGCGGTATGTGCCAAAACGAAACGTCATCAATTTTCAAGGTATTTTTAGCGTAGTGCGAAAACAATAACAAATATTGGAACGAAATTATGCAACTGAATACACACTGGTCCCCGGCTAGGGCAATATAAGGCGCAACATCAAACCTAGCACTCAATGTTATATGCAATAAGTACGAAAATCGAGTGGCCGCATGTCTCATTTTTAATCGATACAAAATATAACAAAGGTTCTGAATTCGTCTGCATATATTTTTTCTTTTCTGTATGTTCACGCATAACTCCGCCAAATATGGACCGATTTGAATGATTCTTTTAGTATCCGATAGGGTTTACTGTGATGGTGGTCCATTCTAAGAAATAATTCTACTCCTAAGGTGGAGAAATCGAGGATTAAAGAGTAGACACGTTTATGCAATGATTTTGATCGTTTATCCCAAAATAAATTACAAAATTAAATCTACTCAAAAATGCAACTCAATAAGACTAAACAATTATCAGTTGGTGGTATCAATCATTGACTATTAAACTCAAGAGCACCGGCTCAATTTTTTTTGAGTTTTGTTTTTAGTTTTATAGTTTTTTGAGTCGGTTGGTTTTATTTATAGTATTTTTTTTATATAAATTTGAAGATTTTTAACTTTGTTGGCTAATCGCACATTTACGATGTATATGGTTAGACCGACATCACATGTACAATTCCGGTGGTCGCGATGGAGCCATCAGAGAACAATGCCTAAGATTCTAAAGCTGTCGTTATAAGTATTATATTGTAAACTTACCTAGCAACAGTGACTTATAGAATGTCTACTTTTAAATATGGATTATGCCATACCCAATTCACATAGACATAGAAACTAGATAAGTCCGAACTGTAACTAAATAGAATTTTCGAAGCTAGCTTCGATTTACTCGTATATATCTGAAACCCTTGTTAATGGGTTTAAACCTCACTCAGCCAAACTTTACCCTATCAGAAAGTATTCGAAGGATTTGGCCGACTAGATCCAAATTAGTAGTACTGTCTGGATAGTCGGCGGCTCAGATTTCGAGCACAAACAAACGGATTAAGTCTGTCTGTCCTTGCCGAAGTTTGTTTAATAGTTGAAAAGTAGGCTTCGTGAATGGTTTTGCGAGCAAACACGACCAGACTGTCTTAAATTGAATTTAAGAAAACAGTCGAATTTTGTTTTGATTTGGTAGCTTGATTTGAGATTTTTATTTCACTGATATCTGAGTTTTAATAACTTTCCATAAAATTTATGTTGATAATGTAACAAGGAATTATTAAATGATTAAAAATATATTTTTTAACTTTTTGTTATAGCAGATTTATTTATTTTTGCATACCAACCGTATCTATTTGTTTATGAATTTAAATGTAGGTCAGACGAATGCCATATCAGATTTAAAGTTAGTAATCCTAATGATTTCTTACGTTTACGCGAATGTTAACATTGAAATAAAACTAATTTAAACGGATTTTATCGCGGTTTTTTATTAATTTTGATCCCGACGTTTCGAAGACTTTTCAGCCTTCGTGGTCACGGGGAGGACTGAGGTGTAGGTTGTCCAAAAATGTTAATGTTACAGTATCTACCTTCAATTTACAATTATAAGATCTTTATGGTTTGGTCCGATCTACGCAGAAGGAGCTCACAGTGTCTTGAGGTCTGGCAGTTGGTCTTTTGGGCTCCGATTTAATTAAATGTATAATCGGATCCCAGGCTTGTGCTAGTTTCCAACCATCTTCTCTATTGAAATTCGGATGTTTTTTAATTTCAATAGCCTCGCGAATCATCCTGGGTAGGAATCGGTGTTCTTTGGCAAGGATTTGTGGTCTGTCAAATCGAAGATAATGTTTGGAGCCTTCCTCTGAATGTTCAGCAACTGCAGACTTCGTAGAGCGTCGGTGTTTAACATCAGCTATATGTTCTTTTACGCGGGTCCCTATACTTCTTTTTGTTTGACCTATGTAAGAGAGTCCACAGTCACAATCGATTTTATATATGCCCTGTTCCTGTAGAGGTATATGACACTTGACCGGTGGTAAAAATTAACTAATCTTCTTGGGCGGCTTGAAATAAGTTTTAATAGAAGCACGCTTCAGCACATAGCCAATCTTGTCGGTGACTCCTCTAACATATGGTAATACAACAGGGACACGTTCAACTGTGGCTGGTTTCACTCGGTTTCTGTGACGGCGGCGTGGAATTTGGAGCTTGTTGTCTTGCAGTACTCGCTTGACATGTTGCAGCTCGGCAGCCAGATGTTCCTCGTCACAGATTCCTTGTGCTCTCTGAAACAAAGATTTGCCCACGGTAGCTAACTGTTTTGGATGGTGGTGAGATGCACCATTCAGGTATTTATCTGTATGGGTCACTTTGCGATACACAGTATGGCCTAAAGACTGATCAGGATTACGGATAACTAAAACATCTAAGAAGGCAAGAGATTTATTTTGTTCTAACTCCATTGTAAATTGAATTTTGTTGTTAATGGAGTTAAGATGATCTAAAAATGCAGTTACTTTGTCAGATGGTAAAATTGTGAAAGTATCATCTACGTACCGTTTGTAAAACTTGGGAACGATGGGGGCCGTGCTTAGGGCTGTCTCTTCGAAGTCCTCCATGAATATATCGGCGACTACGGGAGATACAGGTGAGCCCATAGCTACTCCATTCACTTGTACATAGAACTGATTCTCCCACAACATATAGCCAGATGTGAGGCAATGTTTCAGTAGATCTGCATATGCTAAGGGCATGTTATTATCTGCTAACCTTTTAGAGACAATTTCAATGCAGTCTTGTACTGGTAAGCTTGTGAAGAGCGACTGAACATCAAAACTGACCATGGTTTCATTGTCAGCTAATTTTAGGTGTTTGATATCACTGACAAATTGGTATGAATCCCTCACAGATGCTCTAGTGTTTCCTCTTAGTGGTGAAAGCACTTTAGCTACGTGCTGAGCCAGTCTGTAGGTTGGTGTGTCGACTTGACTCACGATGGGACGTAGTGGAGCATTCATTTTGTGTATTTTTGGTAACCCATACATTTTAGGTGGTTTTGCGCACGAAGGAACGAGTGAGTTTACGTCTAGATTTAATGTGTCGGAGTAACTGTTTATTAAAGAGCTCGTAGTCTTTAAAACTTTGTTAGTCGGGTCTGTTTTGACTTTTTTATACGTAGTTTCATCCGATAAAAGTTGTTCGATTTTATTTTTATAATCTGACGTATCCATCACTACTGTCGCATTACCCTTATCTGCACGGAGAATAGTTATTTCCTTCTGTGATCGCAAGTTCTTTAAAGCGATATATTGTTGTTTAGGAAGATTTGGTTTCGGCGCTTTCTTTTGACGTAATATTGACGAAATATCTTGTCGTATCGCCTCCGAATCCTCCTTTTTTAAATTATTTTTGAAGAGACTATTCTCAACGTTACAAATAATGTCTTCATACGGTATCTCTCTCTCTGCATACGGTAAAATTCTCAACCAGGCGAGTACAAAACTGTTACGATCTACCATTCGTGAAATGAGATCCGACCTACATCACATAAATAATTGTGTTGAGATTATATCCAATGAGTTGAAGACAGTACTATCAGCATTTGATTTTAAAAATTGCATCGAAACTTTAAATAAACGTGAAACATCTAAATTTAATGAATGCAAAAATAAACAAATTCAAAAGTATGAAAAATTACGATCAAAATCAAATGTCAAACATCTTAGCAACGACGGTGGGAACGGAACGCATCCTACCATAGACAAACATCACTCACGCGCAGACGAACGCCGCGCTGTCATTAATCTGTCAAAACAAACATTGGACAATAATACAATTCAGGTTTTATCAAAGGGACTAAATTTTGCCATAACACCACGAAGGATACCGTATGAAGACATTATTTGTAACGTTGAGAATAGTCTCTTCAAAAATAATTTAAAAAAGGAGGATTCGGAGGCGATACGACAAGATATTTCGTCAATATTACGTCAAAAGAAAGCGCCGAAACCAAATCTTCCTAAACAACAATATATCGCTTTAAAGAACTTGCGATCACAGAAGGAAATAACTATTCTCCGTGCAGATAAGGGTAATGCGACAGTAGTGATGGATACGTCAGATTATAAAAATAAAATCGAACAACTTTTATCGGATGAAACTACGTATAAAAAAGTCAAAACAGACCCGACTAACAAAGTTTTAAAGACTACGAGCTCTTTAATAAACAGTTACTCCGACACATTAAATCTAGACGTAAACTCACTCGTTCCTTCGTGCGCAAAACCACCTAAAATGTATGGGTTACCAAAAATACACAAAATGAATGCTCCACTACGTCCCATCGTGAGTCAAGTCGACACACCAACCTACAGACTGGCTCAGCACGTAGCTAAAGTGCTTTCACCACTAAGAGGAAACACTAGAGCATCTGTGAGGGATTCATACCAATTTGTCAGTGATATCAAACACCTAAAATTAGCTGACAATGAAACCATGGTCAGTTTTGATGTTCAGTCGCTCTTCACAAGCTTACCAGTACAAGACTGCATTGAAATTGTCTCTAAAAGGTTAGCAGATAATAACATGCCCTTAGCATATGCAGATCTACTGAAACATTGCCTCACATCTGGCTATATGTTGTGGGAGAATCAGTTCTATGTACAAGTGAATGGAGTAGCTATGGGCTCACCTGTATCTCCCGTAGTCGCCGATATATTCATGGAGGACTTCGAAGAGACAGCCCTAAGCACGGCCCCCATCGTTCCCAAGTTTTACAAACGGTACGTAGATGATACTTTCACAATTTTACCATCTGACAAAGTAACTGCATTTTTAGATCATCTTAACTCCATTAACAACAAAATTCAATTTACAATGGAGTTAGAACAAAATAAATCTCTTGCCTTCTTAGATGTTTTAGTTATCCGTAATCCTGATCAGTCTTTAGGCCATACTGTGTATCGCAAAGTGACCCATACAGATAAATACCTGAATGGTGCATCTCACCACCATCCAAAACAGTTAGCTACCGTGGGCAAATCTTTGTTTCAGAGAGCACAAGGAATCTGTGACGAGGAACATCTGGCTGCCGAGCTGCAACATGTCAAGCGAGTACTGCAAGACAACAAGCTCCAAATTCCACGCCGCCGTCACAGAAACCGAGTGAAACCAGCCACAGTTGAACGTGTCCCTGTTGTATTACCATATGTTAGAGGAGTCACCGACAAGATTGGCTATGTGCTGAAGCGTGCTTCTATTAAAACTTATTTCAAGCCGCCCAAGAAGATTAGTCAATTTTTACCACCGGTCAAGTGTCATATACCTCTACAGGAACAGGGCATATATAAAATCGATTGTGACTGTGGACTCTCTTACATAGGTCAAACAAAAAGAAGTATAGGGACCCGCGTAAAAGAACATATAGCTGATGTTAAACACCGACGCTCTACGAAGTCTGCAGTTGCTGAACATTCAGAGGAAGGCTCCAAACATTATCTTCGATTTGACAGACCACAAATCCTTGCCAAAGAACACCGATTCCTACCCAGGATGATTCGCGAGGCTATTGAAATTAAAAAACATCCGAATTTCAATAGAGAAGATGGTTGGAAACTAGCACAAGCCTGGGATCCGATTATACATTTAATTAAATCGGAGCCCAAAAGACCAACTGCCAGACCTCAAGACACTGTGAGCTCCTTCTGCGTAGATCGGACCAAACCATAAAGATCTTATAATTGTAAATTGAAGGTAGATACTGTAACATTAACATTTTTGGACAACCTACACCTCAGTCCTCCCCGTGACCACGAAGGCTGAAAAGTCTTCGAAACGTCGGGATCAAAATTAATAAAAAACCGCGATAAAATCCGTTTAAATTAGTTAGTAATCCTGTTACTATTTTTATTTATCTATGGAATCATATTGACAGCCCCCGTGGCGCAGCCGGCGAGTAGCCGACTGTGAAACGAAAAGCCGTAGGTTCGATTCTCGCACCGAGAGAAATGTTTGTGAGATCCACAAATTTCGGTGTCCGGTCTGGGTGTTGATTGATAGTCTCTCGTAGTTCCTGATACCCATGATACAGGTTAACCCAGTGTGGGGTCAGGATTATGTGTGTGACTATTGAGTGTATTATTATTGTTATATCCTCCATTCGCAGTAATTAAATTATAGATCAAGGATAGATCTATGTTCTTACACTGCGAACTTGTTATTTTCCAATTAACTAACTAAGAAATAAGAGTTCATACCTTTTAGTTGAAAAACTTATCTAAAAGAGCGGTAAAGTGGCCATCAACTATTACAACGACTGTAATAGTTGAATGATGAAGAAGTTAAACGAAGGCGCCTTATGCAAATTACGAATTCTGTTTCAATCTTCTTCAACGGAAATTGAAGGGTACCTGTGTATTCTCGCTCATTAACATCGAAAAAGGATGACTACATAAATGATTTATGAAGGAAGACGATCATAGTACATTGGTTGTGATGGTCACAACGGTAAAGCAAATTGAAAAATTGTCTCATCGCAGGGTAAGGGCAGTCCTTTGTCTCGCCTACACAAACATCTTCTTCACCTTGGACTAATTCTAATGAAGCCAAGGTGTTTCTCCTTGACATATCAATAATATCCAAAAAAATAATATTAACAGGTAAAAAACCCAAAATTATTTGCATCATGAGGTCATCCTCATTGCGGGAATGCACTTATCGAGTCACGTCATATTATCTTGCTGCACTATACAATATGCGGTTTTAGGTGATATTCAGATATTCTTATGCAAACTTTCAATCCGGTCATCGTACAGGGAAATTATAAAAATGCCAGCGACTTGAATATAACAGACGTTGCATAAAAATTATCTCAGTGTTATAAATTTTTAGAATCTGAATATAGCAGTTTGAAAGCTTACCTAAGGTCTTTTAACATTATTTCTAATATCCTTGAAAATTTGAAAATATTACATTATGGTACAAGCCACTTAACCTAAATTGTATGTACGAAAAATATCTTTTTTTTTTTTTATCCTGGCTCGGCAAAGTGACTACGCTACACCTGATGGTAAGTGTAGCGCAATCCAAGAATAGTGTCGACCAACGATAAACAATGTGTCCATCGTCGGTCGGCAAGATCATGCCGGCCTGCCAAAGGGTTAAGGGGGAGGGGAAGGAAAAAGGGAAGGGAAAAGGGTTAAGATTAGGAGGCAAGCCCCCTGGGGAGAACCGGATATACACTGGCTGACCCTGGAACGCGACCCACACGAGGTGGGCCACTATGGCAGGTTTTAGCACCGGTGTACGGTGGTCGCTATCCGGTCGGATACAAGTATCCTCCCACCAGCAAATCTTCAGCAAATCTATCTTTCTAAACATAACCCACCTGCTTATAAAGGGAACCTATTTTCGTGATCTTAGACAAAGACACTATCAAATTTATTACCTACGTCATTCCAAATTTACAGATTGACGTGTTAGAACCTTTGTTTGAGCAGTCCAATCGCGGTAAGTGACCAGGGCATCAAATATCAAGCAAGATATTTAAGTACTTTCAAGCGCAAGTTGTTCACGATAATAGGTCTTGTGTATCTGCGCTTTTATTTATGTAGGTCTAATAGTCATAACTGATGCATTACCTAGATATTAGTTTGAATCGTCCAATCACGTTAAGTGGCCATGTATCAGCTGTGAAGACGTAAGCTCAGATACTTGTTCACGTGGGTTCATTATGCAGGTCCAATAGTAATGATTGCACTATTAGAGCTTATGTATGAGCCATCCATCCGCGGCAAGTGGCCAGGTATCAGCTGTCAAGCGAGGCATTCAGGCTCAGAGACTTCAAGCCCAAGTGTTCAGGAGGGCTCTTGCCTGCCTGTGCTGTAACGTTGAAGTGTGCCACAAATTGTGAGACGCTCGCGACTTTTGATAATGTTTTTTTTTTATTTTTTTTTTGATCCGAACACGGCGACGTGACTGCACTACACCTAATGGTAAGCGTAGTGCAGTCTAAAAAAATCAGTAACCACCGACAAGCGAAGATTTATATTTTCTATATACTGCATTATTATAGCTGTTGTAGTCAATTTGATGTACTTGTCACATAGAATATCTAAATCTACAAATTCTAGAACCTATGGAATCATAAGAGTGATATTTTGAATGAAAAAAATTACTTCAAAAAGGAATACCTAAAACAGCTTCACAGTCCAGCTACTTTCCCAAAAGCTGAGCGTTTACTATTAACATTTACAACCCGGTCCACTACTCGGTGCATTTAAATTGCATCGCGATAGCCAGACTGGCACTACACAAGTAACAAGTCGTGGTAGACCCGTTCTTCTGGATTGCGCCAAACACCGAAGGCGGTTGGAATGGCGCCAAATCAAGTTTCCAGCGCGCCCCAGACCGAGACAAAAGAAATATTATTTAAAATTTAACACAATAAAATTGTACACAGCAAAACAGCCTTTTGTTGAGGAATAATGAAAGATGTAGATTGTACGCCAGCGCTTCCAGACGACACTAGTTTAATTGTGGTAATGACCTCGATCTTTATCTCGGCTATTGTTGGACAATTTTGCGATCCGATAGCATTTACTTTAAACACGATATATTGTTTTCTATTGTGTGTGATGTGACAGTTGCCGGATAATCTATACTAATAATAAAGCTGTAGAGTTTGATTGTTTGATTGTTTGTTTGTTTGTTTGTTTGTTTGAACGCGCTAATCTCAGGAATTACTGGTTCGAATTAAAAAATTCTTTTTGTGTTGGATAGTCCATTTATCGAGGAAGGCTTTAGGATATATAACATTACGCTGCGACCATTAGAAGCGAAGCATCAGTAAAAAATGTTGCAAAAACGGGGAAAATTATTCATATTTGAAGGCTTCCGTTGCTAAGCTACCAAAATAATATTATTTGAAGGCTTCCGTTGTCAAATCAAAATCAAATCTAAACTAATATTATAAAGCTGTAGAGTTTGATTGTTTGTTTGTTTATTTGATCACGTGGGCGGAGCCGCGAGCAAAAGCTAGTATGTCAATATAGTTAGACAAGACCGACTTTGTTATAGAGAAAAGTTGGAGCTAAAATTTCGTTTATCGACCGGATTTAGGTTTGTTTTTGTCAGTGTTCTTATTGAATATAACATTATCAGTTCACGAATGAATTCTTGTTGACAGAGGTATAAATTGATATTACTGGGCATTATGGGGCTTAATATCGTATGTCTCGGGGTGACGAGCGCAGTTCAGTGCTATGCAGTGCTTTGTAATTCAAAGTTCTGTGTGGTGTTGCTTCTCTTTATGGGCAGGCGTGGCCTTGGCGCCTTGCTCGTCTCGTTATTCAATCAAATAAAAAAAATGTGTGTCTACGGTACGCCGGGCTTCTTTCTATCCCGTGATGTGATACAGGGGAGTCGAGCACAAATACCAATTGTTTCTTATTCCGTACGCTACTACGCCACCAATGAGACGATTGATTATAAGCACATGATAGTAACCGTGTTTTATATATTTTCTTATCAGGTTAATGAAAGTTTTAGGTCACAATTATTCAAATACACAGAAAAAGTGAAAAAACTAGGCTACGTTAACATGCGGTGAAACAATTATTATAAAATTGTATTGAATGGCGGAATTTTTTCGCGGAATCGTGTTGCCTCCGCGGGTCATTGCAATTACGTGTTTGTGACTTTCTATTTTAAGTGAAAACATTTGTGTCGAATATTTCTGATACCTGCCGAAACTAATAGCTAATGATTCAACAAATACCATCCATACTCACACTGACTAGTCGTAGATAGTGAAGTATTTAATATTGTAGAAATTGACAAAACTTAGCTTGTTCAGCGCCGAAAAATACTTCAAGTATACAGAAATCACCCTTGTATTCATAGTGTAGTTGTAAGTACGGGTTTTGATTCTTCATATTAACTTAATAAACTGGTCTGTCCATTAGACTCCCGCGAAGAGGTTCCACAATTTTATTTACTTCGTTACTAACCTGTAAGATGATTTTAATTGCAAAAAAGCAAGGTTCAAAATTATCAGGATCTCAAAATAATTATCAGATCTTTATCAAGCCAACGCATATCAACCAAACTATATTTACACATCTAACAGTTAAGGTAATCTACTGTGTAATCATTTAGCTACAATTATCCTATTAAAAACTAAAGTGGGATAACAGCAACAAAGTGTCTGTAATCTAGTTAGTTATAAGTGTTAAGTAAATTAATGAATGCGACGTCATATTTATCCACGTCGGCTACCTGTAACTATGTAGTTGAGAGTTAGGTATGTGATAACTCTGAATTCAAAATTAAATATTCGTATTTATTAGTGTTATATGAACCTATATTTATCAATATCATTATTACGATAACTATCATGATCGTTATAAATGAAGACATCACACCATGTCTTTAGTAACCGATGAAGCTTCTTGCCGTCAACGTAATCCACAATTCACAAATCATGCACTAAAACGTTAAGTTTTGCAAACAACTCATTAGTCACTGTTCGCACCTAGTCTTACTGTTTATTCTTAAATTGTTTTACGGCTTAAGAACGTCTTAGATTTTGGTTGTTTGTATAAATTATTGATTTTGTTCCCAAGCGATTCAAATGTTGGACTGTTGTTATCTTTATACTTACGGCGAATTGAGCGAAATTAGTTTATGATTCGTTTCGACAAGTAAACTTTTCGGCATAGATCACCGACTATTTGCCCTCTATTAAAGGAATTAATGTCAAATATTATCGAGCTAGCATCGATTATAAACTGAAGTCTTTTTATACAAGAGACCGGCAATCAAGCGAACTGAGTGGGTTACCTGATGATAAGTAATCTTCACCAACTATGAATACCATAAAATTAATGGTAGAAGAACTGGGGGCGTCGGTAATCCCAATAGATTTTGTAGACGTGATAGACAATTTGATTAAACATAAATTTACATAATTGAGACGATGAAGTGTGTCAATCATATGCTTATATGCTATGGCCCTAATGCACTCGCAAGCTTACATTGAAGATTTCTTTTTTCAATACATAATAATAGACCACCCTCCCACGGGTTCAGAAACTGGGTTAATGTCAAGCCCACGTTACTTCTCCACGGTTGGCATTCGTCTAGCTCACCTTATTGTTACATGATAATAAATTGAAATCTAGCTGTGACAAGTATTGACATTTGAGTTGTATTAGTGACATTGCTTTCAGGTAGAAATCCGAATCATATTTGCACTGTTAGAAAAGGCCTGGGTCTAGTACTGGAACATAAAGGCTGATCACAAAAATACGCAGACAAGATCTCGTTCACAGTTTCTAAACCTTTTTTTAGATTGGCTTCTACAGTGACAAAAAGAATGTTGCTATATTAATATATGATTTCAAAAAGCGGGTCCCGCCCTCCCATATAGTTTAAAGTGTGACTGCTCCAGGCTCTAACTCGGCATAGAGGCGTCAATTTGGGTTAAAGGCATCTCCGCACGTTAACTGGTGCTATATTTTGATCTCTCACTTTCCTGAAATTAGCCTCAGGGCGGCACTTTCTAAAAGCTAGCTTTCGAAATCTACATGTTCAACAGCCAATTATTATTTTTTTATAATTGACTTTGATTTGATTTGATTTACTGCTTCTGTATTTAATAATCTTCCCTTTCAGAGGATACGTTATAATATAGACCACCAAATTCAAAGACGTCGTGTTCCACGTGGAAAATTATATTTCTCTAGAGATATGATAAAAATAAAGCACTACATTTTCGTAAAATGTCTGTATCACACACGAGTTTCTTTTTTATTTGTGTTTTATCAATTTAGTCCAAGGACATAAATAATTTAGTGCTGTATCTCTTTACTATTTTATTTTCTTACATAATCGTTGCATTGACATTGCTGTACTCGTAACATTCATATAAGTTCAGTAAGACACCAACACTCGTACCATGTCGTACCAAGCGCAGAATAATCTGGGTAGGCGCTTTGTCTTGGTCTAACACGGTTTGAGACGTGCCTTTATTAACATTTACTATTGCTATATAAAAGTGTATTTAATTAAAAAATGTAATGAAGATGCTAAATGTACATTAAACACTAGCCTATGTTCCAAAATATTTTGATTTTATTATGTGTTTTTTTTTTATTCTGGGCGAATCTTTCTTTAAAAGATCCAGTCGATTAAAACGGTGGTACCAGTCCGCCAGGTCTGGCTCGAATTAAAATAATAAGTGGCTCGAATATAAAAAACCATATAACTGGCCAGAACCATAAAGATCTCACATGTATGATTCAATCGCGTCAAATAAACACAAATTATAAACCGTTAGCCATCGTCTGTCGTCATTGTTGGACAATTAATCAAGTACTTACTGTGGAGAAATCATTGGTGTAGCGAGTTCGACCGTTAATTCTGAATCGTCGGATTTAGTAAGGGTCGACTTTAAACAATCGTAAAATATTTATTAGTAGTGATGTGACGCAGTGTTTGTGTATATGAATGTGAAAATGAAGAAAGGAAAATTTTTATAGAACTCAAATTTTTGTCAGTAAAACGAGTACAAAGGACATAGAATAACAAGAACGTAAGCTTAACAAAGTAATAACAAATTGCAGTAGAGTAACTTACCCAAATGTTCATTTAACTCCATTCCCGTACAAAAAAACCCTTTCCAAAACTGTCAAGATCGAGCTGCGTCGCGCTATATACGAACACATATGGGTACAACGTCTCTACGAACTTTTATTAGGTCATTCATCTAGTGGAGGCTGGAGGACCATCCAACAAATTGCGAATGCGAATTAACATTTATACGAATTATTTCCACATCACTATAAACCACAGTGATGTACCAACACGTTGTAATTATGTGCAAAAACACGCATTAAAAGAGATCCGTTAATTGCCCTGATCCCGTTCCACCGTTGGTTTGAATCATCTTTTTATAAAACGGTCAAACTAGCCTTGAGCATTAATTAGTCTGAGGTATAATTTTATACTTTTCTCTTTAGAATAAGCTTTAATTATATTTTATATAAATATTTTAATTGGCACAATGGCATTAAGTTTTAATATTTTTATTGTCATACAGTTTAAATCGAGATGACCTTGAACTTTACCGTACCAAATTAAATTTTCTTAATTAAACTAATTTCTCCTTACTTATCCGTGATGGGAATTCTAGTTTCTAGATACCATTCCTCTTATTGACTGGGCTTTATTTAAAAAAATCTCAGGGAACAAATAAAATAATTTTAGCAAAACTATAAATAAATCTAGTAATTTATAAAGATTATCAACCATTCCGAGGTTGTTATAAGAGTCTCTATAACCGGTTTATAAGCAACTCGATACATTAAATCAAACGGTGTTAGCTTTGTATCGCGTGTTTGTCCATAAATTTTAATTGAGACTATTTAAGTGTTTTGCATGGGCGTCTGGTGCAAGTGCGTTTACCTCGAGATGAATTAGTTTCGCTACAACACCGACTTGAAGTACCTTTTCTGTGTTATTAGCTGAGATAATGCCTTGAAATTAGTACCTATACAAGTTTATAATTAGTAATTAGTTTCTATCAAAGGCTATGTGCTTTCTGAATTATGTTTTATGTGGCTTTCGAAATATGGCATTATTTGTACTCTTACTTGATATTACGGATATGTAAAAAGTCTAGTCACTGACTATTATATTATTGATGATGACTGAAGTAAGACTCACTCGCATATGATGCAGTCTCTGTTATAACTTCTACATGAATATCTTTGTTAAACAAGCGAATTTACTTACTCAAAACAACCGCTACAACGTAAAGACAAAATCGATTATTCCAATCATTTCTAAGAAATCAACAGTTATAACTAAAGACTACAGCCAAGCCGTTTTGCTCGTCTATATTTGGATACCAAAATAGATTGGTAACGTCAATAATTGAAAACCATCATTTCAATAGACGATGTTTATGATATCCATCGCGGAGTCACGACCGATCAGAACTCAAGGTCCTCTATGAATGGACGGCCAGTAAAGCAATTAGGAGGTTTTACAGCAAAAAATATTGTAGGCAAAGGTCTAGTAATGCCAGTAATTGTATGTTAAGTGTTTTTTGCGGCCATGGTACAAGAATTGTTCTTAGATTAATCCGTAACGTGCTTCTAAAATATTAAGTTTGTTATAAGATCATAAGTGGGAGAAGCATGCTACGGAGATTAGAATTTTGTTCAATGGTTACGTTTATCCATTCAGTTTTTCACCATCGTGTAGATAATCGCTTGGTACCCTTCGGTCTTGCAATATATACCCTACTTGGAATAATGGTGATTTTAAGCAAGTCCCCCAAAAAGTTTTGATAGTATTTTCAGGGTTCGTCTTATACTTGCTTGATGAAGCACTTAGAAACTTCAAGTTTGATTTTCTTTGTTCTACTTTTATACATTTTACTAAGAAAATATTGAGATTATAAAAATGGGTAACCGTAAACAGACACACTTAGCCAGTGTTAAAGTTTTATATTTGTATACCTATATCAAAAAGAATGAAATAAATATTCCGATACCGCACATACCGTAATTTCAAAACTGTTAGATCAAAAGCACCACGCATCCATAAAACATATCGAGGATGGTACGAATCATAAACAACTAGATTCGTGATTGAATCTTGACCGACTCAATATCAATTTGGCGAGTCCAATGTGCAGCTTGCAATAGCAGCGTTCAAATTATATTTTATACCCATCACAATAGTTTCATTCAAGTCTCAATTGACCGCTGTTGTCAGTTCAAATCAATGCGTATTCATACCAAATGCTAAGTTCCTTTATGAAACTGAACGTTTAAGGGGTTATATACAGTTAGAATTTTCAAAAAATCCGATCAGTGTCAAATTTTAACACGAGCTTCTTAAATATATTTTCTAGTGATTAATCGAAGATTTTTTGTCACCGATAAATATATTTTTTTTTATTAGCAATTTAAGGTCGAAATTTTGGTCAAAAATCGATTTTTTATTTTGAGAAGCCGCCATTTTGCCAAAATAAAATATTTTGCTTATTCCTTCGATTAATTACTAGATTTAACATTACTTTAACGAAATCTGTTTGGTTTTTTGATTTCAAAGGATCCAGTTCAGAGATATAGTGGTCACCGCAAAACGTCTTTTTTGAGAGGAGCTCCCGGAGATCAGCTGTAGCTCCTTTCCAAATAAATATTTTTATTAATACTAAGTCTTAAAATACAGTTAAAAAATACCATAATATGTGTACAAATTTTTAGATCAATAAGTTTAAGAGTTTTCTCAGAAAAAAAATCTGGAAAATTCGCTTTTTTTCGGCCTTCTAACTGTATATAACCCCTTAAATCATGAAAATAATATTGTCTGATGAAACATGAGTATTTGGAACGAGTCGCGTCGTCAAAAATAGGCCGGTGATTATCCGGTTGAAAATGGTAAAAATAGAAACAAATTTATAGTAGAATCAAACCCATTGTAAAAGGAAGAGAATACAACAAAATTGATAGGAAAAATAAATTAACGGCGATCTGAGGTCGGGAAGTGGGAAGGGGGGGGCTTTTAAGGGTAAAAAACGGTTTATCTCGATTTCCGGAAAAACTACAAGTCCTATGGAAAAAAGTTAAATCGCAAAGTTGTAGGTAATAAAAAGATCTACAACTTTTGTATACACGCTCTCTTCACATAACCCCAAAATATATGTGAAAAATTCAAATAACCAAGTTTTTTGTTTTTATTTTTATCTATTATAATAAATCATTTTTTTTCACGAAATTTGGTGAAAACTTACCTTTTTGTATCCCAAATACACTGTAATTTTTTTTATTTAAAATATTTATTTTTGCACCTTATTTTGACTTAATATCGAAAAAGCAGCCTAATTTTCAAACGAAAATTCTCACGTCTAAATATGAGCTTTTTTAAAAAAATCTGTTGGTTTCTTGTTCATTGAATTCTCTACTTTCTGATGGTGTAAAAAAATATATACATTACTATGGTAAATGTGCTCAGAAAATGTAATGTTATAAGTTAATATTTAATAAGACATATCTACAATATTTTGAGAAAGTTGTAGAATCTTCTTTAAATTATATGCGTAGATGCCTCTTTATTGTTATTTTAATATAACTTATATACCTGAGTGATCTACGGAAAATTTTAGCCCATCATAAAGAAGTGGGGAAGGGGCTAGGTGGGTCTGGGCCTTACTACCTGTTATTTAGTAGTTCGTTTCTTTGCATTTTCTGAGCACATTTACCATAGTAATGTATATATTTTTTTACACCATCAGAAAGTAGAGAATTCAATGAACAAGAAACCAACAGACTTTTTTAAAAAAGCTCATATTTTGACGTGAGAATTTTCGTTTGAAAATTAGGCTGCTTTTTCGATATTAAGTCAAAATAAGGTGCAAAAATAAATATTTTAAATAAAAAAAATTACAGTGTATTTGGGATACAAAAAGGTAAGTTTTCACCAAATTTCGTGAAAAAAAATGATTTATTATAATAGATAAAAATAAAAACAAAAAACTTGGTTATTTGAATTTTTCACATATATTTTGGGGTTATGTGAAGAGAGTGTGTATACAAAAGTTGTAGATCTTTTTATTACCTACAACTTTGCGATTTAACTTTTTTCCATAGGACTTGTAGTTTTTCCGGAAATCGAGATAAACCGTTTTTTACCCTTAAAAGCCCCCCCCTACCCACTTCCCGACCTCAGATCGCCGTTAATTTATTTTTCCTATCAATTTTGTTGTATTCTCTTCCTTTTACAATGGGTTTGATTCTACTATAATTTATTTATGTTTCAAATTGGAAAATCACCAGTCTAAAAGTATTAGAAGCCATTACGAAAAAATATTAAATCTATCGAGCTGTCTTTCATAATGCGAATGTTAACAAGATGATTGAGGGCTCGGAATTGCCAGCGTTGCTTTATTTGATTGACATTATATTGATCTTTTGTCCTTAGATTATGTAACGCATTTTATAGCTATTCAATTGATCTGTAATCGTTGGGTCTTGTCTTTGATTGGATTATGATTGGTGGTCGGTGGCACTTGGTAGATTACATCAGGCATAAAGATTTTCAGATGTTTATGTACATTTTGTGTAATGACTGTTTAATTAAAAACGGTGCTAATATAATTTTAGAAATATTTATAAGTAGACGTGTAATAATTACTGCGAAAATCTGTGGGAGACAATTCGATGGTAGTGTCATTAACAGTGGGTGTCTTCAGGATAGAGCTGACAGACGACACCCCGACAGCTTCAGTAATGCTTACGTTTGACGCTTGATGCGACCATCGGAAATCTTTTTTAGCATAAATTTGATTGATTTGATTCAAATTTATGATTTACTTGATTTACATAACGTTAAGAATATTTGAAAAGAAACTCAATGTAATGTTTTACGAAACATACATTTAAATAGATACTAAAAGACATTTTAGAAGTGACATCGGGTAGAGCTCGAAATAAAATAAATGTACTTCCTACGATTGTGCTCGGTCGCTTCTCTAAACGCAACAATCACCGGAATTGTTTCAGTCAATTGTTTACTATTGTTTGTGTATCCTGCATTTCTATTGTCTTGTTTTTGGGAAATTGTAATTGGATTGTTATTTATAATCTCTTCAGGTGACATGTTGAATTCTTGTGTTGGTCTAGATAAAACTGTTTATGTAAGAACAGTTTAATTTCATCATCAGCCACAGGACGTCCACTGCTGAACATAGACCTCTCCCAAAGATTTCCAGACCGACCTGTTGGAAGCGGCCTGCATCCAGCTACTTCCTGCGACCTTTATCAGGTCGTCTGTCCACCTTGTAGGCGGACGTCCAACGCTGCGCTTACCAGTACGTGGCCTCCATTCCAGAACTTTTGTGCCCCATCGGTTATCGGTTCTGCGAGGTATGTGGCCTGCCCACTGCCACTTCAGCTTGCTAACCCGTTCAGTTTAATTTGCATCATATTAAAATGTGCATTTCGCATTTAATTATTCTAAAATTACAATGGTTTCCATGTCCTTCAACCCAGAACACAACAATGTTTACGGACTGCTGCTAGACGGTGGATATAGCCAAAGCGGTGGTACCTACCCAGACGGCCTCTCGCATACTATCACCTGGTAAAGTCTAACTTTGCGCATAAATACATAGCGTAGTTTTCATTTCTTTTAAATTGTCGAATTTAGACCACATGTGATACGGGTTCTCCTTAAATCGCAGAACAATGTACCCTGGCAAAATAAACAGTTGAACGAAGAATTGCTTAACGTCCCCAATGCGTCAATCATCACCCATAAACCCAAACTGAACGCGAGCTTTAAAAAAATAAATACACAATAAACCAGTACTGACTTTCACACGAGCCACGTATGTTTGACGGTGGAGGTCATTGTTTGTTTGTTCGTTGTGTGCGAGAGGAAACGGATATCGTTCCTTTCCTAACTGGTATTGGTGAGACATTGATCGATCGCCATTTGCATACTTTTCAATGGGTTGTACACATGCTGGGTTAAAGTATATTAAACGTTAGCGGCCTTATTACACTATATAGAAGAATTACTAATTTAGTCTAAGTTTATGTTAACCAGTTTGTAAGGTTTTGTAAGGTAAGAGGCAATGGCGAAAGTTTTTAGTTGCGGTTCTTGTTGCGAGTTGTGGGGTTCAGACGGCGGGTTGCCCCACATAATACTATATACAACATCAAATCATCATGGGTGGCGGACCCTGACATTGTGCCGGGGTAAAGCCAAATAAAAGGGGAAATAAAAAGTTTTGTCGCAACATGCTTTTTAATACATGCTACAGAAAGATAAGGTTTCTAGTTTTTCGACTGACCTCTCTGACGTCAATCCCTCAGGGGAGATTATCCTACTATTATAATAAATGTAAAAGTTTGGATTGGTAACTACTGGGCATTATAAGACTTAACATCATATACATTAACATATCTCGGGGTGACGTACACAATCCAGTGCTAGGCGAACAAAAGCCACTTTAGTACCAAGTAGACATTTGAATATTTGTGACTAAAACTGTAGAAACTACAAATTGCTGATGTAAGAACATTAATAAAAAGGCAATCTGTGGAGTTATAATATCTGATTCACTGTCAAGATCCGCCTTAGGAAGTAAATTAGAATGACACAGTGATTTCGTGGTACGATCCGTTGTGGGTCAAGGTGGCAAAATACGCACGCCGTGTGAGCAATATCTATTATGTAGAAGCTTCTGCACTCTGATCATTGTATTGTTTGATTGGAACGTGATGCAAATTATTGGTGGCATGCAAATAATTTTATTCTACTTAGTACTGTTTTAGTAGTGTGTTTTTTATAGCATATAGCAAATGAGCAAATTGGTTATCCGATAGCGAGTGATCTCCACCGCCCGTGAACGCCCATAATAGAAATATTATGAACTCGTTGCCGATCTTAAAGAAAAAGGGTAATTAAGGAATTGGAATGGGTCAGGATTTGGACCTTCCGATATCTTGTTACCGTAAGGGATGTAGCAGCAAGCGGTACTTTATAGATATACTTGATAGATAGAATATTCTTAATTGCAGACCACATAAATTAAAAGTAAGGATCATACAGTAGGGGTGATATAATGGGCGGGTTTATCGCAACCAGACATTACTTCCAGACAACCTTGAAATACTTAGTAATCTATACGTTGGTTAAATTAGACTACACTTTTTGGTAACACGTTGTATATATATAAAGATAATGAGTCGAACAAAATTATCCCGAGTCGCATATGTTGCGCCCGCTGTTGTCAGTTCAGCGCATAACATTTCAGTAAATAATTAAAATTTGATTTACTAAAGAATATTACATTTTAAGAAATAATTACATCTTGCTAATTTAATAAGTACTTATTGTCTTTACAGCTTTCTCACTCACGGCTTTAAAAGTGGATGCATTTAAAATAATTACAAATTAAGGATAGAAATTCATTTAAGCTAAAGGGATACTAAGATACATTTCGTTTTATTATATAGAAGATAGCATTAATGATTATGACCACTTAGCTCTTTATACCAAAAATAATAGCAAAGACTGCATTTGCATAAAAATCATTAAATTTACAAATTAGCAATTTATTCGGATTCCCTACCCAAAGTGTGCCAACGGAACTTTTTGTTTTTGAAATATAAATAACGAACATAAGTGAAGAAGCAAAAATGTGCGTAGACTGAAATAAAACCTGACTTGTACTATTAGTTGTTATTGTATGACATTATTTAAAAAAAGAAAAGTGTTCGTGCTTCCTCTTCCTATGGGCATTTAAGAAGCACGGGTAGTATCTTTCTATATACTGTTAATACATCAGACGTCAGACGTGTAATGTGCCCTTAATAACCTATTTGCTTAGCAAACGTTTTGATTTTAATTGTTTTTATTTTTAATTAATGTCGTGCACGAGATGTAGGCGTTCTTTTAGATGTGTTGGTTCTAGTTCATTAGTCGCTTGATATTGGTGTCGCTACGGAGTGAGAGGCTATTGCCCAAGCTTTAACACTTAAAAAACGAGTTGTTGACCGGTCGATAGTCTTGAATTTAAAGCCTTCGTGACGTAAATGCTGATATTTCGGGGAAAATTGACCTAAAACAACGGTCAATGTGGCGACGGAACAACTATGTGAGGTCAATGTACTTATTAGGGTGCCGAGTATATAATTTATTACACACCGAATACCGATCAATTTGTTAGATTATGGCTCAATAAAATTTGACCTTCAGATGTTTATAATTAGATTTGTTTGAACTTTTTGCGTGATGAATATTATGCAAAATAGCTTGACAGTTGTGATATGTGAAAAAAAGAAATATTCATTTAAATCAAGTTGGGTATCATCACCCGAATACTCTTTATTTGTTTAAATTCTTTAACCTTTTTATTTACTGTTCACATTTCTTAGCTTCGATCGTCCACGTAACCTCCAAAAAAGGGGGTTTTATAAGTTTGACACTTTGTTTGTCTTTCTGTTTGTGTATGTGTTTGTATTTGTCTGTGGCATCAGAGCGACTAAACGAATGGAGCGATTTGATCACGGTTATTTAAAGTATTGTAGGCTGGTTCTAATCTATGTTTGCAGTTCAGACGTTTACGTTTTAAAAACCTGAAAATTTTCTAATTGGCACCGGGAGTTTTGAACGGTGACAACTCAAGTTCGAACAGTTCAGAACAGAACAGAACTTCAGTTCGAACTATCAGACGACAATTGACAGTGAGGATGTTCCACATTCTATTAACATTATTTATTGACACTTCAACATCGATCTTCACGATAGTTAACGAAGTTACTATCGGAAACGTTCCACTTTTTCCATAGTGAATGACTGCGAACTTAATAGGTGAATGCATGTGAAATTTAAAAAATCCAGAGTGGAGCGTGAAGTTAGCAAATAGCCGACATTTCGCACGGTCAGCGAGCCGGCAAGGCGAAAGTGCTGATGGCTGAACCGCTGTGTCTCTGTCCGAATGATTTTAAAATGTAATTTTGTTTCACAATCTGTTCAATTGAATTCTTTTTTAATCTACGAAAAAAGGACGAAGAGGTTTGGTGTTGATTTGAGTTTACTATTATCCCTATTGTGGAATGTTTTTCTATTTAATACTTTTTGTTAGTGTCATTTTATCAGATAGATTCTAAATTAACTTGTAATTGTGATGTTTTCTCTCTTGTTTTTCTTTAAATAGTCTTGTTACGTTAATAATAGACATCCATAGTTGTTGTAAATCAGTCTTATACTCTGTATTGTAATTCAAAAATGGTGACACGATAGTGAGTACGTTTTTATATAGTCAATTCCCACAGTTGTCAAGGAAAACGCTTAATTATACAATTAGTAATATATTTTCGCGAATTGTCCCACGTGAAATATTTGAAATCTTTCCATTTATCGTCAGATAGTGTCGATACGTCAGTGGGAATATGTGTGTCGCGTGACTGTTATCTTTATTTCGTGATAATAAGATTGGCGTGTGCAATGAACTTATTCAAAGGCCGGATGTCCTAAGAATGAAATGTGTAACATTGGTAGTTATGGTGGTCATGTTTATTCATTTAATGAGTTTTCAAGCTGCATGTAATCCATTCATCTTTATCACTCGGAAGCAATCGACTCTAATGATCAATGATATTATTATGTTACTAAAGTCTCATAATATAAAGATCTGTAATCTATCCAATGTTTGATACGATTATACTGAAAAACACATATGACTTAGCGATAACGTCATGTTCAAATTTTGTTTGCTTTCTTCAATTAAACCAATTCTATCTATTTCATCCTGTAGCCCCGATTGACTCATCTCACTTGGTCCGCGTTGAATTGCCATAAACTCCCATCCGTTTAATGAATACATGTCGGGTTCGTATCGTGGTCTGTTAACAAGCAATAACTCCAATCACAGAACCATGACATCCCAGTTCAGATCACAGACCAATTACTGTATGTAGGCCTCGGCAGTTTAGATGTACCGTGATAATTGTGGCGTGCCGAAACCAACTTGTTTATTGAAAAATGACTTACTCTATCTTATTGGGTTAATTGTTAGTTATGTTTATATGTTCACTGTTCTTGTTTTCGTATAATGTTTCTCTAATATCTTTGTTTTTGGATGATTATTGGTGAAATGTGTCATAATTATTAGCAGATTTTCTTGATTACAACTGTTGTTACTAGTATTTAGCTTTACATACATACGTACTCATGCCTGTAATCCTCGAAGGGGTAAGCAGAGGTGTAACTAGTAAACACATATTTCGTCGAGCTTATTTCCGTCCCATGTTGTGATAAGGGGTGAGCCTATCACAATACCTTTGCTTTTCGTGACAGAAAAACCCAATATCACTTTTACCCGACCCAGGGACCGAAACCGAGGCTCCAGCATGGTAATCGTACCGCGTACATATTACAAATGGGCCACCGAGGCATATTATTTAGTATTACTGTTATTTATTGTATTGTACTAATCCATAAAATTAGAAATTTCAATTTATTTTAGTTGAATAAAGGAGTGGTCCCGTAGGTAGACCTGTGCCCACCTGTGGGACAGTATATATAAGGATTTATTGTCGGTTTTCATTTGTCTGCCTCAACAGTGAATTTAAATTTGTTACTAGTATTCTAGTCTAACAAGTTAGAATACTAGTAACAAATTTAAATTCACTGTAGCCTGCAACAGGACAGGCGGATGACCGATGTAGACACAGGGATACAAGGATGTACCCCTATACCCGCCCCAACCAACCATCAAATCATGCAGTATTTGGCCATAGACATATCTAATATTTAAACCGCACTCATGTATGTTAAGTATAACATCAGGTCCATTGTAAAAAAACTTAAAAAACTTATAAAATTATTCTTTTGTTCCAGGTAAATAATGTTAACACATCCGAGTAAAGCATTTAACATCTCTAACGACCTTCAATCTGGTAAGGTATATCATCACGCATATCATTTACTATATTTAGAGTTTTATGTGTTCCGAAGATGGTATCTACGATGTCTAGACCGGTCTCTGTGGTCTAGAATTCTAGATTGTAATGGTCGGGACGAGACAATGTCGGCGTCTAGTGATGCGCTTCCATACTATCGATAAAGTTGAATTAAACTTTTTTGTTCTGATTAAGCCTCTTTGACGATAATTAGTTTGAAGTTCTTTAAATCAGACTTCTGAGGTAAGGTCACAGGCATCATTCGAAACATGCCGCGTCAAGGTGTAATCTAGTGTAATCTAGTGTTTGAGTGGTAGAGCCACGCTGTAGACAGTTTTGTCTACAGCATGAATGGGCTGGCTTGACCGGGTCGTTACCACTGTCTCACAGAAAACCGACGTAAAGTAGCGGTTCGCTGCTGCGTTTCTTACGGTGAGTGAGATAACCGAAAGCCCAAATCCCCTCCCCTTCCCAATCCCTAATTATCCCTTTCCTTTAAGGTCGGCAACGCGCCCATGACTCTTCTGGTGGTGGGCGTACATGGGCGGTGGAGATCACTTACCATCAGTGACCCACTTGCTCGTTTACCGGCCTATGCTAAAAAAAAAATAGTAGGTAATAGATTGACACGAGCGGCAGTGACGCCAGTGTGCCACGCTAAAGGCGCTCCTCAGAAGCCATCTCTAAGAAAGCCACTAATATATTAGTTAAATTTATCGAATTTTCATTCCCTTCACAATTCTTTATTCATTATTTTCCTTCAAGTCATTCTCATGGAATCCAAGTATTGTGGATGTTTATAGGCGGTGCAGATTACTTGCCATCAGTTGGCTCATTTAATACTTTACTGGTCTCTACTTTGATAAAAAATGATGAACGTTAAATATTAGCAACGATCGTCTTCTCAATTTCTGAGTCGTTTACAAGCACAATTTACTGTCTATTTTAGAATATAAGTAACTGTTTTGACATTGAATCATAATTAGAAATGGAAATAGAATCTACTATTTTCGAATAACATTAAATTATACAGCCTTATTCCTTTAATCATAAGGACTATACTAACAGTCTTTTCAAACATACGATCCTGTATATTTTATAGTGGCTGTTATAAAATATAAATTTCATCATGCTTTTAGTAATTACATATTAAAATGTTCATTGTTATCTTCAATCTGTAACATGACTTGAACATTTTCTCTTTTTTTGTCGTTCGGTTTGGTTACTGTTAGTCAACATAGTGTCTCGCTTTAATATTAACTACGATAGAACAATGACTGGACGATTTATAAGAATTTTACACTAAAGTCTACTTATATTGTAAATGTAATAATAGTTGGATATATTATGTGATTTTTATTTGTTGATCAATCAATGACGCCCTTTCGACTGAACGGATTTAGATGAAATTAAGATCATACGTAGAGCATAACCTCAATTAGGACATAGACTACTTTTTATCCCAGAAAAAGACTATTCACGTCGGAGCAAGAAAGCAGATTTTTGTGGCGATAAGAAATAATTGTGATCTGTACGGACAACGTTTCTACTGTATTTTAGGAGTCTTATTTCTAAATTAAAACCAGCGATTTGACATTATCGATAAAAATCTTACAAGTTAGCGTTAACATCACTAAACAAAGTCTCATGATATGTGTTACGAATAAGATTAAGTTTATAACTTTATATTATCCATTAATTATTATTAAGCGTCTCCGCTAATAGAGGGTAGTTTGTTTATCATTTCTAGTTTATAGGGACGCGGACGGCGCGAGATATGTTTAAACAACCATGTAATAACTAGTCGGTGCATTAAATAACATATTAGACACGGTTTAAGGTGCAAGATAAAGAGGAAGAGAAAGAGAGAAAGAAAAAAAAAATTGGTGTGTGTCGTGGGACACCAGGTAGGAACGAAGTTCCTTCGGCTAATGTAGAATCGACACAAATTGTAAAAAATACAAATTATCAACTAAAATAACAAAATATGTCTCTTTATTTTTGTTTGACAACATAAAATTACATAGAAATAGAATAGAAAAATAGAAATAAAAAAAAGACGTGTAGCACTCGGAGACTGCCGCGGTAAAGCTATTGTATAGCATTTTTTATCAACTTATGTAATTATAAATAAAAACTTATTAATTTAGACTTAGACTGGCTACTAAACGGTGGACGGCCGTGTTCTATAATCAAAAATTCAAATTCAAATTTCAAACCGCGTCTACATTTCCAAATGTCATAAGTTATCTATCTGTTTTATTAACGGAATTTCGACTTTAACTTTGTGTGCTAGATATCAAATTAAGTTTAAAAAAAGTCTCATTTAACGGTTTTATTCCACGCATTTTTTCCACGCATTTTTTCCACGCATTTTTTCCACGCATTTTTTCCACGCATATTTCTTACGGTTTTACTATCACATTTTTTTCAGTTCGGTCACGCAGCGAAATCCCTATCCCCTCCAAGCCTGCCGTAAGGAACTTCGTTCCAAAAGGAGACCGCAATGCAAGACGCGAGACGTGCGACAGAGATGTCCGCTTTGTATGAATATGCTAACGCAAGCTTCTGTTTCGGTCGCATACCTCAAAACGTACCTTTAGCAGATAGCTATTACTTTTCAATGCTATATTTTATAGTGCCAATATTATCCAAACTTATTCAACTTTGTTATAAAATGTAAACTGACTTCCGTAACTTGATTGCCAATTTGTCCCTATTACATAAATAAAAGTAGCTTGAAAATGGGTTTATGTAGGTTGTTTAAAGGTTTATATTTTGTCATGAAGTCAATTTTTAGGACTTGATTATTTCTAAGAGACGTCAGTTATGATTTTTTTCTATACTCTGAACGGATTATCAATAATTTTCTATATTTAGTAATGGAACATAAAGCATTGGCAGTGGGTGTGAAAGAAGTCGAATTCTAAGAAATGATTTGATGACAATTAAAATTATTTGTTAAAACTTATGTTTTATTATAGGACCTATTTTGATATTACGGTATTACCACGGGTTTCATTCATTTCTAGATATATTACTTTATTATTAAATTATAGTTTTTATCATTTATTTTTATATTAAGTCAAATTACCAGAATATATGGTTTCAAGATAGTCGATAAAGAATGATCATTTATTAGTCAAATGTTATAAAAAAATATCACGAATACCAATTACATTGTCGTACATGAGTGAACAAAACAAGCGTTATCATTTAGTTTTTGTTTATTACGATTTTCTATCGTAACAAATGTCAGTGCAGTGTGATTGACGTAGGTCGTTCAGAATGCAACGTGCACGCGAAATTAATCAGCTATGTAGGCTATAATAACTGTGTCATACTATTACGAGTATGATATTATCTTGTGCACTAGTAACTTTCATATTTTGTTTTGCAAATCAGTCCTAGATATGAATTATTACATCATTATTTTTGTTATTAAATCCTACCAGTGATGTTTCGAGTCTGTGAAATGAGCATAATATATGGTGCAATTATAGCAAGAATGAAAGAAGAATGAATAATTTATTTGGTTATTCATTATTTAAAAATAAACTTTAATAGTAACTTATAAAAAGAATGAAAAACTAAAATGAACTCACCTCAGCTTAGTGCTGCAGCGTATAAGCTACAGCGCTGATTTTCTACCGAACCAATCAGTGATTCCATCCTCAGTATTAATTAGAATACAGAAAGAATGATACTGTATTTATTGGGTGCGATTTCTTGAGAATAAAAGGAACTAAAGGGACCGGACGGGCCATGATCCATACATATCAAAATGCTATACTACTAACGTAGTGGCTTTGTGTTTAAGTGGACCTCCACAAGATCTGATACAATCCTATTCTTTAGTATGAAAACCAGTCCCTCCATTAACAAACTGTAACGCTAAATAATATGTCAGCCGCATTAACTAAGTAGCAGATCGCAATATCTTATTTATAGACGGGCGTAACCGACACATTGCGTTTGCGCAAGCGTTGCGTGACATTTAGCCGTACAGAAATAGTGCCCCTACGGCCTATTTCTGCACTTCATAACGGTGTTAAGTGTTTTATAACACTATCCGAGCTTAATGGCATGATAGATTCGGTTAATGGTGGTTTTAGGCTGAGTTTGATGGCATTAATGAGCCTGATAAGGTGGAAGTAGGATGGTACGCAAGTGCACAAGTAAGGCCGCGTCGTGATCGAAACGTGTGTATGAGATTTGAAGCAAGGATGAGCATTTCTTCGTTTAATATACACAGAGATCTCGGCAATCCTTATGGCCGCTGTGAAGTTAGTCAAGAGCGGCGCAACTGTTTTGGCCTTATTACACAACTAATTATATATTAAAACTAGGTTTTGGCCCACAGTTTGTATAGGTTACCATAGTCACTAGTTGTTAGAGACCTAGTTTAAAGTTAGAATACGTTTTGTAATAAGGCCCTTATTGTTAAGATACTAAATGGTGACAAGACCACTACATAATGAGCGGGACCTGGGGCCATGCAAACAGCTTTTTTAGTTTACGATTATCTATTAAATACAAGTACATACATAGATAAGCTCAAGACTTTATAGGGGTAGGCAGAATTGCATCAGTTGCACCCACGTTTCGCTGATCTTATTTCCGCCCCATGGTATGATAGTGGGCGATTCTATCGCCATACCAGACGCAAATTACAATACCGGACAATTTATGTATGGTTTTTTGAATCGAATATTCAAACACAAATGATATTGCTCGATCTGGAAATTGAACCAAAGACCTCACGGATCTCAGCTGTAGCACGCTGCCCCGTCGACAAAAAGGCTATTAAATACAATACAATTAATGACCTCATTACAACTTTTAAAGGGAAATTTTTCTCAATACACGAGCAGAACAAGTACGTGATCTCATAACAGATTCATTGTCCATACATATTTAAATATACGTGTCATTAAATATAAATTGAGTTTTAAATTAAAACGTTAAACGTTTATGGTAATTACTTAATACGCAACAATCGATGCATTCATACGTAATTATTCTCTCGACTCGAATGCATTTTTCATTATTTATAGTCCGCATTAGCTGACATTTACAGCTGAAGAGTGCGGCTGACCTTTCTAGAATGCTGTGGATTTTTATAATGAGATCGGGTTTAATATGGTGAAAATAAGGTGAAGAGGTGATCTTGAAGTTGTGATTGACAAATTATCTAATATTACTAGATGACCCGGTGAACTTCGTATCACCTACATAATATATTTGTGTAAAATGTGGTCAAAACTTAATACAAATGTTTTATTTACATTAAATGCAATTAAGTGAGGTACTGCGCCATTGCACGTGAGGTAGCCCGTCGCACATTTAATTGACTTCGACGACCTAAGTCAGGTCGTCTCCCACCTCCCTCCGGTTGGACAGTCCTGTCCCCGTCCCGTCCCCGTCCTGTCCCCGTCCTGTCCGCGTCCTGTCCGCGTCCCGTCCCCGTCCTTTCCCCGTCCCGTCCCGTCCCCGTCCCGTCCCCGTCCTGTCCCCGTCTTGTCCTGTCCCTGTCCTGTCCTGTCTCACTGTCCTGTCTCACTGTCCTGTCTCTCTGTCATGTCTCTCTGTCCTGTCTCTCTGTCCTGTCTCACTGTCCTGTCTCACTGTCCTGTCTCACTGTCCTGTCTCACTGTCCTGTCTCTCTGTCATGTCTCTCTGTCCTGTCTCTCTGTCCTGTCTCACTGTCCTGTCTCACTGTCCTGTCTCTCTGTCATGTCTCTCTGTCCTGTCTCTCTGTCCTGTCTCACTGTCCTGTCTCACTGTCCTGTCTCACTGTCCTGTCTCACTGTCCTGTCTCACTATCCTGTCTCACTGGCCTGTCTCACTGTCCTGTCTCACTGTCCTGTCTCAATGTCCTGTCTCACTGTCCTGTCTCACTGTCCTGTCTCACTGTCCTGTCTCACTGTCCTGTCTCACTGTCCTGTCTCTCTGTCATGTCTCTCTGTCCTGTTTCACTGTCCTGTCTCACTGTCCTGTCTCACTGTCCTGTCTCACTGTCCTGTCTCACTGTCCTGTCTCACTGTCCTGTCTCACTGTCCTGTCTCACTGTCCTGTCTCACTTTCCTGTCTCACTGTCCTGTCTCACTGTCCTGTCTCTCTGTCATGTCTCTCTGTCCTGTTTCACTGTCCTGTCGCACTGTCCTGTCTCACTGTCCTGTCTCACTTTCCTGTCTCACTGTCCTGTCTCACTGTCCTGTCCCTGTCCTGTCCCTGTCCTGTCCCTGTCCAGTCTAGACGCTATACGACCCGTCATCACGGCAAGCTTCGCAACGACAACTCAACAACTACTAATAAATTAAAAATTAATAAAAAAAACATTGTCCAGCGGACAAAATTGTGAATCTAAACCATTCTCAGATCCCCTTGAACACACACAAAAAATTTCATCAAAATCGGTCCAGTCGTTTAAGAGAAGTTCAGGAACATACACACTCACAGAAGAATTATATATATAAAGATATAAACAACTATAAAAGAAGAATGTTGTTGAAAAATCCTCCTTCTACTCATATCTGTCAATCAAATATTTATAACTATTGACACCATGCACCTCACGCCATTGAAAAAAAAGTATTTTTACAATAAAATACACTATTTTTTTCAAATTTATTTACATTTATTTTCTATTATTTAGTTGAGTTTCCTATAAAAGCATGCTAACAACAATTAATTATAATGCATTCTATCCAATGTGATGAGAACACGGAAGAGCATACTGTTTATTCCATTTAAAGTATCGATAATGTTGTTTTATTGTTTGTTTGTATAGACTTTAATGTGTTTACATATGTTACAAACGGTTGAGTTGTTTTTATTTTTGTAGATAAATAAACACGCTAGGCTGGATGTGAACTATGAAATAAATAAATAATATTTTTGTCTTCGTTGAAATATATTGAATAGAAAGAACATAACATTTTGATGAACTTTGGAATGAACATCAAGATGGCAAGTCATCTCCATATATACGAGTACATTCACAATACCTAAAAAGTTATGGACGTGTTGACGACCTTAAAAAAGGATGCTAGAGTTAGAGAAGAAGGGGATAGGGATTTGGGCCTCCGGATATCTTTCATCATACTAAACGCAACATCAAGCTGTTCACGTCGGTTTTCAGTGTGGTAACAACCTGGCTGGAAATTTATATACACAAAACGGTCTACAGTGTGGCTCTACCATTTGTTACAGTTATTTATTTATTATTACCGAGTTACCGAGTACGTTATTCAAGTCAGAATACTTATGAGATGTATCTTATCTCTGACGCTGCTGTAGCCACTACCAATTCAAGATAAATCATTATAGTATACTGACATAGTTCTTTTATGAAAGGCACAATAGACTAGTCTGAAATTACCTTCGGCCGCACGTCTATCGATACAAGCATTCGCCTTTACATAACGTGGCTCGGTCTATTTTCGGTGATGACGCAACTCTGAGGATACGGGCTGCAAAAAAAATACATTTTATTGTTCACCTGACGTTCTACTGAGCTGACATTTCGATACGTTTGAAATTCAGATGACTTGCAATGTTATGTAAGTGTAATTAAAAACTGATGTTGCGAAACGTGGTCTCGTTTTTGGTGATAGTACTCAATAGTATATGAAAAAAATAATTTTGAGTGAATCTTTTTGGTATATTGTAAGAGTCAGAAAAGATACAAGAGTTTGTCTTGTCTGCCGCCAAGCAATAGTGTGTAAGCACTGGTGTGTTTCGGTTTGAATTTTGAAGGACATTGAAGCCAATTAGATTACTGGGTATTATAAAATTTGACTTCTTATGTCTCGGTGTGATGAGCGCAGTTCAGTGCTATGCAGTGATTTGTGATTCAAAGTTCTGTGTGGTGTTGTTTCTTTTTATGGGCAGGCCGGTCGTTTCCATCAAGCGCTCGCGCTCGCACTAGGCGCCTTGTTCGTCTCGTCATTCAATCAAATAAAAAAATAAATTTAAAAAAATGCTCTATCGAAGATTGCTCCTTCTTCAAACTCGTTGTTTATGACTAAACCCAATTTTTAATTGGATGCTTTTTTTAGAGTTGATCAAACCTACATTATTATACACCAATACCCTTGAGCGTCGAAGAGTTTTAGAACTGTATTTCGAACCCCAAAGGTTGGAAAACACTCGTTAAAGCAATTTCTTATTGTGAAAGTCCCAGTGGTGTTGAACTTCGTCGCGTACCGCAGAGAAAATTGTTTGTTCTGGTTGTAAATTGTCTGCTTGCCGAGAACATTGTAGACGTAGGGGGGACTGCTGCTGTGTGGACTGCAGTACGCAAAAGTAAATTTCCGTTGACGATTGCCACACATATGCACTCACGCCTGTAATCCCTGAAGGGGTAGGCAGGGGTGTAACCGGTCACCCACATTTCGACGAGCGTATCGCCGTCCCATGATAGGGGGCGAGCCTATCGCCATACCGGGCACAAGCATTTCGTGATAGAAAACCCAATATCAATTTTACCCGAGCGTGAATCGAACCCGAGACCTCAGCTTAGCAGTCGTACCGCATGCGCAATACAACTGTGCCACTGAGGTAGTCGATGGCTACACGTTGAATGAATAATAAATACAGTTTATTGATTTACATAACCTTTAATCAGTCCAATTCCATACAATTTATATTCTTGGTCTGGTTGGTTTACCCCTTACACTTACACTTGCATAATAATCGTCGGACCGTCCCGCCAGGGTTGCCACATTCTTTGCCAAGGCGGGATAAAAAAAAATACTGGCTTGCTACTGAGTTGGTAACAAGCTCTTTGTTAGTCGGATTTGAACTCTGTATGATTCGTTGCTAATAAATACTAAATATAAATGAGCTAGCTTTCACCCGCGGCTCCGCCCGCGTGGAAGACGTTTATTGCTCATCCCGCGGGAACCTTCATTTTTTTTCGGGATAATATGTAGCCTATGTCTTATTCTGACATCTAAGCTACATTACTGTAAAGTTTCATCAAAATCTATTCAGTAGTTTTTACGTGAAAGAGTAACAAACATCCATCCATCTATCCATCCATCCATACTTACAAACTTTCGCGTTTATAATATTAGTAGGTTGGATAATGTAAAACCAAACCTTCTACCCTAATGACGAGCCCTGAATCTATCAATAGAACATAATACAAAAGCCGAACGATTCGTGTACTTATACAAAAGTATTGAAGTAAATCCAACATTCACCGTTCATGTGGCAAAGGTATTATCTGTAAAGCTTTCAGTCGCTTTGCGTGTGTCACGAAAATTATATGTTAATGCGGGCGTTTCATTCAGCAACGGTTCAAGAAAAAAAAAACAATCGAATCATGATAATGAACGTCGACCGAGTTATCGATTATGTTTTCCTTCTCGTTTACAATCGATTTTACTAATCATGGTTTGTGGAAGCAGCGTTTACACGTTTGCATTGTTAGGAATTTAACTAGATCAATTTCCTTTTTATGGCAAAGGATAATATTTTATTTTGTGGCTATGATATTTATTTTGTTCTATTTTAATTCAATAACATAATCCCATACCTGTGTGCCGAAAGGGATAAGCCTAGCGGCAACCAGTGCACCCGTAGTTCCTAGTTAGTAATTATCCGTAGATGTCATAAGAGGCGAGTCAATCGCCACGTAAAGAGCATCGCAATTATTTTTTTTCAATTTAATTCTAATGTAAGGTTTTCTGCCATAAGGCAAATGATACCACGTAGTGTCTTTAATCCTATTTCAGTCCATACTAGTCCTATTTCAGTCCACACTCTATATTCAAGCACATATCGCAACTTCTGATAAAGATATGCATATAACCCTTGAATATGGATCCATACACGTCATAAAAATATCTACAAGGTCACTAAGGCAGACATTCAGTATGCCCCGTTTCATCCACTTACTGCCAACTTTCCGAAGGTCACACTAACTGGCCGTGTCATGTAACTTTATTTGCCTCAGCATTATATCCATTCAATATCCTCAAAGAGGTTGGTAAGTAAACATTGAGTACAAAATGCGTCATATGAAACATATTTATGCTATACACATAATTGTATATTTAGGTACATTTACACAACGATCCTTAAATTGTATTTAGCCCCTAAACGTATTTAAGAAATATCAAATCGTATGTTTTTTTTTATTTTATTGAATAAGGAGACGAGCAAGGCGCTCGCCTGATGGTAAGCGCCACGCCTTCCCATAAACAAAAGCAACACCACACAGAACTTTGAATTAAACAGCACTGCATGGTACATGAACTGCCCTCGTCACCCCGAGACATAAGATGTTAAGTCTCATAATGCCCAGTAATATTACTGGCTTCAATGTCAACAGTGCTTACACACTTTTGCTTGGCGGCAGAAATAGACAAAGCGGTGGTACCGACCCAGACGGCCTCTCGCATACGAGAGACCTACCTTGTAAAATATATAAATAAATACATAAATAACATTAGTGAACATGTTTAGTGGCTAAACACAAAGGATTGTTGTGCAAGCAAGCCTTAGGCCGAATAATGTAATTTTTTTACACGACTTAACGTTTCTTATACAGTGGCTAAATACGATTAAAGAATAATCGTGCAAGTCGGCCTTAATTACTTATCTACTTTGTATATTATGTTTTTTTAAGGCATAGACGGGCAAACGGCAAATCACCTGTAAGTGATTTGCACTGCCTATGTACGCCTGCAATACTAGAAGAATATATATACATTGCCGACATTAATGGGAAGGGATAAGTAAGGGATTGGGAAAGGGAGGGGATTTGGGCCTCCGGATATGTCATTCACCGTACGAAACGCAGCAGCAAGCCGCTACTTTACGTCGGTTTTCTGTGAGACATTGGTAACGATCCAGTGAAGCCGGCCCATTCATATTGTAGACAAAACTGTCTACATTGTGGCTCTTCCACTCTCAAACAAATAAAAAAAAAACAAAAGCGTGATTTATCATCAGCAGTTTAAAAATCGAAAACGTCATTTGCATTTCTTCATTATTATGCTCGTGCAGACAGCCAGTCATATTTTAAATTTGTTTTTAAAAAATGGCGTTTGAGTTTTTATGACAGATTGATGTATCGACTCCACTGTCATATTGAACATTTAACGGAGTCGAAAGGCTAGATTTGCATAGATACTTTCACAGTCGACCGCAGCCGACTGGCGTGGTTTCTAACCCACTACACAAAACACCTATTTCTTTCCCATTTAAAAGTTATTGCTATCCGCGTAGAAGATGTTTGTCGACTTTTACTTTAGCCGCGAACCGATCATGTTGGGAAAGACTTGATATATGTCATTAGATGAGGTGCAAGTTAGTTTCCATCTGTTAAATTATTATATCTGTTAAATAATTTTAGAAAATTAACTTCAGGATATGTTACATGTTTTTTTATCCAAGCACGGCAACTGATTGCACTACACCTGATGGTAAGCGTAGTGCAGTCCAAAAAACCAGCGACCACCGACAAACAATGAGTTTATCGGTTGTCACCAGAGTCATGCCGACCTGTATAAATACTTCTAAACTCTGCATAAATATATCAACCAATAAAACAATATTTAAAATGTGCCCTAAATCAACTTCATTCACAGTCAGGGCAAATTAGTCTAGACATATCAAGAGCCAATAAATTATAAAAGTAGTACGAAATCGTACGATCAATCACCGAATAAGATAAACAGCGATTTATACATAGAGTATTGAACTCGGGTCGGTGTCAGGGATAATAAATCATTCGATTAATAACACACCCAACAGTCACACACATAGTCCTGACCACAGACTAGGTTGGTACCACCGCTTTTTCTATTTCTGCCAAGCAACAGCGTTTAAGCATTGTTGTGTTTCGGTTTGAAGGATATTAAAGCCAGTTACTGGGCATTATGAGACTTAACATCTAATGTCTCAGTGTCATGGGCGCGGTTCAGTGCCATGCAGCGCTTTGTAATTCGAAGTTCTGTGTGGTGTTGCTTCTGTTTATGGGCAGGCGTGGCGCTTACTATCAGGCGAGCGCCTTGCTCGTCTCGTCAGTTAATCAAATAAAAAAAAAGTGAAACCTGTATCGTGAGTATAAGGAACCACGAGGGACTTGCGGTCCCGCAACACCCAGACCCGAAACCAATATTAGTCAATGTTATTGTCGAATGGGAACCGAACTCACGGCCTCTCACTTGGTAGTCGGTTACTCGCCTCGCCACGGAGGCTGTCAGTACGAATCGTTAATGTGATCACTGATTTGTGTTATAATTAAATACCTAACTACCTACCATACTGACTTATATGCGCAATAAATAACGATGTACGCAATATATTTAAAATAATTTATCATACGGTAAATTGTCATGTGTTGTAAGTTAATTATCACATATGCTGACGCCTACGTCCCCGAAGGGTAGGCAGAGGTGCAATTAGTGCACCAACGTTTCGCCGAGTATATCTACGTCTAATGAAGTGTTATCCAACCTCGAGCAATTCTGTGTGGTGTTAATGGGCAGACGTGGCGCTTAATTCAATGTCATACAAGCTTTCAACAAAAACGAATTTATATTTATTTTACGATAATCTTTCTTAGTAAGTCCTTAGGACTGATAAAGGTCGCAGGATGTCGCTGGATGCAGGCCGCTTCCAACAGGTCGGTCTGGAAATCTTTGGGGGAGGCTTATGTTCAGCAGTGGACGTCTTGTGGCTGATGATGATGATGATGAAGTCCTTAGGCCCCAAGGAGACTAGATATTACTCCGTACATGGTAGAGCTAGTAGACACATTGTCTATCGCCTAAATGGGCCGGCTCGACCGGATCAGTACTACTCTATTTCACGACGTATACTGACACTGCTGTTGCTGCTCGTATGGTGAGTGAAATTCCAAATCCAAGTTGAGTGGTAGATCCACGTCGTAGACTGTATCGTGTACAATATGAATGGCTTGGGTCGACCAGGTCGTTATGACTATATCACAGAAAACCGACTTAAAGTAGCGGCTTGCTGCTCGTTTCGTGTGGTGAGTGAGATATCCGGAGGCCCCCTCTCCTTATTAATCCCTTAATTATCTCTTTCCTTTAAGGTCGGCAACGCGCTTATGGTTCTTTTGATATCGTGGGCGTAGATGGGCGGTGGAGATCACTTATCATCAGGTGACATCACTTGCTCGTTTGCCGGCCTATTCTATAAAAAAAGCACATTCCCCCATCCTTCTAATCTCCTCTAAGGTCAGCAATGCTTCTGTATTTCTTATAATTCGTCTATGGGTATTCTTTGCCATGGAGATCACTTATCATCAAGTGACCTGCTTGCTTGTTTGCCAGCCTCTGCTATAAAACATAAACGTAGTAATTTAGGATACCGACTTTCGGTCACATTCTTGATTGCCCCATAAATTTTGATAATGTGTTTTAAAAAGTGATATTACATAAAATAAGCATAAAATAAAATAAGATCTTAATTTCTCATTTTAATTGCATTAACAACGAAACGTATTAAAGTAAGAACAAAATCAATTATGGTTTTGTGTTCGTTTCTATTTTAAAGGGATTCTCGAATGCCGAATCCCCCTCGCAACGCATGTCGATTTCAATTTGATTATCTCCTATTCTATATTCGCATAGCAAATTGACTCCTTGTAACTCGGCAACCACTCAACCTATTTCCAATCGGTTTTATATAGGTCACTATGTTATATGGAAAGCCTTTAAAGGGAGTATAAGGGAATGTGATTACATTAGCTTTGACTGGTGAATTAAAAAAAAATGCATTGAACTCTAATTACAAGATTAAATTTAGTTCATAATGCTCGGCAATATTGGGCTTAAGTTTCTGGGCTACAGGATAATGATTATTTGCCTCGTCTGAAAGGAAGTCGGCTGGAAATCTATCGATGTCAGTTGCCAAATTATTCAAATGTTGAACACGCATTACTGAAAAACCATTTACTACTATTATTGTGTTTCGGTTTGAACTTTAAAAGACATTGAAGCCAGTAAATTTACTGGACATTACGATGCTTAAAAACTTATGTCTGGGCTGACTAAGGTAGTCCACCAAGTGCTCAAATGCTGCTTTTTATGGGCAGGCGTAGCGCTTATCATCAGCCGAGCAACTTGCTCGTTTCGTCTTTCAAACTAACACTTAACTACGGCAGAATGCGTCAATGGTTTCAAATAAAGCCATCACAACACTACACAACCATCTCACTTGTTCTTTCAGTAACACGATTTGTGTTAATGAACACAATAGTTACGAATATTACAACACTTTAAAAAAAGGCAGCGAGCGAAAGTGTTTGTTCGATGTCTGTGGCGAACGGCTGGTCACTTTTGGTGACCTTAAAATACACTTCGCAATTTGTAAGGTCAATAGTGATGAATATGCATATTATACCGCTTTCGTTTCCGTGTCATTGTGGATAAATAGGGAGCTAGGTCAAGTTCGAAGGCCGAGGGTATTCTAGTTTAAATGTTTTGGAATGTGTAGAATTTATAGAAAAGAATGTATAAACATTTTGCTGGTGGGAGGATACTTGTATCCGATCGGATAGCGACCACCGTACACTGGTGCTAAAACCTGCCATAGTGGCTCACCTTGCGTGGGTCGCGTTCCAGGGTCAGCCAGTGTATATCCGGTTCTCCCCAAGGGGCTTGCCCCCTGATCCTAACCCTTTTCCCATCCCTTTTCCTTTCCCTCCCCCTTGGCCTTTTGGCAGGCCGGCATGGTCTTGCCGACCTACGATGGACACATTGTTTATCGTTGGTCGACACTATTCTTGGATTGCGCTACACTTACCATCAGGTGTGGCGTAGTCAATTTCCGAGCCAGGATAAAAAAAAATAAGATTGTGGGTTTTTTACACAACAACAACACTTTTGCAAATCGAAATTTTCTAATCTCTTTTAAAATACATGAATCAGAATGGTATACAGTTTCATTATAAACTTCGTTGACAAAACTCGTTTTTTTATCGCCTTTGTATCGAACAAACGGTATATAGGATATTATTATAATGAATTTATTTGCCAACCTAAAAGTAGTATTACCAATATAAAGTGTGGTAGGTTCAGACTCCACACGATGGTACGCAAGATTTACTACGTGATAGGTCCCTAGTATGCGAGAGGCCTTCTGGGCTGGTACCGTTTTGACCATTTCTGCCGCCAAGCAGCAGTGTGTAAGCACTGTTGTCCGACACACACCAGTGCTTATACACTTTGAGCAACATTTGAAATTATTAGGCATTATGATACTTATCAACTTGTGCCGCAGGATGTTGAAAGCAGTCCAGTATTAGGCAACGCTTTGTAATTCAAAGTTCTGTGTCGTGTTTTTGTTTCTGATAATGGGCAGGCGTAGCGCTTACCATCAGGCGAGCGTCCAACTCGTTACGTCATTCAGACTAGAAAATAAAAAAGGTTTATTGATATTTTACTTTCGAGAACCGATAGTAAATTTATGTTGATTAGGTATATGTCTGCGCCAAGCAGTTCTGTGTAGGCACTATTGTCTTCCGGTTTGAAGAACATCGAAAATATTGAAATAAAAAGAATTTAAACGGATTTTATCGGTTTTTATTCTATCGATTTTATCGGATTTATAAACGGTATTTTATTTTATTTTGGTCCCGACGTTTCGAAAGCTTTTCAGCCTTCGTTTCAACATCGAACTTGTTCAGGCTTTTTCTTTTTTTTTTATTGCATAGGCCGGCAAACGAGCAAGTGGGTCACCTGATGGTAAGTGATCTCCACCGCCCATGTACGCCCACAATACCAGAAGAATCATGGACGCGTTGCCGACCTTAAAGGAAAGGGATAATTAGGGATTGGGAAGAGGAGGGGGATTTGGGCCTCCGGATATCTCACTCACCGTACGAAACGCAACAGCAAGCCGCTACTTTACATCGGTTTTCTGTGAGACAGTGTGCTGATAATAAAACAAGTTAAGACAAATATGTACACAGACAAAGGTTTATATTCTACCGTTTTCTTTTTACGTTGTTCCTGTGAGAAGTTGAAGCTCGAATCGTCGACTGAGCCGGTTATTGCAATTAAACGCCGACTGGAAATAGCAGTCGTTCTGTACGCGAGATAGGTGCAATGTACACGTGAACTACCAACTTGTATTATGCAGCTCGTGTAGTTTGTGTATTAAGTATGGGTAGAATGATAAAGATCATTGACGATTGACGATTTTTTTTATTCTAACCGATTTTAAAAAAGGTGGAGGTTCTTAATTCGACGAGTTTTTTATTTATGTATATCGATTTCTCCGTCAATTGTGGATCGATTTTATCGGACAAAATTACATTTGATAGAGTGTAGCTGAGAGGTCCCATATAAACTTGGTTAAGATCTGATGATGGAGTACGAAGTAAAAAAAATCTAACTCCTTAACGGACACCAACTCAGTCGTCGCGATTGTGTTATTGAGTTGAATTTACATAATTTAATTTGTCTCTGTTAATCTCTATAGATTTGCTGTTCATTTCGATTTTTTATTCCTAATTTACAGCAAAACTAGGAAAAATACTAAATAGCGTGTTATAATTCGTTTCCTTACTTATTATATTGCCTTGTAGAATACGGAAATTAAATTAAATATCTACTAAATGTTTTACTTAGGGAATTATGTTGATCGTATATGTGATGTTATTATAGTGTGGAGGTCAATATAGACATATTTTGCTTATCCTGGCTCGACAAAATAACTGCTACTGAATAATGGTAAACACAGTTCAGTCCAATTTTTTATTTTATTGAATGACGAGACAAGCAAGGCGCTCGCCTGATGGTAAGCGCTACGACTGCCCATAAACAGAAGCAACACCACACAGAACTTTGAATGATAAAGCACTGCATGGCACTGAACTGCGCTCGTCACCTCGAGACATAAGATGTTTAATAGATAGATATATAGTCGGTGCAGTTATTTAATTTGACTAGCACCGGCGGCAACCCCGGAATTACCTATTTACGCTGCTGTCTTTCACGACATAAATTAACGTTGTCGGTTAATTGTTTTTTTTTATTTCCAACAAAATTCGCAACGATTAAGAACTTCCTCCATTTTTAAGTGTGTATAAAATATGTAAAATGTATATCCCACAAATTGCAGTCGGTTTAAAAAGTAGCCGTATATGCACTTAAAATTTCCGGAAAGCTAAACTTGTGAATCATCAACTAGTTTTATCGAAACATTCGGACTTTAATCGTCATCCCAAATGTTACAATTAGCTTAAAATCATGTTCAGTACACTCCATAGTGTGAAACATCATTTGCATATGTCTTAAGTATGGTATGTACTGTGGCAACAAAATTTTGTGATAATACCACTTCGATTTTGGACAAACATTTGGATTATACTTTAACGTGACTAAACAACCACTCAAATCTTATGTAATGCATACCAAAACCATTGTAGAAAACCAAATAAGTCGATGGACAGAGGTTTTCATTATCCGTAGAACTGGTTTCATTAAAACGGCCACAATTAAGACTTCCTGAGTGCAGGACTGCGTCGCGGCTGCATGCAGACGAGACTCGAGATAAACCCGTCTGTCAAGTCTTTACTTAAATCTACGGTCGATCACAATATCCGCTCTGTATTTATTATTAGTTTCAATGTTGTATCCGTTTCTATAAAGCTTGATTTCGCTTTTATGTTTTAGTACAAATTGATACAATACTTATCTTGTCTGTTGTAATCGATTAAGTACATGAGATTGAGATATTTGAGTTTACAGACAGTTTTGTCTACAGCATGAATGGGCTGGCTCGATAGGTTCGTTACCACTGTCTCACAGAAAACCGACGTAAAGTAGCGGTGTGCTCTGCTGCGTTTCGTACGATGAGTGAGATATCCGGAGGCCCAAATCCCCCTCTCCTTGTTAATTTCTAAGTATCCCTTTTCATTCAAGTCGGCAACACGCCTATGATTCTTCTGATATTGTGGGCGTACATGGGCCACTTACCATCGGGTGACCCACTTGCTCGTTTGTCGGCCTATGCTATAAAAAAATTGAGAATGAAGTCAATAATAGTATTGTGAACACACAGATATATATTGTGTAGGACATATTCTACCACCAGATGTTATAACAGTCTATTAATTTCTTATTCTTCTGTTTGGTGTTATCACGACTTGTTGCCAGGGCCGCCTTCCTACTCACACGCTTCCAGATCGCCCGGCCCTTAGCGTCCTCCATTGTGAAGCCATTAGCACTTTAAGCCTACCTATCAATTATACTAAACATCCAAAGTATTTCTTATTTACAATGATTCTAAAAATAATACACCACAAACCGAGGAGAACCTATAAAGTAATGTCCAATGGATGCCAAACGCATTTCAATGCGTTTCCGAGCTGAAAATTTTCCTGTAATTAGCTCCAGTCGACATGAATCATGCCACGGCGTATTTTAATGGGCAGTTGAAAAAACAATGTCGGAACAATTAACTACTCGATGGTACTTTACAACTGGCAGCTGCAATGCATTCTAGCGGGTCGCTGTCGCACTGGATGCTATATTAAATTTTTTTTTTAAGAAATATTGTCACGGAACCTATATGTGAGATCACTCTATAGACTACAACTTTTATAGATTGCATAGTCGTACTATTGACGGATATTAGCTATGATACTTTTTTATCCTGGCATGGCAAAGTGACTATGATACTGGACCTGATGATAAGTACAGTACAGTATCTTTACATTGTTTCCCATATTTGCGAGAGGCCATTTGGTTAGGTACCACCGCTTTGTCTCTTTCTATGCAGCAGTGTGTAAGCATTATTGTGTTGCGGTTTAAAGGACATTGAAGCCAGTAAAATTACTGGGCATTATGATCTCGGGATGGCTACCGCAGTCTAGTGCCATGCATTACTTCATAATTCAAAGTTCTGATGATGAAGATATACTAGATGCGATTGGCGGAACTTCTGTTTATAGGTAGGCGTGACGCCTACCACCAAACAAAGGACGTGGTCATCTCGTCGTTAACTCTAATAAAAAAAATAAAAAACACTACAATAACATATTAAGTTACTCCCTTAGTTGAAATTGATATATTATTAAAATACAATAAAAGCTACTCGCTCTTGATACGACTGCAGAGCGATATGAACAACATTAATAAAACGTCCGGTAGTCGGTACAGGTGTGCTGTACACTCAGAAAATACTACGGATGAATTACATTGTTCCGACGGCATGCACCAATAAAAACATGTGTTTATTGCATTAGTTCAATGAGTGTACGTATAAATAGTTTTATTGAGAATTGTGAAGCATTCACAGTTGCAGAATATTCCAAAAGGGGTACCGATAATAAACTTTTTAATCTATACTGGGGTTGATTTGATCTTATTCTAATTGATAAGGACAGTAATTTTGCGATGGCTGAACAGATTTTCTTCAAACATACATATGAACTGTACGGATTAAATAAGCTTTCAAACAAAGAAACTGTATTAAATATAACTGCTACGATGCTACAGACAGAGGTTTCGAATTTATATTAACGGTAATTGTGGTTTTTAAAACATGTTACGGTAAAAGATGGACTCCATTCTCGGCATTGTTTGCGCTTTGTACGATCCTTTCGGATTGATATTAGTCATTACTATTAGGTAGTTTACTTGTAAAATATGCATACAATTTGCAATACATGTAAATGTAGTAATTATAAGTCATAATAATTATGAATAATTTCCTGTGTGTGCTATAAATACTATTATTAAGAAACATTTTAAAATGATTTAGAATTAATGATTGATTTCATTTCGCTTATCAGTGTATGAATTTATAAAAAATTGTATATTTTGATAGTAGTACATAGCTTTATTAGATTTTAATTTTGTTTCATACTATTTAATGATTTTTATTATTTTTTTATAATTTTGTTTGTTTATTTGGTTAAATATATTCTTTGTATTTTCATTTTTTTATTTGCCTTTTAAGTGTTTATTTGTAAGATAATTTTAATGTAATTTTGGATATAAACTGTGTTCTTAGTAAATGCTTTACATTGTCCAAATGCAAGAAGACATACATTCATAACATTATTTATATGGAAAACTTTATCTAAATTGAGTAAATAAAGTTGAGCCAAGTAGCATCACTTTGATCGTAGTTACTAATACCAGATAATGTCGTACAAAAACTTGAAATGGTCGTTTATATTAAATACGAACAAGTCGAACATCTTAATTGAGATATTATTCAAAATTTGAAATACCTTACAATCCACTGTAATTTTCCACTGTAATCTTTCCTGTTTCGCATCAACTATATCAAAAATCCTAACAATGATAACAACGAATGTTAATTACTTAAATTATTAATCTCGGACATCTATGACCATGACAAATAAAGTGTTTATGGCGAATTTATTCAGGTTAATGACCCAATTCCGGAACAAAAAAAACTCTAAAACGTTAAAGCTGATTCATTCCTTTGTATCGTGAGACGTGATTTGTTTAATATTTTTTAGATTTGTGCAATTGTGTCTACAGTCTATCCTTTGTTAGGTTACGTGCTTAGGGCTATTGATTGTTTTTTTTTTGTTTCGCGTATTGTAGTTGAATAAAAAAAAACCTTAGGTTCTGTTGGTTTTTTAACTGACGTGAAACTATGTTATTTGCTTTTTTTTTGGTTCTTAATAATTCGTCTGTGTAATTTTATTATATGTTCACGCATAACTCCGGTAAATATGGACCGATTTGGATGGTTATTTTCATAGGGATATTTCGTTTTCGGTGGTGGTGAAATAAAGAGAAATAGACACAAACTTCGTTATTTATGGATCGGTTATGATGATTTTCTCATTGAAATAAAACTAATTTAAACGGATTTTATCGCGGTTTTTTATTAATTTTTGATCCCGACGCCACGTCTCTCTTGAGTGCCTTATGAGGCGTAAAAGGCCTTTCATCCTTTGGCCTATTCATATCTGATGTAGTAAAAGCAAAGATAGCTAAAACTGGATTATTCTATAAATTACTTAACGTAACAAGGTAGAGTTAACTTATTTCGATGTCTCGGTCTGGCGATCGAACTTTAACACTTGTTTTAACACAATGGAAATAAAGTTTACACAAAAAACTCGGTAACTGTTAACATCAATAATTAAATAAACATAGTTTCTGTTGATTTTCCTGCTAGCACGGTTAAACCGGGTCATCTGCCTGCGTGACACGTAACTTCACAATTCAAATGCTACCTAAAGTTAAATAGGTCACTCTTTTAATGTATAAAAATTAATTCGTATTTATTATTATTAAATTTATCATTGTGATAAACGATGGTCTCTAACTAAATATAATAATAAAATACTATCTGCTGCACTGCTGGGCACGAGTCTCCTCTACTAAGCCTAAGCCTTAGTCCACCACGCTGGCCTAATGCGAGTTGGCAGACTTCACATACCTTTGAAAAATCTTATCGAGTTCTCAGGTATGCAGGTTTCCTCACGATGTTTCCTTCGCCGTTTAAAGCAAGCGATAATTAACAATTAAAACAGCTAAAACAACAATTGAAACAAAATAAAATATATTTAGCATCATATGTAGTCACTTATTGTAACATATTCTCATGTGAACTTATGCCCATGACACAACTTTTAAAATCATCACAATGAGGCGCAAAATGACGGGCAATTTCACCATAACACAATACCGTTGCACGAGTGACTTTCAAACACGGATCCGTATTGACGAACTGACAAAATGATGTCCGGTTTGCGCAAGAGTCGCGCTCATGAGCACGGCCAGATATATAATCTGTGCCCGCGCATTGTTGGAACGTAGAAAGTGGGCGTTTATCTTGCAAGCGCGAGCGTCATTTACCTCCTCGATGTAAAAAATGAAATTGCCACAAGCTATATGTCAATCGCTATTGTTGATTGTTTTTTTGTTTGTGTTTATGATTATATCTCATACGCAACACCTAGTATTTTCACTAATGACGCAACAGTATTCTTTTTGTGTGCTACCGTTTAGATAGGTTTTTGTTTTGCTAACTCATAATGCATTGATAGTTTCTGGGTGACAATACATCACCCTTGAAATACACGATGGACTTTGCCTTCCATTTGAAGCCTAGATTATTGTTTGCTCTATATACCGACTGTCACTGATTGATGACACCTGCGTTGAGATAAAAAATATTCGACCTAAATATAATCGTCATAGAGTACAAAACACATCAAATTGAACCGTATTCAAGTTTATACAAACAAGTTGCAGTGGAAGATATGATATTCGCATCGCGCGTGCATTCGAGCATCGACGCTCGTGTTTTTCTCTAGCCAACTCAATTAAAAGTATACGCGTTCGATATCACGCCTGCCGTGCGATATTCATTCATATTTAAAACACTTTAACGTCAACATTTACACGCTCGGAGTAAACGGTTGGTGTCGATTGCTTTTCACGCCGTACGGAATATGATTTCATCCGTGTGCAGGGAAAGCAGTGCTGTATTGCTTTCGAGGTTAAGTATAAAATATAACCCAGCAACGCGGCCGTGGAATTAAAATCACGCGTTCGACGCAGCTTCAATACGTACGATATTGTGAATAATGCCAGCAGCAATCTTTAGGCGGGTATTGAAGTATTAAACATAACCGATAATAAGCGAAAGGGGACGGTGATTAAACTAATAGACCTCTATTTTACTAGTGACACTGGTTATGTCTGTATTGATTTCATATTGTACCTGTGGTAATGTAGGAGTATTCATCTGAATATAATTAATGGCTATATTTTCCTGGGGTGACGAACGGACTGCAGTGTTATGCAGTAAGTACTTTGCTATTCACTTCTGAATATTCTTCTGCGAGGCTTACCATCCGCTTGTCTTGTCATTCACGTGCTCAAAAAATTGTGTTACATTCACTTGTACACTAGATCATGTATTGTTGGGTTTAAAATTCCTGAAACCATGCGCTCAATCTAAGGTTTCCTGGTAGGTTTAGAAAGATATTCTGTTCTATTATCCTACTTCCTATACTACTAATATTATAAACGTGAAAGTATGGATGGATGGATGGATGGATGTATGTTTGTTACTCTTTCACGTAAAAACTACTGAATGGATTTTAATGAAACTTTACAATAATATAGCTTATACATCAGAATAAGACATAGGGTACTTTTTATCCCAGAAAAAGCAGATCACGCGGGCGGAGCCGCGAGCAAAAGCTAGTTTTACATAAAACCATTTAACATCTTGCCTCCGTTGAAGAGTCATCTGCCACTCAGCACAGATAGGTCCATAATGGGAACGCGTAAAAATAGCAGTAAAACATAGAGTTTATGAATAATGAATAGTCGTAACAGCGGAAAAATGTAAATGTCCATTCGCCAGACTGCGACCATCGATCCGTGACGCGGCTGGTGGAACGGACAGTGATCTGAGTTGGTCATCGCGACGGTAACTATTGATTTAGTATTGTGTATTTTTGTAGATGGACTCAAAGTCGATTACGACCTTATGGACCTGTCTCGAGAGTCATTTATCTTTTGGCGATTGAAAGCTACTGCATTATCCTCATTCATAGCGCTTTACTTCAGGCGAATAGTAGTAAACAATACAGATAACATTCTTGATTGACTATTCGATGGGGCTTAGCTAGATCGACTTATTATCAGTAAATAACTTTCTGAGAAATCTGGCAGCTACCATACTAATATTATATGTGAATGTTTGCGAATTTGGGTGTTTGTTAATTAGTCACGCCTTAAAGATTTAACTTTAACTTTAAGATTAAAATTTTCTGCTTAGACGTTTCCACTTCGCCCGACTTTGAGCACCTTTTCGTATCCCTGAGTAGGGAGACTATTGAAACTCATAAATTTCTCTAATATGTTACACGGTTTTTTTTATTGTAAATAATTTAATATTCGAGGAACGATATGGGTAAACAAATAAAGTTCAATATTTTATTTATTTATAGGCTTACCTAACAATGACAATAACATCCATGTATCTATTTAGGTAAACAGCTATATAAATAGATAAAAAAAATCAATGTAGGTAAATTTGGAATTAATTATTATAGGTGGATCATAAATAAAACAATTATTGGAGGTCTGTGTACGTACAGAATAATATGTATAGAATAAAACCCAGTACAATCAATATATAAGTAATATAAAACAAAGGCATATGAAGAGGAAAAGGATGATTCTACATTAAATTGTATTATTGAAATAATAATTGGACTTTGTTAACATCACTTGTGCGTATTCGAAGAATAGTAATACACCATTCTGTTAGTACTAGATATTGACAAGGGTTTTAAGGGTAAGGTTAGTTTGAGAAATAAGTATCTTTGTACTTATTGTGGATGTGAATGACGTATCTTTGGACTCATTGTGTGTGGGACTGACATATCTTTTGACTAATTCTATGTAGATGGGAATGATTACTATCTTTATTTATTTCATTCTATTCTTCAGCGCATTCTATATAGATTTGAATAGTCTATATTTGTATCTATGTGGATTATATACTGTTTGTTATTTAGGTAGTTTACATATTGGAGTGTAGAGGTCCAACAAGTCCAAAGCCAACCTCACCGTCACGTGGTACACTTTGCTGATTAATAGACGAGGCAGTGGTGAAACTTGTTCCTGTTGCGGGTTGTGGGGCTCAGATTGCGTGTCCCCCCACAAAATACCAAATACCGTCAAACCTAAAAAATAAAGACAAAGAAAAGATAAAGACAGGTGGAGGAAACAGAAAACCTAAAGACGAAAACAATTTTTACTAAACATTCAATACACAAAACAAAGTTAAACTAATTCCAAGCATGTATTCGAATATGGTTTTCCTTGAGTCTAACTTATGTCTTTCAGTAATAACATTTCAATGTCATGGAATAATACTAGCGTTGAGCTATTGGTAGATTCTTCTCCAAGACTTTCGATCCTGATTCCTGTACGCATGCGTACAATAGCTTTATGGATTCTTTATCAAATCTCTCACGTACGCTCTGCTCTACTTTAGTATATCATGAACAGTTATCATCGTTTAACTAATTTGCTGCAAAATGTTGTTATAGTTAGTCATTTTAAGTATTTTCAGACTTCAGCGGTAGGCGGCATGTAAGTTGAGCCCTTGAAATATATAATATCCATTCACTTTCAGATCTCACCATCAGATGGACCGTCAGCTCTTCTGCCTTCGAATAAAGAGTCCCTGCGTGTTTTTCTACAGATTTAGCGTTTGTTACTGCAATAATTGTAAATTCAATTCCGAAGGCCGCTTATTTCCGTTATATGTTAGGTAGTGTAATATCTTACATTGCATTGTGTGTTGTATAAAATTGTTTACTAATGCAATCTTGTGTTTCGTGTCCCAAATTATCTGCTGTCTTCGTCGTATTATTTTATCGGTAGTGTAACGTAGCTCGCTGGACTATGTATTTAACAACAAAACTTGTTTATGTTCTTAAAGTCAACGTGTTTTTGTCAGTAAAGAAAACAAATAATCTTTATCATATCAGCATGTGAGTCGGTGTCCTCGATTACATGCGATGAGCAAACATAACGCTTGATAACGTTACCTTTCATTATAATACAGACCTACGTATATTGCATTGATGTGCGACTTAATACCAGTCAAGCTTACTATATTAGGTAATATATAAACAGAATCTTTGAAATAAAACTAATTTAAACGGATTTTATCGCGGTTTTTTTATTAATTTTGATCCCATTTTCAATGAGTAATATTCGCGTAAACGTAAGAAATCATTAAACTGAATCTTATTAAATTCTTGAGGACTTCGATTGTGCAGTGTCAATTCATTTTCTATCTACCAAAATAGCGTATTTACCCACTACTGGATAGAATAGGATTATAGGCAGCCACCAGTTCTCGCTATGTCTTCCGGTGGTGTGCGATACGTGTCGATGATAACCCACGTACCTCACCACTTCATCAGATCATCGGCCTGGTGGTGTCATGATGTCGTACAATTTATGTATGGGTTACTTTAAAATTGATAATTTTATCTTTAGTGGTTTCACGCACAGCCCACGTTCACTTGGAAAGATATTACTGCTCCTGTCGACACTCGATTCAAGCTGCCTATCCTGGCTGCTGATAGCAATTTGTTTGAAATCCTTGTAAAATGAGAGGCCACGGTTTGAACCTCCACCCCAGGAATATAAGTGTGATCCGCAAATATTTGTTTCTGGTCTGAGTGTTGTGGAAAGTAAGTTCTTAAAATCGACGGCATAGACTCGTTTCTTAGTGTGGGGTCGGGACTGCATTTGAGATTGCCGGTGTTTAAAAATAAAATCAAATTATCCATTTAAATGCTGTAATATTGCGTGTACTCTATACTCAAATGATACGTGATCTAGTGGCGATCTTTACAATTTCTACATTATACGTCATGCGATGTCTTGACTAACTGGATCCGGCCGTTTCCAATAATGGAGTGGAACAAGTTAATTGCTAATGCAATTTTATACATGCGTAACAATTACTATGTAGGCAGCCTGTTCATGTGTACCTTACTTAAACAATGAAGGTATTATAATGTTTGTTCTTCTGCCATGGGCTAACATGTTGTGGTTCCGTTAGGTTGATTGTATGTCTTTGAAGTATCTGGGAAAATTGGTTAGTATTTTAGCTGAAGATTACGCTTCCTTAGTAATCGTAGATTAAATATACATACATACATACGCACACACGCTTGTAATCACCGAAGGGGTAGACATAGGTGTAACACATTTCGTATCTCCGTCCCATGATGTGACTATCGCCATACGGTGTACTATTCCAGACTCCAAGCTAGATACTAGGCATTTCGTGATAGAAATACCCAAAATCAAACCCGTAACCTCTGCACAGCTCCGCAACCGCTAATTATCTAAATTAATAATCATATTATGGTTAACATATAATGTTGTCATGATTATTGAAATAGCTTTATTTAGAAAGTAACATTACTTTTTGTCAATGGCGTGCTCTTCGTTCGAACATTCGATCTATATCTAAGAACCATTTATAAACAACAGTTTGTCAATTGCCGAGTTTTGTTTTATGAAAGTCATATTCATCCATCCATCCATCCATCAGCCTAGATTCGTCCACTGCTGGACATAGGCCTTTCCAAGTTCGCGCCACCCTTGACGGTCCTCCGCCTTCCTCATCCAGCCGCTTCCCGCTATTTCTTTGAGGTCGTCGGTCCAGCGGGCTCGAGGTCGGCCTACACTGCGCTTGGATAGGCGTGGTCTCCAGTTTAAAAAAAAAAGTAAAGTCATATTACAATGGTCAAAATAATATATGAACAGTGTTGAATAAAATATGATATTGCACTTTGCACGTTAACCCCGCAACCACCCACCACGAAACATATCATTATGTTTATAAATAAAACAAAATAAAATATGTCCCTATGTTTCCATAACAATATGATGGCGCCTCGTCTCGCGCTATATGTTTTAGATAAGCAAGATCAATAATGTATGCATGTGTAGTGATTGATTAAGTTGGTGGTGAAATTCCTTTATAGGAGAAGATGATACCTCCTGTTGTGGATCTCTTTAATATGTTGTAATTTAATAAAAATAGATTTATCGTTTTCGGATCTGGTTTTTTTTATATTTTTTATAGCATAGACCGGTTACGAGCAAGTGGGTCACCTGATGGTAAGTGATGTCCACTGTCCATGTACGCCTACACTACTAGAAGAATCAATTAATTAAGGGATCGGGAAAGGGAAGGGGATTTGGGCCTCCGGATATCTCATTCACCGTACGAAACGCAGCAGCAAGCCGCTACTATACGTCGGTTTTCTGAGAGACAGTGATAACGACCTGGTCGAGCTGGCCCATTCATGCTGTAAATAACCTCTACAGTGTGGCTCTACCACTTTTAACGTATCTTTCTACTCTCTTTGTTATTATCTGATCGTAAGTCCCTCGTGGTCTCAGGTACCTTCGACAAAAGATTTCCTTCCAAAAGACACCTTAGTCTGTGGTTAATTAGTACCTGCTGTGGTTGTGACTGTGTATTAAAAAAAATAACTGATCCATTCAACTCACTTTACAATAAAACATGCATGTATAATACTCGACTAAAAACGTGATATTGTTTGTATCATTCATTTTTCCAGTGATATGGATATTATACAAGCGACGATAACGCTTATCTTGAATGTTTTGTAGATATGTCATCTGTGGAACATGCACCGTAGTCAGTGATTCACTATTGAGTCGTTCCACACGGAAATGCATGTATTAATGAGTTCCGATGAATTTATCAAATATCCGGTTCCTAATTTGATTACCTTAAGGCCAAATAAGCTTACATACGCACTCACACGTGTAATCCCCAAAGGGGTAGGCAGCAGTATCATTTATCGAGGGATCAAATCATATGAACTTGGCAGTGACAGTAATAAGAATTAAATAATTATATCGGCATACCCACTTGATTTGTTTGACAAAATTATTTGAAATACACGATCTTTAATTGTATTTCGTCTAAGTGGACCTTATTTTCATCTAGTAGCATTAGGATGATTATATATTTTTTCTTTTACAGGTATGTACAACATTTCAAAAGCAATTATCAAGACAAACTGCGGGGCGAAAACAGTATTTTTGAAGAGAGAACATTATTTAGTCAACCTACTACTATAGAAGTAAAGGGTATGTCTACAATAATTTTAGTTGAGTCTATTTTCTGGCTCGGCAGTCGGCAATATGGCCGTGACGACCACAGCTAACCAAAAGTGACACATTCTATCATCTGCCATCAAACAATGTTAAACGGCGCTTCGCAAATGCTTCTATTGTGTAATTTAGGTCAATTCACACACACACACGTCACACACACTTACTATCTTTTCATTTAATGTGAGCATAATCCGGATTATTTTTACGTTTTCCTTGAACATGCTCTTTCTTTTAGCAGAATAAGCTTTCAAGGAAACACAGTGTTAATGGTTTCCTAGTATGTGTTGTGACAAAGGATCATTAGACATTGTTCATATTAACCTATAACTATATACCGTATATAAAGTTGTTTGGGTTATCGAAAACTTGACTTTACTGCAACATCATTGGTGCACTAGTTTCATCGCTGCTTACCACTTTGGGGTACAGGCGTGAGCTTATGTTGTACATATTTGTTGCTTGTAATAATTAAAAGGCATCTCATGTGACCCGGATATTGTAGTCAGCAATATGTATAATATAATAATTTCTTATGTTCACGCGAATGTTACACATTGAAATAAATGTAATTTAAACGGATTTTATCGCGGTTTTTTATTTTTGCGTGTGTGTATGTGTACGTGTGTATGTGTGTGTGTGTGTGCGCGCGCGCGCGTGCGCGTGCTCGTGCGTGCGTGCGTGCGTGTGTGTTTGTGTATCCGTTGTAGTGTATTGTAACGTCTAAACGATTTTAATGCAGATTTTTTGTTTGAAAGCTGGTTTAATCGAGATGGTTTATAGCTACGATTACAGAAAATCAATTCTGCTGTTTACGGATGCTTTTTGAATTGATGTCAGAGCGTTTGAACGGTTATGTCTAATGTATTTCCTTAACTAATAAAGGTATTTATTCTCTTAACATACTAATTGCAACACGCAACGTTGTAAATACAGGAAATACACAATAACACCAGAGGCCTTATTCTCTATGACCGTGTGGACTCGTAACGTGGCCGCGTTACGTGAACGCGATCATGTTGACTTCGTGAAATTGGCATTGAGTGATGTTCCCAAGCCAATGTCAAATTTTATAATGTGCTTGTTATGATCATTTGATATTTACTTTCGTGATGATATTGCTAAGTTGGCGTTTATACGATCAAGGAGTATAAGGGTTCTTTTATAACTAAATATTACTACATATAACGTCTTATTACGAAAGGATAAGTCATATATATATACATTTATATTATTATAGTTTTATTTCAATTGCAATATAATATAGAGTGTTTTTCTTAGCAATTTACTATTTGTTACTAACTTATTTCAAGTTTAAGCAAGATAAGCAGCTATTTTCTAAATATTTATATGCTCCAGAAGCAGATTTCGGACATTACTAGTATAATCTAAGACCAATGTATGTATTCAATCTCATAAATAAACATTTTGAATTTGAATTCCAAAAAGGCTCCCGATTTCACGCAGTTAACGTAACGCGGAGTTTGTGCGGTTTGTTACGAATACGTGCCCCAGAAACATCGTGTGTCATACAGACACGAGTCTGGCGTAGAAATGAAATCACTTTGTACTGAAGTTGTGTGAATAATTCTACGTCTTGCACGTTTCCGAGGTAATTACACGTGCAGCTTGCAACTCTTTGTTTGTGTTCGTATATGATTAATTATTTTTATGAATTTTTGATGACTTAGTTTCGGGGAATGTGAGTTTAGTAAAACAAACGGTGTGGAACTTCTAGATTTAAAGATATGTATTGTTGATTCATCTGGCGCGAATTAAATTAAGTGGATGGTGTTAGTTATAGATCTAACGTATCAATGGTCTACTGGTAGTATACTATGGCTGAGAAACCGGTGAAGTCTCGGGTTCAAATGCCAAGTCGGGTCACAGTTTGTCTTTGTGTTTTTGATTTGATAAATGACATATGAGTTGCCTAACACAACAACAACAACAACCAAATGTATTGAGTCTAAGTGTTGTGAGACCGAAAGTCTCTCGTGGTTACTGATACCCACAACACAAGACTCGTATCTAACTGTGGGGTCAGGACTATGTGTGTGACTGTTGGATGTATTTATAATTATTAATTAGTTACTTTCAATGAATATTCGTTTTAATACAATACCGATGTTGCACATGCTTTGCTCAGTGATTAATCGTATCAATAAAACGGTATGTGGGTTAGGAAACGAAACCAAATAGGAAATAAGTACATCGATGTTTGTTTTCGATATCTGTACAAAACGACACACAGATAACCGGCAACGATAAAATTGTATTATGTATCGTGACACGATTCCTTCAACGTTATTGGTAATCGATAACTTGGCTGTACGTCTGACAATCGATGGCAGATATATCATTGAAGGCGGGCGTTGCAGTGCGAGTTGCGTCAATTGTTAGATATAATATCGATTTTATTATTAGGATATTTTTATCTTATGGAGATATTATTTACTTTCTTAAGCTTCTAAATACAAAATATTACTTATTAAGTTTAATGTACTCATTAAATAACAATTCAGACTTTTTAAATAAGCATTCTAAATTTTATCTCGATTCTCTAATGCAATTGCGATTGGTGTTGTGATAAAAACCTTGCTCATAGCCTCTTGGGTACAGTGGCCTAATATTTTCTGCTAATCATTAAAAAGGCATTCATAGTGTTCGCAAAATTATTTTTTAATCGTCCTACTCCGCTTTGGAAGCTTTAAATGTACATTACCGTTCAATGTTTTGTGCTCTTAATAATCTCTTGACCTTCATTATATCCAGATTTATCTCAATGCATCTAAGTTGGTCATCAGGCGATTTGGAATAATACTATTGGTTGCGTTATTTCGTGAAACTGCGCTTTATACAGCCGAGACAAAGACAATGGGCGACGTATCTTTAGATCTGTGGGAGGTTTGCAATTAACGTCTAAAAAGTTTTTAATGAGTCGGTTCGGTGATGCTGTTAAGGATTTTGTTGTTTGAGTTGTGGAATGATAAAGTAACTTCGTATTTTCGGATTGTTTTATGGCAATAATTGAAGAAGGAATTAAATTATTTATCGGCCGTTAAAACAGTTGTTAAATTTATGTATGGTGATAGTTCTCATCTATTTTCTATCATCATTATCATCAGCCACAAGACGTCCACTGCTGAACATAGGCCTCCCCCAAAGATTTCCAGACCGACCTGTTGGAAGCGGCCTGCATCCAGGGACTTCTTGCGACCTTTATCAGGTCGTCTGTCGTGTCTGTCGTCCTCCATTCCAGAACCTTCCTGCCCCATCGGTTATCGGTTCTGCGAGTTATGTGGCCTGCCCAGTGCCACTTGAGCTTGCTAATCCGCTGAGCTATGTCGGTGACTTTCGTTCTTTTACGGATCTCCTCATTTCTGATTTGATCACGTATTTTCTATAGTTCTTAAAAATATTTACTTATATTGTTTTCCAAACAATGATGTATAAATTCACGCTCCGCACGACCTATGGCAAGTTTAAAGCCGCATAAAACGAAGTACGCAATTAAAAAGCCGCTCGAAAACAACGGTCTCCGAACATCCGATACCACACCGTACTCTGAATCATTACCACGCCCACATTCACAATAATTCACTGCCCCCATTTCGTGTACATTGACACAATCAATTCGTCATTATAATAGCTTAGCGTGCGAATAAAAAATGACACCGTGGACACCCACATGTAGACGTATTTGGCGTGCTGGAAAACAATGGTGACCGTTACGGGACGGCCATTGTCGGCCTGCGGGGATGAATACATGTCAGATTTTGTCAGCAGCGGCTTTGTCTGACGCGCTTTGTTTGAGACCACGTCAGGATCGGGCGCTTAAATGCTCGCGACAATTAAAACTTTTCAATAATTATGTCAACCGAACGGGCGTTTGTTGGCTGGCCTACTAAATGATTTTTTTGAAGTATCATAGACTTTTTGAGTGATGGTTTATTAAATATTTTCGATGGTTATTATTGGGCAAAATATGTACCTATGTGCTTTTATGTATTAGTATTTTTTTAAGCGTGTTGACAGTATTAGTATATTTAAAAAGAAAATATCATCCTTAAAAATACATAACGTAATTCTGCATTTGCAAAATTACGCAGATATATACACTAAGCCGAACGTCAAAAATACACATTCAACGCCAGATGTATGTTATTTGTACACACTTGTGGAAGTTCGTAATACGGTTATAAAATCAGACTAAAGCCGAAATTTATCTTATCTGCAATGTTAATACGACGCGAAAGGCGTTAAAAATCATCGGCAAACAACTTTCGTGCAGGAAACCGATGCGGATTTATTTAATTACATCGTATTACGAGGTTACAGAGGGCGCGGATTCAGGTTTCATTAGCTTATATGGCATTTATTTTTTTTAACTCGCCTTGTCCAGCCAGTAATGGGATAGCGTCATTTATTTTTATTCTTCCTCATAACGTCCAGCCAGTAATAGGTTTTTTGCCATTAGATTTTATTCTTGGTGTTATCCTTGCTGGTAACATTATGTGGCGTTTCTTTTTATCCTTTTTCATGCTTTGTGCTGTGAAGCAGCGATAGCTTAGCGGGGAGTGGTACGGACTGTCAAGACGAAAGTCGCAGGTTCGAACAGCCCCAAGAGCATACACCTCTGACTTTTCTAAGTTACGTGTATATTAATTGTTAATTATCGCTTGCTCTAACGGTGAAGGAAACATCGTGAGGAAACCTGCATACCTGAGAACTCGATAAGATTTTTCGAAGGTATGTGAAGTCTGCCAACCCGCATTAGGCCAGCGTGGTGGACTAAGGCCTAACCCCTCTCATTCAGTAGAGGAGGCCCGTGCCCAGCAGTGGGTCATGTATAATACAGGGCTAGTAAAAAAAAAAATGCTTTGTGCTGCCAGTACGATTCCGCTGTTCGAATATTTTCTTCTATTTCACATTCGTGTCTAGTATTAAGGAATTTGATACCCGTTATTGTTGTCGATGACGTTGCAAATGAATGAAATAATTTGTCTCAGTTATAACAATGACAAAAGAAACTCGACCCGAAGTTTGATTGATGAATTTGAATACAGTATAAAGTATTCACGCTAATCAAATTCTTGACATTTCAGTGTCACTGGGACATGAACTACATAACAGTGATATATTGAGGCTCTTAGTGTCAACTATACTATAATAATTTAGAAATAACTCAGTATCGGTGTCAGCAATGATTTAAAAGGGACCTGTAAAATATCATGAATTCTTATGTTTACGCGAAAATTGCACATTGAAATTAGACTAATTTAAACGGATTTTATCGGATTATTTACGGCCTCTAAAATAGCATTAAACTAATTTTAACTAACATAATATATTTTTCGCAATTAAATCGTATCAAAAAAGTTGTAATTGCCTTCAAAGTCAATCAAAGTTTGCGTATTGACTTCGTATTGACTTATAAACTTTTGCCTTTGAACAGAATTTTATTAAAATACTCACGAGTTTACTTAAGATCAATTTAAGACTTCACTTAAATGAACTAGTAATCAACCATCAAAGTTTTTAGATCCAGCTTAAAATTAATACAGCGACATCTAGCGACTCATGTTATATTACTTATTATCCAGACAAAGCATCGTTATCCAAAATGTATCTCAATAATTCCGGCCATAAAAAAAGTTGTATTTGTATTTTTTTTTACTAGCTCTGTATTATATACGTCCAACTGCCTCCTCTACTGAATGAGAGGGATTAAGGCCTTAGTCCACCACGCTGGCCTAATGCGGCTTGGCAGACTTCACATACCTTCGAAAAATCTTATCGAGTTCTCAGGTATGCAGGTTCCCTCACGATGTTTCCTTCACCGTTAATAGAATGTTAATAAAAATAAAATATCTCGTTCCATACCTCAATACGTACCTGGAAGTATCGAAATAAAAACGTTCATAAACGGGTTACCGGTCTCTTCCAAGTGGACGTTAATGATGAACGGAATAAAATTACCGGATACCCATCGCGTCGCCGCACCGCCATAAGAAATCTTACAAATGCAGTCTTTGAATAAAAACCATGAAACAATTCGAGCGGCGTACTGTCGAAAAGACCGGCTCCTGTGCCAAGAAACAATAAAATGCGAGGTATTTTTTTCGTCTGCACATATATCTGCCGTTTTGTTTTAGATATGTATTGTGAAACTGGCGTGTTACAATTGACGTATGGTGGATAGTTTTGTAAATAGAATGTAAGTTAATTAGGAACGTATTTCTATTGTGTAGGGTGGGCCATTCATTTCTGCGGATTCCAAAAATATACTAAAATTGCTCACGAAGATAGACTTATATTTTTACTAAAATTAATTAATTAAAAAGAACTATGGTTATATAATGATGTATATAACATTATCTATTTAAACTTAGACCTCAAATGTGTAAAACCTCGAGCATCGCACGTGGAATAGAGGCCGACATTTCATCAAGAATATTTCTTACAGCCGGATAATCGTGTTTGGTTTATTGCTATAATTAAATTTGAGATATCCTCATAAGAGTCCCCGCAAACCACAGACTTTCTATCGGCCGATAATTCGATCGGATCGGGCTGCTAGCGCGCACACTGGGCCAACTAAACAGTCGGGTTGGTGGTAAGTGCGCAGACCAGCTAACCCAACTGTCGGCCGATTGATTACATTCGCTAGAGTTGGTGAAAAGATCAGTCGCATGAACGTGCCTTTTTCGCAACCAACGCGGAGTCAACTGAAGCTATCGGCCGAGTCGGCCGATGAAACAATCGGCAAGTGTGCGGGCGGGGAAGAGCGCCATACTGATCAAGCGATCGGCCGACAGTTCACCGATAGTTTAGTTTGAAGGCAATCGTGATGCCCATCAAACTTTTTTATCCGCCGATACCGGATAGTTGCAATGTGCGCACTTACGTACATCTCCATACTGATTACGAACCCGACCAAACTATCGGCCGATAGAAAGTCTGTAGTTTGCGGGGACTCTAAAAGTCCGGTTCAGTCTGGAGTCCTATGAGGCTACGGAATGTCCCCTCGACGTAAATGAGTTTTCCTTCGAACATTTAATTTATTGTTACCAACTAACGGCATGTGGCACCATTGCTTCTTGAAATATTACAGTACTTTTTATACTCTTTAGGTGCAGTTGTTTGATATATTATGTAAATATTTAGGGTTAAAAGACATAAACTCGGAGATAAACAGAGCTCATCTGTACCAGTATAAAACGTAGATCGTAAACCGGACCACAATGTTTAGGCCAACCTCTACCGAACGCATAGAGGACTCGGTGAAGGTCGTGCTATTTTTTTTATTTATTTGATTAAATAACCAAATGAGCAAGGAGCTCGCCTGATGGTAAGCGCCACGCCTGCCCATAAACAGAGGCAACACCACACAGAACTTTGAATTACAAAGCACTGTATGACACTGAACTGCGCTCGTCACCCTGAGACATAAAATGTTAATTGTCATAATGCCCAGTAATTTTACTGGTTTCAATTTACTTCAAACCGAAACACAATAGTGCTTACACACTGTTGCTTGGTGGCAGAAATAGACAAAGCGGTGGTACCAACCCAGACAGCCTCTCGCACATGAGGGATCTACCACCTTGCAAAAATTAAAAATTATGCCGTTGGACGCTGCGCCGTCGACGAAGATCTGCAGTATATGGAATCATCATTTCCGAAGATATCTTTCGACACAAACATAATGTAACAAAACATAGTTATAGACAAAAATAGAAGTAGACCGCGGCATTTCCTGTCAATTATCTAAACTTGTCTAAAGAACATAAATAAAACAACGATCGATGCTATTTATAAACATACATAGATTGATTTTTTTTATAGCATAGACCGGCAAGCAAACGAGCAAGTGGGTCACCTGATGCTAAGTGATCTCCACCACCCATGTACGCCCACAATACCAGAAGAATCATGAGCGCGTTGCCGACCTTAAAGAAAAGGGATAATAATAATTAGGAATTGGGAAAGGGAGAGTGATTTGGGCTTCCGGATCTCACTCACCGTACGAAACGCAGCAGCGAGCTGCTACTTTACGTCGGTTTTCTGCGAAACAGTAGTAACGACCCGGTCGAGCCGGCCCATTCATGCTGTAGACATTACTGTTTACAGCGCAGCTCTACCACTCTGAAATCATGTATATCTTCAAATTCATAAAACCCGAAACCGATGTCATAGGTATAAATCCGAGGCGAGGCAATCACAATTTTTGTGTCAAGTCAATCGATTCGAAAAATTACACATGAGTCGTCCGGGATTGAATGAGTCAGCTTTGCCGATAATATAGAGGTCACGATACGGACATAAGTTTGGCGAAATATGTGTGCACTTCCTGTACATCTGCCTGCCGACTCCGGTGATACAAACGCTTGCTTATGTTATGTCTAGCAAGCTGTACCTACATTGATTACTTTTTATTTTGTTTTCTCGTATAAGTACAAGGTGGTAGGTCCCTCGTATGCAACCCGTCTGGGATGGTTCCACCGTGTTGTCTATTTCTGCCGCCAAGTATACAGTGGGTAAGCACTGTTGTGTTTCGGTATGAAGGACATTGAAGCCAGTGAATTACTGGGCAGTATGACTTAACATCTTATGTCTCGGGGTGACGAGCGCAGTTCAGTGCCATTCAGTGCTTTGTAATTCAAAGTTCTGTGGGATGGTGCTTATGCTTGTTACGTTGCGACTTGCATGACTCGTCATTCAATTGAATAAAAAAAGTAAATGATTGTAACTAACTCTTTTTGAGAGAAATAATAATTCTAAACATCATTGCAGACTCATCTAACCATATACAGTAATCAATGTTGACCAGAATCATATTTTTTAATAATTTCTGGCTCGATTTTGATGTAAAAGCGATAAACAACCTCATCCTTGGCGGTTAATTATACATCGCCACGCCGGCGTCCGTTAAGACGAAACGTTCTGGGAAAAACGTAAGCTAACGGTACGTGCACTCGGGACGAATGTAAAATGCAACGTTAACATTTTTATCACGATGTTTTGGATCGTGAAGACAGGTTGGACGGGCTTGTTGTTTCTAAGGAGTTTGGCTCAAATTGGGTTTTTTTGAATAATGTTTGTATGTGTGCTGTTTTAAATTACGTGTTTCTTATGCTTGATCTAATGTCTATGTGCAATTCAAATGGCAATATGTTATATTCTTTGTGTCATAGGATGGTGCGATGACAGAATGATCAGACTAGTAAGGCGCTCGCCTGATGGTAAGCGCCACGCCTGCCCATAAACAGAAGCAACACCACACAGAATTATGGATTACAAAGCACTGCATGACACTGAACTGCACTCATAACCTCATAATTCCCAGTAATTTCACTGGTTTCGATGTCCTTCAACCGAAACAAAACAGTGTTTACATACTGTTGCTTGGCGGCAGATATAGACTAAGCGGTGGTACCAACCCAGACGGTCTCTCGCATACGAGGGACCTACTACCTTATAAAATATGAACGAGCCACTGTGGCGGGTTTTTCTCCATATGTTTGGTGGTCGCTATACCTATAAAACGCTGAATCGATTAATATATTTGGCATTATTAAAATAAAGTCTTATAAAATACTTTATAGTGAACTCCAAAAATGGAATATCAAACATTATTCCCATGTAACAAACGACCTCGCGCCACGAGCTTCATGCACGAAGATCATAAAATATAATATATTGTATAATTATCTGTGTTCTACATTAATTAACTATAAGCACATTGAAGAATTATGATCATACTAGCTTTTGCACGCGGCTCCGCCCGCGTGATCTGCTTTTTCCGGGATAAAAAGTATCCTATCACCCAAGTCAGCTCATACCCTGTCTGTATACCAAATTTCATCAAAATCTTTTCAGTAGTTTCAGCGTGATTGACGGACAAACATCCAAACTAACAAACTTTCACATTTATAGTATTAGTGTGATTTAACAATCTATACCGTTATGTATTGAGAGTGACTCGGACGCCGATTGCATGCGCATCCGGTTATACAAGTTGAAGCCAAGGAGCTGTATGTAAAATATTATGATAATATCACTTTATAACTGGTGATGATAGAATTGACTGATAATACTGACATATTTAAACGTATGTCAATCAGATTAATGTGTGAAGTGTCTGGTTCAATTTATAAGGGAATTAATTCAGAAGAAACAGAGGCAACATCACCCAGAACCTGGAATTACAAAGCAATGCATGGCAATTGACTGCGGCGACTGCGATCGTTACCCCAAGACATAGGATTCTATTTTTCATGATGTCCAGTAATTCCACTGACTTCAATGTGCCAACCGAAACACAACAGTTCTTCCACACTGTTGCTTGGGCGGAAAAAGAACAAGCGGTGGTGCCAACCCAGACCTCCCGCATACGAGAGATCTACCACTTAGTAAATGCACCTTAGCATAGCCAATTTAATTTTCAAATCATATTCTTGATTTTATTGACAGGATAGGTAATTATTAGTTAGGGACTTTAATCTAAATATGATGGATGTTGGTGCCATCCAAACTATTGTTGCAAATCCACAATCAGACGTTTCTTAAAAAAGATAGTGTCTTCTGGGGACCCTTACTGATATTGATGAATTAAAAATTCCATTTCTGTCTATTTGTCTAGTTGGAACGTCGTACTCATATAAATAATTTAAATGTATAGTATTGCTTGTATTAGTATAAGATACGATGGGGTTGACATATCCTTGTGGATAAAAACCCTAAAACAAATAAAGATTAAAAAAATAATAATTGCGTACCTACCTATTCCGAAAGTATGATAGAATTATATAAACAAGTAAAAAAATCGTACATTAACATCAAAACTTTTCCATTTAAATTCGAAATATAAAAAATATATTAGAAGCAGTTATTGAAAACATCTGGCTCCTATTGATAGACATATTTATAGTGATTGGTAGCGAAATAGATTCGATACTCGATGCGTAATAAATAATGTCAATATCCGACGCGGGGTCAATGCGCCTCGTTTAAAATGGCGCTAACATGTTAACCGTTTTTTGGGTTAAACATACAGAGTTAATGTTGCCGACCGGCTGGATGAGAGGTTTGCTTGATGTTTCACCGGGGATTTGCATTACAGATATGGAGATGTTTTGCCTTGTTTATTGGAAGCGAGAAATGTACACATCTGTGTGTGTTTTGTTGATGAAATTATAGTTTATTTATTGCTTGGATGACTTACAATTGTAACGTATTAAGAACTAGCTTTTGCTCGCGGCTCCGCCGTGATCTGCTTTTTCCGGGATAAAAAGTATCCTATCACCCAAGTCAGCTCATATCCTGTCTATATACCAAATTTCATCAAAATCCGTTCAGTAGTTTCAGCGTGATTGACGGACAAACATCCATACAAACAAACTTTCACATTTATAATATTAGTGTGATAACATCAATATATTACTCAGATAACCAATAACAAGTCTTCACTTATAGTAACAGCTTGGAAAAAACAAGTGTGAGAAACTCTAATCTATAATTATGTTTAATTTACCCATCTAGATGTCTAACCTCTCTAATACAATATATTACTGTTTAAAGAAATCAGGACTTAAACATTTCCTAATATGTTATGTGATATAACTAATTAAATTATAATGTGTTTATTTCTGCAGGCGTAATAATAATAAGTTTCATATTAGTTATTAATATAAAGTTTAAATAAACAAATAACTAGAATTGTTTGATTGACTTGTAATATTCCGTTGTGTAGTGAAGAAAGAAAGCATCTTTATTCGAGTAAAACTGTACATAAATTTGATTCATAATTAATGAATAAATTTGATTAAATAATAAATAATTAATTTTATTTACAAAGATATAAATAAAGCACTAACTAACTACTCTACTGCTGTTTATTTTAAGATTTCTTGAATATATATTTAATGCGGTTTTACCTGTTTTACATAATCAGACAAACTCAGGTTGTTTAATTGTTACGTGCCGCTTGATACATTGGCTTGTGTTAAAGTTAGGAATTTAAAGTAACTAGGAATATAGTAACCAATTGAAAAAAAAACATGACGCCATAAATTCGATGACTCTACATTTTGTGTGGTCAAGTGTTCATAATTTTCCGTAGAACGACCTCGGCTCTAAACAGCCCAGAAATTATTCACACTGTAAAACTTTGCCAATTTCGCCACCAAGGTTTTTTGTGAAAAAAGTTGTAAAGTCACGTATTCTTATTTAAGAGTTTCTCGCTGTTGTCCTAAGTGGTATGTAAAACATTCAAAAGGACATTGTCTTATTCAAAGATTCTTTCCTTCGGGAGCGATAGAAATGTGTTCAAAAACGTGTGACGCAGTTTTACATATAGATAACGTGTTAGATTGTTAGGTCAAAGAAATAGTTGTCTGTTCTACGATGGATAAACAATTTATTGATGTACATGTAAAGTTAAATATTTAAATATCATTTTGAGCTGAGTGTGCATAAAAAGTACTAAATTTGTACTCATATGTTCTGTCTGTAGATCATATTATGGTTACAAGCAGTCTGAGAATTTTTGATTTGAAAATCATTAAACAATCTTGTTGTATTTAATATCGAAATCAGTAAAATTCATACTTTTAACTATTTTCTTATTTTGACTTTTTTTTTATTTGATTGAATGACGAGACTAGCAAGGCGTTCGCCTGAGGTTAAGCGTCTCGCCTGCCCATAAACAGAAGCAACACCACACAGAACTTTAAATCACATAAGATGTTAAGTCTCATAATATCTATTCTATTCTAGAATTTTCATCATTGAGTTATTTATAAAACTTGATCATTTTCATTATCAACAGATAGGTAGTCTGAGTCCGCTGATTGAGAATTTCATTCAGTCTATAACGTGAAGTTTTAATAACTATAAATTTATCGCAATAAACTCGTTTATCAGCTATAAACGTGCCAACAATCTTGTTTACAATCGTTTCTAAGCCACATATTAAAACGTCTGCCCTTACTTGATCGAGCGGCAGCAATTAGTTTTACTAGAGCCTGTCGATCAGCTTTTATTGGACCAGGCAAAAAATACGTTAACTAATAACCAAGTATATGGAATGTATAGAAAAACTGTGTACAGTGCAGTTATTGGATTGCAATTAACTATTGTGTTTCCTTTTGAAGGATATTGAAGCCAGTACAATTACTGGGCATTGTGGGACTTAACAACTTATGTCTGTGTGCCATGTGCAGTGCTTTATAGTTCAAAGTTCGGCGTGGTGTTGTTTCTCTTTTCTCTTCTTCCTGCTTAAACTCTTACAATACACCCATCTTGTCCATTCAAGCTAATTTAAAAAAAGTGATGTTTTGTTTGTTTAGCCACATTCTACGCTTCCCATCACTCTTTAGTATCTGAAAAGAATAACTTCTATATAGCCAGTAACAAACTTCAGCGCGGCCAAGTTATTTTGGAGGTATCGTACTTAATTTTTTTTTATTGCCTTGATAGGCAGACGATCAAGCGAACCGCCTGATGGTAAGCGGTCACCGCCGCTCATGGACATCGGCAATACCCAGCGGCACAGCCAAGCAGCTGCCTATCACTGAAGGAATACTCTTTTTAAGCCTCGTTTAAACAATGACATGGACATGTACTTAAAGTGTACCAACCTTTATAGACATCATAGACAAAACCCAAGCCTACTGTTACTGTGCATAAGTCTAAAGGCAATAGCTAACTACCAACCAGACGGTTTCCATCACGAGCGTTTTAAAGCCTTCATATCAAATCTGGATCATTTTAGCGGCCTCCAGTGTGTTCAGGGTCGTAACGCACGGCCCTGAAACACAAAAGTGCTAAATTCGTCGTACGGAGGTTAATAAACGTAAATGTTGCCGGTTAATGAACTGCGCACACGAACGAATTCATATCGATAGACGATGATTAAAAACGTACTCATGCTGAGATTCTGACTGATGTGTCGATTAAAAAGGTACGATAAGCCACGTAGCTCTTGTTTTTTGAATACTTGAATGAAATTGCTGAATAATTTGACAGCCTCCGTGGCTCAATGGTCGAGTAGCCTACTCTGAAACGTGAGGCCGCGGGTTCGATCCCCGCACCGAGACAAATATTTGTCTGATCCACAAATATTTGTTTCGGGTCTGGGTGTTGTGAGACCGAAAGTCTCTCATAGTTCCTAATACCCACGACACAAGACTCGTATCTTACTGTGGGGTCAGGGCTATGTGTGTGACTGTTGGGTGTTATTTATTTATTATACTGCGTTTGGTTATACATGTTGCTTTTTAAATGCACATTATTTACAGCTTAACAGCGGATTCACATGGATCGGTTTTTGTTGATCAACTGACTTGAAACAGCGTCGTGTGGCAACAGTTGATCAATTTGATTGAGTCAGTTCAGACGGTTCAATTTAATGCGATTTAGCAGTGGATCTGCTTAAATCAAACCCTGTGAACCCACTATATTCGGAGCTAGGAAAAGTGTATCAATTCGTATTATTTACTGTAGATTTATAAAGTCCATTGTACCATTATCATTATATAGAATAATGTCTAATTATAAATCCATTAACATCGAACACATTAGTTCAATAGTGTAAATAGTTTGGCCCGGTCCTAAACGCGGATGCCATGGTTGCTCTGAGTCATTAGCCACGTGTAGCCATACACGAAAGCGAAAACTAGCTGTTTACCATTTATTACCATAAATAAATGGTATTGTTTTACTTTTAGTCCGCTAATATTATGAAATAGTCAGCTTGTATTAGGTGAGTACTTTTGTTTACTGTCGTGGTGATCATAATTAAATTTAAAAAATTAATTACACACCAAATGGGTTGAAAGACTAAAACTTCCGAAATGTATGCACCGATTTTGATGATTCTTTAACTAAACCATAGTAAAAAAAACTGTGGTTTAATAGTCAGTGATACCACCGATTTTGAAAAAATCGTTTTATTTTTAGCTTTTTGAATCGGTTTTATTTTTGTTAAAAAGCTTTTATCGTAAGTTGTTGTTTATACCATATACCAGCGAACGAGCAAGTGGGTCATCTGATGTCAGTAATCTCCACCGCCCATGTGTGCCCACAATACCAGAAGAATCATGCATGTGTTAACGACCTTAAAGTAAAGAGATAATAAAGGTATTGGGAAGGGGACAGGGATTAGGGTCTGGATGAAACGTAGCAGCAAGCCGCTACTTTACGTCGGTTTTCTGTGATACAATGGTAACGACCCGGTCTATCCGGCCCATTCATGCTGTGGACAAAACTGCCTACACAGTGGATTTACCACTCATACAAATTGTCTAATTCAGTCTGACATCAAATTAATTACTGTACGCCCTAAGTCAACAACCTCACGAGGAAAAATTAAGACAAGGCACTTTGTTTACACTATATTTTATATGTCAATGAATCATTACAACGTTGTGTTTATTTTAGTAACTGAACCACGCGGGAGTCCACGATGTACTGCGTCGGATGCATCTCCCTAACAACACTCGTATTATTTACGACTTCTTTTATTTCAAACAGAAAATTTATTTTATCGATACTGATGCGCCCATGTCTTGTTTTTTACGGAAGGTAATAAAATTTAAATGAGATACGTGATTTAAAATGTGTGTTTCTGGTGTAGTGACTTCCTCGTCGATTGATGAAGAGGCTAAATCCGCTGTCGTTGTCAAAGCTATTCAAAGTTTGTGACTATACTAGCAAATGTTGGAATTGAATAGACACAAAGAAATCTTCATTGATTATCAAATAATTTACTTAGCTTATTTCCTTATTAAATACTCATACGGTATAGTCCTAGAGTCCTGATACCGGTGGTGTGCTTAAACAAAAATGTACAAGGAATAACATAAAGGTCTTTTAAATTTCCTTAACGTATCATGTAAAGTTGCTAAAACATTTCACGTTATATTACTTAAAGAAATAACTCATTCCACCTTATCTCGCTGGCAGTGCTGTCGGTGCAACATGCATTTTAACACATGTTATAGATAGATTTGGCTTGTAGTTTTTACGACCGACCACCTGCCTGGCGTTAACCCCTCTAGAGAGAAAACACACCTAGACCCGAAACCAATATTTGTGGTGATCCACAAACATTTTCACTTCGCAGCCGGCTACTCGCCCGCTGCGACACGGAGGCTTAAATGCTAAAACCTCCGATCAAGGAAGAGCCCAAATCACTTGACCTATAAGATCCTTATCTTATAAAGGACCATGGTAAAAGAAACCGGTCGTAGCGTGACGTGACGTGACGCGACGCAAGTTTGATACGACTTCCTCCAAACACGGGCGTTCAGCGATTACCTTATTACTGGGCAGTTGGTGCTACCGAACTACTTGTGTTGTGTAATAATTGTTAGTAGCTTGTCGCTACTGTTTGTGGTACTAATATAATTGCGAGCGTTTGTTTGTTGGGTTTTTCTTTATCACGCATCGGTTTTTATGCATAGAGGTAGAGGCCAGAGAGTGATATGCTCTTTTTTATACTGGAAATATGAAGGGAAAGATTTAACGCGAACGTGACGGCGAACAAAAGCTAATTATTTATAATGCACAAATATTTGTTTCGGGTCCGGGTGTTGAGAAACCATAAATATATCGTAGTTCCTGATACTCACGACACAAGATAATCTTATCTTATTGTGGAGCCCGGACTATGTGCGTTGTAGTTATTGAGTTTTATTGAATTAATAAATTTACTCTCTGCTCCGAATCTTTTTTTCCGGGATAAAAGTAGCCTATTATGTCCAAATCATGGTCTTTCTGTGTACCCATCGGCCCAAATCCCTATCCCCTTTCCAATCCCTTGATCATGACTTTGCCTTAAGGCTCGTCTGGCGGCCTCTGCTATAAAAAAAGTAATCTTGAATCAGAATATTTCCGCTATACTTTTATTCTTAAGACAGGTGTTTCATCTCGTGCCAAACGAAAACAATGTGATTTATGTTTAAAAAGATTTGCTTTTATATACAATTCCATTCAATAATACCGGAAAAATTTGACAATATCTTACAATATATTATTTTTATATACATTTGTTTTGTCTGGCACTGCGATATAATCGCCTTTTCCTAGACGTAATATAATACACCTACATAATAATATGCTTCCAGAGCCATTGCCCAATGTTAATGATATAATAACTCTAGCCTACGCGTCCAATAAATGTTTACTACAGACGGTAACGTCAACAGTTAGCGTATTTTTAAACCCGTAGTAGAGACTTAGGACGGGGATATTGGTATGCGGTGAACCGGAGTGATTGACTGTCCGTACACTGTAGGCAATATTAACTATCTATTAATAGTAAAGAGATATGTAACAAAAATTACATTAATATCATATTTTTTTAAAGTAGTAAGTTGTAATAACCCACTTAGGGTCATACCAAAAAAAAATCGGTGAAAGACCAAACGCTGGATTCATATCCGCCCGGATAGCGACCACCGTACACCGTGTTAAAACCGGCCATAGTAAGCCACATACCTTGTGTGGATCACGTTCCAGGATCAGCCAGTGAATATTCGGTTCTTCCGACATGACTGGATGGTTGGTTGGGGCGGGTATAGAGGTACATTCTTGTATCGCATTGCTTCTTCCCGTTTCGGAGTGTGAAGAAGCATTTACACAGGCCGTTAAGACTGGTGACCACCATTAAATTCATTGTTTATCTGTAGACGCTGATTTTTTGGGACTGCACTGCGCTTACTATCAGGTGAGGCGCCGTCATTTTGTCGTGCTCGGATAAAAAAAAGACATCAATCGTCTTCGAGACGGAGCCGCGAATCGGGCGATAGTGACAAGTCCGATTTGTATGAAATAGTGTGGAAACTTTGGGGTATCGCGGTGCATGTCTTGATCGCATACCTCAAAATTCATACCGAGCAGACGTGTCGCTATTGTGTGTCGCGGCCCCTGTCTTAATCGCGAACCACAAAATGTACTTTAGTAGTCTAAATTTTGCTGTTATAACATACACAATAACCCCCTTGGTTTTGTAGAGTAACCCGTGACGCATTTACCCTGGATCTGCAAGGCATCGTGTGTTGTTGTGTATACAGGTTGTTTACAAAATTGTCGTTAGGATCACATAATAGAACAGAAATAACTTTCATGGTACTTTAACTTTTTTTTTTATAGCATAGGCCGCCAAACAAGCAAGTGGGTCACCTGGTGGTAAGTTATCTCCACCGCCCATGTACCAGAAGAATCACGGGCGCGATGCCGACCTTAAAGGAAAGGGATAATTAGGGATTGGGAAGGGGAGGGGATTTGAGCTTCCGGATATCTCACTCACCGTACGAAACGCAGCAGAAAGCCGCTACTTTACGTCGGTTTTCTGTGAGACAGTGGTAACGAACCGGTCGAGCCAGCCCATTCATGCTGTAGACAAAACTGTCTACAGCGTGGCTCTACCACTCATACTTGAGATCCCGGCTAGTCTTTTCAATGATAAAGGCATGACGATATGCTCCTATACAATATGGTACCATAAACAAACTTACAGAGGGAACGCTTATATATTTTAAAGGTGTTTATTTAATCAAAGGCTCATATGGGTCGGTACTTTATGATAAATTGTATTGTGTAATTATACATACAAGCCACCTAACCCAGCAAAGCGTTTTGTATAGCCGCATAAAACCGTGGCGGGTCTTACTGCTATTGAAATAGAAAGTCAATACGTCAATCTTCAGAGTTCAATCATCATCATAATTCCGGAAACTACTGTGTGATATATGGACGGCACTTAACTTTCACATTTTATGTGTATCTCGCCAATAGCTTCTTGGTGTGAATTTCTGATACAACTTTAAAAGTGGTCATTTGTTTTCAGCTATAGTTTAATTTAATGACTACAACTTTGTTTCCGTATTCAAAAGTATTTTGTTAAATTAACAGCATTGAGCGAGTAGGTTTTATAACATGGGGCCGCGGCATTGATTCATAATTTCGGATCTGGGTTTTATGGATTTACATATCTTGTAGTTCCTGAAACCCATGACACAACAAAAAATGTATCATATTAGTGTCAGGGCACTGTATGTTACTATTGGTGAATAGTAGTAATACTAGTCCAGTTTTATAAACATCCCACTGCTGGGCATGGGTATCCCCTACAGAATAAGAGGGGTTAGGCATTAGTCGTAACTGACCGTGTATTTGTTATTATTTTAATATCAAATTAATGACATTTTGAAATAAAGCTAATTTAAACGGATTTTATCGCGGTTTATTTATTTAATTTTGATTTTGACGTTTCGAAAGCTTTCAGCCTTCATGCTCACGGGGTGGACTGATAGACGGGTGATTATCCATTTTGAAACATAAATAAATTATAGTAGAATTAAACCCATTGTAAAAGGAAGAGAATACAACAAAATTGATAGGAAAAATAAATTAACGGCGATCTGAGGTCGGGAAGTGGGAAGGGGGGGGCTTTTAAGGGTAAAAAACGGTTTATCTCGATTTCCGGAAAAACTACAAGTCCTATGGAAAAAAGTTAAATCGCAAAGTTGTAGGTAATAAAAAGATCTACAACTTTTGTATACACACTTTCTTCACATAACCTCAAAATATATGTGAAAAATTCAAATAACCAAGTTTTTTGATTTTATTTTTATCTATTATAATAAATCATTTTTTTTCACGAAATTTGGTGAAAACTTACCTTTTTATATCCCAAATACACTGTAATTTTTTTGATTTAAAATATTTATTTTTGCACCTTATTTTGACTTAATATCGAAAAAGCAGCCTAATTTTCAAACGAAAATTCTCACGTCAAAATATGAGCTTTTTTAAAAAAGTCTGTTGGTTTCTTGTTCATTGAATTCTCTACTTTCTGATGGTGTAAAAAAATATATACATTACTATGGTAAATGTGCTCAGAAAATGTAAAGTTATAAGTTAATATTTAATAAGACATATCTACAATATTTTGAGAAAGTTGTAGAATCTTCTTTAAATTATATGCGTAGATGCCTCTTTATTGTTATTTTAATATAACTTATATACCTGAGTGATCTACGGAAAATTTTAGCCCATCATAAAGAAATGGGGAAGGGGCTAGGTGGGTCTGGGCCTTACTACCTGTTATTTAGTAGTTCGTTTCTCTGCATTTTCTGAGCACATTTACCATAGTAATGTATATATTTTTTTACACCATCAGAAAGTAGAGAATTCAATGAACAAGAAACCAACAGACTTTTTTAAAAAAGCTCATATTTTGACGTGAGAATTTTCGTTGAAAAATTAGGCTGCTTTTTCGATATTAAGTCAAAATAAGGTGCAAAAATAAATATTTTAAATCAAAAAAATTACAGTGTATTTGGGATACAAAAATGTAAGTTTTCACCAAATTTCGTGAAAAAAAATGATTTATTATAATAGATAAAAATAAAATCAAAAAACTTGGTTATTTGAATTTTTCACATATATTTTGAGGTTATGTGAAGAAAGTGTGTACACAAAAGTTGTAGATCTTTTTATTACCTACAACTTTGCGATTTAACTTTTTTCCATAGGACTTGTAGTTTTTCCGGAAATCGAGATAAACCGTTTTTTACCCTTAAAAGCCCCCCCCTTCCCACTTCCCGACCTCAGATCGCCGTTAATTTATTTTTCCTATCAATTTTGTTGTATTCTCTTCCTTTTACAATGGGTTTGATTCTACTATAAATTTGTTTCTATTTTTACGATTTTCAACCGGATAATCACCGGTCTATGATTCCACCAAAATTAAATAATAAACCGCGATAAAATTAGTTTAAATTAGTTTTATTTCAATGTGTAATATTCGCGTAAACATAAGCAATCATTAATGAAATTTGTTTTAAACGCTGCACTGTTATCAAAACCAATAAGTGTCTTCAATTAATTTGAGCGTAACAAGATATAATATTCGATACACTTCGCGTCGCAGTAACCCATTTCTAGTACATTACACATACGTAATCGACCTGCCCTAGATCACCTAGGAAATGTTAGTTGACACACTAATCAGCTGAGATTGCGAGGTCGGCAACCGGCGTACTTGTTTATCAGTTGAAACAAAGACGTGCGAGTAACGATCGTATGTACTCGGTACAGTACGCCAAAATGTTTTGTAAACATGTTGAACGTTTGTGACTTGAAGTTGTGTGATTTATGGGATGGACATTGTTGTTGATTAGATATCTTGAAATTAAGAACGGAGTTTTTTTTTATTTGATTGACTGACACTGTTGCTTGACGGCAAAATATATACTTTGCATAATTAAATACGTGGGAAATGTTTTATTTATGTTTTTTTGTTATAAGATATGGGTATTTAACCTACTTAAATCTAATTAATTTAGCAAAAAAATCAATATCTCAATTTCTCATTGGTGTGGATTGAAATATTATTACAGATTTGCATCCAATTAAATATAACTACAGCCAAATATCTCGCAATAAATCTTTCAAGTGATTCTCTTCAAACACGAAGTCAAAGTGTTATCATATATGTAAACTAATGGATAAGATCATAAGTCACAACAATCGCGAACACATTATAAGTTACTATTGCAACAATGTATGTTTATGTTTTGTACAGCGATACTCAGGTATTGTTCCAAATTAGGTCGTTTAAAACATTGTTGCGAATGCACTTCTACGTTATACAGTAGATTAAAATGTACTGTACTATCTGACTACCAATACATAGTTGACAGTGTAAAATTTACTTTAGCCCAAACACTTACAATTATAAGGTGGTAGGTCCCTCGTATGCAAGGCCGTCTGGGTTGGTACCACCGCTATGTCTATTTCTGCCGAGCAACAGTGTGTAAGCACTGTTGTGTTTCGGCTTGAAGGACATTGAAGCCAGTGAAGTTACTGGGCATTATAAGGTTAACATCTAACGTTTCGGGATGATGAGCGCAGTTTAGTGCCATGCAGTGCTTTATAATTGAAAGTTCTGTGTGGTGTTGCTTCTGTTTATAGGCAGGCGTGACACTCACCATCAGGCGAGCGACTTGCTCGTCTCCTCATTCAATTAATCTGAGTCCGACTCGCACTTGACCGGTTTTTTTTACTTTTATTCTGCCTTCTGTTATGTGGTCTGTTTGAGTATTTTAAGTCCATAATAATACCATAGTCTGACTTAACTTCCTGTCTGACATAAAAACTTGCCGGTGAAGTGTATCTTGTCTAGAATTATATAAAATATTTCATCATTCTGTTAGTGCACTGTACATCATTTGTATAACGTTTTCATAATTGTACCGTTTGTACTCTAAAAATGCATTTTATCGCAACACGACATCAGATAGTTGTATAAAACACGAATCCGTTCAGCCATGTTCAGTTTGTTTTAGAAACCACACAAATAACAGTAAACTATATGCAATAAAGGGCGTGAGTTGCAATGACTGGCGGGCAGGGACAAAAACTCCGAAACCCGTTAGCAGTTGTCATCGCAACAATTGCTTTCAACCGCTCGTGTCGGTCAGTTAGTCGGGCTACTGTGCAGTGTGTATCACTAATTGAGTTGGGATTCGGCCGGATTGACGGCGGATAGCGGTGTTTTTTTACACCGGATAAATAAGAAAGGTGCTGTAAGTTTGACCTGTTCGTCTGGTTGTGTTTAAGTGTATCTGAACGAAAGGACCGACTTCAAAAGTTTTTGTTTGAAAGCTAGTTTAATCGTTTGGTTCTTACTATTTCGGCTATATCGGTAGACACACTTATACTTAAATGTACCAAATGGTACAGAGTAGTTAATTTTGTAAATTCTATGTGTAAATATGAACAAAATTATACGCGTTAGGATGTACTGTGTACACAAATATATTCGACAATTTCGAATCAAATTCGACCTAAAAACAAGGGTGGTAATGTCGTAACGCTTGACTGACAATCCAAAGTGTTCCTTTATACAACATTTGTACTTATTAAAGTGCTAATGGATAGTACTTTGTGTGATTTGCCAACTTATATGAACTTAAGAATTTTATTTCGGTCTGCACCAAATATCAATGTAAATGTTATGCTTTTTCGCTCTGTTTCAAAGGCTGTGTGGGTATCATAGATACCTATGTTAACAGTCTAAGCAGCACAACATTGTACGGACAAACATCTATTCGGCTATAACGAAGTAACGTTTCCAGAATAAAAAAACAACTTGCGCACAAACCGCACTTATGCATTCAACCCGCCAACCATGCAAGCAAATTAAATTCACAAACACGCTATGTACATTCAAAAAGTGTCTCCAAAATCCTTTCTTATCGCCATCAATCGAACCGCATCTTCGTCCAAAAAAACCCGCGCGACACCACCGTTACGCATAGACGGGTGTTGCGTGGCTGAAAAACTACAATGTATTCATAGTGGGCGTGTAACGGTGCGTATACATGATGACGTCACGTGACACAGTCTCAGTAGGGTTGCCACTTGATAGATGATGAACAGGGATTATGAATATTTTATACTTCACATAGGGATTGATAAATAGAAAATAATTGGTTTTGTAATTGCGCTTAACTATGTACTTTGGTCCGTGAGACTGCTGGCTTTGATTCTAGGATCGTGCTGTGTTCTGTGTTTTATGAAAGCCTACGCAGCGAGATGCCGTGTGTTCGATTCCCGCACCAAGACATATTTTTGTGTAATACACAAATGTTGGTTTCGGGCCTGGGTGTTCTGGGACCGCAAGTCCATCCTAGTTTCTGATACCCACGATACAGGTTAACCTAGTGTGGGGTCAGGGCTATGTGTGTGACTGTTGGTGTATTTATTTATTTCGTTTTATAGTCGAGGCTTGTGTGAATATAGGTTTTGGCCATCCTTATATTCCCCATCTTCCGTTCGTCACATATTACAGACCGTTCACACGGCCCGATGACGCTGACGTAAGATGAACATATGTCTCACTACGGTCACTGGTTCAGTGTAATTGATACGATAAACTGCGTACTGTTGTATGTTTATCATGAGAGATGGGATATTTATGTGCTATTTAATGGACTCGTGCACATATATAGTGAACTGGCTTACCACAGCTTGATATATCAGTCCCTCGTATGCGAGAGGCCGTCTGGTTTGGTATCACAGCTTTGTCTATTTCTGCAGCCAGGAATCAGTGCGTCAGAGCAGTTTTGTTTCCAAAGGACACGACCATAACGACACGTGGCATATGATTACTTCGGGAGATGTAGAAGAGAAAGTACATGCTATGTATTATGATTGAGTACTAACTCTATCTGATAAAGGTCGCAGGAAGTCGCTGGACGCAGGCAGCTTCCAACAGGTCGGTCTGGAAATCTTTGGGGGAGGCCTGTGTTCAGCAGTGGACGTCCTGTGGCTGATGATGATGATGATGATGATGACGACCTTGTGAAAGTCCTATTTAGATGGAGGGATTTTCTCGTACGACACATGCAACAATATCACATAAAAAATCTTTTACCGAGGACGCGTCATGAGATTCTTATTTTCAAATTGCATGACGCGATCTTGTGGAGGCCACGTACTGGCAAGCGCAGCGTTGGACGTCCACCTACAAGGTGGTCAGACGAACTGATAGAGGTCGCTGGAAGTCGCTGGATGCAGGCTGCTTCCATCAGGTCGGTCTGGAAATCTTTGGGGGAGGCCTATGTTCAGCAGTCGACTTCCTGTGGCTGATGATGATGATGATGATGATGATGACCTTGTGAATGCCCTTTTTCTGTTAAATTTTGCCTCGATCGTGCGATAAGCTATATCCTAAATTGAGCTATAAAATCACCCAAAGTTATTATTGTTTATTTCTTGTATTTTAAATAATTAGAAGATAATGCTTTCACATCGAGGTCGAAGATAAAGAAACAGTTACTTTGTTCAACTACATATCGTATTATCAAATTTTATCATTTTCCAGACGACAAAAGGGATTTAATTCCGTCAGCGTCTTTAGTGAAATGTCGAATAAATATTAAATTGTGACGTCATAGATACAACGATGAGACGATTTTTATAACTTACACTAGCTTATCCTCGGGGCTCCGCCCGCGTGATCTGCTTTTTCCGGCATAAAAAGTAGCCTATGTTACTCAGTGATAATGTAGCTTTCTAACGGCAGAAGAATTTTTGAAATCGGTCCCGTAGTTTTTAAGTTTATTCGTTACATACAAAAATACAAATCTTTCCTTTTTATAATACTAGCTTTTGCTCGCGGCTCCGCCCGCGTGATCTGCTTTTTCCGGGATAAATAGCTTAAAAGTAGCCTATGTCTTATTCTGATGTATAAGCTATATTATTGTAAAGTTTCATTAAAATCGATTCAGTAGTTTTTACGTGAAAGAGTAACAAACATACATCCATCCATCTATCCATACTTACAAACTTTCACGTTTACAATATTATTAGTAGGAAGTAGGATTAGTGTAGATATGTAAATAAATTCAATTCATACAAATTAAAATGTATGTCAAATTACAGCATAGCAAGACGCAAAATTTCTTAATCAACGTGAGCATTTCGTGGGCAGGATACATTACTTCTTTCGATAGATTTTGTTAGCAAATAAATTGTTTACATTGCTGCATTGCACCATCGTGTCGGAATACTCGGGTTTGTGCCGCTCATATATATTTTTCAGGCATTGATGGAACGGTTAGATTCTAAAGTTTGCACGTTTGCGTCTTAGTTTGATGCACGTGTTGACCTTGGTTGTATTAAAAGTTTTGTGGTGAGATTTAGGCGCGCACAACTGCAAATTTTAGTAGCACAGACAGATTACTTCGACTTGGGTTTTAGTAATAATAATTAAAAAAAAAAGAATTACATTAAGGCGCAAACATGAACAATGAAAACATAGAAAAATATTTACCTTTAATCCGTTTATATGTTTAATGTAAAACTGCACCGGCAGACATTCAAACAAACAATGTCGGTAAAACTGTCTAAATAATTTACCGTATTGTAATCAAACAATTAAGCTTGTGATACACGAACGATATTGCAGACGAATAATTCCTCATATCGATATCCTTACTAATCGAATATCTGATGTGGAATAAAAAAAAAAAGTGTGCGTCTCGGGACGCTCGACAGAAGTGATAACTTAAACTAATGTGGGTTAAAGTGGGAGCAGAGGAACCTGCCTAAGAGTGGGAGCACACAATGCGTTGCAGCGCCGCACCGCAAAGATTTCACCGTATCAGCGGGCACACGAGCGGTGCGGCGCCGCAACGTTGTTATGTCGCAGCATCGCCGTCGCCCCAGCAGCGTTAGACAGTCTGTTAATAAAATGGACAACTGTGCGGTGCCGCTCCGACGTCGCAGCACATTCACCCCTCCCCGCCTCGTCTCGGTGGTTGCAAGTCCGGTGCGGCGCCGGGGCGCATCGTGTGACAGGCCACAATTATTTCTATGTAAAACGACGCAGCGACATCGCTCCGGCGCCGCACCGCCGCCGCAACGCAACGTGGGCCCCCGCTCTGAGAGAAAAGGAAGCCAGACAGAGTGGCGCCGCTCGCGTTACGGAACGTTTCGGTTCACCCTCCCATAAGAAGTTATCACTTCAAAAATCTAAACGTTTATTTTGCAAGTAGCTCACAATGGGCTCTCTTACACGTCATTAATAGATAAATTACATTGATATGTATCTACCGAGAATAAGAGATAAGCACGAATATTCAGCCTAAAAACTAAGCTGAATAATCGTTATATAATGGTGTTAATCTCTATTCGCTAGATAATGATAGAAATACTACTTAAGTTTGCATGTTTGTGAATTTAGATGTTTCTTAATTCAATTACGCTTTAATAACTGGACGGATTGAGCATACCGTCTTTAATAAGGATGTGTGAGCTACTTTTATAGTTAAACTAGCTGTCCCTCGCTGTTTCACCTGCATATTACTGCCCTGCCCGTGATATACATATAAACCTTCCTCATGAATCACTCTATCTGTTGCTGAAAACTGCATAAAATCCGATGAATAGTTTAAAAGATCTAAGCGAACAGACATCGGAAGCGACTTCGTTTTATACTATGTAAAGATAAGCCTGCGTGCAATACCTAGTTATTTAGTGATTCTGAGCTGCTTCACGGCTTGGCAGAGTAAAAACTGATAATTATTTTATCTCGACTTAAAGTTTAAAAGTCGCCTGAGAGCCCAAGTGGTGTGTTTTAACAGCATCCTCCAGACTGTAATTGGCTTTGTAATAATGCTTATTAAGAGAATGGGGAGTACATAATTCATGCCATTGATTAACAGTCTAGTAGGGAGGTAATTGCGAACGATTAGTTCTTTACCATACATGTAGTATTTATGTGGTTGCTATCGATGAGAATTTAAGTGTAGTGATATTTTAACCGGCTTTTATAAAGGGACGACGTTCTCAATTCGGCGATTATTTTTATGTATCTTTATATATATAATTCTTCTGTGAGTGTGTATGTCACTGAACTTCTCTTAAACGACTGGACCGATTTTGATGAAATTTTTTGTGTGTGTTCAAGGGGATCTGAGAATGGTTTAGATTCACAATTTTGTCCGCTGGACAATGTTTTTTTAATTAATTTTTAATTTATTAGTAGTTGTTGATTTTGGAATGTTTTACATTGAATCGCTCTGTGCGTGTGTCTCGCCAAAACTCGAGACTGGCTGTACCGATTTGGACAGGACGGGACAGGCCGGGACAGGGACGGGACAGGGACGGGACAGGACAGGACAGGACAGGACAGGACAGCACAGGACAGGACAGGACAGGACAGGGACAGGGACAGGGACAGGGACATGTATATAGATTTCTCCGCCAATTGTAGAGCAATTGTGCTGAAAAAAAAACGTTAGAGTTTAGTTGTTATGTGGTCCCATATAAATGTGGTCAAGATGACGGAGTAAAAAAAAAATAAACTCCTCAGAGGATAACATTATACTCGTCGCGATTGTATTATTGTATTAGATTTTACATGCCTGTATATCACTAAAATAACAAAATAAGAAGTATAAACAAAACATAAAACTGACTACAAAAAATAACACTGAAAAAGTAAAATATAACAATATATTCTAGATCTCTTTTTGGAGTCAGCGTAATTTTAGTTACCAGACAACGGGACCGACTCCAAAAACCTTTAGATATTATTGTTTTTTTACATACATACATAGACTCACGCCTGTTTCCCATAAGTATAGGCAGAGACAACGGACCTCCACACGCTACGACCCTTACACACCTCCTTCCTTTTTTTGTACTATTCTGTATATTTTTAAGTCGTTGTTTATTTCTATTTTTCTATAAAATTATCCCAAATAATTACATATCGTATCTGCTGAATCTAACATTGTATTTTTTTAGCAAAACGCTGAGCTGTTAGTTTGCACTCCACCGTTGCCAACAAAAAAAGAAACTAGACTCGCATAAATTAAAAAAAGTCTCACATTTCCACAAACTAATTCATTTGTCTCATTGTCCGAGTTACGCGGGTTACATCACTGGCTCCGGTCATTGTGATTTATCTTGACGTGAAAATAAAAAACAAAGCTATAGGAAAATCACTGAGCTCATTAGTTTACCATCGTAATTGTCAGCTTACCATTACCATAATGGTTCGGGGTCGTCGCACCGTGGTTTATTGTACTCGCGAGTGGTACAATTGACCTGCTAGTTTACGTTGCGGCCCACACATCAAAATTGTGTTTAACTGTTGTTTTTTTCAACTATTGAGCTCTCTCAGAAGTGTGTCAGTGAATTTACCGGATTCGCGTTGTGAGTTTGCAGTTTCGGTTGATGGTGGTTGTTATTTGGCAGTTTTTGGATGGATGTTTAAGTTAGTTAACGTTGTTCATTGTATCGTAGGTCGTGGTGATTTCAGTGTGCCTAGCGCGAGCTTTTTCGATAACGTCATTCGACACAACATTACAAATCATTGAATTGTTCGGCGTTTCTGTACTATAATATGTATTATGCATATAAATCTTCCTCATGAATCACTCTATTGCTGGAAACTGCATTAAAATCCGTTGAATAGTTTAAAAGATCTAAGCGAACAGCGGAAGCGACTTCATTTTATAGTATGTAAAGAAGAAGACATGCAGAACCTTGTAATGGTAGGGTTTCGTGGTCAGCACTGGGACAGTACATAATACAGAGCTGTATATAGGTAGTTATCTAGGATTCTCTAAGACATTATGTATGTGTTCTTACAAACTACTATACAGAAAAGAAGCGATAAAATATCATTATTCTTAACGTTAGACTTTTATGGAATCTTGTATCGTTTTCCTCTAACCGCAATATTATCAAATTAAAACTTAACCGAACTTACAGAATATGCGGAAAGTATAAAATATATTGCCTCGATTACGTTCAATGTTCTCTATTAAGTAATAAATATTATAGAAACCATAAGTTATCCGATAGTTATAATAAAACTTTTCTTGTTCGCATTAGCTTGCGTGGTTAAGTTTATTATAAGGAATCTTAGGTTTGAATTTGTTTTTAATGTGTACTAACTACTAAGGACTTGAAATAAAACTAATTTAAACCGATTGTATCGCGGTTTTTTATTAATTTTGATCCTGACGTTTCAAAAGTATTTCAGCCTTCGTGGTCACGAGGTGGGTCAGTCTAGTAAATATTAATAAAAAACCGCAATAAAATCCGTTTCAATTAGTTTTATTTCAATGTGTAATATTTGCGTAAACATAAGAAATCATTATACTAAGGACTTGAGTTCTTTGTCGAGATCCAATGCTTTCCAAAGAATGTTCTGTTCTTTTCAGTACCTACTTTATTTACCTTTCGCTATAATGTACCCTTAGAACATGCATAACCGGCATAATATCTACAAATACAGTTACAGTACTTACTATTACAGTTATGCTCTAATGGCAGTTCCTTATATTTACAGATAGATTTGCTAACTATCAGTGTTTTGACAGATCTCCCATACAAAATGTGGTAAAAATTAGCCAAGCAAACCTGTCGGCAAACAAAGTATTGAGAACGGCCATTAATGTGCTTGTTTGCAGACAGTATTATTTACGGCATGAGTGGGCCGGCTCGACCGGTATATTACCAATGTCTTACAGACAACCGACGTGAAATACCAACTTGTAGCGTTTCGTACGGTGAGTGTGATAACTGGAGACCCAAACGACCCCTTCTCTACTCAAGCCCTTAGTTATGCTTTTTTGTTTTTGCTCTAGGTCAGCAGCATGTGTATCTTCTGGTAATCGCTTGCTTTAACAGTGAAGGAAACATCGTGAGGAAACCTGCATAGCTGAGAACTCGATAAGATTTCGAAGATATATGGATGAAGGATGTGGATTACCACCAGTTGACCCACTTAAACAAATGCAATCCCTCGCTATAAAAAAAAAAAAGTCTATTAATTATAGCTTGCTTTAACAGTGAAGGAAACATCGTGAGGAAACCTGCATACCTGAGAACTCGATAAGATTTCGAAGGTATGTGGATTAACCCGCATTAGGCCAGCGTGGTGGACTAAGGCCTAACCACTCTCATTCAGTAGAGGAGGCTCGTGCCTAGCTGTGGGATGTGTATAATACAGGGCAGTTACTTAATACTTACTTCAAAACATAAGATCCCTAATCTGTAGACATTGGATCGTTTGTCCTTGATATTAGTCACGAAATCGAAAACAACAACAAAAATCGCAACAATAATTGATGATATGATAAATGATGGAAGTGTAACGCTTGTTCTGAACTCGCTAGTATGTGGGTTAATTAGTTATTGTTGCCATACTCGAAAGCGGCTCCCATCTATAATAATATACTAAATTATTATTGTACTACTGTTAGAAAGTGTAATTTCGTTTAAATTGTTAGTTTTGTTAAATTGTTATTTGAGGTTTTGTGAGATGTGGAACGACTGTGTTTTTACGTTTCTATTGTTATTAAATACTGATTGAATTTTTTCTTAGATCTTCAAGCATTCTAAGTTACTCAGTAGTTTTATATAAAAATACAAGCCCTGTATTATACACGTCCCACTGTTGGGCATGTGCTTCCTCTGCTGAATGAGAGGGGCTAGGCCTTAGTTCACAACGCTGGCTTAATGCGGGTTGGCAAATTTCACATATCTTCGAAAAAATCTTATCAAGTGAGAACTTCATTGTGAGGAAAGTGGTAGATCGCGAGTCAGGAGTGTATGCTCTTGGGGCTGGTTTCAAACGTGCGACTTTCGTCTAGACAGTCCGTACCACTCCCCGCTGAGCTATCGCTGCTTCAGTCTGTATTATTACGTAATATTCAATCGAATGAAAATGGATTTTGTATTCATGAATTGTACCACGGGTATGATGTTGCGGACGGCTCAAAAAGCGCTAGCTGGCTTGACGTATTGCAGGCATTTTTTTGTTTTAATGCCAGTGGTGTCACTACGGACGATACTCAAGATCAGGTAAACTAGAGGAATCTTAGGATGGCGGACCCTGATATCTAAGCCAAGATGACGTCAGATAGAAAAAAAGAAAGAAATTACTATTCATGTTATATTTATATTATAGAGTAGCATCAATCTTGTTTCAGTTTTTCTTTTGTACAATCTTTATTGTTGTTCTATTTTAACATTCATTCGTCTGAATATTATCTAATGATTACGATTTCTTGCAATATCATCAACCTATTTTTTTTTATCGCGCTCATACGAAAAGCAACTTATTTCAATAAAAGCAAAACAGCATTTTAACTTTACGCTTCTAAACAATAATAGATTTTAATAAAACTAATTTAAACGGACTTTATCGCGGATTTTTATTTTAATTTTAGTCCCTACGTTTCGAAAGTTTTTCAGCCTTCACGGGGTGGACTGAAATGAGTTTTATTTCAATGAGTAATATTCGCGTAATGATAAGGAATCATCGATCGATTGTCTGCATATCGTTTATATTGGGAGCACGGTGTTTTTAACATATTATTATGTACATTGTAATGTAAACAGCTGCGGTAGCTCCCGACCCGGTAGCAACTAGCAACCAATGACGTAAACGGACGGTGTGATACGTGTTTTAATGTATCACGGTAATTAAGGTCATCATGTGTTGAGTGATTTATTTATGAGCACCATAGAGCATTATCTTTCATAGACTAAGCTATAGCGTTTAAAAAGTGCGTTCATTGATAAGTATTCAAATATTTCGACGAAAATGTAACTTAGTCGGAAATTAAGCAATTTGCAAAAACAATAACAGTCTTAAATCTGTTTGCACAGATAACAATAAATCGCAAGTGATCAGCAGGCCAGAATAATTCTTATTTTTTTTTACTAGCCCTGTATTATATACGTCCCACTGCTGGGCACGGTGCTCCTCTCTACTGAATGAGAGAGATAAAGCCTTATTTATAACCGGCGAAAAACGAAGGAGGTTGTCAATTCAACGCCTACAGTTTTTTCAAAAGCATAACTACGCATTATTATTTTGTCATGGTGTTGTGTATTTAATAGTTATAAATGTGGTATTTTTATGTCGGAGTAGCATTTCGACACGCCGTTTACGAAAAGCCGTTTAAATACGTGAGTAAAATATTATTTTTCCGGGTTATAAATACCCATTACTGGAGAGTATCACACGGTGTGTGTCTATTTGAACTTGGAGATAAATCTGCGCGGCTATTTTAGTACGTTATACCAACAAACGTACGTCAGAACACTTTACCAATTCACTATATCGTATAATTTAACGTTTCTTTCAGAGATTTTTCAGCTGCATTTTGTTTACCAAATTAATGTTTGAGAATTGTGAATTAATTGAACTTGCGAATATAAAAGCTATAGTGAAATATTCGTAAAATAAAGTTTGTTATTTTGAATACGAAATAAAAGTGTTTCTAAAATGAGACTCGGAATCGTTTGTTTCAATAAACTAAAATAGTCATATCACATTTGAGTTTTATTTTTGAACTTATATGTCGCAATAAAATGTCTTAAAGATTAAAAATTTCAATAACTGTTCGAAATTTGAAAGTTAACTAACACTACAGTTGGTTGTCTATAATTTCTAAATAAAATCTTAATTACAAAATATCTGTTATTCCGCGAAGACGATTTCATCCATTACTAAACAAAAAATACACCCGTGTTAACACAAAAAACACGGCAATCAATAATTACGACCGTAACTTCCAGGTATTACATACGTAATACGTATAGATAAATCGTAAAACGTGATGCAAAATTACAGCGCTCAAGTGTAAGGTCGTCGCGCGAGGTCACCGGCCCGCGTTCAGCCGGGTTGCCAGTACTTGCCAATACATATGAGGCTGCTAGAACGAGAGTGGCCTAACTGCACTTTGATGACTTTTACCTATTTGTATTTTCGTAATATAAAAATGTTAATCTACAAGACCAGACCGGCCTAAAATCGGTAACATCATCTTGACATAGATGGCAGTAAAAGTCCATTTCGGCCGTGGTTTAAATTGACGAAAATACAGATAGGTCAAAAGTCATCAAAATGCAGTTAGGCCACTCTGGTTCTAGCAGCCTCATATATACTTGCCAGTTACTATACCTGCCAGTTGCCATGGCTCGACAGTCTAGACTCGGACAATACCCGTCTGTTTTTGTCTCACTGTAATTGCTTTTAGATGCTAGTAGAAGCTGATTGCCAGCGTGTAAATCGATTACGGTTTTGTAATTAACTTGTTTTTGAATTGTTTTATCAAAAGTGAGGATTAGACCATCGTTGATTTGATTAAGCAACGTTAAAAGAAATTCAGCCTCTCTTGCAGGAATATTATGACATTGTTTAGTTTGTGTTTTCTTTTTTAATGCTGGGTTTCTAATCGATTATTCTCTATGAGCCTATTATGTTGTTTACATTCCGAATTGTATTTCGCTTTTTTTCCTGCGGGGAAATTCCCGTTTACCATATCTACATCAATTTCGTGGAGGGGAGATCGTTATGCTGGACTCACCGGACTCCGACTTAGTTGCTTTTACCTAAACGACTGCTGGATCAGGTATCTAACCAAAACCCGTACGGTTCTATACTGATTGTCCAGACCAACATACTTGATCCTTGATCCGATGAGGACCTGAATTAATATGTGCTGAAGTAATATCGCTGAATCCTATAAATCTTTACATAGGTGCAACAAGATCTAATTCTCGGAGAACGTCGCATAATAGCAGTTGTGAAACTAGACTATTAATTAAAAGAAAATTTTGGCACCACTCACAAAATGAAATAAATTATAACATTACACGTTAACGTTTGTTGTTTTCAAAACACCACTGCAATAAAAACTTGTTTAACGTCTCGGTGTACATTTAGTTAGTCCAGGATCTTATGCTGTATATTAGATTTCATATTTTCTATGCTATGAAAACTTTATTAATGGCCATTTAAAACAGTTTTATGATTTTTTGCTTTTAATGCTGTGACACTTTGATCTTACGTCATGTATGATCTAGATTAAAACTTTTCCTACGATTCTTTAAAAGTTGACTAGACATGATGACATCTAGTGATAAATATAGAAAATTGTATATATTTTTTACAATATAGGCCGGCAAACGAGCAAGTGTAACCGACGTAAAGTAGCGGCTTGCTGCTGCGTTTCGTACGGTGAGTGAGATATCCGGAAGCCCAAATCCCCTCCCCTTCCAACTCCCTAATTATCCCTTTCCTTTATGGGCGGTGGAGACCACTTACCGTCAGGTGATCCACTTGGTTGTTTGCCGGCCTATGCTATAAAAAAAAAGAAAAGTGGGCAAGTTCTTTATGCGTATACCGTAACCGCACACGGGCGAGTCGTCACCTGCTTGCGTCGTCATAATCATTTTTGTCGACCGCAGATCAGCAACTGTTGGCGGTTGGAACGTCGCCGATGTGTCGCAGGTTCATTGCCCGGAGACGATGCAACACGTTGTTAGTTGCACTGTGGGCACATTGTCAATTTTATGCATGTTTTTTTAAATCGAATTGCAATTGTGTAAATAGATTTATGAATTTAATTCGAGTGAATGAACTTTAGAAAAGTAGTAAAGCGTCTCGTTTTTATTTTTCTTTATTAAAGGTGGGAATTTGTTTGCTCGTTGGAAATTTTCTTCTATTTTTTTGGAACGTAGTTCCTTATCGCGCGTTGCGAAAGGGGGCTAGACGGAAAAAATTGGTACGAAAAGTTGGCACGAAAAATTTTGTCACGACATAATTTTTTTAAACTTAATTTGATATCTAGCACACAAAGTTAAAGTCGAAATTCCGTTAATAAAACAGATGGTTGTGAAACTTATGACATTTGGAAATGTAGACGCGGTTTGAAATTTGAATTTTTGATTATAGAACACGGCCGTCCGATATTTTTAAGTTGATAAAAAATGCTATACAATAGCTTTACCGCGGCAGTCTCCGAGTGCCACACGTCTTTTTTTTATTTCTATTTTTCTATTCTATTTCTATGTAATTTTATGTTGTCAAACAAAAATAAAGAGACCTATTTTGTTATTTCAGTTGATAATTTGAATTTTTTGCAATTTGTGTCGATTCTACATTAGCCGAAGGAACTTCGTTCCTACCTGGTGTCCCACGACACACACCAATTTTTTTTTTCTTTTAGTATCTAACAACAACTCAAGATGAATTGAAGGAGCCCTATTCGTGACTAAAGCAGTGGCATTGTCCGATGGCATTTTGGGATGTGTGCACGTTGACGCATTAAAGTAAATATTGGCAGTTATGTGTGTAAGAACAATGCCAGAGTGCGACAATTATATGCAGTGGCAAATTTTGGACCAAAATGAAAATGTACATAGAATAATCTTTCAAAATTGAAAATTGACCAATGAGCGTTAGGCAACCGCGCCACCACTTTAAAAGCTATCAGACGCCAAATTGAATCCGTTTAACAAAAAGGTGGAGTAAGCCTCATTTTAAATTAATTTTCTTGATAGCCACGATCGCAGTATGCTGTTTGATAGATTTAACGGGACGTAACACCATTAACTGGTTCTGAAGGAAATAGCGTCGTCCTGCTCTCGCCTCCCTATCGATCCGCATCGCAGACGAGAAGAGAGATTTATGCGCCAATTAAATGTTGATACGGGATAACATTAAGAGATAACGCTCGTGCTCGCGTCATGAGGATAATAATTATTTGTAATTTGTAGCCGAAGGATGTTTGGATGATATGGTGATTGATGGCTTTGGAACTTTGTGTTGACTTGTGTAAATGTTTTTATTTGGTGTACAGCATTACTTTTGATTATTTATTCGTGATTTTATACTTCAACACTTTTCGTGGCTGGTTTTGAAGCGTCATAAACGTCATGCAGTACTTTATTATTCAAAGTTGAGACTCCTTAGGATGCAAAATTAAGAAATGAAACGTTCCATCGCGTCGTCTCAGATTTGTATCGGAAAACGTCACACGTTGGTCTCTCGACCAATCACAATTACCATTAATTGTAATTGGTCGAGATCGGTACGAACATTCGTGTCGTGTTTTTACATTAAATTCTAATCCCGCGAGTAGTGTTGCTATTGTTTATGGCCAGGCGTAGCGCTTATCATGAGACGAGTGACTTACTCGTCGCGGCATTCTGGCGAATAAATCAACGACACATTGCGTCCCTCGGCGGTCGGCAGAATTATGCCGGTCTGAAGTGACTGGCTGGAACGCGACTCGCCGAAACGAGTATGACAAGGTTTTCACTATGTGTGCAGTGGATGATATGCAGGCTAGTTTAAAATCGCGTAGCAGTATTTCCACCTAGTACTGTTAAAACATTCCGCTATGTAACAAGTATAGTTGTTATAGTTGTTTCTTGGCAGTTTCCATACAATATGAACGCATCCGAATCTCCTCCAGACTAGTCTTAACAATTTCGATCTATTGTAATGACTGACAATTAATCAAAGATGTTTTGCGCGGCTAATTTGATTTTTTGCTCCGACAGTACACTCGCCTACACAATTCTCAGCTCGATCGTAACAATTAGCGAGATATTTACGATGAAATAATGTGAAACCATTGTTTCGATGGTTACAGTTAAGTTTCATGTCGCCGTGGAAATGTTTTGTTTTCATGCGGCGTTCGTTATCTACAACTTTATCATCATCATTGTTGTCTATTCGAATTATTCAAGGGCGTGTCGTGATACTGAATTAATTGTTTTTGTCTAACCTCTAATTGTCTGGCTTCGCATTAAGTGCCAGCATAATATTTTTTTCAGATTTTTCACGTATTCGTCTGCTCGTATAGAGGTTATTTAAATTGTTCTTAGCGGCATCAGTGATTTAGAGGTTTTATTTATTCATTCAATGCGTAAACATAACTTAACTCCTGGTTAGTAATTTTACTCGTCTTCAACGCCTTTCGCAATTTAAGTCCTATTTAGATGGAGATGGTTTATCACATGACACAGGTGAGAATATAGCAGAAAAACTTTCTATGGTATAACAGTACAGTACCACGGACTAAAAATTATTATTTTTTGCTTTTTCATGTTCTATACTGCATTAAAAAGTCTTTATTTTACTATTTCTTGTGAAAGTATCATCAATGATAACTGTTTTATAAGTTAATTGGTATAGTTAAATTATACTAGAATATTGTGACATAGGCGCCACGTGTCTGAAAACAATAACCACGATATTTATATCCATTATATCCATTGCATACAAAATGTATCCAATAGATGGCGCATACTGTATTGAATGGTTTACTACAATATAATCTAACATATACCTTAGCCACAGCAACGCGTGGCTGTGTCTACTACTATTTTAATAAGAACTCATCTGGACGTAAGTTGAAGTGTGAACTTCAATATAAATTGTAACAAAAAGCAAAGAGTTTGTTCGTGCCGTGTGTACTGTATATAGTTTTTTTACGAACAGTCGTGGTACCACAGTTAACGTAATGAATTAGTTACTCGTGTGAGAAGGAAAATTTTAATCATACCGTGTACCGAGTTTCAATGCTTTAGTAATTGTAAGCAATATATATCGCTCGGAGAGAATTGTAGTTTGGGTTCATTTACACCTGTGTTATTTATCCATTTAACTTCGTCACACACTTTTCTGTTTCCATTTACATGATCAACATTAATCGTGCCAACATCTTAAGTATTGAATTTTATTTCAGAGGATTTAAATATTGAATCTCATATTAACGTATTATATGTGCTTGTTGCAGGTAATTACACACTACCGAATGGACTGCCTGATGGTCGGGAAACTGACCGCAGACTACAAACTTAAAAAAGGAAATTGGTAAAGCAAATACTATTTATGAACTACCTACAGATATATCAGGGTTCGAAAATATCCGATATTTATTATAAATATCAAAATATCGGATATTTATGATATATATCCGATATATATCAAGTTTGATATATATCCATTTTGTATGAAAGCTATATTATTATTTTATTGTATTATTTATGAATACTGTTTGCATATGTGTTACATACACATACTAAAATTATAAAATAAAAAACTGATGTTTGGATAAGGCAAAATCAACTAAAAACTATAAACTCTTCTTTAAGGGCAGAAGTGTTGCCATTTATGGATTAGAAATGACCATGAGGGAGTATGTTTTAACACTACTCCCACGCCATCTATATTTGGGAAGTAGAAATACAGTAACAAACTCTAAAAATTACTTAATAACATTAATTTTTTAAACCATTTTTGTATTGCAATATAATATAAAAAAAATATTGATATATATCGTCAAACCCAGCTTGATATATATCGGATATATATCGGATATATATCATGATATATATCCATTGATATATATCCTTGAACCCTGAGATATATATTAAAAAATATGAATTTAGGTTAATCCGACGCGCACAAATCTGGTTTGGATGATTCTCGGATTAAATAATGAATGATGAAGATATGTCTTTCGTAGTAGTTTATTTCATTGCGTATGATGAACAAATAGCTAATATAGTAATCAATGATAACATTCTAAAGTGGGAGGTCTATGATTTGATGCCTAGGAGGTTCATCGCAATTTGAAAAAGACAATGATGGCAGAAAGGAAGGTTTTTTAAGAGAATAAAAAGAGCTTGTCTTTGGAATGGAAGATTTTCATAAATAACAGTCTCACAAAACTGAAAAAAGTTGAATCAAATGATAATTTATTTGTGTAAATATTTTGGTGTTAACGTTGAAAATATTGTAATTTATATCAAATATGTTAATCCACCAATTTACTAAATATGCAGAGACACGTCAGTTTCCCCGTAATATCCCATGCGGATTAACGGAACATCAATAATACTGACACGTGGTATTATCTGTCTGTATATACAATGAGCTCATATTACTCGGTTTTTATACTCAGTAATTCATTTTCCCGCTCTTGTGATAGACAGTGTAAACATACGATACCCGTACCAACACAACATTGATTAATTACTCAGTAAAATATGATCTGGATTGTAACGTGGAGGTTTATAATTGTCGCTGGATTGTAGATAGTATAGTAGAATAAGTTGTAGAGCAACGATGTAGACAGTTTTATCTACAGTATGAATGGGTCAGGTCAGCCGGGTTGTTACCACTGTATCACAGAGTGCTGACGTGAAATAGCAGCTTGCTAGGATGGTGATCATTATGTCAGATTTTTTTGTTTTTCGGGGAAAATGGATTCATCGCTACAACACAATACACAATACGATTATAGCTTAGGCGTTGATCCCACTGTAAGCAGTCTAAAGTTGAGTTCAGAATTCACTACAAAATGTATTAGTTGCTCGAAGTTTCACGCGCATAAAAACTAAAACCTGATTCGAACGAGAAGAGCTTCATTCTCGAGATAATTTTATAGACAACCCGTAGACGAGACAGCATTATACGATTCTAGCTTTCCATCGCATGATGCGTACGGCCTCGTGAACAAGATTTTTTTTATCCTAACATCTGTCGAGCAAGAAATTCTTATATAAATCAGGTATAATAAAGCGATAAGAAGGAACAAATCGAATGCAGACTCGAAACCTTACGGGGATACTAGACTAATAAAATATCAAGGTTCATTTATTGTTGCCATTTCAAAACATTTCTTTCCTCATCATATCGCCATCTCGATAGCAGAATATTCATAGAATATGTTACATAAGGAATCCGATGAAAATAAAATCTCTACCAGTGACGTCATCACGCAACCCGGAAACCGGCATACCAAAGCTAACAAACATATTAACGGGTGTAATCTAAACAGTATCGACGGGTCGAGTGTGCCAAATGGTACGAACCCCGTAACCGATCTTATTGATGGGCTCATTTAGTGTTTAGTAAATGATTTCTAAAGGCCGATGAAAATAAACGATCTTAGATCGATTCTTCGGACAGATAGAACAATGAGCCAGTCAGAATACAGTTTGAAGGCGATGCGTACAAATTATTAGTTTGATTGGTTGATTTTGGTGATCTATCCGGATAATCTAAGATCGTTTATTAAATCGCCCTTAAGATGACCGCAGCACCAGATGTAGATAGGGAACCATGGAGTTTTAAGACGGCCAAAAACCCGCCATACCCCGCCTATCCCAGGGTAGGCGAGAATTCAAGAGGGTTTTCCTCATGTAAAAAAAGGTTAAGTTTGATCTGCAGATGTAGTCTGCTATGGAATCGTATATTTAAAATCAAGTGCATTGATAAAAATATTTTTTTTACTAACTAAAATACTTATTTTTCCTTGCACGACAAAGTGGACCTGATGTTAAATACTGTGCAGTCCAAATATAATGTCGACCGTCAAGAAACGTTGCGTCTCTTAACGGTCGACTAAATTATGCCGGCTTGAAGCTACTGGATATACGCTGGTTTACTCCGGAACACGACTTGCCTGAACAATCCACTATGGCGGGTTTTTTTATGTGTATGGTTGGTCGCTATACAGTCGACTTCTAAACAGATCAGATACCCCACCCGTATGATATGAAATAAGTTTTAATTATGCTGACATAATTTTATAACCGCAAATACCTTTGTAAGTAAAGACAATGAAAGAAAACAATAGAAACTAGAAAATGGCCCGGGTTTTAAGTCCGCCAGTATATTTAATTAATGAAAAACTAATGTTATGTTTAATCGGAACGACAGAGCGGTACGATCGCTGCAAGCTTTCTGCCTCGACTGATTGTAATTTTAGATGGGGTGATGTGCATTTGTCGATGAGTTAATTTGTCGATCGTTTTAATTGATAAAATTATTATAATAATATGTTTTTTCTTGGACCATTTAAAGATGGTAAACAGAATGAAGGAATATAAAAAATGGTTGGAAATAATATAATTATCTAATATCAAACCAGATTTGGCAAAATTTATAATTTCTTCAAAACATATTACAAGTCATTTATTGATAGTGGAGTTCAAAAACGACGACTATCCATGTGGGTTATATTTCATCGGAGCGATCGCTTTGCTCGTCGCTTTAAGGTACAGATTCTATGAAATGAACCGTTTCTATTACGTATCTGTAACACGGGAATATTATACATATAATCTTACGAGTATATTCTAATGTGTACATACTTTTCATAGTAGATATCTATCTATAGATTGCCATCACTCGAGGCGACGAAGATGTTTATTTTGTTATCTGTACACCCTTTTCCGCTGACCGTTTGTGTTTTCTTCGTAGTTGATATATCATTGGACCCAACTTTTATTTATACGCGTAGCTGCAAAGGGCCTCATGAATAGATATTGACTGATTCCACGAGTTTATATAAAGTAGGCAAGCTTAGGATGGCCGTTCGCTAATAATTTTCGTCAGAAAAGCTTCCTATTGTTGGTGGGTACTCGGAAATCCTGTGTATTGTCCCGCTGACGTGGATATCCTTTTACGTTATTAGGCCTCCTTGTTATGTTATTCGTTTTCTTTTCTAAGAATTGTTTTCGGAAAAAGTAGAATATAGTGTTTAGAGGGAATATTTTCGGGGATTGTCATGTTTGTTTTGACCAAAATTCAGCTGAATTCATCAGTATTCGTGTCTCTCCTATTCTGAACTTCATATTGTTGTCTTTATAAATTGGCTCGCAATGTTTATTATTGTTATATGTTTATCCGGAACAATAATTGCTGGCGTGGAAGCCACAGCTGTTAAACTGAAATGAAACTAGACTGGCAACACCTGCCGCATTACTGATAAGCTCTTGGCGAATACTAACACACAGTGAACGCCTAGTAGTAAAACCCGAAAACGCAGCAGTTCCAGAAAGAGATGGCAGGATAAACTGGACGCACACCAACGTGGTAAGTCGGAACATAAGTGGAAGGCGGGGCTGGAGTACTTTGCCCAGCAGGGGGACACAAATGACTGAAATTAATACATAAAATTATATATTGTTCGTTTATCGATATTCGTTGTATCGATACTGCGCCGACACCAGAAATCGAGTCTATTTTCGCACTTCGCGAGCGGACCGCGTCCTCGGTGTTATATGTTATAAATAGTGTGGTGTAGTCACGTGTTGCAGCCAGTACACCATGGGACACACGACCGAGTGCACGTTACGTGATGATATGCGGATGTTTTGGTACCAACGAGGTGTGCAAGCATAGCAGGCAAGCGCATCGCGGTAATACATCGTATAGTGGAAAATTTTAGATTTGTTTAAGCTGTATCTGGAACTCAAATTATAATAAGACAGAAGGATAAGTAGAGCACAGGGCCACTAGGGAAAAGATAGATGATTATGTAAAGGACGTATTTCGTGAAAAGGGAGTGGGATATACGGTAATAGAGCTACAAAGCTAATAATTTCAACGGTCCCGTTTGATGCGGACAGGAGATGATATGATAGTGTCGTAACTATAGATAAAGAAATTAATTCCTTACAATGGAATAAATATAATTATAGAAGTCAAAATTGTTCTCGTCAAAAACCGTCAAATAAAGACACTAATAATTATTACTATTAGCAACAGTAATATAACACTAAGCTTGACCGAACTAAAAGTGCGCAGCGGAATAATTAACAAGATTCTAAAGTCCAGGGACATTTCCGGGATTCACTACAGATACATTTATCTCGCTGTTGTAATTTATTCGGCCCTTGTAAGATTTATGGCGTCTGAGTGAAGTTCCATTCGATGTTCTGAAATACAAACAGTTGAGTGTTAGCGTTGAATCAATTGAAATTTAATACTGTTAACAAATATTTTTCTGATACTGAAATGGAAATTGTTTAAGATAAAGACGATAGTGACGAAATGTTGATGAATATCAAGATATTATATTACGATGTGAATGATTTTCTAATTTATACCAGTTAGAATATATTATTGTGAATATAGGTATATCTTGTAAGGGCCACACAGACATATAGGGCGATTATACACATAGAAGGGCTGGTAGAAGAAGCTTGTAATCGGCTACGTATTACAAGTTTAATGTAATTGTGGATAATTAATGTTTGCATTCATCCCATGGGAATGTCGAGGGGGAGAAAGTAATTTAGTTTTTTTAATGTCTGAACTCACATTTAATTATCTTAAAATGTATTTAGGTAAACAGTCAACTGACCGTGCAATAATTAAAGTCACTAAAAGTAATACTGAAGAGAAGAAGAAGTACATATTATGATGAATGCATGATTAATAATATTTATTTGTGTCTATTCTGATCTAAAATTAACTGAAAGTAGTTTACTCCCGTCAAATGTATGTACGGAACTGACTTAGCTAATTTTGGTTTACGAAGACTAAAATGGGCTTCCTCAATCGGGTTGTCACCTCTGTATCACATAAAACCAACATGAAGTAACAGTTAGCTGTTGCATATCGTCCGGTGATTGAGATATCCAGGAACCCAAATCTCCTACCCTTCCCAATTCCTTAATTATTCCTTTCGTTTAGGGTCTGTAACGTCTAAAATTCTTCTGGTAAATCACATAACATCATACCACTCGCTCATTTGCCGGCGGCCTATGATAAAAAAAAGTTCGCGTTAAAATGTTGACATTGAGCTAAAAATGGTCTAAACTGAAAATAGCTAAATTTGGTTTTAGTTTAGTCGGGTGACAACTGACTACCTACTAATATCTGTATAGTCTTGTATATTTTTATATCCATCTGCAAGTTTCTTTCCAGTATATTTTAATAATTTGAAAACACAACCGAGCTGTGTCGGGGCGGCGTTCCGTCAGTCTGCGACCCTCGCAAACGACTTTACCCCTCGTCAAGGGACACCAAACTGCATTAGGGACTTCGTAAAATAAGGAGAGAGCGGAATGAACGATTCTCTAAATAAACTTTACTGTCAGTTATAATTTCATAATAACATTCCTTCGCTGTTATTTCCGAGAAAAAGATAAGTCGCTAAACCATAACCATTAAAGGGGAGTTCAGATTTAAAAGATTTGAACAGTGTCCGCAAATGTCTCCGTTTTGGCGAGAAAAGCGTTCCACATGTACGTCGCTTAATCTGTTACAAAAAATCTTAGTTTTTTTTCTGTTTACACGGCAATGGCCTTACCCATTCCCGACGTTTCGCAGGCAGGGCCTCATCGCATTTTTTCCCAAAGGAACCCGGGTATGTCCGTCCCACTTTAATTCAAGCGAGCTAGGTTAAATGTATTTGTCTCGCTTTAACTTACTGTGATCTCATAAGGGATATCGCTGTCTCGCTTTGAGGTTTTGAGTGTGTTACCAGATTTTATTTGGATTTTTTGCAGAGTTCGCGGTAGAGTCGGTCGGCCAGTTGCAGTACGATGCACGGGAAGTGCACATTGACATAAAACGTCTGGTTAAAGGCGTGTGTGTTAGTGTGAAGAAGACACTAACACTACGTACTTAGACGATGTCTAGTTAGAATTAAATACTAAGAGAAATTTTACGAGAAATGTAAGAGATTTTAATGAGATACCTTGAGCCCTGCCAGTGCACGGACTTGCGGTTTGCGGTTGGGCTCGATGTAACGGCTTATCGGTTGAATTTGGTAGTGGCATGGTTGTAAGCGTTCTGTGTATATACTTAAAAAGTTGATAGTATTAAATTATGATATAAAATGTTACCCTAATCTAGATTACGGATTATTATGGAAAGTTTTATCAGAGATATAACTTTTATTACTACTACAATAACGCTTAACTTTAATATATCAATTTCTTTGACTCATAAAACGTGGAAAGTGTAATTTACGATAATTATGGCTGCTAATGGATTGTTACAGAGACCAGTAAATAAACATATAGGAGCGATGTAATTAAAACTTATGCGCGGAACCGATGCAGAATTAATCAATCGAATTTATAAGACTTGTACAATTACCATCATTGCAGGTTGTTGTGTCATTAATTCTTCACCTTTCTTCGTTATAAAAGAGATAGAAATGACTGTGCGGGCATATAAATAATGGTGCAAATAAGACATAGATATAAACTCCTTTGCAAAAAAAACGGGCACCTTACACACACACTTTACCTTAGCTTTTCTATGGGTAAATATTATTATATTTTTAGTATGTCATTAGCTTGGATGACTAGAAATTTCTTATTATCAATGAGAATCTAGTTTTTTAACACTTTTATCCTGGTATCGGTGTTTTAGTCAATGTAAACAGAGAGCCGTGTTAAAATGGACATTTTTATGGGTATAATGAAATTAAGACTACGAGTATTTTTATGGTATTTTAATAAAAGAGACATTAAAAAATAAAAATTAATAACGAGTATGACCTCCTCTTGCAGCGATTACGGCATGTAATCGTCTTGGCATGCTTCCCACCAGGCTTTTGATGGTGTCCTGTGGAATGTGTTCCCACTCAGTCGAGATTACACGTTTAAGCTCTCTGATGTTTTGTGGAGGTGGTTGGACAGATCGTACTCGCCTTTTTAGGAGGTCCCAAACGTGCTCAATGGGGTTAAGGTCGGGGCTCCGCGCTGGCCAATCCAAACGACGAATACCGACCTCTTGCATATAAGCATCTACGTCGCCAGAACGGTGGGCCCGAGCATTATCGTCCATGTAAATGGCATCTTCACCAATTACAGTCAGTGCGGGTTGTGCATTTTGAGAAAGGATTTCTGTTATGTACCTATGCGCATTTAGTGAGCCATTTTCTATGAATACTATCTCGGTACGATAGTTGGAAGTTACGCCCGCCCAAAACATAACGGACCCTCCACCATAAGGGGTGATTTCTTCAAAACACACATCGGCATAGCGTTCCCCTGGTCTTCGTAACACTCGCCGACGTCGGTCCTCACCATGCAGACAAATTCGAGCCTCATCGGAGAAGAGTACGCTACTCCAGTTACCTGGTGTCCAAGATAGGCAATTTCTAGCGAACCTCAACCGCGCAATCCGGTGCTCACGGAGTAACTTGGGGGCCCGCGCTGGTCGTCGACTACGTATATCAGCAGCTAAAAGTCTTCTCCTCACAGTCCATAGGCTAACTTGTGCTCCTCGTACCTCTTCAAGGTTTCTTTTGAGGTCTATGTAACTGCATTTGCGGTTCCTCAGCGCCTGAGTCACTAAAAAGCGATCGTCTCGCGGCTGTGTGCAACGTTTTCTCCCAGAACCTTGCCTTCTCTGAACGGAACCTGTCTCTTGGTATCGAGTCCAGGTTCTTTGTACGGTTGAACGACTCACGTTTAACCGCTGTGAGACGTAACATTGGCTACACCCCTCTTCCAGCAGCGCTATAATTTTACTAGCTCTCATTGCTTTTTCTGCCATTACGATAGACACAAAGATATCTGTTTTAAGTCACAATAAGGCAGAATTATGCGATAAACATAAATTGTTGTACTAAAAATAACGAAAAGTTACTTTTAGTTGCTTGATAACCTTTTAACCGCAAACCCGCGAAAAGTGTCACAAAATGAAAAAGGGATTAATAATTTAAAAAACAAAAGTTTTGAATTTGGAATGAACTTTTTTTCATACCCAGACTCTTTATTAAGTGCCAGTAACATAGTTTGGCTATTAAAACCTCTGAAGAACTAAATTATTACCAATAATGTTAAAAAATCAAACCCGCCCGTTTTTTTTGCAAAGGAGTGTATATGTTTAATAGCACTTGCAGAAAATGTAATAAATCATTCTAAGTAATATTTCACTTTGAACTTTCTTTGTATATCAACAATCCTTTTAATGTGGATATTAAGTCCCTTTAACCTTAATTATACATCCATCTTGAAGGTTACATAAAATCTGGGTAATTGATACTATATAAAAAAAAATAGTATTTCCTTTTTTTCATTGGTCTTCTAAGTTTGTTTACCGTATCTGCTTATTAAAAACTAGTCTAAATATGTGTAAGTTTTCGTACAAAATGTTATAATCGATAAAAAGAGTATTTCTATTTGTATGTATCAACGTGTGCGTGAGTGTCTATCTGTCGTGGTTGCCATTTTAATGCGGGTGTTGACTATTCATTGGTCACACTTTGATGAGAATAATGTATTGTTGGATAAATTGAGCCGGCATTTATGTAGCCCTTCGCGTATTAACTTCTTTTGTTGTGAGTGTCAGCTATGAAGTGTGAGGATAGAGGTTATTCAACAATCCAAATCAGGTAAAATATATAGTCAAATATTCGCCCCGCGGGTCACGGACAAGAGCTTGTAGGTGCCTTCACAATGGGTTGCCAACAGAGTTAATGGTCCTTATACCGAATCCGAAGTACATGAGGCTTAGATCTAATATCGTAGATTAATAATAATGCAGTGGGTTAGTAGTCATTGTGAAACGAGAGACCGCGGCTTCGATCCTCGCACCAAGATTACTGGCAGTTTGATTCATTTTTGTGTCGGGTCTGGGTGTTGCGAGACCGAAAGTCTCTCGTAGTTACTGACACCTACGACTTAGTCATAGTCTTAGGCTGGATTGCACCATGATAGCTGTTAAAGTTAAGGTTTATGTCAAATTTGACGATAACATTAACGCTGACTTTAACAATGACTGCGGAATGCAGGGTTGGATTTAGGTACGTTTGAAAAAGATAGTACAAAAAATGAAAAGGATAGTATTTATAAAAAAAATATAGTACACTTCCATTATTTTTAATCAACACCAGGTATGGCAAAATTTACTCCTCTTCTAAGTTTATCAGTTCTTGAATATTACTATTAGCTAGATCTTCATCCTTGGCATTTAATCTCATCAACATATCCTCAGTAGGAATAAAATCAGTACAATTCCCACTTTTGCTACCGCTTAGCGTCACAAGACAATAATATGGCATCTATGGATTGTGTTGCCACTTTGTTTCGTATTTTAGACTTGGTAAGGTTCACTTTACTGAATATTCGTTCGCAGTCGGTATTTGCATGTGGAAGTACTAAACAATCTAGGACAAATTTTGATATTTCTTTAAACGCCTATCATTTGTATTATTTTACACCAAAATTCACAAGCAATTGTTGTACCTTTGATTGAATTTGGAATAGAATGGAAGGAACGAGATTAGTGGAAAGATAAAAGTGTACTGCGGACGATAATCGGGGAATCCCCGGCCATCGACACAGAAAACATCGCAAGATCAGAATTCGGTCGGATACACGCACGGTCGAAATATTCATATGACGTAAAACTAAGCATTCGGGACAAAACTTTAAATTATAGTATTTTAGCGTACTATCCTTAGATGTGGATAGTATATAGTACAAAGGGTGAAATTATAGTATAAATACTATTAATTATAGAATAAATACTATAATTATAGTACAAAATCCAACCCTGGCGGAATGTGTTGCACCATCGTATTCTTTGGCATAGTTATAGTTATCAGGGTTACAAGTGAAATGAGATCTTATTTATCCCGAATCAGTGACAAGAAATATTTTTAAATATGGCAATAACTAGATAAAAATTCAAATGACGCTGTCAATTGACTAATTTTGCTCAATGTAATTGTGTTTATATCTGCAAAAGTTTTATTTACAATAACGTGTTTGTGAATTGTGAGTATGGTAATATTTGTTTTAAACCATGGAAAACAACTTGTTTGCAAACATTAAAACAAAGTAAGTAGCCTACCTATCATTGCGTGGTAATATTTATTCCTATACTTGTAGCGTCCTAATTATTAAACTGATGTTGCTATCTTTTGTAAAGTATGTGAATTATTATATGTAATTAAATTAAGGGGTTACATGGGTTTCACGGCTTCAAAAAAATCATTTTTTTTTTATTGTCTTATTAAATTCTACAACATCTTTAGAATATTGAACCATCTGACAGCTATTTAACTTTAACAATAGCTTTAACCGGCGAATCTTTGGCAGTTACTGTTAACAGCTAAAGTTATGACGTAATCTAACATTTGTCAAATGGTGCAACTCATTTTTTGCTTAAGGCCCAGCACACACGGTGAAACGCAACTGCAACGAAACCCTTTTGAAATTATTGGTTTGAAACCAGTTTCAATCGTTTTCCACACACGCCGCAACCACAATCTGATGGAATTAGTCATACTCATTTCGCTTTTGAGAACGGACGTCTACAAAATGTTAGTGACGAAGACGTTGTGGTTATATATTTGTACCTACGACAAAGAAGGAAGCGTAAAAGAAGAAGTATGTGGATACATCCCTACATTGAGAAAAATATCAACTGCCGTATGTTTGTGGCTGCCAAAGAATTACAACAAACTGATAGAACTTTCATGGATTTTCAACTTCCACCACAAATTGAATGTTTTTATTTTCGTCGTCAGGCATTTTGGAACCAAAAAGGCGCGAAATTCACAACGAACGCAAACACCAGTTTCCTGCACGCCGGTTTCATAGCAACTGATTTGCAACGCGTTTCAAACCGGTTTAAAAATGGTTGCGTCATGTGCGGTCTCTCCTTGGAGTCTATGGCATAAACTCAAATGAAACTCAAAAGTAACTAGAAGTTGCAGTTTCGTTACACCGTGTGTGCTGGGCCTAACCGGTACTTTAACATGTTTGTTATTGTTAAAGTAAGATGGTGCAATCCAGCCTTAGTGTTATTTGTTGTATTGTTTACGCAAATTATAAGCAGACTAGGCCATCTAAATAAAGTGTGCATGATCACGTATTTGTTGCATATTCCTATTAATTCGTATAAAACTAATGTTGCCGAAATTTTGATAGTATGTAACGTCTACCAACGAGATATAATGCAAGATGTTATGGTGGCGTGAGTCAGCGTGTTTTCTCTATTGATTAAAAAATTGTTGTAAATGTTCTAAATTGTTGTATACTCTAATAGGCGACTCACATAGACTAAGACTGTGAATTTTATAGTTTAAGTGCATAGTGTAGGTGTATCTTATTTCAATAAATAAATAAATAAATTATTTACAAGTACCAACACCTGGGAAATTGTTTGTACGATCCGGTCGCCCCGACCACTGTGAACTCGTGCGCATCGCCGCGTGGCACACAATCCCCGCCAGTTCCCGCCGCTTCCGCCACGGCAATGGCCGCCAAGGTATATCACATCCTGTTGGGTAACATTGGTTAGCGACCGGTTGCTGGGTGGCCGGCAATGTGAGACGGCTAGGGTTTTAGATATATGTAGAATGATCAGAAGCATTCTTTCTATTTTGTCTACACTATAATATTATAAAGAATTAATTAAACTCCGTTTACTAAGTGTAACACTTAGTAAAATTATATAAAACTAGATTTTCCTCGCGGCTCTGCCCGCGTGATCTCCTTTTTCCTGGATAAAAAGGAGCCCATGTTCATCAGAGATAATGTAGATTCTACTGGTGAAAGAATTTTTCAAATCGGTCCAGCATTTTTTAAGTTTAACCGTTACATACAAAAATACAAATCTTTCCTCTTTATAATATTAGTGTATATTGCACTTGTTACGATTCGATTAAGTAAATACGAAATAAATTTTTAAAATCCTATTCAGAGAGTATAAAATTGTAATATATGGAAATTACACGAAGATATTTCGTTTAAATTCAAATGCATTTTGTGCTATGGAAAGATCGACTTGTTTTAGTAATTTTACGATGCGATTGGCGTCTTATGGTGCAGTTAAATAACACATGACAGCGCGAGGCGAGACACGGTCGAGGCGTAAACTAATTTTTTTTAGCTTGTATATCGAAACATGCAGATCGCTCGTCTAATGGTAAGCCACGCCTGTCCATAAACATAAGCAACACCACACAACTTTTAATTACAAAGCACTAGATTGCGTTCGTCGCCCTGAGACATTAGTTCATAATGCCAAGTAATTTCCTGGCTTCAATGTCCTTCAAACCGACACACAATGTTGATAGGCGGTAGAAATAGACAAAGCTATACCGGCCGCGGCACAGCGATTGCAACTCACGAGACTTCTTCACCTCTATTTCAAGTACAACTTGACATCATATTTGGTGTTGACGCACTCGAGCCAATAAAAAATAGAAGCCGATGTTTATCTGCCAGCGAGTTTTTTTTACTAAACCTCGTCTAAATATGTTCACAGGTGTGGATTGACATCGTCATTAACCCATTAAACCCACCACGATACTTGACCCCATCGATGACGCGCCGCTGAGCCCAATTTAGCTACTCGATTTTTTTATAGCATGCTTTTTAGTTGAATATTTTTAACCGACTAATAGAAACGGAAAAAGCTTTTAATTAGTCCCGTATATTTTTAGTAAGTTTAAAACCTCGCATAACGTTTCACAGATTGGTTCCATTTAGAGGATTGTTTTTTTCATTTCGAAAAGCAAAAATATGATTTTAAGTAGAGAGGAGTGAAATCGGGAATGAAAGACTAGAACTTCGTAATTTACGCATCGATTTAGATTTTTTTTTAATAATGAAACAATACCTAATGATTTCTTATATTTACGCGAATATTACTCATTGAAATAAAACTAAATCTGTTTCTATCGCGTTTTTTAATTAATTTTTGATCCCGACGTTTCGAAAGCTTTTCAGCCTTCGTGGTCACGGGGTGGACTGACGTGACTTCGTGGTCAGTCTTAATTAATAAAAAAACACAATAAAATCCGTTTAAATTAGGTTTATTTCAATGAAAAAAAAAACCCTTTTTAACTAAAGGCCACACATCATCACTAAATCTACATTATCACTAAACCGTCACCGTCTGTATGCCCTACATATAAAGGGATCTATCTTGTCAACCGTAAGAGATTGTCGGCTGAAATTTTCACAGAATATGTTAAAACGGCGTGTAGGCGACACATTTAATTTAGTATTTTATGCAATTTAATTATATTTTTAGTGTTTGCTTTGCGCAGTAGCGCCATCTCTCGGTCGTTATTTGGGTTCAAATCTTTTTGCCTTTGTAATTACTTTTCTAGGGGCAATGTAAGAAATTATGCTGTCAACTCGGTATCTTTGAAAAAACAGTACGTCGTAAATTCGGTCTTTGCATGCATTAAACTTGTTGCAATGTATGGACTGCCTCGGTGGCGCACACGCGGTACGACTGCTATGTTGATGGTTCAATCCCCGGGTCGGGTAAAAGTGATATTGAGTTTTTCCCCTATCACATCATGCGACGGAGAAATGTTGGTGTACTGATTACACCTCCGCTTACCCCTTCGATGATAACAGGTGTGAGTGCTTATGTATGAGTGGTCTAGCATATTAATTCCGTAATTGACACGGTGTCACAATTGACACAATGTCCTAACAATTAATATAAGAAAGCTAAACGTACATTATATAGAATCCTGTGGTGCGGCACCCCTCGATTCGCGACGCGGACTTGCACTTGACCGGCTTTTTGATATTATAATACCAGCGCACAAGCACGAGGGTAAAGGGACTATCACTAGAGATGAAACCAATATATTAGTATTCGTTAAGATATTAGTAAAATTCAATGTATTCATGTGTATAGTAATACGACGATAGTCATGACCTATTATTTCATATACATTATGTTCATATATTAGTCGCTTAATATTAGTAATATTTGATGTATTCATATATGGGCAATCAGACGAATATTCATATTATATTCGAATATGTAATATACTAATGATTTCTTACGTTTACGCGAATAGTCCGTACTGGTTTACATAATGATTTCTTACGTTTACGCGAATTCCACCCCGTGACCACGAAGGCTGAAAAGCTTTCGAAACGTCGGGACCATAATTAAAATAAAAAACCGCGATAAAATCCGTTTAAATTAGTTTTATTTCAATGTAATATACTACATACCATATTCACTGTATTCATAAAATATTAGTCGATTAATATTTCTCAGCGGCTACGCGTAGACACAACGAGAGTATGATATTAGTTATATTCACATATTAATTAAGTTGTTATAATATTACTTGAAGAATATATTAATATAAGCTCATAACGGTATTAACCCATCTATAATTATCACTGCCCGTAAATACTCACATTACTAAAATTATGGATGCATCATGCCGTGTAAGTGGTAAGTATTGGAACGGGAAGTTTGTCAGGACTCCGGAAATCTCACTCACCGTACACATGCTGCAATTTCACGTCGGTTTGAGGTAGTAACCAGTCCTATCATTATAGACAAAGGGCTTTACTTATAAACTTACTAAAGCAATGATTAGATAAACACCGTTCTCGTCTCTCTCTAGCCACTTTAAATAATAATAATAATAAATAGATTTAGTGTAGTTGCCGAGTGTATTTTGATGATGCTATGTATGTATGTATACATTAGTTGATACTGATTTCTATATATAAGTTTCTTTTACTTTTGTACTGACTTGTCATAAGCGCTATTTCAATTGCCTACATGATTAATAAACGATTTGATTTGATTTGATAAAAATAGTGTTGAACTAGCTTTTACCAAATTTCATCCAAAAAACCCTTCAGCCGTTAAAGCGTGATTAACTAACTGTTAAATATGGAATATATTATACAATATAATATATTGATACAAGTAAAACATTTGGCAGTTGGTTACGCACTGACGTTTATTTGAATTACATAATATACCTATGTGGCCAGTAGCTATGCTACTCTTCCAAGAAGTCTATACTTAACATTTCTCCCTCTTAAATGAATAATATAATAACTAAAAAACACAACAAGACAAACAACAAGAACAAAAATAAACATAATAAAAATTGCAACTACAGGTCCATACAAAAAAACGGTTTATAATTAACTCTTTGATTTCGGCGCAATAGCCTTCCCGACTGCCCCGTATTTTGATCAGGATCAGATGGGACCTGGTGTTCTAAATCTGATGTAGCGTCTACGTTCTCATCAACCTCTGAATTTCCGGTTGATGATATAGATGGATGTTCAGAAAGCTGAGTTTCAGAAGGTGCCACTCGCTTATCACACTCTTCCTCACGGACGCATCTTTGCGAATCAGACACTTGCTCCTCACTAGAAGACCCATTTAGAATGTGCATCCACAATGACCAAATATGACATACCCCCGATAGGACCTAGGAAGTCGATGTGAACTCGGTAAAATGGTTGTGTCGGGTGTGGCCACACAGCAACCGGTGCTCGCGCTGGAGACGGTCTAAGCTGCGTACAAATCTCACAACCAGCGATCATAGTCTCTATCATCTTATCGATACCCGGAAATATTATATAATTACATAATATACCTATGTGGCCAGTAGCTATGCTACTCTTCCAAGAAGTCTATACTTAACACTAACCAAACTCACAAACTTTCACATTTCTAATACTTTAACTAGGATAGGGCTTAACGGACTAGGGTACCGTTAAACGTAAGCGAGTAAAGCTGCGTGCACAAGCTAGTTATAATTAAACAAACTTTATTATTCCCAAACATGCGACACACTTACATTGGTCTTAAAAAAATAATTCAGTTTTGTATTTGCGTATCAAAGAATTTTCGTTTACACTGAGCTTTTCATTCATTCTTTATCTACTGTTGTTACGCACGACAATACCATTCATTCCAATTTATACCTTAAACTTTTGCAACACAGTTGTTAACCAATTGTGTGAACTAAACATTTCCGTAAACTGAAACGTGTTTAAACTCATTCGTATCTGATTTTGTATCAAATGAAAGCCTTTTAACTTGTTATTATTTAGATTTGATTTTGAAATATGAGTTATTATAATGAGTTCGAAATTCAAATGCGATTGTTATCTGTGGTATCTATATATCTATTATAACTAGATAATATATTTGCCTATATTACATACTAGCTTTTCCTCGCGGCTCCGCCTGCGTGATCTGCTTTTTCGGGATAAAAAGAATAATTTTCCCCGTTTTTGCAACATTTTTCAATTATGCTTCGCTCCTAATGGTCACAGCGTAATGTTATATAGCCTAAAGCCTTCCTCGATAAATGGACTATCCAACACAAAAAGAATTTTTCAATTCGAACCAGTAGTTCCTGAGATTAGCGCGTTCAAACAAACAAACTCTACAGCTTTATAATATTAGTATAGATTATGTTTATTATTGCTTTTTTGGGCGGTCGCGTATACTTAAGCACAAATACGTGAATGATGATATTATTTAATATCATTGACAGCCTCCGAAACGAGAGAGCCTTAGTTCGTTGCCCGCACGAAGACAAACGTTTGTATAGTCCACGAATATTTGTCTTGGGTCTGGGTGTTGTGGACCCGCAAGTCCCTCAATACCCGCGGCACAGGTTTACCTAGTGTGGGAACAGGACTATGTGTGTGAATGTTGGGTGTATTTATTTATTTATTGACGTATCTTTCTATTGTTTTTACTTATAAAATTCATCAGATTGACCGAACTTACATAAGTTTTAGCGACAATACCAAACTGAGTAGCCAATGACGACTATTTATATATTTCATGTAATGATTTTAAGACTGGATCATATTCATTAGCGTCAGAAATAGACAATATGTGAAAATGTCAAGGATTACCAAATTCAGCCGATAGGCTTCCACTACATTATTACGTATATAATATCAATATGTCCCAATACAATAGCCATTTAATCAACAGTTTATGCATACGTATAACTGCGTGTGACGTGTCCCATATTAGGCACATTCTATTATCAGACGTCACAATGGATGCGCCTGTCTCCATTGACGTTAACGATAATTAATTATATTGAGTGATTATTGTGGAAATAGGTGATGTTTGTTAGTTCAATTATGGTATAATTACACTGTGATGTGTGTATTGTTATATAGCAGGGGAAATCGCCATTGTTTCGAACATAATATATGGCTGCAAATATGCACAATTTTATTTTTCTTAATTCAATAACCTAAATCAATCATTTAAACTTCTATTTTGCATAGTATTACGTGGGAAATGTTCCATTTATGTTTTCGCGACGCCTGACCCGAGTCAGGCAATTGTAATATTGTTTATGAGTGGTAGAGCCACGCTGTAGACAGTTTTGTCTACAGCATGATTGGGCCGGCTCAACAGGGTCATTACCACTGTCTCACAGAAAACCGACCTAAAGTAGCAGCTTGCTGCTGCGTTTCGTACGGTGAGTGAGATATCCGGAGCCCCAAATACCCCTCCCCTTCACAATCCCTAATTATCCCTTTCCTTTAAGGTCGGCAACGCGCCTATAATTCTTCTGATATTGTGGGCATATATGGGCGGTGGAGATCACTTACCATCAGGTGACCCACTTGCTCGTTTGCCGATCTATGCTATAAAAAAAAATGATTCTTCCAGTATTCCGTATTATCATGAACAGCTCTACAACTTTAAAGATTTATTACTATATTAATTACTTTGTTCACTAGTACATAATTTATGTGGTGAATTATGGTGTCAGAACTACTAAAAATAATGTTATTAATACTCGATACAAAATTGATTTTGCTTACGTCAGTTTTTTTTGTTTGAACAATGGTTACAGGTAGTCGACGAAATGATGTCGTTGACACGCGAAGTCATTCACATCGAGCTAATGGATTATCAAAAGTTCACATGTACTTTTACAGATATCGAGAGTGAAATTAAAACTGTATATAATTTACGCGCGAAATGTTGCCAGCATGTAGCAGAGCATGTTTAGTTATAAATGTTTTAGTAAAATTTTTAAATTGTGAAGTCCACCGTTGTACGGAAAAGATCCGAGAAATAAAAATTCATTGGTAGAGCTACGCTGTAGACAGTTTTGTCTACAGCATGAATGGGCGGGTTCGACCAGGTCGTTACAACTGTCTCAGAAAACTGACGTAAAGTAGCGGCTTGCTACTGCGTTTGGTACGTTTGGTTTAGTAGTGAGATACCCGGAGGCCTAAATCCCCCTCCCCTTTCCAATCCTTTAATCATCCCATTTAATGTCGGCAACGCGCCTATGATTCTTCTAGTATTGTGGGCGTACATGGGCGGTTGAGTCCACTTACCGTCAGATGACACACTTGCTCCTTTGGCGGTATATGCTATAAAAAAGATCCAATAATTCATAATTCAATAAGAGTACGGATATGTTTCGCGTAAGTGCTTACTCAATAGGGATCTTTTCTCCATAGCTGATGTCTTTGAAATCCTACAAGTATTGGGTACTTTCAGAAATAGTATGTTCGTAATTGTCGAGATTGTTACAAAGTTTTAATTGTAACTTATAAATGATGCCCCAAAGCGTAAAGCGACGTGCTATGGAAATCAACTGGACCCTTACTCTTCACCCTTTTCCCTTATATTTTTATTTTGAGAGGGTCGTAGTCATTAGAGCCGAATAGGGTTCCGAGGGTCTAATACGTCTAGCTTTGTTTGTTTTTAAGGAATAACCAAAATAAATAAGTCGAGATGACGGTATATCTAGTTATAGATAAATATGACTGGTTGCCGATAGATTTTAAGTAAAGTTAATAAAAAAGCATGTAATGAGTGAAAGGATTGAAGGATAAATCCGGGTAAAACTTGTAATGAGAAAAATATATAGTTTGTTTTGAGATATGCGACCGAGACAGGAGACCACGATGCCGCTAGTCAGAAGGAAGCGACATGATCGTTGGGATGAAATTGTATGGAAACGATCGCGTGCCGCTTTCCTGCCTCGGTCTTATACCCAAAAATGTATCTATCTATTTGCTTATAAACCGGACATGTCGCTGTCGTCCTGCGTCGCTCTCCCTTGTCACGATCGCGCACCTCAAAACATGTCTTTACACAAAGCCTTCGTGGCAGAGGACAAGTAGCCAACTGCGAAGTGTGCGGCTGTGGGTGAATCTCGTACTGATACAAATATTTCGGTGAAAAAGGAAAAAAGACATAGATCAACTTTTTGAAACACTTTGACCAAGCTTGATTGATGACCATAATTTAATTCATTTAGTTCGTTTATTTTTTAGTTGACCACAGTCAGTTGTGTAAAAAATCTAAACCACATTTCCTCCTATTCACACGGTTTTTTAGTAGTAAAAACATATGTTTCATATTTTCTCTACAAAAAATTATCAATTGCAATTTGATAGTCCAGACGTAAAGTCGGCACGAACTCACTTTCGTATTAATAACATTAGTATGCGTGCTCCCAAAACTAACAGATGAACAATTTCAGTTTCTTGTACGTATTCTAGAAACGGCGTCAAACGGCCCCGTTACCGCAAAACTTCTACTTTGGAAAGTTCGAAAGTGTATGAAACTAAGAACGTTTAAATCAATTTGTATAATTGTACCATTTTGGCCTATCCTCTGCGAACTGCGGTTCTTGACTGACGACGAGTAATGTTTTTAATTCAGCAACAGCATTTTGTTTGAAAGGGAATTGACTATCGCAAATACCATTCAACATGATTTCTTTCTGTCCTTTTATAAACTTGTCCAAATACAATCACACTAATATTATAAACGCGAAAGTTTGTATGGATGGATGTTTGTTACTCTTTCTCGTAAAAATTACTGAATGGATTTTAATGAAACTTTACAATAATATAGCTTATACATAAGAATAAGACATAGGCTACTTCAGATCACGCGGGCGGAGCCGCGAGCAAAAGCTAGTATAATATAAAGTAGTTACCATATAATTTTATAATTCATGTAATTGACCTAGTTAGGCGAAAAATAACTATCTTTATTGATAATGTTGATAGCAGATTGTAAAAATATAATGTAGCCGTCTGTTATAAACTAGCATCGGCTTCCCTTTTAATTTTGTTTACTTTTAGCCACTGTTGACTCGGTTTAATCCCAAATACACGCGTTATTAATAAAGTTTTGGTGCTCTCATTTCATTTACTAATCTTTCTGTTCTCTATCTTGTTCAGTCCTTTACTAACAATTATTGTTAATCGATAAGTTCCTGTTTATTTCATAAAACTGTATGGGTTGATTATATCCCAAATTATATGACGTTTTATTTTGGTATTAATGCGCCATTAATAAAGTTTTAGTACTGTCTTTGTATTGCTTGCAGAACAGGCATGACAATAAATTACGCATGTAACGATATCTGAATCTTTTATCTAATCTTGTACTAGATTACTTGTCTGTACAGAACAAACTACAAATTCTATGTTATTTACAACAAATTACGGCATCGAATTCTCATTAAGGATGTATCGGTGTAATATCAGTCGAGTTAATTGCATCGTCCCGCTCTAATCCCGTTTACTGGGATCTTGTGATCAGGACGTATTGCCTGTTCGTCGGGGTTCGGGAATGTTTATTGCAGTGGTTGTTAGATGGTCGTGGATATGTGGTAAAATAACACTTGATTCACAGTTATAACTGTCTGACTTCACCTCGTTTTCCATACATCTCGAATTGTTGCGATATTACTAGTATTATTTGTTTTTTAACAAATTGTAGCTTATTTTACAAATTAAATCAAATCATTTATTCTGTAAATTGGATCATAAATTTTACTTTTACATGTGAATATATTTTAAACTAGATTATATTTACATTAACATCGGCATTTCGTGGCTAGCCATGAGAAGAAATGTCGAAATAAACTCATGGGTATTGCCTCTTTTAACGACTAGATATTGATTTTACAGAATTATGCGAGTGTAATATACAGAAATTCTTGGATTGGCCTGTTGAGAGCCATGAGTATACATGGCACTGGCACTTACGTTTATATAGAATTATAACAAAATAGAATATAAATAAAAACAGTAATGATGGTCATCGTCGTGATTTTTCGAATGTATTGCACAGCTTGGCTGTTTCATCGAAAACTACTGACTGAAAACCTTACCGATGTTGTGATCATTACAATGTCTAATACATTGTGTTTTGTGTGATGTTTCCTTCAGACAGTTTTTTTATAGTTGCTCATTCATCTGTTATTAAGGATTTCCCGTAATTCACCAATGAGTAGGTAGTAATCAGATTGTTATATCCGCTCCAGTTTTGGATTTACCAATTACGCCCCTTAATAAACAGCAAAACAAAGATGAATCACAAAGAACACTAATAAAGCTACTGAATATATTTATAATAGTAATATTAATTAACATTAATACACCCAATGAAGGCCCTTAAAGAAGTATATAATGTTATACATATTTTAACAGTCTGATAAATCGTAGTATTTATGAATTGTATCATTTACATAAGATTTCCTGTGTTTTTTTGTCTAATTCACAGTAAACGTGAGTACGTAATGTATGAATGTCGTAAGTAGGCCTTGGTAAAGTTCACGCACCTTCCGTGGTGATTTTTTTTTAATTCCCAGAAATGACAGTAACCTGTTGTATTGAACAGAAATTATAAACTTCGCTGGCAAATATGCTTTATATCTCTTACTTTATTATTTCACGATTTGTGTCTACTAGTTACCATACCATACACATCCCTATCGAAGCCGGTAACCGTCCGTCTGATTATTAGGGAAAATAAATGACTTACTTTTTTTTTATCTAATATGAAATTCCCACGTTAAAAATAAGCATGAGACATATTGGTACCATAAATGCTCATTCTCTTTGCTTATGTTGTGTTAATTGTTTTAAAGTAACCCAGTGAACCGTCTTTTCCGAACTACTCCTCCATCATACAGGTGTACAATTATTTGTTTTTTTATTTTTCCTCACCGGTCTGTCGCAGGTGGACCTTGTAGAGTTCACGCACCTTACTTCGTGATTTGTAATTCCGAGAAACGACAGGTGCCGGAACCTGTTGTGTCGAACACAGATTAGGTGCAACTTTATCAATTAACGTGTTAAATACACGTGGTAGACAGCAAACAAATAAAAAATAAAGTTTCGTCTGTTTTATCATCATCATCGTCATCATCATCAGCCACAGGACGTCCACTGCTGAACATAGGCCTGCCCCAAAGATTTCCAGACCGAATTGTTGGAAGCGGCCTGCATCCAGCGACTTCCTGCGACCTTCATCAGGTCGTCTGTCCTTGTTTTATAAAAAAATAAAATAACTTAAGCTCACTCCTGTTTCGTCGAAGGGGTATGCAGGGGTGCTCCCACAATATGATGTGTTTATTTTCGTCCCATGATGATAGGGGCGAGTCTATTGCCATATCGTTCACAAGTATATCGGCTAATTCATATGTGAGTTTTAAAAATCTAAACATAAATTGTTTTTTTTTATCTATTCAAACACAAACACCCGATTACATGTTAACGAAAATAATCTTTATTATGAAAAATAAATACAGTGCTTGGCTGTATATAACAACAAAATATACTAATCGGACAAGCCTCCATGGTAGTCTATTTTATAACCCATCGTCTGCATAATATTATGTATTCTAAGAACTACTTTTACAGTAGTTAAAAATCATTTAAAGCTCAACACACTGTAACAGTAACCATTGGAGATAAAGCATGGCTACACCTTATCGAAATACCAAACGAAGCTTTTATTCTATCATATTTCTCAGAAGAGCCTTTGTTCAGCGTTTTGCTTCGCCATACTAAATTGCTTCTATCCTCTTTGTCAATATTTTCTTTGAGAGTGACTGGGGAGCAAAGTCTGTTAAGTCGATCGGCGCTCGCATTTTTGTCCGCGCGAAATATGACGTCAATTTAAAGGCTAGGAGATAGTGTTTGAAATGTGTTATTGGTTTGCTGTTGGCTATAAAGGCCTGCTTTAAGTTATGTGACCGAGACAGGGAGACCGCGACGCGTGACCGAATAATGTATTTGCTCAAAATGGTGCATGCGGTGCCAACCTTTTATTAATTGTTACACTTAAGTAACATTAATATACTATGTACCTATTATTATATGTATTGGTGTAAACAATTCTTGGTGGCCAAATAAATAAAATAAAATGTCCGCTTTGTATGGAATTGTATCGAAACAGTGGCGCGCCGCGCTCCTTTATCGATCACATATCTCACAACCTACCTTTACAATAAAATAGTTTCCTTTAATTCATTTTATGCATTATTTTATACGCAATACACAATGATACGAAAAAGAACCCCTTTTGTAAAACACACAATCAAAATTGGATCAAAAACGAGCCCGTAATTAGGATTTTAAATATTGGTATGAGCAAAGGTGGGGTAGCGGGGATATCTCACTATCTCATTCGCACGCGTGCACCGTAATGGCCATTTTCCAAGTTTACGTCTAAGTTTGCGTCGTCTGTCATTTGACAAGCACCCCTTTCGTATCATTTAAATGTCTTCTAATTTATTTATTTTTGTACAAGTTTATAAAATGATTTCTTCTATAAGTTTTGAGTAACGTAACTTGTTGATAATATTTAAGCGGTCGTTTCGCTGATATTGGGCATCTCGGTCGCACACCTCAAAACACGCCTTGAGAGTAATAAAAAATATACTTACGGAGTGTTGGAATCTTATATATTATTGCAGGTTTGTTAAATTCTAAGCAGTTTCGAAAACCATTCTATGTTTCATATTTTGTTGACTAAGCTTTGAATGAAGTCATGTAATACGGTTATTTTGAGACCTTATATTGATGTAATTATTTTATGCTTAACTAGCTCCCTTCGCGGCTCAGCCCGCGTGATCTGCTTTTTCCGGGATAAAAGTAGCCTATGTTATGAAATTCATTGGAATGGCAGTGGCGCCATCTATCAAAAATTGGTCTTACCAACTCAGAAACCTTCGTGGGCTCGTGCATAACAACTTTGCTAAAAATCGCCACATGATCAAATGCATAGTTTACGATTCTATAAAGGACACACAGACAAACATTCATTTTTATACATATAGATATAGAAGAATAAGATATAATATGCTTGAAAGCAAAGCGAATGTATCATACGATATGTTACATCCTCGTCTGGAAAACATAATACTTTATCTTTATGGATTCTCGCAGCACATAACCTTGGGTCGTTTGCATCTAACGTCTCCTCGATCTTATCGGCTCAATTCATACGCACTTTACACGGCCCAGTGACAATGGATTACATGTGCTACGTGGTTGTATTTGATAAATAATATCTGCAACGATTATTACATACTATGTATACATGTCTATCTTAATAGTTTTTTCTTGTCTACGTCTCCATTATACTTTGCAACACTCTTTCTCATTCCTAGGTGTTTGATTTCTAGGAATCCCTTCTTCAACGATAGGTGCTCTATTTGCACATCTGCCTACCCCTTCGTGTATACTGACGTGAGCTTATGCATGTTTATATATTTCTATGCATATAGCTATAACTAACAGTCACGAAAAATGCAAACTTTAATAACTTTAATTGTTCTTCTTCTGCTACATTTCTCTTTTTTCTATTTCTTGCGAATATAAACAGTGTATAAGCACCACAAACGTATCAGTCTATTTATGAGTTAAAATTAACAGAGGTTACGTAACGTAACGTTTGTTAAGGATGTTATAATTAGTTAGTTAAAACTGTCAGTTTTTAAGTAAATACGTATAAATTATGTAAACATATATCATTCTGCTTGACATGTCTAGTGGCAGGATGCGCCTTTGTAATTAGAAGTTTCTACTTCATTCGCACTATCATTTTAGCTGTAGAGTATTTTAATAATATACACACGTAAAAAAACATTGAGTAGTTGTAACCGCGAGATAATATTGACAGCTAACTACATAACCTTGATATTGATTACTCACGACTGCACAAGATTGCAATCAAATCAAGCCCTACCTAGAAATTGGGTTAATCAATTTAACACATATTACTCAGAATAAAATGATCAATAAAAACTGCATCATTTCTTATTGGCATTCTGACCCCATCAGTCCTTCAGTCATGAATGTAACGTCTTTCTAATGCAAATAAGAGTTGTAAACTGTTAATGATGGCCATTAACAGGTCGGGTCATCTCAAAAGGCTTGCGATAGCTTGCTTGCTTGGCTTGTTACGCGTCGAGACAACAAAGGCGATCCTTTGTTCAACGATCAACCCGATGGTTGACCTCACACTGCCTCGACAGTGCAATATTGTGGGCGGATTAGGATATCCTCGCTCCAGACTGATGCGATCTAAATGTTGTTTTTTCGCGTCCTGTTGGTAGTATGTGTACTTTAGCTTGTACTTGCATATACAGTGTGGTTTGAAAGTCGGTAACGAGTGTTGGTGTGTGTTTCTTGTCTGTTTCGAGAATACTGTAATAATGACAGCGATTTTATTTGTTATATTTGTTTACTATTCTTTGCTATTAGCATCATTAACAATGGTTGAATACATATTAGAGTAAAACTAATTTAAACGGATTTTATCGCGGTTTTTTATTAATTTTGATCCCGACGTTTCGAAGACTTTTCAGCCTTCGTGGTCACCCCCCGTGACCGTTTAAATTAGTTTTATTTCAATGAGTAACATTCGCGTAAACGTAAGAAATCATTATACATATTAGAGATTAGTTTTAGACCTATCAATGTTTAATAGTTAGTTTTAGCCCATAACTAAATAAATATTTGACTATTTGTTTGTTTAACGATTTGATTTTGGATTTGGCGTTTTTATATATTTTTGCTGTTTGCATTACCACGCGCTAGTGGTTGCACTATTATAATCAGATATACCATGATTTTGGATTGTCATTGAATCACTTATTTTAAACGACTACAAAATGAGGTTCTGTATTTAACCCATATGTATACGTAACTTTGTTCAGACGATTTCCTCAGAAATTCACTAACGTAATTTAAATATTTTCACGAGGGTTTTAGTATACATAGGGTTTACTAATACACAAGTATATCATTCTTATGTATTAAGTTATATGCATAAATGTTCACCATATAAATATTGACTTATATCTACATTTCTAACCGACTTAATTTGTAATTTGATCTTTATGTAATAATAGAATGATGCAAACACAGATGAAGAAGAAGCTGCGTGGTTTATAGATATGCAGTAACGATAAAAAATGAGTATCTAAGACATTTTCTTTTCAAAGAAATTGTTAAATACATCATTTTTATTTATTGTCTCAGTTTTTGTTTTCGTGGGGGAAGTCGGAGCTGTGGGGTGACCGTGGATATCGCGATGAGAATAAGTGTTCACGGAAATATGTAGGCAGATATTGAGATTAAATCTTAGGCCGAGATCTATAGACCCGACTAAAATCGTACAGAAAGTGACTTTGTGTAGTCAACTTCGATATGAAATCAACAAAGTCAACGTAAGAATGTTAATTGCACGAAGTAAATTTTATAAAAAGCAACCATAAATAACCATATGTATTTTGAATGGTACTCGTCAGTGAAGAAACGAGATTAAACAATTTAATTAATAAAAAAAAACTACAAATATTTTGTAATATAATGTCATCGTGAGTAGAACTCACGGGGCGCTCGAATCACCGTATTGCTAGTTCAGAATTAGCGAAATCATTTTCGTACAAAACGACTTAAGTCGAAGTTAGTTCTATAGATCGGCCTTACTTTCTTAAACGCTTACTTAAAGCATAACTTCTCATTGTTCTTTCAAAGGGACACCAGGATGTCCTTATTAAATCCTACTACAAGCATTATCTTGGCAATAACTTAATTTGATTTGCGAAATTCTAGATGACAAATACTGTTGTATTTGGCGTGGGCAGGCGTGCTTTGTCCGACTATTTTGTTTCGTGAATTATTGTTTATTTAACTAATCCATGGCTTTATTTTGCGACTGATTTATTATCGGATTGCGAGTGTTTTAAATTTGAGTTTTGTAAGTTGTGACATAGATGGCGTTGGTATACAATTTTTATTTACACTATGAAGGTTTACCCGCTCTTCAATTTTAATGAATTATTTTAAGTAAATTTGATGTCTTATCGATCAATATTGCCTCGTTAGTCTAGTAGCTGCGTACTTAGGCTGAGAAATCATGAGGTCCAAGGTTCTAATCCGTTCCCCGGCAATCGCAATTTGGGTTTGAATTTTCGCTTCGAGGATATGTAAGACATATGAGTATAATATTTACATAGTGTCATAAAATTTGGTGGTAAAATCCAATACCAATATTAACTTTACAAAAAAGAATACAATATCGTAAATTTAAGTATTTATTTTTTTATAGTACCATGTCTTCACCACGATCCCCTTCACGTTAATGGTCGTAAAAATCATTTTTACCGCCCATTATGCAAACGGTTTTGTTTCTCGGGCAGACGGTGTTAGGTTATACGACTAAATTAAAATCGATCTTTTTATTCGAAGGGTGAGTGCGTCAGTTTACATTACGCACCCTCGCCATTGTGATCCCTATTGATAAATGGACATGAATGTTATACATGTGCAAGGCGTGAGCTAGATTCAGGGAGGTAATTTAGGGTGCGGGCCGGCAATAGACTGTTGGTTATTGAATGATAATGGTTTTTTTTAACTAACATAATTCAGCGACTTCCAAAAAGAAGTTTTGTATTCGACCTGTATTTGTGTAAATTTGTTCGTAACTCAAAAATTAATGAATCCTTTTTTATGGTATTTCATTTACGGAATCTATCTTTAGGAGGGGTTTTAAGGGTATTTGAGATCGATAGAGTATGTTTCAAACTAGAACTCATTATATTTTGAAGTAACATTTCTACCCATGAGGTGGTGATATCGTGAATTAAAAACTAAACCTTCGGCATATATATTTGATGATTCTTTCACTAAAGGTTGTAATGTTAGAGCTGATCTACGAAACTGTACGTTTCAACAATAGACATTAACTACACTACATTACTACACTAATGTAATTGGTATTTATTTTTAATTAGAATTGTAGGAAATAAATGAATAATTTGTTACGCATTCCATACTTTCGGAAAATCCTGAATTACTTGTAAAGAGTTAATGAACGACAATATTTCCTTGTAAACGGCTTGGGTCTGAGGTAGTGGTTATATTTTAGTTTTATTTAGTATAAACGCCATTGAAATACGTAATTATTGTACGGAGAAGCGCAATTCAATACATTGAAATGAAATAGTTTATTAATCATGTAGGCATTTGAAACAGCGGTTATGAAAAGTTACAAAAATAAAAGAAACTTATATATAGAAATGAATATCAACTATAGCAAATGTAGCATCAAGCCGCTACTTTAAGTCGGTTTTCTGTGAGACAGTAGTAACAACCCGACCGATACGGCCCAGGCATCCTGTAGACAAGAACTGCCTACAGCATGGCTCTAACACTCATAAAAGGCTGCCACTAGACCAATGAGAAAAACCTCGCGAGAAATAAAACTACCAGGCATTATTAGTACAAAATATCTTATACTACAATGTACTATGATACCAGAGATTGTATATTTTACTAATTACAACATGACTCATGAACACCTTATTATAAAAGCGATAACAATTGTTTACGAAAATCGTTACAAACACAATGGCACATTAAATCCCGGGGAATATCCTGAAAATCCCGAGAACATGGAAGCGAAGGGCTGTATTGAGATAAAATGCGCATGCGCTCGTCGATTGCAGTCTGCATCGCCCTTCCTGGAATCCTGCATGTTAAGTGAACATAAATCAGCTTTATCGCTTGTTTGGATACTGTGCGCTACACTCCAACGGTGTTTGTTTTTGCGAGACTTTTATTGGACGACTAGATGACCCGGTGAACTTCGTATCACCTACATATATTTGTGTAAAATGTGTCCTGTTCTTGTCTTGTCCCCGTCCCGGTCTCCGTCCCGGTCTCCGTCCCGGTCTCCGTCCCGGTCTCCGTCCCGGTCTCCGTCCCGGTCTCCGTCCCTGTCCCCGTCCCTGTCCCCGTCCCTGTCCCCGTCCCTGTCCCCGTCCTTGTCCCCGTCCCTGTCCTTGTCCTGTCCCTGTCCTGTCCTGTCCCTGCCCCTGTCCCTGTCCCTGTCCCTGTCCCTGTCCCTGTCCCTGTCCCTGTCCCTGTCCCTGTCCCTGTCCCTGTCCCTGTCCCTGTCCCTGTCCCTGTCCCTGTCCCTGTCCCTGTCCCTGTCCCTGTCCCTGTCCCTGTCCCTGTCCCTGTGCCTGTCCCTGTCCCTGTCCCTGTCCCTGTCCCTGTCCCTGTCCCTGTCCCTGTCCCAGTCCCTGTCCCTGTCTTGCCCTGTCCCTGCCCTGTCCCTGTCCCTGTCCCTGTCCCTGTCCCTGTCCCTGTCCCTGTCCCTGTCCCTGTCCCTGTCCCTGTCCCTGTCCCTGTCCCTGTCCCTGTCCCTGTCCCTGTCCCTGTCCTGTCCCTGTCCTGGCTTGTCCCTGTCCTGTCTAGTATATATACCAACAAACCGGTTTATACCTGCGCTTATAGATGTTTCACATCAAAAAGACATCAAGTGTTTCATACCCAGGAACAGCAAAATCAACAACTACTAATAAATTAAAAATTAATAAAAAAAACATTGTCCAGCGGACAAAATTGTGAATCTAAACCATTCTCAGATCCCCTTGAACACACACAAAAAATTTCATCAAAATCGGTCCAGTCGTTTAAGAGAAGTTCAGGAACATACACACTCACAGAAGAATTATATATATAAAGATTTACAGTTCTTCGACCTATAGCTACGTTCTTTGCGTATTCTTTTGACGCATGTCTTTGGGCATGCTTGGAAACTTTGGAGGTGAAGTATTTGGTAGTTAAGGAGAGCGTAAGCCACAAACGCACGGTTATATTACCACACTCATTGTCATGATGGGTCTAAGAAAGACGCAAGTTGAAGATAAAGGCGCTTGAGTCGAGGGCATAGCTTATCAAGATAAACACTGTGTCACAGAAGTGAAACTCGTACTTTTTGAAGCAATTTTCCATCACACAACTACGCCTAATGATGTAGGATCAGCGCAATGATTTTATTTTTATTTGTTGCATAAACTTTTGACTTTTCTTGGATTGATGATATTCTATTGTCCGTATGTGTGATAGAAGGTGCTTGAAGGTAGGGCTCAAGATCCTAAGGGTGCTGCTTATCTGGTAATCTGACTTAGTTGCCCTCTAAGGGTCGTTCCCAATATACGGTTTACCGACAGCTTTGATTACTGGCAGTATTTTTGACATAATTTTGAATGTTTGAAACAGATATGTCACGATTAATAGTAAGAAAATCTATCTGTAAATAAAATATAAGGACAACCATAAATGGTGGTGTGAAAACCCCTATTCATTAATAATATATCGCCCATATGTATTTCCTCTATATCCTGATAACTATATTATTGTTTTACAATACAATATTATAAACATCATTTCCTGAGCACGATTAAACATCACGTGGCTTAAGGATCCACGTTTGTAATGAGTCGTTAAATTACGCAATTTCTTATCTTTGTTATTGTTCGCTTTAACGTAATAACTGTTATTTAACTCTAGTTAATAACATGTTATTGGTGCAATAATAACTTTTCCGTGCGATAATATATTAATTAATCTTTTGTAGTAACTTTACATATTTTCTATATGTATGTGACTTTTATTTGAACTTAGTTTACGAGACTTACATTTGCATTTTATAAAGAAAAATGCAAAATTATACTTAATTTTTTACCTTAGGCCGCATCATAGCTCACCATCAGGCGGGATAGCAAAGGCAAGCCAATCACAAATAATAGAAAAACAAAAAGCTATCACCAGAGTAAACGTTTTTACGTATGTTTAAAAACGGTCGACGCGTCAATTTCTTGGTTGCGTGCCTAAAACATGCCTTTAGCCGGCCAGTTTCGGTAATTGTGTGTTATTCTGTATTTTATACACTACCTATAAGAAATGTTTATGTATTTTTCGTATAAATACGGCAATATCATTCGATAGCTCGTGTGTGGTGCGACAGAAATGTTACACAGACGTGCGTCGGGTTCCCACGGCATTGTGCCCGATTGTATCCCACATGTGAACGGTTGGAGAAATTATTGTTTATCATTTTATTATTCGTTTTATACGCTCTCCCCCAAACTATGTGGGAAATTGTATTGGTTGTTTCAATTTAATACACTTATTGATAAATCGGCCGTATGATATAGGTGTGTATTGCGTGCGTGAATACTGTTGGGGGTTTTATGTAATGTAGCTAAATTATTTATTGTTTTTAATTAGTCTGAACAGAAGAATATTAGCCTGGTGAAATTCTTGATTCCCGTAGCGAATTGTTGGTCAAACGGCGGGTCGCCTCATGTGATACCAGATCTACCTTCAAATTGGAAGGCGGATTCTGGTATTAAACGGAAAAACGCCAGGCAGTAAGAATTAGCCTGAATAACAAGAAGAGAGATCACTCGCCTGATGGTAAGCGCCACCGTCTGCCCACGAACAGTGAGCCATACGATTCAGAACTTTACAAAGTTTTGCATAACACTGCTGTGCGCTCGTCACTCCGAGATTTATATGTTAATTTTCTTTAGGTACTGATAATGCTCAATAATTTCAGTGATACCAAAAAACAGATCACTGCCTAGTAGATACTGCAGATACTGAAATAGACAAGTGGTGGTACAAAACACCTCACTTAGTTTAATCAAATGAAGTTGTTAATGTTCTATTAAATAATTCTTTATATTTAACAAGTGTTATAAAGATTAATGTACTTTATACAATGTAAAGGATGTACACCATTGTCTCTTTTTTTGTTATTTTTTGCGTCAATTATATTAAAATATGTGTTACGGGAACATAGTTCCAACGAAACACATTTTAACGCATCGGTTGACTTCTTTGATGGTCGGATATGATAATAAAAACTTTAAGTGGGATTTTTTTTCATAGAGCATTGTAACCCTTACATAAGTTAGTTTATGGCTTCCAAAAACTGCCGTAAAACTACTCCTTTGACCGTAACTATTTTTAGCAGTTTGTATATGTATATCTAGACTAATATTACAAAGAGGAAATATTTGTATGTTTGTATGAAACGAATAAACTTAAAAACTACTGGACCGATTTCAAAAGTTCTTTTGTCGTTAGAAAGCTACATTATCACTGAGTAACATAAGCTACTTATTATCCCGGAAAAAGCAGATCACGTGGGCGGCGCCGCGTGCAAAAGCTAGTATAACTATACAATGGGTGAATTGTACGCGCTGGTTTAACTAATTGTGTGCGATATTTTCATACTATTTCAGACTTTCGTAATATTTGTTAGAATTTATGACAAAATGATGTTCTACTATATCTCTGACTTCACCCTGACTTCTAAGTTGCTTATGTATCAATTGTTACTTACCGCTTGCTATAACGCCGAAGAAAACATCGGGACGAAATCTGCATACCTGAGAATTGTCCTTATGGAAATTCTTATGAATTTAGAATGAGTATGAAGTCTGCTACAGACGACCTGATAAAGGTCGCAGGAAGTCGCTGGATGCAGGCCGCTTCCAACAGGCCGGTCTGGAAATCTTTGGGGGAGGCCTATGTCCAGCAGTGGACGTCCTGTGGCTGATGATGATGATGATGATGAAGTCTGCTAACCCACGTTAGTCCAACGTGGCAGACTAAGGCTCTCTGGTACTACTGGACTAAACTCTCTGGTAACTAATTTCTTCAATGAATTCTATCATTCGTAGAGGTGCCCACCAGTGCGATAGTACAATACAGGGCTGTATTATTACTGTATATTATATATTTTAGTTATAAAACAAAGTCGCTCTCTGTTGTGTTAACATGTAACTCGAGAGACTTTCGTTTCAGGAGCTGTCGAGGTGAAAGTCGGTGCGACTAATCCTACTATACCATGTCAAATATAAGTTGGTAATCGGAATGCTATAATGCTTTCAAACGACACACAAAAACTGCCAACTTACCTCAACACTTCAGAGTTAGACGATGTATACTTTTTTCTTTTTCCTTTCTATTCCTTTGATATTTTCGTGCCAGTATTATTTTCATATTATGGTAGAACGAGTAAAATGGTATAAAGTTTTTATACCGTTTTTTATGACAGCTTGTTAACTATAAGAATGGTGTTTTTTTATCGCACTCGTGACTGCTTGACGCGACAGTTCTAAGTTCCAACCTTGAATTTTGGAGATATTGTGTGACTTCGTAATCGTTTTGTTAGTCTAGTGGCAGCACACTAAAGCTGAGAACCGTAAGGTCTTGGGTTCAATTCCCAGGTCGGATAGTCACAATTTGTGTTTGAGTTTTCGATTTGAATTATCATGAATGAAAACACATGACTTGCCTGGGATGGCGATAAGTTCGCCCAATACGTGGGTGCAGCACTAGTTGCACCTCTGCTCACCCCTTCGAGGATAAAGGCGTGAGCTTATGTTGTGTACGTTTTTACATCATTTAACGTTTTCTTAAATTCGTTCTGAATTAAGAAAGTTTTGAATAATTTATTAACAGACGTATATAGATACTTTTCTGAGCTTTTCGGTCACTGATCCCACTGACGAACTTCCTTTGCCCTTTCTTTATACTGTCCAATCATCACTCTACACATCTTAAGAACACAGAATTATTATAAATGTCTAAATAAATACACAATAATTCCACATTACTAAACGTTATGATAATATATCAACTACGCAGTCGATGCGGTAGATGATGACTAATATGACGCAGTGTACATAAACTAGGGTTGTCAACTTTGAGATTATACAATATTTTAATGGGAGATGAAAATTGTATGAGATGTGTGGATGTGGAATAGGCGAAAGACGTGTGTGAAGATCATAGGTGACACTCAATATTCTCTGCCCAGTCCCATTATATACAGGCGTACGTGTCAATGTATGTATGAAATTCATGGTATTTAAATTATCTCTTTCTATTTTAACTGCATACTATTCTTTTATCATTACGTCATTAACGATTTACCTGATGAAATTTTGTTGCATACTGTGACGTGTAATTTTTAGCGTAATTTCATGTCGTTAAAGTGTTATTGAAGTACACCATAATATTGTTTAAAGAGTGTAAGTGGTAACCCTATAAGTGAGTATTGGCCTCAGGCCAGCGTCGTCGCGTCTTTGTCTGCGGACCCGTCTGGCCCTTTGTTTGCGCGCTTGTAGCTCGTGCCACCTACGTTACATTGAAACGGTTACTTCTGCTACATTCCCTCAGTTTAATTCATCTTGTCTCTAATTGGCCACTTAGATTATACAGGCCGTGTAGGCTTTCCTTTATTAAAGTCATGAGATATTCCATTTTTAAGAATATCTTCTGTAACAAACTGTTATGATATCAGACTGGGTTTTGTGACTTTTCTTCAGTAATATAGTCTAGGAATTGTCTATCGTTTTTGAAATTGGCAGCTGTTTTTATCATCTTGACACCGTTTATCTTATTGTGTATCTTAAACTTCGAAAGAACCAATGAACGCGGTTTCAGTAATCGAAATTGACTCCTTACATTTCAAAATTGTCTACCGGTCTTATCGTCGCACTGTATTGTACTGTAAAGCCATTATAAACTTAATTCCGATTACAATTTAACATTATCGTGAACCCCTTCACCCGAAGATATCTAAAATAAATTAAGGAGGTCAGTTTGAACAGTGGCACCAGTCACCGCATTATTATTAATCACTTAGCTTACATTGTAATTTGTCATGATTAGCGATAACTTGAGGAAATGTACCGGTTGAGTTGACCTTTTCTCTTGTCATTAGCTGTGTAATGTGTTGGAACTGTGTTATTACTTGCTAAGTGTTTTATTAATATTCAATGGATTGGTCATATATTACGCACCTTATTATTTAGGAGACCTCTCGTATTTCACAGACCGTCTGGATAGGTACGGCCGCTTTGTCTATTTTTGTCGTCAAGTTAGTAGAAGTGCTTATCTGTTGATCAGCAGGCGGCAACATGAGCCTATGGTTTCCTGAAAGTTGTTGTCCGGAATCTCTTATCCATCTTACATCTTGTTGTTAGGGAATAGATTTCGTCAATACACACGGTGGAATAACAACACTGTCTAGCCTGTCTATTAAACCTTTAATAAGGACTTTGGTTTTAAGCCTAAGGCTCCTAATATGTTAATTACTAAGTTTCTAATTCTATTCAAGTATTCTGACAAATATCTGATTTACAACTCGTGTATAGCAAAAACATTTACCAACAAATTTGACTCAAAGCCTATCTGTCGTAAACTAGAGGATCGTAAAAAACTTCGGATGAAGTAAGCACTCATTTAGCGTCGAGAAAGGGGACTGAAGCTAAATCGGCGACTCTGGCTTTGTCATGCTAATTTGTAACCAGATCACTCGGCTTTCCGTTGGCGTCGTCAAATACCTGTTGAACTAGACGCTATACCTGCATCTTTATAGAAATTATCGACTTTTTGTTGTACGACGAAGAAAATTTGGAATGGATGAAGCTGGTTTCAGATTAAAGAGGTATAGGGACTGGTTTAAACACTTTTGCAATTATTTGAGACTGATTTTATTATGGTTCGTTATAACGATATAATGGTTGACAAACAAGAGCTCGTAGAATAATGGTACACTATAAATTAATTATAACTAACTCCCTCAAAGGTACAAAATGTTTTGATGACAATGTTACAAAGAACAATGTGCCCGTCTTTGTGTTACTTTTAATCAGTACTTGTTAATTGAAGGAACGCTCCCTTTGCGCGTAGCTATTTGTTGTTAACTCGTTTTCGTCGCTTTATTAGATATTTTGTTCCTCTTTAGCTTGTTTTATATCTTTAAAATTCTTGCTACAAGCTTTCAAGTTGGTATATTATATTCCCTTATTATTTCGTCTACCTTTACTGTGTCATAATATTGTAAAGTTGATGATCATACTGTTTTGAATTCAATGAAATATGTATATGAATACTATAGAACCGAATAGATGACTATTTGGTTCTTTCATGCTTTTTAGTTTTCTCATATTGTCGTGATCAGGTTTGGTGGTGCCTCAGGTTTCTCATTGATCATGATAAATATACGTAAATGTGTTTGCCAAAGAGGTGAGTAAGGATCGTAGCAGATGGAAGTCCGTTGTCTTTGTCTACCCCTATGGGCAACAGGCGTGAGTCTATGTATGTGTTTTTTTTAAAAAAAGGTATTCTCCAAATAAGCCATTGAGTTCTTCAGCTCTATTCGATCAATGATAATCCAGTCATATTGATATTAATGAAACAGAACTATTCCCATAACGGATGAGTTCGGTTTTCGCCTCAAGAAACACGAACTAGTTATCTGAAAGGGTAATCGAAATATTGCGTAACCGCGCTATAGAAGGCTGCGTGCCCATAACTCGATACCCTTAATTTATTACCATGCAATTATAACTAATTACCTTTCATAATTGAAACCTGATTGATAACTTAATTAAGATGCAGATATTATAATTAATTACGCAATGCAATATTACCCTCGTGGTGGATTAATTTAATAAAGTCTTTGTAATTTATCTGATCATTTTAAATGCCTAAGGTTAAGTTAGTCCAGATCTCTTCGAAAGGCATGCAGATTAATTTGAATAAAGGTTGAAACTTGGGTCAAGGGATAAGTACTTTCTAATCTTTCATTTAAATATGGTAAGTGTGATCAAATTCTGTTTAATAGCGACCACAGGGCACACAAATATAATTTATATTTATTAGTGGATACTTCATATACCATGAGTTACCTGCCTGATGGTAAGCACCACGCCTGCTCATAAACAGAAGCAACACCATACAGAACTTTGAATTACAAAGCACTGCATGGCAATGAACTGCGCTCGTCACCCTGAGACATAATATTTTAAGTCTCATAATGCCAAGTAATTTCACTGGCTTTAACGTCCTTCAAACCGAAACACAACAGTGATTACACACTGTTGCTTGGCGGCATAAGTAGGCAAAGCGGAGGTTCCAACCCAGACGGCCTCTCGCATACGAGGGACCTACCACCTTGTAAAAGTCTCAAGTAATGTAGATACGGATATCGTCTGAACAATTTGCCAGCGGGCCATACATTATCGATCCGCAGTCGTGGCCCATTACTCACTTGGCTTTGGCACTGTATCGTTTTGATCGCTTTTGGGATGTCACCGTACTTAGAAGTCTAGACTTCGAGGCTGGGGCCGTCTGGATGTATCTGTCTTCTTTTGTTTATGGTGGATTGCGCCTCTCATGGAATTAGTCAGGTATTAAGACTATAGTGTTGGTCATGAGGCTCTGAAGGCGAGTTAGGACTGTGATTATGCTAGTTAACTTTAAACGCTTTGGAATTCATAAAATGTTATACATTATTTAGATGGCGTAATTTTAATCTATCGCCAGTTTGCAAGGTACTTTCAGTAGAACTGGCAAGTAACTATAGTGTTGCTCTTTTCAAAACTATTTTAAAATTATCATTACGTAGTAATAAGTGTGGGCACAGTGTGTAAGCACTTGTTGTATTTCAGCGGACATTGAAGCCAATTAAATTACCGGGTATTAAGACTTAACATCTTATGTCTCGGGGTGACGACCGCAGATCAGTGCCATGCAGTGCTTTATAACTCAAAGTTCTCTGTGGTGTTACTTTTGATGGGCAGGCGTGGCGAGCGACTTGCTCGTCACGTCATTCAATTAAATGAAAAAAAAGATTTATAAAATTAGAATATCGCTACCTGTGTACAGTTAAGATAAAAAGTGATATATAGAATGAAAAGAACTCCTATTTTTACAGCTAATTTGAATATCATACGAAAACTGATAGTTTTGTAGGCAAAAATTGATACCGACATTATTTCACATCTAAATGCGTAGGTCGGTAGTTCACCTTCAAGAGATACAATCGTGACCGGAGTGTTTTTATTGTGTTCGGCAGACTCTTCGGCGGCTACAATCCAAGGCCGACGGTCGCCGTCGCAAGCGGCAAGTCACCCATTGCTTTGTTGGCAAAGTTTGAGTCACGATTTGTTAGCTAGCTTAATTGTGTGCGTCTTGGTTACTAGGAACATTAATGAGATGTGAAAGTATTTGTGATTTCCAAGGATTAATAATGATACAATATATGTTGCGTTGTTTTGTTGAAGTGACCTTTTTTCTCATGGAAATCGACCATTACGTCACAATTTAGATACAAGCTGGTACAAGTTAGGTATCAAGAACCATTACTCCTGAATAGAGTTCGATATCAATATAAAAGCATAACAAGACTGCTGAATAGACCATCACCAATCATCTTTTGTATATTTACTGACAATGACGAAACAAATAACATGTGGTCATAAATTATCCTTAAAACAAACACTATACAAGCATCTCATGTTTATTATGCATTATTTTACAAAACTTATGAACAAAACGGCATTGTTTATCATATCTATGAAACGTAAAAGGATTAAATTTATGGTTATTTAAAGTAAACAAACTCGGAGACTTACAACGCACTTAACAGATTTTACAACTGATTTATCGGCATAACTTTTAAATAAATTTGATTTTGCCTCGAGAATAAATCAAATGTTCGAAATGCTCGCTCTGATCCTAAAATTTAAATTTGGATAAATATTGTTACAATTGCAAGGATTTTAATATACCTTTTTTGTTTGCAGGTAAATGAGCTGTCTAAATTCGTAAGCTGTCGATGTAGAGATGAATGCTGTGGTATGTCTATTAATCAAGTTTTAATTAATAACTCGGTTTCGCTCGAAACTGCATACGCGTTCTACGCTTGCACATCTTCACTAACTTTTATTGTTTGTACCAATATATAAGATTCCCCTTTTGTCGAGGGTTAAAAAATTGTCAGTTTGCGGCAGCGGTGGAGTTTTATCGTTAAAGTTCCTCTTCTGGTTTTACAACTTATTGTTCGAATGTGCCCAAAACAGACTGTTTAGTTCTTTGGAAACAAGTTATTACTTAGCATTTATGACTAATTTGACAATCAATTTATCACAATTTCCCTTGTAATGCATCTTGAATCAATAAACCACTCAAAACAATTTATTAAAAATCCAAAATAAACGGTCAAAGTGAAAGAAGTTTCTCCACCTTTTATCCGATTTGATGAATGACTACCAGGTACATTCATCGTGATATTAAATTACTCAATGTCATAGGAAGACATTAATTATTAATAATGTTTGTGAAATTTGAATAACCGATATGTTTATCTACTCTTCTTTTGGCGCCGTAGACGTCCCAAGATTAACAGTTCCACTTTCTAAATTAGTATTAATTATTTTAAAATGTTAGAAAAAGTTAATTCCAAAAGACGCAGATGATTTATTTGAGAATGAATTTATCACGATCGAACGGGTCGTGAGTGACCCGATGTTGAACCATAAAGATCAGATGTTTATCATCGATGTGTCTTTTGATATAGCTTAAATGTGGTATCGGCGGCTGTATCTTTAAAGGCTTGGACCATTGTTCAGTAATAAGTCTAAGTTGGGACATGTTTTATCTAGCGACTTATTGAAGTATTATAATCATAAGTCCTTGTGAATCAACTGCTAGCTAGCTTAAAATCGCATTTATGAGACCGTTTTAAATTTTTCATATCTAGTCACCATAAACGATTTTTAATGCAGGAGGACTCATGATGTGTATAATCATGTTTAAAAACGTATTGGAAGATTATCAAGTTACGAAAATTTCTTGCATCATCCTAATTTCAAAAAAGGATGTGATACTCAATTCGGCGCGTGGTTTTTTTTCTCCCGGTTTTAAACCTTGGTGGCGTACAAATAAAAACATACCTAAACCATTTATTATCGGATTGGTTAAATGTTATGACTCTAAATAATTATCATTACTTAACGGAACGACTTGTTACAGACTATTTTGGAATTTTATTACTTTCATACCATTTGTGATGTTTTTAAATGTTAATATTCCAACGTCGACACTGAAATTTGTCGAGTAATAAGCGCTAAAGACGATTACGATTTCATAAATTATGATGAAGAAATGAAAGTCAACGATGTTTAAAATGTTATTACGGACCGTTGTGAGGCCGGTGTTGAAACCTCTGTTATTGTGTTAGCGCGATAACTCGGATATATACAATAGATTGCGGACCGAAAGTGGTTATAGCATTTGGCAGATAAAAATAACGTTTCAAAATGGCAGCTCACAATGCCTCACTACAACTAGAAATAAAAGTAAAATGAGCAAGTAAAGTTGCAGTTTATTAGAATAATGTAGATTGTGTTGCTGTAAGTTATTTGGTTACTGGAAACTTGAGGGATCAAATTCAAACACAATGTCTGGACTAGATACTGAATAAATATTTGCGGATAACACTAACATAACTCATAATTGCTCGGCATTAGAAATTGACTTGTCGATCTTTGGTTCATCGCCGCGCTTATTCGTTTTTGATTTACTTTTTAAAAAACCTTACGTCAGCTCTAGCAAGTGTTCCAATATGGATAAATCATCACCCACGTATAACAAATAAGACTACGAGAGACGTTCCTAAATTGCTTAATCTGTGATCCGTGCCGCGATAGTAAACCTGCAAGGTTGAACGTTTTCACTGCTCGTATTTACCAATTGAACTCAATGTCATTGGCAAGGTTCAGGTTGGCTGATGTGAAGAAATAAACTGTTACAATTGCGACCTTCGCGCGCATTCTTGTATGCCTTTGTTGGGCGTCCGCCGTAAAAAATGGATAACTGCATTCTGTTGTCAAGCACGTTTTTTTACGATAGGATGCAATGTATCTAACCAAGCGTTTCTTAGTTGTTCCTGGAAATCAATTTGCAATAAAGAAAATTTTTAGTTGTAACATAAATTTACAAAACGCAAATGTATTGCTTACAGTAGGTAATCGTCTTAATGAAATGCTTATGTTTATTATGTCAAAGTGTTAATTGCTAGGTATAGCTTACCTAGTTATAGATACTTTTTTTATATAACCTACAAATCAATTTTAGGTATCATTATGATCATTTGCTGAATATTTTAGAAACACAAAGTATGTCTGCTGCCTCTTGTCAAAACAGCTTTGTTGAAATTACTTCACTACAGAGGGCTGTCAGTAGCCGTAATAACTTTATAACCGACCATATCTCAAATCAAAGAAAAAAACAGATCTATCGAAATTCGCTTTCCGGTACAATATTTCTTTTACAAGATGACAGTGTACACGTATTTGACAACGAATTGGGAATGAAACTTTGGGAAAGGAAACTTTGAATGGGTTTTCTTAGAAAATATACATTTTTCTTTAATTCGAAACATTTACGCAGGGAGGTTTGCCTTTTTATTGTAGGATTTAATTTGTTTGGTTATCTTATTACCTTTTCTATTACCTTTTCTATTTCTATTAACTTCTCTCACAATATCTCTTTCTTCTTACCTTTAACCTTACGAACTGAGTCAACATTCAACATTTTCTACTTTTTCCTGTTATAAACAACTGTTTCAGAATAATTTTGAGTTAAATAATAATATTTATAACAGACCTATATTACAAATGTCCTATTGCTCCTTTCTATCCACCTGTCCTCTAATAATGGAGGGATTAGTCGGGGCTGGTTTAGAACCTGCGACTTCCGTCTTGACAGTCCGTGCCAATCCTTGCTTGACCAACATTGTTATTAATAGAGTTACTGTTAAAATACTTTATATTCATTTACAATCCTAAACTTTTATAATTATCATTTACAGCCCTATTAAATCCTGAAAAAGAGGGGCGACATAATTTTGCCCCTATATCTGTTGCCACCGCTGAACCCCGGTTGCTCTTGCCTGGCTGTATAGATTTTACAACCAGGAATCACAATCCGTCATATGACATCATCCGCAACCGCTTTTGTTTAAAAATCGTGTGATATGTGAACGATTATGTAAGTGTTAATTAATTTAAACATAAGTGTTTTTATAACATCGTGATCGAACGGTAACAATGCCGTGTGTAAGGTCGAAACGCGGCCTTAACAATTATTATACGTAATTACTCAACCTTATGATTTTAATTGCACGATTTCGTTGCTCTGCGCATACGCGGTTGGTGGTGTATGGATTGGATATATTTATTGTTTATAACCACGCTACATAGAAGGAAGAGAGAATACACGTTAGCATTCGATTGAGCCATTCTATTTTACATCTGAAGTAGAAAATGTTTTTTTAAACGGTCTGTGTAAAATCGTTATACATTATTTATGATAAAAATTCGAATAGTAGCGTACAAATTTAGAGTAATTAATCGACAAAAAATTTTAATAATAAAATCGTTTCTCATCGCTTTTGTAACAGATTGTACTTGGCCGCGATCCAAAATCTTGAGTGTTACTGAACTTCAGTAGCTCATAGTTCTAACAGTTGTAAAGAGATGGCTCTGGTTGTTGTACAAACCGTTTTCTACTTTGGAACTTTTAATTAGCTACATAGATATTATAATATCTATGTGTATAATATCTCCATATTGTGAAGTGTGCAGGTTGCATGAAATAATTTGAATTTACATTCCGTATTGGGTTCGAAAATCCAAAACTACAAACTTCAGACTAAGAATACCTTTTTAATGCTAAATCTTGTATCTATATAAGCATTTATTATTTGGCGCCGATCCCAACAACTTAGAGGACACCTTAAGATTGTGTTAAAAAGAGCGTTGTATCTGTAACTGGATCTAATATTGTCCACTGTTCATCTTTACATAGTATAAAATGTAGTCGCTTCCGCTATCTGTTTGCTTAGATTTTTTAAACTGTTCAACGGATTTTAATGCAGTTTTCAGCAATAGATAGAGTGATTCACGAGAAAGGTTTATGTGTATAATACATGCATATTATAGTACAGAAGAGCCGAAAAAATCAAAGATTTGTAATGTGATGTTGTAAGAAACATATTTTACCTGTGCGAAGCCGGCGCGTGTATCACTAGTATCATATAATAACCAATTACACTCATAAAACTTAAGCTTCGCTACTCTATAATCAAGATAATAAAGTAATCAATATAGTTTAATAATACATTAATCAATGTTGTTCGATGCGATGGTACAAGTGTTGTAAATCTCTGGCTAGCGACAGTTAAGTTCAAGGTGCCGTTTGTTGGCCGGCCCGACGTCGTGACCCGTCATTGTGCTGGTCTGTAATTGTATGACGGTGGTGTACGGACGGACGGTGTACCTTGTAAGGTGATGGTTGAACAATATTATGAGGATATAGAAAGTTATAAGACTACAGCAGCTATTGTAATAAGTAATCTATACATGTATACAACAAATAAATAAAATTGGAGTGTCTGTTTGTAATATTAAAATAGCCGCTTTTTACTTAGTGCATATATGCGGTACATATACCAAAACACCATTTTTTCACAATTTTTGTCTGTCTGTTTATTTGGCCTAATCTCTGAAAGGGCTGGACCGATTTTGACGGGACTTTCACGGCAGTCAGCTGATGTAATAAGGAGTAACTTAGGCTACTTTTATTTTAGAAAAAAAAACATAGTTTTAGTTAAATACCACGCGGACCAAATCGCGGGTAACAGCTAGTAGCAAAATATAATTGGCTTGTTATCACCGATGTCTTCAACGACAACCTTTATTGCATTGACAAACGGCAAGCTAATTTTTTGGTAAAAAAAGGAATACGATCTTACAAATATAATAAAAATACTATAATTAATTGTTGATATTCAAATAGATAGCTCTAACGAAATAAATTTGAACTGAACCAACGCATACTGTCTCTACTCTTTACAGCAGCGATTTTTTTTCCTTATGGTTAGATCGTCCTATATTGCGGCCTTACAGAATTACGTAAATCCAACATTGCTATATTGAATTTAGTGTACCTACCGTATGTTATGTATTTTTTTTATTTGATTAAATGAGGTGACGAGTAAGTCGCTCGTCATGCCTGCCCATAAACAGAATCAACACCACACACAAGTTTGAATTACAAAGCACTGCATGGCACTGAACTGCGCTCGTTGACCCCCGAGACACGAGATGTTAAGTCTCATAATGCCCAGTAATTTCACTGGCTTGAATGTACCTATTCTCTCAATCAATATACCCATGTAAATGCTTAACACTTTCAATCAATACCTATTTCTATATCCAAGGTTACCGTCAGAAACATTTCGCTGTTCATATGAAATTTTATCGCTCCATGCGTTCGACCATAACCATGCATTATGACCGGGCGGTAGTTCCACGGTACCACGGTATGCTCTCGGCTCGTATGATATTACGCTATTGTGATATGTTTTATTCAGTGACGTGGGAACATAGCTGCCGAGTTGGTTTATTTATGTGGCGTGATAATGGTAACGGAATATGTTATTGTTTTGAAATGTTTATGGATGTAAAAATAATCTGTAGTCTATAGTTTTTAATATCCTATTTCCTATATAGTTGGATAATTTTACATCGGTTTTTAATCACAATTAGCGGAGAAAGAAATAAGTTTGCTAAAGTAGATATTGACAGCCTCCGTGGCGCAGCGGGCGAGTAGCCGGCTGTGAAGCGAGAGGCCGCGGGTTCGATTCCCGCACCGAGACAAATGTTTGTGTGATGCACAAATATTTGTCCGGGGTCTGGGTGTTGTGAGACCGAAAGTCTCTCGTAGTTCCTGATAGCCACGACATAAGACTCGTATCTTACTGTGGGGTCAGGACTATGTGTGTCACTGTTGGGTGTTAATATTATTATATTATTAAATATTGTAATTTTAATTTCGAATGCTTAGCATGATTTGAATTTTGAATAAGCTACTGAGTGCGCCTTTTTCGCTTTGTCCCATCAAATACACGTAACAAGCGCGCCATTCCGGCCGTACGGTCGGTGTGTTCATTGTTTATTTAAATGTAGGCCGTTTGGGAGGCAGCGCGTGCCCCGGTGTTCCCGCAGGCAATCCACACTACGCCCGGTAACTAGTGTTGCCGGGGTAAATAAAACATATAGATGGGGAGAAAACAATCCGGATTATGGAAGTTATTTTTTTTATTTTCATTTGATTAAATGACGAGACGAGCAAGTCGCTGATGGTAAGCGCCATGCCTGCCCATAAATAGAAGCAACACCAACAAGCAACACAGAACTTTGAATTACAAAGCACTGCATGGCACTGAACTGCGCTCGTCACCCCGAGACATAAAATGTTAAGTCTCATAATGCCCAGTAATTTCACTGACTTCAATGTCCTTCATACCGAAACACAACAGTGCTTACACACTGTTGCTTGGTGGCAGAAATAGACAAAGCGGTGATAGCAACTCAGACGGCCTCTCGCATACGAGGGACCTACCACCTTGTATTTATAACAGTTCTATTATTAAATAAATTTACAGGTAATTTGGGAATGTCTCAAATAAGCATTAGTATCTGATGATGAGAATGCAATAGTTGAAAAAAGTGTTATTGTGTTAAGAAAATCAGAATACGACATAAATTATTAAATTGATAACATATATTTAAAATAGCAAATTACCATAACTGAAAACAGTTAATTTTAAGCGGTTAAAACCATCATATTATTATCCCGTTAAGTGGAATTCCTTGCAACACAACCGTAACACGGGCGCGTGTTATATTTAATTAACGGGTATGGCCAGCTTTTAATGTGATTTTTTCAACGTAATTAAAACTGCCTCTGCAACATTATAACAGTCGAAAAAAAGTGGTTGATAGTCATTAAGACTCATATCTGGAATATTGTTTTGGGACATGCGGAGTGAAAGTAATTAAATATTTTATAAGTGGACTAGCTATTGCTCGCGGCTCCGCCCGCGTGAACATTTTCCGGGATAAAAGTAGCCTGCAACCGTCTCCAGGGTCCCATTTGTCTCTGTAGATAAATTCATCAAAATCGGTTCAGTGATTTAGGCGTGAAAGCGTAACAAACAAACTCACTTTCACATTTACTTTCACCCCCTTTTTCATCCCTCATTAAATAAAATTTCCAAAATTCCTGAAACACGTATTTTTTTTACGTCAATAACCGAAATACAAAATGTTGTTTATGTAACTTTCAAAATGAAGGACTTTCATACATATTGTCATCCCCTATTTAGACCCCTTTGGGGTGGAATTTTCTAAATTCCTTTCTTAGTGGGTGCCTACATAACAAAATGAATATACAGTCCGAATTTCATGCTTGTAGCCTTGATAGTTTGCGCTCGGCGATGATGAATCAGTCAGTCAGTCAGGACATGTTATTTTATAAGTATAGATAGATTAATCTGTTGAGATTTACATTTCGTAGCCGTAAAATCTCTCTCGCCTGTAACCAGAGGTATCGTCTGTACCGTGGTCCGTTGCTAATTCGATAATATAACCACATAAGGCCTCGGTCCCTCACCGGCCTGGTTGCGAACAATGTTCTAAATGCCTATTTGTTCCCAAAATTTGGGTCTGCATGTTAATTTCACGCTATTAAGCTCAGTGGGTTTATGAATTAATAATAATAGTGTGGTTAAAGACCCCGTGTACTCATCTATTGAATGATAACCTTCGTTTACACTAGGCTATGTGTAATAACGCAATGTAATATGTGTTATATTCGATTATTTGAAAGTTACTTGCTTCTATTCCATTAGTTTTTACCTGGCTTTTGCTCGCGGCACTGCCGTCGTGGAAGTTTTTCTCTTCATATTTCAGGGATTAACTTATGACACTGGCCGGCTTATAAACTATCTCTGTACCAAAGTCGATTTATTGCTGTAGGCCTAGTACAAGTTTTGATAGTTTTCTAAAACTATCAAAACTGTAGATCAATTAGCAGTAGCCACTAGTCGGAAATTTGATTAATTAAAATTGCTAGTATGATTAATATAATATCACATTAGTCGATTTTCAGTACCATCAAATTATTTAACGTTTTTTACTCACCATTAATTAAATGCACCATTATGTAAATATATTTTTTTAAAACCCTCAAACTTTTGTATAAGGGTAATCCTTTTCAGTCAGAGTGTCACCCTTACCTTTTATTTTTTAAGGTATTTTCGTATTGTGCACAGGTCGTAAGTAGGTCACCGGGCCCAGGGGACCCTTGACGATTTTCCGCTCGAAAATCTCATGAAATATTGAACACATCGGCGGTGAATATTTTGCAAGGAATATATTTTTTTATTGCTTTGGAAGTTTTGGGACTAATTTTTGTAATTCGATTTGTGATTAGTGTTTGTGTGGCTTCGGGAGTCGTCATTCAAGAGCAAAATAAGTACTTACATAATATTATTTTATAACATGCTTTATTGTTTTTATCATTATCACGCGATCATATTATCTAAATAGAAATTTGCCGAAGCGCATAAATTTAATGGTAGTACTGAAAATAGTAATATTATTAATAGTTCACTCAACAGTCACACTCTAACGCCACAGTAAAGAGAACGCTCTGTTTGAGAGATATAAAATAATGAGTACTTCGGAGATATGAAATTAGATTTGCTTTTGGGACGATAAAATCCAAGGCCGTTTTTTTCTTTTTTCTTTTTAAAACAGGTAGATACATAGTACTGACCCCACAGTAAGATACGAGTCTTGTGTCGTGGGTATCAGAAACTACGGGAAACTTTCTCTCACAACACCCAGACCCCGAAACAAATATTTGTGGATCACTCAAACATTTGTCTCGATGCGGGGATCGAACCCGTGGCCTGTCGCTTCACAGCCGGCTACCGCGCCACGGAGGCTGTCAAAATTTTGTATATAAAGTAAGTCTGTAGATAGCAACAGAAAGAATATAATGAATGTCGCTCTGTGACACAGTGGTACTATCCCACACGAGTCGGCCGATTTATGCTATAGCGTGATTCTACCTCTAGGAAAACTATGGTGCTCTTTAAATTGGAATGGACCAGATTAATTTCATCATCTTGCAATATGTTACCGTTCTTACTAATCCAAAATTAAAGAGCAATCAGCCATTAAAATATAGCAATAGATTAGTAATAAAGCGTCGATATCCAATACCTGCTGTTTGAGGATACAATTTTGTGCAGTAAAAATAAACGAAACAATCAATGTGAAACTCAGTTTATTGTCTATAATTATACCTGCGATTATCTAACGTTATGTCTAGTCTAATGTACTATCATTATGGTTAATCTAGTCTAAAATTGATATGTGCAAGAATACTAATTAATAACACTAATAGTATTGAATATAATAGTTTTAGGCCACTGTTTAATGTTGAAAATATGTCTTAATTTTATTGTTCAATAGTTGTTGTATAATAATACATTCTGCTTAGAAAAGTTTTTATTGCAGGCAATAAATAAAAGGCTTGGTATACTCCAAAATTAGATGTGTCTGGTAACGGTAATTATCGGCATATTTATAAGATGCAACGACTAGAGACTTTTTTTTTTTTACAAGCCCTGTATTATATTATATGTTCCACTGCTGGACTCGGGCCTCCTCTACTGAATGAGAGGGATTAGGCCTTAGTCCACCACGCTGGCCTAATGTGCGTTGGCAGACTTCACGTACCTTCGAAAAATCTTATCGAGTTCTCAGGTATGCAGGTTTCCTCACGATGTTTCCTTCACCGTTAAAGCAAGCGATTATTAACAATTAATATACACGTAACTTAGAAAAGTCAGTGGTGTATGCTCTTGGGGCTGGTTTCGAACCTGCGACTTTCGTCTCGACAGTCCATACCACTCCCCGCTGAGCTATCGCTGGTTCTACTAGACTAGAGACTAGTTTTCATAAATTTATCAATTTGTAACTTTTGGTACTCTAAACACAAAGCAGTGGCGCCATCTATATATTATTTAAACTACTGTTTAATAGTTAACTTAAATTAACATTGTAGGTCCATTTTAATATCTTACATAAAGGAATGATAAAATTAAATATCAATACTTATAAATAAACCAATACTAATTATACATTTCTAAGTATACCGCATAAGATTTTGTTAATAGTTTTAAATACAAGTAGGTACAATACTATTAAATGAAGACGTATATCTATCTATAAGTCTAAATAAATTATTTTTTGACTTTTTGATTTACTGCACTTATTTTGATTGATTATTAATATTGAGTAATGCAAATGCATAGTGTATTTTTATGTCTTGATATTTTGATATTTTTATAGTTGGTGCATGATAGAATAATTAATATAATAAGTTTTATGAGGTATACTTAAAATAGTTGTAAGTGATAGAATAAGAACTAAAATCATGTTATTTTATTTTTAAAAAATTAAATACAAATTCCATAAACATATTTTCTTTCAATACAAGCAAATACCTACTGTTATATTTACCTATGTATAAATATAAAGTAATATAGTATTAAAGATTTCAATCATTTGGCTAAATACTGCCAATATATTATATAGCTTCGTTTAAAATTATTATACTGATTTCTTAAAATATTACATCTAATAATATAATAGAAATAGATAACTTTGAAGCTTAAAAATGTTATATGTAAAATAATGGTAAATGCTATTACATTATTTTAAATGTAAAGCATTACATTCATTTTACAAATGTAATATTTGAAAATTACAATTACATTTCCTCAATTTTCGAGAAACATAAATAATTTTCTAAAATATTAAACGAACATAGTGGATTTACATTCATATTATATAATAGTAATTGCATTTACATTTACAAGAGCAAATATAAAGAATTGGTTATTGTTTTGTAGTATTACAGAATAATTACTGTTAATTACATTTACATTTCATTAAAATGTAAAATATTAAATTACATATAATTAGTGAATAAGTAATTACAAATATATTTAAAACAAATATAAGGAATTACTATGTTATTTAGTTAATTTGATTAATATTTCAATTATCTCATAATTCACAATTACATTTACATTTTAATTCATAAATGTACGTAATTACTTTCATTATTTAACTGAATACAGTAGACAAGGTCTCGATTAAATTGTATTTTTATACAATTCCGAACCCAAAATATTATGAAATCATTAAAATCTATCACAACACACTGAAATATCACAAAATTTATACTTAACTTATAAATACATTTGGTACGATGATAGAAATCTAGCATTATAGTTTATTGCTATTAATAAATCTTATGATTATAAAATATCATAATTGAATATTTTTTTATAATAAACTGATTGATTCCATATATTATTGCAAATCACAAATCTAGTAATAGTCAAATCGAGCTCATGTATTGAACTCCATAAAAATATTTGACTAGACATTTTGGCATCTACAATTTTGGTTCCTTCATAAATTGCAGCCAATTATAAAAAAAATGCATTATATTGAGCAAAACTAATCCTTCTCGAGTCCGCAAGTTAATTTAACTCTTGGACGAGAAAATGTTCAAGAACTTGGTCTTGATGTTCAACAGAGTGGTGAAGGACCTCTTCACCTTCTTCTTGGGCATGCCTTCGGCCCTCAGGAAGGGCTCCGAGTAAGATTTCTGCATCGGAGACTGTATCGACTCAAGTTCAGCACCGAGTTGGTACTTGTACTCTTTAACCACCTTCTCTTCATTAGGATCGTATCTGTACAACACTGAGTAGGTCCTCTTAACCTTCTTAAGTACTTTAGGAACGTTGGCGGTTCTGTCACTCTTGCATCTCTTCACCTGGTTCCTGCCGTAGTAGTCCTGATATGTGTCGGCGTCAACGTAGATGATCCTCTTTCCTAGAGCCTGTTCCCGTTCTTTCTTCAAGCTCTTCCAGGAGGCGATGACGGATTCCCGGCGGAAAGTCTTGTTGGGGTTGTGACGACTGATGCAGTAGGTGGGGTCGTCTTGGATGTTGGACGTGTCTTTCAATGGCGAGCCCCGGGGACTCGAGCTGTAGTCAACCTCGTAGTCGTCTCTCGACACCTGGAACGATATTAACCCCACATCAGTACATATTCACATTTAAATATTCAACATCTGCTCTATTAGTTCAGCTTAAACTCGTAAATTCCTAATGTTATTAATATCGGTGTCCTTATCTAATTTATTGCCTGTCTCGCTCGTTTTCGTCATCCGAGCCCTTCAGCCACCACATGTTTACCGCCACCTGTCGTGCCCACCAGATGTTTCCTATGAAACTGATTTTTACGTTTAGGAAGCTTTGTGAATTATTTACAAATAAATTAATCAGTGCAAGGTTGACAGACTTTTAATATATTTCAGTGACGTATGAGTTAAAAGTAAACCAAAGGTTGGCAAGGGTCAGGCGGTAAAATGTCACGTTATTAAATTGTCCTTGGGAGTGAAAAATGTTTTGTTTACACATCTTTTGAAGTTGGAAACCCTCTCGTTTTAACGTCCGTAAAAATTAAATAACTGTTATACAATGGCAGTATATTTGTTACCAAAGTTTGTTACGCCGAGTTAAATTTGGTCTTCTCATTGTGTAATATTTTATGGATATTTCTCGAAATCCCACTTTATGACCGAGCGGCCATTGGTCAAATAATGGGTCATGCGAAAATAGATTTTCTATTATTGGACTTCATTAGAACATGGTGTAGACGGAGTGCTAGTACAGCGTGGATGTGACGTTTTAATTTAACACATTTAATACAAAAGTCGTTGACACAAACAACATTGATACGCTAGAAACTAATCCGGTCTGATTGTATTGAATATTTCTCCGCTTAAGTAATCTATTAATGTCATCGTGTTCAGGCCGAGTTCTGGGAACCTCGCACTGGTTTCTTTATAAATTCAATTTGATGTAACTGAATATTTCAATGTCTCGGTGACAGTACAAATCTGTTCAGACTTCATGTTTTGACGGGCTGAGTTGTGTAACATATTTTTAATGGTTCACTGTTAAAAAAACATTGCAGTGCGAATTTGGGTCGCAATGTAAAATGGGTCACTTTTAAATAGTTTTGTTCTATTACCAGTGTTAGTTAACACGGTCTAATTAGAACTGCAAATTACGAATCTAGGCTAAGCCACGCATTAGTTTTTCGTACACGAGTAACCTTGTGTTTTCTTTTTTTTTCAGGTAATATATTACCGTCAATCATCTTGAACGTTATGCCTGTCGTAAGTATTAAATTCGCAATCGTATCAGATTTGTGAGCAACGAAATGTTTAATAAATTACTATTACGTAATATATTTAATCTCTTTTTTCTCTGTGAATTAAATTTAACATGGGTAACATTTAATGAATACCCCGCTTTTTTTTGCAAAATTACCCAACCCAAATCTATCGAACCGCATCCACACGACGCTATCTTACAATCCGTGTTCTATTCCCTAACGCATGTGTAATATTACGTTAAAATACATGTGCTCATCAAGTGCCTGTGCGTTCATTCGCGTTATTTGTGGACGTTATTATAAACCCGAAGGTGATAATGCTAAAGGGTTGTGTTTAAATTGGTAACTCTATTTCTGGCACGGATAGCGTTCAATGCAACGTCTATTTGTTTAAGTGCATTCGTGCTTGATATTGTGACGTTTATAGGCTTCGGTTCGGTTTGTGTAAACTCTCTGTTATATGTATGTTTAAATTTATAGAGACATCATTGGTAGAAAATATGTTCTGAATGAAAGAGATCTTTATCTTCATCTACAAGACTTCTATTTAAAGCCGAGTAGTGTTGGTTTTGTTATTTAATTTGAAATTACGGCTAATAGCTTTTATAGATGGACTAGGCAATTGAGCTTTCTGAGAAACCAATTTTATATATACACCATTAATTTAATTTGTAGTCAAAAACACTGTATTTTCATCAACGCGGCAGTAAACTGCACCGTGAGTTAATACACCGTTAAGTGTAAACAGTATAGCGAAAGAAGAAACACCCACATCATTCACGTGAGTTTTTTCATATATATTACAGCTACACTCCGCTGTATCTTTCGACGCCCGTGTTTTTTTGCCAAACTTTCGTGTGTGGGTTCTATATTAGCAAAAACCCGAAATGAGCATTCTACAGCACTTGCGGTCTCGTAACGGTGTTCATTGATTTGTTTGGGTGATTATTTATTATCGGTTTCAGACTATAGTGTGTTCGATAGATATTTATTCAGAATTGAAGTTTTTTTTATCCAAGCACGGTAAATTGACGGCACTATACCTGATGGTAAGCGTAGTGCAATCCGAAAAATCAGCGACCACCAACAAACAATGAGTTTATCGGTGGTCACCAGAGTCATGCCGGCCTGTATAAATGTAAAACTATGATATATTTAAACTTTAATCAATACAGTTACATGTATTTCAGTTATTTATCTTCATCATTTTAACATGAACGTATTAACTCATTTCTTAAACCCGACATCGATGCTAAAATTAACTGGCGTTAGTGCGAACGTTCAATAAATGTCAGTTTATTTTTGCCCGTCAATATAAACAAAAGTGCCCTATATTTATACGAGCAAAACCGCGTAACATATGTTAGCATACAACACAATCGTCTATTTTCGTTCGTTGTGTACGATGCACTATTTCTAGATCAGTATAAGAGTTTCATTATGCATGTGAAGGTTAATAACCTATATAAAATAGACAATGGATTGTTTGGGAGCATCGTTAATAATGCCAGATTATGGTGTAATAGTGTATATATATGTGCCTTAAAATAATGTTTAGGACCTATTTCTTAATGTCCGTTTAAGTTATAATCGCCAGACAACTCATTGTATAACCAATTTAAGTAGTAACAATGTGACATACGATTCTTCGTGTGTGTGTTGACAGTGTGATAGTTTTGTATTTTCGTGGCTCATAGTTTATCTGTTAAATAACAAATTGATGGACGTTGTGAACCAAGCCATATATTGTAAGTAACAAGACTAAGGTCGACCAGAATGAGATATTAGTTCGTGACATAACCCTTTTGCGCTCCGCCTCAATCGAGTAAAAACGCAATGAATACTAAAATGAAAGTTGACATGAAATGGTGGACAGATACGCAAGAATAACAGACTATTTACGTGTAGAGTAAATGTATTAGGCAGTAACTTTATAAATATATATAGTTTTTTTTATATCATATTATAACACCCAACAGTCACTTACATAGTCCTGACCCCACAGTAACAAGTCTTATGTCGTGGGTGTCAGGAACTACGAGAGACTTTCTCACAACACCCAGACCCCGAAACAAATATTTGTGGATCACACAAACATTTGTCTCGGTGCGGGGATCGAACCCGCGGCCTCTCGCTTCACAGCCGACTACTCGCACGCTGCGCCACGGAGGCTGTCTAGTCGTACTCTAAAAGCGATTTTAATTTCTGAGTAATTTTTCCGACACAGTTACCAATACAGGGCAAGATGTTGATAAAAATCGCTAAATAATGATACATATTATATGTCGTGACGATACAATGTGACTAACTACATCGTCCCACACGCTTTTCTTCGTCTCTTAGTTCTTTCCCGATGACTAACGATTTTTTTTTTCAATGATTGCACCATGATATTTTTTCCGATGATCATGAGATCGGGGTTTATTGACCATCCTTTACCGTTAGTATTATCGGGTTAATGAGTCTTCAGTAACGGTTTTTTTTTAATATTAACACTATCTATTCACTGCACGTCATTAGTTGTTCATTCGGGTAAGTTAGGTAAAAATAATCTTATTTCAAAGCAGCGGAAGGCGTGTCTGCACCCTATTTAGAGTATGACCTTATACTGAGTAGGAAAAAATCAAGAAAAACAAACATTCCGACTATTTTAGGCTCACAGTGTATACAAATGTGAATTTTCACACTTCACCGCAAATGTTAAGCGAAATCGTGGCGCGTCGATACAGAATTATCGACGCGAAGCGCTCAAAAACAACATTCGCAAAACATTTATTAAGTGCAAGAAAACTGTGTTATATTAATTGTATGTCATCAGGGGTTTAACATCTTTAGCCAATTGGTTATTATCTAAAAGATTACTTAAGTTTTATTTATAGAAATGACGTTGATTTGACTGGCGAATGATATTTGTATTGGCTACTGAGTATTTATATTTATAGTCATATTTGAAATGATAAAGTCTTGGATTAATTAAAAAATTGAAAATTAATCGTAATTTTTTTAAACTAAATTTGGAAAAACGACCGTTAGAATACATAAAAGAGAATTATAAGTACTATTTAATTTAAATGTCGAATACAAAATCTAATTCACCAACCAGTGATGCACGCTTGTTCAATTTTAATTCAGATTCGTTTTTAAATATCGATCCATCATCACAGATCATCTATCGTTGGGTGTTCGCTTTCGAAATCGGAAACCGGTAGACGTGTGACAAGTGCCGAACGTCAAGACAGATATATTGTTGTGTTGGTCAACCTGGCCAGTATGTAAATGTATCCAAATAGATTTTTAAATTACGAACATCAAGTTAAAGGTCGTAAATCTGCCGGTGATTGAAAAGTTTAGAAATGGTAATCAAATATTATGTAAAGTTTATTACGGCAGTAGAGATTATATTTTTATGGACAGACGAGGTTAAGAGATTCTATGTCATCAATCATTTGTATTGTATATCATGACTGCATTTTAAACTTATGAAGTTAAGTGCTAGAGATAAATGACATAACATTGTGAAAGCTTTAATAAAACGAATCTTATACTGGTCTTAAATCAATAATAATTTTGTACCAGAAACAATTAGCATTAATAGCTGATTAATATTTAACTACTCTGATTAAAATACTGTAATTGCCGGTCATTCCGAAAATTAATATCGTCACTCCGACATAAACTTGACTTGCACGGTTATACCGGTTGAATTTCGAGTTCAACCGGGTTTCGACTGATTTACGCTTATTTAATTGGTTGGTCCAAATCCCCACCAGTTTGGCCGGCATATAATTTTTATACTGACATTGAATTGTCTTTTTATCCTGGGTCGGCAAAGTGACTACGCTACATCTGATGGTATTGTGACTACATATTGAGAATCCAGCTTTAAAGATTACATTAAGCTGCAGTGAAAGTTTATTTAAGTACGGTCTTGTACCGGTTGGCGAATTAAAATATATTGACGATACATAAAACCGGTGTGTACACAGTACACATGTGATTTGACAGCCATGACAGTTCATTGTGCGTTTGACAGTGATGGTCACTTTCTAATGTAATGTAATGCAGAATGCTTGAACATCCCAGTACACATGGGATATCCTTGTTTTAATATTTGACTTGTTATTGTTTAAACTTTTGAAATATATTTTAACAGAAAAGCTATTGTAATTTACAATAATCGGTAAAAATATTAATATTTAAATATGTACATACCTATGTGTATATATTTTATCACATGTATAGAGAATTTTACTAGTTATTATACAGTATTAAACGTTTTTGTATGACACTAAAGTTGTTTTAATATGTGAAAAAGGCGTCAATTATGCTTTATTTCATAGCCGCGACTCGAGTTCCATTTTCAAACCAGAGGGGCTTCGCAATTGTTTTTCCTAGTGCGTCGCGTCGTTTCCGTTTTTATAAACTCCGGAACTGGCCATTAGCAACGCAAAGGTAGTATTTTTTAAGTCTGCATACTCAATACGCATATTTAAAATAATTTATGTGGTAAAAGTTTTAAAATAAGAAAATATTTTTTTTAAAGCTATTTTAAAATAACTAGAAATTTTAATTGTAGCTCAACCGATTAAAAGTATTAATTGATAAAACATAACAAGTGAAAGTTTGAAGTCAAGGATGCTAAAAACGGGTTTTTATAACCTTTAATAGGATGTAAAAAAATGTTTGATGAAAGTAATCTTTGTGAATAATCTCTAACGCTTTAAGCTATTGAGCAATTATCTAAGACTGATATCTGACTGATTTGATCGACTAATCGAATATTCACGGCTGAGAGGATCGACAACCATGAAACGATCAGAAAGTGGCAATGTCAAGAGCTTTACGGCAAAAAGAACACAATTCCTTATTCAAATACGGAGCACGCACGCGCGGCGGTTCAATGACAGCGACCATAGAGAAGTCAGTTGCCTTTTAAGCGCATTAAACCGGCTGTGCACATGGCGTAATAGTTGCTGGCCAGTATCCCGTAATTCAAATACATGGGATGCATTTGTGGCCAGTATAATATTTTTTTTTTTAAATGACTAAAAATAATAGAATATTTAGAGATGATATTCATTTATTGCTAAAAATTAACTGTTGTTTTTAAATAATTTTGAATAAGGAATTATATCAGATTCGAAAAAAACAAATCTTGTTAACTTACCACGCTTTCCCAACTACCACCGATGAAAGATTTGTCCAACATTTTGTACACGTAAAAGTTCAACACAGAACACTGAACGTTTCCTTTGATAATATGGAAGATGCGAACTATCAACGGGATCGTGTTATGGTGTATTACGGGATTGTAATCACGTTGTCACTAGGGGAGGCGCGATATTTGGCACGGTGCTCACGTCGAGCTTTAGCGAACAACTGAAGCGAACACATTTCAGCATCATATTTATAGTAGCGGGAGTAAAAGAGGACGGCTTTCAGGAAGGCGTGTTCGTTTGTTGCTTCCACTTAACACGTAGTCACCGTTTTCGTATTTTAAGGTACATGTAATATAGTTCGGGGAACCCCGTCTATATCCGTCTGCCGCTAGGGGGCGCGGGCGTTGCATTCGTTTTCCGATTTCTATGTCGGGATGCGGTCGCCTCTTCTCGGAATGGAAGAATTGAGTTCGCGCTTTGTGCTCGAAACTTTTCAAATTAAGTGTAGTCTTTTTACTTGTCTTATGATCATTAACTACACCTCATTGGTCTAGTGCCAGCGTAAGGAGGGTTCGACTTCGATACCACTGAGATCTGGGTTTCGATTCCCATGTTATGACTTATTCAAATTCCGAAACACATTGGTCGTCGAAGACTGGCAATTTGTAGAGAAGTATAGGTTTGCCAACCGTGGGTGTTTTAGTTGCACTTCTGCTCACCTTTTCGGGGACACAGACGTAATCTTAAGTGTCATTAGCGTTAGATAGAAGCGTCCTATGGCCATGGAATATAAACATACAGCCAAAGAGATAAAGAAGAAAGCAGGGAACTGTCGACGATGATTCATTGCCAATGACTTGGCCCATTTTCGCTCCACTTCCAATAACAATAAATTATATGGGTACATTTACCCTATCGGCTGTATGCAATAAACGTGCGCAGAAATCCACATTTTGTCCTAGTTACGTGCATTATGAAATCGCGTTCGGTTTTACGATTTGATTCAACGGACGCTGACATGTCATCGTAAAATGCAACGTGAGCCAACAGTCGCCGCTGCATCAACTTCGTGTTTTTAACGTTGTATAATTTTGGCACCGCTTTGTAACGTTCTGAATGAAATGACTATGGTTGTTTACATTCAAACATAAGCACACGGAGGAGAGGCAGAGGTGCAAACAGTGCGTCTACGGTTCCACAGCTTATTTCCATCAAGTAATAAGTCTCATAATGCCCAATAATTTAACCGGATTCATTGTCCTTTAAACACAACGTTGCTTACACGCTGTTGCCTGGCAGCAGAAATAAACAAACCGGTGGTACCAACCCAGACGGCATTTCGCATACGAGGGACCTACCACCTTGTAAATTTTGACCACCACCAACTTTATTGAATCGAATACTTGTAGCACAAATTAACTGATTTGAACTCGCACCTCACAGTTTCTGAGCCTAAGTATCTTTTACCCTGTTCTTAAATACTTTCTGACCAGAAACTTTGACAAACTACATAATTATACAGTTTCGTGTTAAACATATGGTTCCTTCGAACTTTCTTCAGAAAGTATGTAAATAGGCAGGTATTACTCAACGTTAAAATTACTCAGTGAATGGCACCAGCCCCGTTAACAACTGTATATTTTGCATGTAAACGCTATTGCTGTTAGGTTATTTAATTTTAAATTTAAACAGTACAGTTTAACGCTACACACAAAACTGTTGTAATAAATCGTATAATGTGATTGAAAGTGTACTGTGACTTTTTATGTTCTTTTTTTGAATTTATTTTATGTTTTTTCAGGCCAGTTTTGTTTCCGTTTTACAAAAATTTACGTTAATCTATGCTATTATAATCATACTCTTTTGTAATATGATGTTAATTTATGGTATATTAGATTTGGGAGGTATTTTTTACAAAATAAAGATATTTATATTTTCATGAAATATTTTATGTAAAGCGAAAGTGTTTTTTTTATAAATTGTGTTTGTTTTATTTAGATCGTTTTTTCGAATCTGTTCATCTAATTGTCAACAGTTTTCCCTTACAGTAACACCTAACATATTCTAGTTAGTTTTTCCTTAAATTTAGAGTATATTTCTTGGTTTCCTTCGCCCGTATTGATGTTTCCCATAACTTGTTTTGACTAAATGGCATTTTTTTATAAACCAGTACGGAATTTAAATAATTAAATTATCCGCTGCGCCGTGGCAATATTCAATCCATGTCTTAAAATATCTTCACAAGCTTCTTTATGCATGCACCGAGTGTAATGGTGGGTCGTTGGGCGCGATTCGATACCGCCTCGATGCACTCTCAGACTATTGACGTCATCACACGCGAGATTTGATTGTAAACTCTTGGCCTGTAAATCGTGGAACGTATGGACTAGGGATGTGGAGATTAAATGAGGTTTGTTGTTGGGATAGTGGATGGAATTTTAATTTAAACCGGTGCTCGTTGTTTAAAATTTTGCGACATATTCGACAGCTGCTCATGTATTGTAAGAAAATATGTATTGGAAGTGTATTGTAATATGAAACTGATTTTCGCGGTCGAATTTTACGATTCTCTCTTTCAAACTGCATGACATGCCCTCATTCAATTTTATATATGAATAAGTTACGTAACCCAAAACCTACTGCAGAAAGAATTTTATCAATCCGTCCAAAATCAAATAAGTTAGAAGCCATTCAAATCTGATGGAACGGGTACTTGTGAAATGACAGACGACGCAAGCCTTGACATCACCGAGCAAAATGGCCATTACGGTGCACGCGTGCGAGCAAGATAGTGACATATCCTCACTACGCTCCTATGTTTGCTAAAATCTTTGCGGGCTCATTATTAAGCCAGTTTTGATTGTGTTTTAACAAAAGGGTTTCTGATTCGTATTATTTTCTATTGTGTACAGAATTCAACATAGGAAATTACCGTATTCCCTTTTTGTAATCTGACATGCGCAATAACCTCCATCACTGCTTCTATCTATAACGACTGGTCTCCGACCCGGCCGTATCGTTCATGTGTATCGCTTTAAATTGTTTAGGCCGATAGCCACAAGTGCTTCCACATCCAAATATAAATATTTTACGCCTTTGCCAAAGTAGTCATTTTACCAACGCCATCAATATATCTTCACCTCGGAAGGCAACTTTGTATAGGACTTAGGCCCGTATGCTTAGAGGTGAATTTTCTCCCAAAAATATTCATGTATTCGATGCAAAAATGGCCATGTTTAGGATCAATATGGGCAATTTTACTCTAAGTATGTTATGTTATATTTTGAATTTAGATCATCAGATACATAATTTCATTTTGAATTTGGAATCAAGAGATACATTTAATTTTGAATTTGGAGTCATCAGATACATTTAACCGCCATCCAGTTTAGTCCATTGAAAAGTTACATTTGGGGTTGCGTTTCTTAGAGGAGTCAATTTTATTTTTTTGATGTGTAGGGGGGGTAAGTGTAAAGCTAAAATCAAGTTTGTGGGGTCGCCACCCTTGTCCCACGGCCGCCATCTTGAAAATAGGGGTTGAAACGGTTTTTACGATATATCTCTTAAACTATTTATCTGATAAAAAAAATTTGTTAACGTTTTTTGTTGCTAATTAAATTCTCTATAACTTTGGTCCAGTAACTTTTTGTCGTAAAACTATAAATAAAAAAGTTATAAGTGAAAATGTAATAAAGAAAAAAATAAAGATGATAATTCTCTTGACAGCCTAAGATACAAACAATTCGCCAAGGCAGTGACAAAAAGTACATTTAATTTATCTTCACTTCCTCCAACACAAGACACAGCTCGCTTTCATACTTTCCGAGTCTACCATCAGGTCCAGTCGTGGCTTGGTAATAATAATGATCCTGAAGACTGGGGCTGGAAAAAATGTGGAAAATTATTGATGCCAGTGCAGAGCTCTAAACCTCCAGCACCCCCTGAGCTTCTTAAATTGATCTTTTGTAAATGCAAAGGAAACTGTGGAGCGATGTGTCGATGTCGAAAAGCAGGGCTAAAATGTTCCGCAGTGTGCTTCCATTGTTCTGGAGAACTGTGTTCTGTGTCTTGTGTTGGAGGAAGTACTTTTTGTCACTGCCTTGGCGAATTGTTTGTATCTTAGGCTGTCAAGAGAATTATCATCTTTATTTTTTTCTTTATTACATTTTCACTTATAACTTTTTTATTTATAGTTTTACGACAAAAAGTTACTGGACCAAAGTTATAGAGAATTTAATTAGCAACAAAAAACGTTAACAAATTTTTTTTATCAGATAAATAGTTTAAGAGATATATCGTAAAAACCGTTTCAACCCCTATTTTCAAGATGGCGGCCGTGGGACAAGGGTGGCGACCCCACAAACTTGATTTTAGCTTTACACTACACATCAAAAAAATAAAATTGACTCCTCTAAGAAACGCAAGGTGAGGCCTAAAAAATGTAACATTTCAATGGACTAGTTAGGGACTATGAAAATAATGTTCCATTCATTAAATTACAAAATTATTAACATTATGTAATTTATAATAATAATTTCAAATAGTCCCAAACGCTGCATCGTTTCTGAGGAGGCCGGTATTGGAATGAAAATGCCGTTGAGTGGTTACTCTGTTCTTTATGAATGCAAGCGAGACAGTAAGTTATGTTTAAATATAACAAATGTGATGGAGTTATTTGTCATATTTATAACAAGTCAGCGCGATTTTATCCCACAAGGACAGTGGGTTGGGCGAAAGCATCGATCACTCTGAAGTCTGATCCACTTTCACAGATTTATTGTTACAAATAATTATGTAAATGTATTCTAACACGCGTTCGTGTATTATTTGTTGATGCCGCACTTCGCCCTTAATCCGTTGAAAGGATTTTTAATGAAACGGCCTCGTGTTAACGTAAAAATGTCATAACTTTGTCCAGTTAAGTGGAGTTTGTTAAGGGCCGTCCGTGAGCAAACGACCTTGACTGTCTCGCGCCATACTGAATCGTGTACTCGGCGAGTGCAGAATATGCACGTATTTAGCGAATAATTGATTTAAAAAATCAGGTTTTGGTCTTTTCGAAAATTTAAAACGGGCAAAATATTCGTTATTAAATTGCCTATCTAGTGATGTTAATCTCATTTGATAACATTCTGTACTTTAAAAGGAGACGCACGGAATCTTTGCATTTTTCCCATTTTTATGGTTCATTTATAACGACAATTTAAAAATATATATCAGCATTAACATGAATTTGAATCGAACAAAGTAAAGCTGACAGATTGTAAAAATATATTGTATATTTATTTAATCAATATTTATTATAAGTAATGACTAGATAGCCTCTAAAAACCTCGATCGCGCGGTGTTTTGCTCACGGACGGCCCTTAACCTCATTTATGTAATATATATATATATTATTGGCTTTTATTTTATATTAGTTGTTTTTCGTGACTAGGTATTGAACCCTTAATGGCTTACTAATTAAAACCCAATGTTGAATATAAATATATTTAGTGCACAACATCATCAGGTCTAACTCGTGACTAAGGATAGTAGAGGATCCGTATTAGAAACGACTTTCACCCATCAGCTTAATGGATGAAAGGTATATTATATAAAAAAAATGGCTTTTGATTTGCTAAAAAATTAAAATGATATTGTAAAAGCGATCCGCAAAAGGCTAGTTTAGGATTTATTACAAATAGGTACAAATTTTGTGCACACACAACCATTGTAATTATTTATATTTTGAAGGTAAATAAGACATGTTTCATCTATATTTTGGTACGTGAAAACTTTCTGGTAATGTTCTCTGTAAACCATTGATGCAATTTTAATTTGGCACCGTCCATTCACGTATTATTTACATGCGTGGATTTTAATTGTATATCCCAACGGGGTAGATTATCTCTCAGAGGGATGAAGGTAAACCTGGTCAATAGAAGCGAAAGTGGGAATGCCACGCAAACTGGGATTAAGGGTGATTTTTTTTTTATTTGTTTGAATGACGAGACGAGCAAGACGCTCACCTGATGATAAGCGCCACACCTGCCCATGAACAGAAACAACACCTCACAGAACTTTGAATTGTTCCACTAACATGAGCATATGGGCTATGAAATGATGAATCCTCAACCCATGGCTCTGTTTATATAGAATGTGTTATGTGCCTGTGCGGGCTCGGCAAACTTCGAATCTGTTTGTATGTGCTTAAATCCTAGTTTATATTGTATATAAGCAATGATCGCGTGTAGAATAGAAGCGTTATCTCTCAACGGCATTGATCGAAATTATAGTTTTATGTTGACGTTCAATCGGTTATCATTCACAGCGTATGGTTGATGTTACCTTGACACATTTAATTTTTAATAGAGATCAGTATGTATATATTGCATGGGAAACCATTGTGATCTGATTTCTAGGAGGTGGATATAGAATATCTATTTTGTTTTGTTTCGTTTTTATATACATATGTACGCACTCACGCCTATAATCTCTCAAGGAGTAGGCAGAGGTGTAATCAATACGTCCTAATTTTGCCAAGCTTATTTTCGTTCCATGATGTGATGTGACTACTACTCGAGCCTACGGTCATATCGGTAATAATTCCAGACTCCGGGCTGATACTGAGCATTTCGTGATAGAAAAAATCAATAACACTTTTACCCAACCCCGAAACGAACCCGAGACCTCAGCACAGTAATCGTAACGCGTACAACAACTGCGCCACCAAGGTTGGCGTAGTTTTTATCGCTGATAAAACAACAGTAATCAATCTTGTGAGAGAACTTATGACGTAGCTATTTATTTAATCGTATAAATCGACCTCCAATAAAAGTGTTGTAATTATTAATTGTCTTGTATTGACCCATTGTTGGAATCCTTGTAAATGACGAGCTATTTGAGTCATTAAAAATTCAAACGAAACCAATAAATACCAAACGCAGATCACGCTTCACTCATTTGCGTATCGCCTTGGATAGAATCCGCTGTAACAACTTAATTAAATCCCCCCCACTGCTTGTTGTTACGCAAAAAACAGCCATTAATGTGACTTAGAACAATTATCGGTCACAACGAATGATTTACCTCCACATAAACCTCTTTGTTTCGTCTTGGACAAGTTCCAATGAACGGATGCGTTGCGTAATTTTTGTTAATTTTTTCGCGAAACTCGAAAGTTCATCGTTTGATGTTTGAGGTTCGTCTTGTTCGAGGCTTCCGTATTCCTAACTCTTTGTGTTTGTTAATGAAGTTATACAGAGTGTTTCAGCGAGTGGATATAATATTTTGAACACATACAGAGAATATGATTTATGATTCCAGAGTAAATGGAGAAAATGACATTACTTATTCAATGCATATTGTAGGTCTCAGTCCGTCCTCAAACAATATTGTTGTTTTTACTACAAGCCAACAAAAAAAATATACTACAAGCAGTTAAACGAGCAATTCACGTTACCACCGTCCATAACACACAATATCAGAAAATCATGGTGCGTTGTCGACCTTTAAGAAAAGGATTGGGGGTTAGGATTTGACTTCCGGAAATTTCACTCACCGCACGAAACACACCAGCAAGCTACCACTTTATGTGTGACAGTGGTATTAAGCCGGTCGAGCCGGTATTCATGCTGTAGACAAAAGTGACTACAGTGTGGCTCTACCACTAGAAACTTGTTTGTTATATGTTGTTTTATAAGCTGCTATAGCTCTCCTATTCACGATGTAATGTTTCACTCTATATCCTATGAAATAAATGTCGCCGTCGAAGGAAGAAATTTTTCTTTCGCTAGCTAATTAATCGGTACATTTACTCCAAAATCATAATCGTTCAACGAGTCAAGCTATCTTGAAGAGATCTTCATTGGCCGCTTCCTATCGATATTTATTACCTCTTTATATTTGTTTTAATGGTTAGCAATAGCCACTGTTCCACGTATCTTTCAGACGTGCCTTTCACTTTTATTCAGATTTTAGTGTCTAGTTCGCCCACTTTATCCGGTGTGGTAGTTAAATAGTAAATGTATTTTAAAGGATAATTTGCGGAGAATTTTCATTTATCTATTATGGCGGCTATGGATTCTTAATAACTACACAATATGTGTTACTTACATTTATAGTAAGCATAGAGTCTTTAAAGATCTTGCGAAATTGAAAGAAGGTAAAATAACCTTTTTTTTTGTGTTACATGTTTCTACTCTATTAATTTATTTGTTTATCTACGGTCAGCGAGTGCTCAGACTGATAAAATAAAATGAGAGAGTAATGATTCAGTATCTCTAATATTTGTTTCTGTTATATCAAGTATATAACAATGTAATGACATCTAAATGAGGACACAGGAGGTAGTTTTATACATTTAGGTAATAAAAATCAATACGTTGACATTTCGGCTCATTTTTATCTGACATCATACTATCATCTAGGTTGTTAATCTTATGCACAAGGTTTTTGGGTGTATAGTGCGGACAAGAATAGCAATTGAAGAAGTGCATCGAACCCTGTTGCGTCAGAGACCCGACCATAACACTTCAGATGTCTCGAGTGCGGATCTGAGATGGTCTTATGTGATAACCGCAACACGTCTGTTGGTGTGACGCAAAACGTTTTCAAACTTTGTTGGTAGGTAGGCGATATGCCTAGATGGCATTGTTACGATAACGGCAAACATATGCCATATTTTTTGTACATTTTAAGAACTGAAATTATTTATTTGTATTTTTGAGGCATTAGTTGAATTACATGTGTGATTAGGTTTGGTATAGGAAGTTACATTAGAGTACATGAGCGTGATGCGGTGAGATGAAGCAAAGAGATCACCATAGTCAAAAGCGACTGAGAGGAAATTCAGAATATATCATCGTTAAAAAAATTCAAATATAGCCTAATTTCATCAAATTCCTATTTTACTATTAAAATTATTCATAAGTGATTTATAGGTTAGCATTATGAGAGTCGTGTGAAATAACACCCACTAAAAAGTATCTAGTACGAGTACACGAGAAATTTGTTTCTGAAGAATTTATCTTAACTCGGCCATATCCTACAAAATACAGAGAATTCCAATTAGCAATACGGGGGCATCGACTCGCGTGTTGTGAGATGTTGTAAACACACGTAATTTTAAATATAAAAATATTTATGCTACGTTGGACGCACTCTTCCTGAATAATGCCAACGTTACACAAAAATTCAATTATCTCAGAGATATGTGTGCAAAATGATGAAAGCGATGTTATAATCTACTTATACTCGATTCCCGTTTAAGTAGTTAACTTTTTAGTGGTGAATGCTGTGGAGTTTTCCAAATTTTGAATCTTGTTTGTCTATCCGAGAGTTGTTGGAGCGTATTTAAATTCTAGTACGAGCTTGTTAACTGGTTCTGCGAAGTGAAATAAGTGGATCTTGGAGTGCCTGCATAATATGGTTTATGAGAAATATAATGTCCTGTAAAGGTTCATCTTCCCTCTAAACGCGGGTGTCAGTAATGCTCTCGTCTGTCTACATTCGACTAAAGTCGAGCTTGACGACAAGTGCTTTAATGACGCAACCGACGAATGGTCATCCACAGACTTAGATAGTACACCAAAACGCGACTCCACTGCCGCCTGTGTCACGACTATCGGAACCCTGCCTTAAAGAACTAATGCAATAGCAGTGATATGGATTCTTTTGTTTCCAAATGCCACTAATTGCGTCATGCCAGTTCAACCAGTCATGTAAGTATTGTCATTTGCCAATATGTGAACCAAATCATAATTTATCAAATTAGCAATACGGGGTCACCTAACGAGTTTAATGCACGTTATGTCAAACAGAGATAAAAATGTTTGCGTTACACGTAACTGCTTGCCGGTCGTCGGTTGCCGGTTGCTCGCGAAACGTATACACTGATGACGTATGAATTATAAATAATGTATTGACCTAGTTGCCTGCAGTGTGACGGGCCGCTGATGGCTCGAGTACTGGAGACGAAGAACAATACGGTATAGGCGTTAAATGGTTATTGATGGTGTGATTATGTCGGTGATTAAATTCGTTGGACAATTTGTATGATGGTTGAGTTATTATATCTCATAGTAAGATTGTTTTATAGGCTACGTCAATTACTTTATTTGTAATTTATTTGGTTTTTTGACGCAAAAATTAATGCTGTGTTTTTACTGTAGTCTAATGACGCATAAACGGTTGGCATAAATTTGTTGAGAAAGCAAAACCTTCACAGTATTTACTCGTATATTTTATTGCTTATATCAAACTCTAATACTAAACCTTACAATGTTATTATCTTCTTCATAAATTCTACATCTAATATGATACGTTGATTCTCACGTTGCAATGACGATTTTCGAGCCGATGTATTAAGCCATTGTCACACTGGCTATAATGTGATCAGCAGTATTAATATCACAGAGAAATTTGGGTACAATAGTTCTCTTGTTCAAAGTTTAGCTACATTTTATTAATTTATTTATATGGATGGATATAATTTAAAGTTATCTTCTTTGTGATGTCATCAATGTACTAGCTTTAATATTATTCGTAATCTTATGTACTAGATTTCGGGTAAGTACATTAATCTTCTTAAATTTAGAGATTTTTATTAGTTATAGCAACTTTAATATGGATTACTATAATGTATATTTTTTGTATCCGTAAGTGTCTCGTGGAAGTTTCATGCGTTTAATTTGTTTGGTGTAAACTCAACATTATTTTTAAACATTATAATAATTATTAATACAAAAGTATTTATAATTATTTCAAAAGTATTTTGACAGCCTCCGTGGCGCAGCGGGCGAGTAGCCGGCTGTGAAACGAGAGGCCGCGGGTTCGATCCCCGCACCGAGACAAACATTTGTGTGATCCACAGATATTTGTCTCGGGGTCTGGGTGTTGTGAGGCCGAAAGTCTCTCGTAGTTCCTGATACCCACGACACAAGACTCGTATCTTAGTGTGGAGTCAGGACTATGTATGTGACTGTTGGGTGTATTTATTTATTTGTTTAAAAGCCATAATTAATTTTGAGAAAGGTTCAACAAAACATCAACAACGTAGCCACAATCAATTTTAATTCAGCTTACTTTAAATATACTCTCTTGAGTTGAAGCTATTTGTTTACTTGTTATTTTTTTCTCTTACCCATTTGCGTACGACCTCGACCATCCACACTTGCACTCAAAGGTTGCAATTACCAGAACAGCATCTGATGTCATGGAGCAAAAAGAGCGAAAAGCGAAGGTCCTAAGTGCAGAAATTACATCATAACATCTCGTAAAGTTCAAGGCAAATGCTCCACCAATGCCTTGAATGGTAAAATTGGAAAAAGGATTTGTAGTGTTAGGTAAATTGAAATAAGTATTTTCAATTTACTTGTTAAATTGAAGAAGACTTTGTTAATGCATGAAGAATTTAATGCGAGTCAAGGAGGCCAAAGAGGTCTGTAAGGATCGTAGCAGGTGGAAGTTCTTTGTCTCTGCTTATCCCTATGAGAAACAGGCGTGAATCTATGTATGTGTGTGTTATTGTTGACATATAATATATGTCAACAATAGAAAATCCTTAGTTGTGATCCTCGGACCGCCTGTTTAGTGAATACTAGATAGGCTGGTCAATTAACGCATATCTCAACTAGCATGTAGTGTTCACTATAATCGGAGGGTCTTCTATTGTAACAAAACCTGCCTGCAAAACAACTAGTTATTTTTTTCACATTCATATGTCCGGAAAAGCGATTGATAATTTCAAACCATTTTAAATTCTAATATTTCTACAGTGGATGTTTCCACAGACATGGATGCCGGTGTGACAGTTACGCTCTCTTCACACCATCCGCCAATTAACTCGGTTAATAGTCACCTTGTGTTGGCTGGTGGCTGACTTTTGTTTTCGTTCGACTTTCCATTTTGCAATTCTCAAAGTCTTATCGAGGGTCAATTATCGGTAGCGGTGACATGGCTCGGTTGGATTGTAAAAGTGTAATAAAACGATAGACATGAGTATAAAACGGGATCGTTGGTTCAATTAGGAAATTAACCATTTCCGGGGTAAATAGCGTTGTTGTTTATTGATTGCTCAGTATAACTCCTAAACTAAGGTAGATTAGATTCCGAGAAATCGAATCTCGAAGAAATAGTTTTTTTTGCAATACACCGTAATATTGTAAAAGTATAAAACAGGTGTGAAGTCTCACGGTACGTTTTCTTAGAAGACCCGAACAACGTTCCTACTGCAATCACTGAAAAAGTTGGCACCTACATTGATACATCGCGAACTGTTCCCGTGAACCGAGGAGGAAAACCATTTATAACCTTGACATTTTAAAATTCACACGTACCGTTCTTGGCGAAATCGTATCACGGGTCTATTCAATTCGGTTGTATATTCCCGCTGGAACTGAAGAGGAAAACTGTGTATAAACCGTACATTTCAAATTTCACATCTAATGTTTATTGCCAAAAGGAATTGTGGGTCTTCTTATTTGATCATGTACGTAATTCCCCGAATTTTACTTTTTTTCATAGGTAAATGGATTTTAGGGAAGTTTTATTTTTTATTAATATGGGAAATATTTAGAGTTTTTATATTTTCAGAAATTCTTGGTTGGATGACGTAATGAGTGTCTTGTAAATATTTGGGTATTTCTAGAATTAGATCTACAGGAGGGAAAATTTAATTTCTGACGATAGCTGATGACTGGTGACTGTTAATACTTTCCTTGGAGGAATTGTTAATTCTTTCCTTGTAAAGGGTAATCAGTAATGGGTACATCTGGTAATAACTGAACATATTGGATAAGGGGAGGAAGATTGATTTCACTCTTATATTAAGATATTTATTTAAGAAACTACTGGAAAACGAGGTTTTTTTTCAGAGACGACCTAAAAATATATCTGTAAAGCTCGCTTACCATATACCGCAAAACTTTTTAACTACATGAGTTTTTAAGGATTTAGTACCTAACTTATTAAGTTTTTAAAGATTTAATTGATTGTAACGAGACATTTCAAATCAAGAATGTAAAGGAAACATTGCAAAATATATAGACAGAACCTACTAAAACTCGCTTTCATTTGCATAAAAGCCCTTAAAACGATTGCATAAATACACATTCACAATGTATGCATGATACATTATTGGGTGAAGGTGTACACGATAAGTAAATGAGCCGACGTTTTGTCATTTAATTAAAAGTTGAGAATGACCGTGCCATAAAAGAGAAAGGTTGTTACGGGTCCCGTTTTGGGTGCGATAGTATCTCGTTAGGACGCCGGGACCGGACGTGGAAGGGACGTTGACGCCAGCGCACTGCACACCCGTGGTCACTAAACACATTTGTGTGTTTTGATAACGTGTAAAAACTTCAAATACAAAGGGCAGGTCTTGGAATGGTGGCTGTGTTATGAAATATTTTGCAGGCTCTTTTTTTTTTTTTTTTTTTTTTTTTTTATGGCATAGGCCGTCAAACGAGCAAGTGGGTCACCTGATGGTAAGTGATCTCCACTGCCCATGTACGTCCATCACCAGAAGAATCATGGGCGCGTTGCCGACCATAAAGGAAAGGGATAATTAGGGATAGGGAAGGGGAGGGGATTTGGGCTTCCGGATATCTCACTCACCGTACGAAACGCAGCAGCAAGCCGCTACTTTACGTCGGTTTTCTGTGAGACAGTGGTTATGACCCGGGCGAGCCAGCCCATTCATGCTGTAGACAAAACTGTCTACAGCGTGGCTCTACCACTCAAATCTCTGTTGCTCTGTTTTCATTGATATAAATTACAAACGACAGCGTTGTAACTTGATAGATGTTTTTGTGGTCTGGCAAAATCACTTTACGCTTCTGTCAAAGGACCATATATGATACGAAAAAGTGCGCGTAGGACCGACTGATTAAGCAAAAGCAAAATATTTCTAGACAGCCTTGCTTAGTTACAGTTGGGCAATGGCCTTCCACCATTTTTAAAATGTGCATTTGGACTATGATCACACCACGTGTCTTCATTCGGATTAATGGCTCGCTATTGTCTCATCTGTTGGTCGGCAGGGTGTCCCACTGGCTGGATAGGTTAGCTTGTAGTGAGAGATTACTAGGTGGTAGGTCCCTCATATGCGAGAGGCCGTTTGGGTAGGTCTACAGCTTTGTCTATTTCAGCCGCCAATCAGCGGCGTGTAAGCACTGTTGTGTTTGTCTTTAAAAGTTATAAAAAAGTCCGTGAAATTACTGGGCATTATAAGATTTATCTTATGTCTAGCGCAGTCTAGTGCAGTGCTTTGTAATTCAAGGTTCTTTGTGGTGTTACAAACTTCTATTTATGGGTAGACGTGGAGCTTACCATCATAGGAGGAGGAGGATGATTTCGTCAATAGCTAGGCTAGTTCGTAGTAGTAGATAGTTTTTAATTATAACGCTGGATAACTAACTCATTTGCCCTAGAGCCCGTAACTGCTGACGTCAGTAACTCGTAATTCATTTTTGAATTAAAGCACCAGTTCTGAGTGTGTCTGAGAGCATGTTTCGTAATAATGAATGTTATTTTGGAGACACGTGAAATAATTATTACGCATGTGAGTTCAGCGTTAATTGTGTCGACGTGTGCGACACCGGCCATTACTGTCCTGACACAGTGTTCTGAGGTATTTGTGAAACATGATGAGTAAATTTCTTTAAGTGGCATAGCGACGCTGTAGGCAGTTTTATTTACAGCATTTTTTTTTATAGCATAGATCGGCAAACGAGCAAGTGGGTCACCTGATGTTAAGTGATCTTTACCGCCCATGTATGCCCACAATATCAGAAGAATTATGGGCGCGTTGCCGACCTTAAGGGAAGGGATAATTAGGGATTGGGAAGGGGAGGGGTATTGAGCCGGCCCAATCATGCTGTAGACAAACTGTCTGAATGCATGAATGGGCCAGCTCGTTCGTGTTACCACTGTGTTAGAGTAAACCGATGTAAAGTAGCGTACGTAGTATGTACGTACGTAGTATGTACGTTTCGTATAGTGAGTGAAATATCAGGTGGCCCAAATATGCCTTCCTAATCCGTTAATTTATCCTTTCCCCTAAGGCAGTGAAGGAAACAACGTGACAAAACTTGCTTACTTAAGAATTTCTCCATAAGATTATCGAAGGTAAGTGAATTCTGCCAAGCCGCATTAGGCCAGTGTGGTAGATTAATAAGATTCTCATTAGTAGAGATGGCCCGTGCCTAGTAGTGAAACAGTACCTATTGAACAAACTTACAATTATTGGGTGTCAATTATCTTTAGACGGTCACCATGATTCAGTAACTGGACTACATAAGAAAGTGGAATTCTTATATAAGCTCATGCTTATGTCTTCAAAGGTGTAACTACTGTACCCACATCAATCCCGAGCTCATTTTCGTCACATGATGTGATAGGGGGCAAGTCTTACATCATACCGGGCACAAATTCTAATTCAGCGTAATTCAAGCGTGATTTTTCGTAACTGGTGGTCGTATAGTGGTAGAGCCACGCTGTAGACAGTTTTGTCTACAGCATGATTGGGCCGGCTCAACCGGGTCATTACCACCGTCTCACAGAAAACCGACGTAAAGTAGTGGCTTGCTGCTGCGTTTCGTACGGTGAGTGAGATATCCGGAGGCCCAAATGCCCCTCCCTTTCCCAATCCCTAATTATCCCTTTCCTTTAAGGTCGGCAACGCGCCCATAATTCTTCTGATATTGTGGGCATACATGGGCGGTGGAGATCACTTACCATCAGGTGACCCAATTGCTCGTTTGCCGATCTATGTCATTAAAAAAAAACATACTGTGATCGTTCGAACAGGAAATCGAACCTAGATCCTCACAGTTCTCTTAGTACGCTGCCACACTGAGGCGATTATCATTATATAAGTGAAAACGTAAAACATGCCAGAATTCAACATAATTTATGACACACAAACATTTATAAAATTATTCACGACATTCTATATCAAATATTTGTAACGCCCTCGTGGCATGCAACATGACGTGGAATATTATTTGGGAGCGTGGCGACACGCCGTGGGCACTGGTGTCAGCTCACTGAACAAAGGCGTCACGGGAACACTGTGCAAGTGTGGTCAAGGTTCGGTTCCCACATTGTGGTGGTGGTAAGAGATGGATGTAGATATAGCTTGCACCCGATATTTTTTACAGCTGATGGTAAGTGATCTCCATCGCTCTTGAATATTTCTCTTGAACAATAAAAGTTGTTCCTTATGGGGTTAGCTATCTAGTATTGCGAGGTTGTTGGTGTTTTAAAAGTAATCCTGTATAATATTGTATACACCACAGGGCGTAATTTCCTGTGCATGTAGTTTATACCAAATTGAGCTCGAATATGTGCGTAATGTCCATTGTGCACGATGGTCTTGGTAAAACTCCGTCCCATGTCATTATTGGAGGTTATCGAAGGGCTTATTTGTAAACATCGTCGTACCCTTATCTACAATGCTAAACCTTTGATACACCAACAAAGGGCCGTGTGAAAGGGATGCGGGAAAAACTTCGCTTATCTCATTATGAAGGGTTGACATTTGGTACAAGGCTTCTTTAACATTTATCAGCAGCCATGTCATTTATCTTCTGTGGGTTGTTCCTTACCTAAATCATAATGTAAATATCGTTTACATAAAAAACTATAACCATTTTTTACCAGCTCTGTAATGAATAAATGTCACTGTTTGGGCACCTGTTCTAATTGGTGTTTGTGATATAACACCATATCACAGCTACATACAACAAGTATACCATAAACTGAGATGGGACATAGGTTCCATTTTTAACCAGGAAAAGGGTGTTTACAGGGGTGAAACCGCGAATAAAAGCTAGTTTGTGTATCAATGCACGCTTAATGATGATCAACTTTTATGGGCTTCATGAGTATATGAAATTATTATTATGATTGTATTTGGTCAGTGGCCTTTACTGTAAGACAGGTATGAAAAAAACTAATTATAGCTAACTAATGCCAAAGAAATGATGTATAAAGTACATATAATTTATATATCATTTCTTTGAAATTCATTTTTACAAAACCTATTTTTGTAATGAGTTTGTGGTTTTCAGAAACCACTGCCTGCATGCGATATTCGGTTCGGTTGCTATCACATTACTTGAATACACATGTTGATTTCGTCCAGATATGTGGAAATATATTTTTTACAAGCTTTAATTTGTTTTTTTGTACTATACTTAAAAGAGAGAAGCATGATCGACATGACAGAAATTCGTTACCGGATTAATGACTCAGAAATAAGAAGATTCCATTGCTATTATTTCGGTTTTATTTGTATTAAAAACTCGCGCGAAAAAAACATCTTGAAGACCGGTTTGTGAATACCTAAATATCTATATGTATAAAAATTTATGTTTTTCTCTATGTCCTTTATAGTATCGTAAACTATGCATTAGATCATGTGATGATTTTTAGCAAAGTTGTTGTGCATGAGCCCACGAAGGTTTCTGAGTTGGTACGACCCATTTTCGACAGATGGCGCCACTGTCATTCCAATGAATTTCATAACATAGGCTACTTTTATCCCGGAAAAAGCAGATCACGCGCGCGGACAGCTAGTCAATTATAAAAACCAAATCAAGTATTAGAAGCCTTATTCATAATTACACTATGCTTTGCTACATATATAGGAACAAGCAAAACAAAACTGCATCTCGCCTTTCAACACCTTCAGAGAAGTTTTTTACTGTCGTGACTATAGTATTATAGCCCTTATGGCCTGTACTGTCTGTCACGCCGTATATTTTCATGTGTTTTGCTTTCTCCTCACACCTCACTTATCAATGGCGCTCTGGTCAATTGGTTATTGCCAATATCATTTATTTTATAGAAAGTCCAGAATATGATTGGTAGTCTAGCATTCTGATTGAAGACAGATTAACCTCAGTGCCAGCTGTTTGCTTCCATTTAAAAAGCTAATGTCCTTCCAAGTGGGAGGATGCTGGTGGGACGGTACGTAATATTTTGTTATTTATATGCTGAAAAACCCATCATAGAGGCTAGTACGGGCAAGTCGCGTTTCGAGATCAGGCAGTGTATATCTAGTAACTTCATGCCGGCATCATTTCGCCAACAGTCGAGAGACACAATATCTCTTGCCGTCGACATTATATCGACTGCACTGTACTTAACAACAGGCTCAGTGTATTCACTTTGCCGTGCGAAGATAAAAAAGTGAGAAAATGGAACAAAAAAATAATTTCGATAATGGCGCATACTTCCGTAATAACACACGGTCTGATAACACTATGGTGCGATGCGTCGACGATGCTCATTTTTTATGTTGGCAACACTGACGTGTGAATCACATCACATCGGCTGAGTTCCTTGCGGCCACCGGAGCGTGTTCGCCCTCATTCAATCTCCATTACGTCTTTTATAACGACAAACATTTCATTAAAATGCACTTTTTTCCCACATGTTTATTTACCGCGACGCGATGTAAAAGCACTCGACGCGTGCGAGTTTGAAAAAAATATACACTCCTTTGCAAAAAAAACGGGCGGGTTTGATTTTTTAACATTATTGGTAATAATTTAGTTCTTCAGAGGTTTTAATAGCCAAACTATGTTACTGGCACTTAATAAAGAGTCTGGGTATGAAAAAAAGTTCATTCCAAATTCAAAACTTTTGTTTTTTAAATTATTAATCCCTTTTTCATTTTGTGACACTTTTCGCGGGTTTGCGGTTAAAAGGTTATCAAGCAACTAAAAGTAACTTTTCGTTATTTTTAGTACAACAATTTATGTTTATCGCATAATTCTGCCTTATTGTGACTTAAAACAGATATCTTTGTGTCTATCGTAATGGCAGAAAAAGCAATGAGAGCTAGTAAAATTAGAGCGCTGCTGGAAGAGGGGTGTAGCCAATGTTACGTCTCACAGCGGTTAAACGTGAGTCGTTCAACTGTACAAAGAACCTGGACTCGATACCAAGAGACAGGTTCCGTTCAGAGAAGGCAAGGTTCTGGGAGAAAACGTTGCACACAGCCGCGAGACGATCGCTTTTTAGTGACTCAGGCGCTGAGGAACCGCAAATGCAGTTACATAGACCTCAAAAGAAACCTTGAAGAGGTACGAGGAGCACAAGTTAGCCTATGGACTGTGAGGAGAAGACTTTTAGCTGCTGATATACGTAGTCGACGACCAGCGCGGGCCCCCAAGTTACTCCGTGAGCACCGGATTGCGCGGTTGAGGTTCGCTAGAAATTGCCTATCTTGGACACCAGGTAACTGGAGTAGCGTACTCTTCTCCGATGAGGCTCGAATTTGTCTGCATGGTGAGGACCGACGTCGGCGAGTGTTACGAAGACCAGGGGAACGCTATGCCGATGTGTGTTTTGAAGAAATCACCCCTTATGGTGGAGGGTCCGTTATGTTTTGGGCGGGCGTAACTTCCAACTATCGTACCGAGATAGTATTCATAGAAAATGGCTCACTAAATGCGCATAGGTACATAACAGAAATCCTTTCTCAAAATGCACAACCCGCACTGACTGTAATTGGTGAAGATGCCATTTACATGGACGATAATGCTCGGGCCCACCGTTCTGGCGACGTAGATGCTTATATGCAAGAGGTCGGTATTCGTCGTTTGGATTGGCCAGCGCGGAGCCCCGACCTTAACCCCATTGAGCACGTTTGGGACCTCCTAAAAAGGCGAGTACGATCTGTCCAACCACCTCCACAAAACATCAGAGAGCTTAAACGTGTAATCTCGACTGAGTGGGAACACATTCCACAGGACACCATCAAAAGCCTGGTGGGAAGCATGCCAAGACGATTACATGCCGTAATCGCTGCAAGAGGAGGTCATACTCGTTATTAATTTTTATTTTTTAATGTCTCTTTTATTAAAATACCATAAAAATACTCGTAGTCTTAATTTCATTATACCCATAAAAATGACCATTTTAACACGGCTCTCTGTTTACATTGACTAAAACACCGATACCAGGATAAAAGTGTTAAAAAACTAGATTCTCATTGATAATAAGAAATTTCTAGTCATCCAAGCTAATGACATACTAAAAATATAATAATATTTACCCATAGAAAAGCTAAGGTAAAGTGTGTGTGTAAGGTGCCCGTTTTTTTTGCAAAGGAGTTTATTTCGTTTACGGCATTTTAATCATTACCTCAAAATTTATTAACAGATGTATTATTCATAATAGCTAAAGTGATACGTATATCTTCCGCAGAAAGTTTGCTTCTTTTTTTATCCACATCGAAAATAAGCATTTTAGCATTATTAAGGAAATGATTAAATGGATGGTCTTTGAAACAAAACTAATTTAAACGGATTTTATCGCGGTTTTTTATTAATTTTGATCCCGACGTTTCGAAGACTTTTCAGTCTTCGTGGTCATGGGGTGGACCGCGATAAAATCCGTTTAAATTACTTTTATTTCAATGAGTAATATTCGCGTAAACATAAGAAATCATTAAATGGATGGACTCTTAGGAGGTCTTAAGCTTATCAACGTAAAGATCTTACTGAACACAGCATTTTATATTCACACTGCATCGGAATTATCGAATTTTCGTCCAAATTGTGAACGGGCAGTGACCCGCGCGAACTTCTTTGGAATCGTCGTTTTGTGATTCACACAAAATGATGTAAAAATAATAATTATTGTTTGAACAGAATATTTCAGTCGTAACTTAATATGGACTTTTTCTCGCTAAATGCCGCGTGTTTGTTTTTCTTCCGACGGCTTTATGGCTGTAAAAATGGACGTCGTTTGGAACGCTTCCTTAATCGAATCCTTAAATTAAAGCGCGGCGAAAATTCTCGGTAGCCTATATTTTTCACGCATAATTTCTGCGCAGATTTTAAAAGAGTTTGTTTTATTAGAAAAGATTGTCGTTCGCAGCCCGGTTGAATATTGCCGCGATTATTACAATAATAGAGATAGAACGTTATTTCGTTTCGTGTGAAAGCCGATGAACCTATATTATGTTGTTGTGTAACGCATAATATTGTAAAAACTATTAATGAATTAATTGATTATGAAACTGCTTTAAAAAATAAGAGATTAAATAACCTTAGAAGAGCCTCTGTCTTTGTGCATAAAATAGGCTTATTATATCAAGCCCCATATATTAATGTATCAGATACATTTTATTACGCCATAAAGTTCTTGGTATCATAAATTCACACAAATTAAGTTACAGGATACCGCCGGTTTCGAATTTAAATATACGATCGCTTGTTAAAGTTTTAACGTAAATTTTGGTAGCGAAATTTTTTCGAGGAAAATTTGGATCGTTTTACGATAAAAAATTTAGGTTAACCGCACACATCTGCCGCTCGAAGGATACTAAAACTTACCGCATAAAATCCTTAAGGTGCGATTTAGAGCACGACCGCAGCGACAAATTGCAGTCGCTAACAGTATGTAACAGTATGGCTTCTATGATTTTATATAACTACTAGATTTTGCTCGCGGTTCCACCCGCATGATCGTTGTTTTCTGGCATAAATAGTAGCCCGTGTCCTAATGCAAACTACGGTCTGTCTTTGTGCTAAATCTCATTCAAAACCGTTAACTCACAAACATACATACTTTACATTTATTATAGTAGTAGGATAGTAATATTGTATTTATATTTGAAAGTGGTAGAGATCCGCTTTAGTTTTTTTAACAGCATAAATGGGTCGGCCCGACCGGTTTACTGCCGCTGTCTCACAGAAAACCGACGTTGCGTATGGTTAGTGAGATATCCGGAGGTCCAAATCTCATTGGCCTTCGTAATCCTATAATGATCCCTTACCTTTAAAGTGGGCTAGGCGTCCGTGGTATTTCAGGTTTTGTGGATATTTATGGGCTGTGGAGATCATTTATCATCAGGTGACCCAGTTGCTCGTTCGCCGACCTCAGCTATAAAAGAAACATTCGAATATCCTACTGCTGTCTGTTATCGCAAATCCATTGCGTTCTGATCTGATACGCATGTTCGGAACTCTACCTTAACGTATACTTTCATCTCGGCCCGCGGAAAGTTATCAAGAATTGTATGACAAACATTTCCTATATAAATTATTTACTTAATTGCCATTGATCGTAAAATGGAAACTCTGCATTTATCGTCGGTTAAAGTCCACTTTCTTAAATACAAACCTAATATGCGATGCGAGATCTCCAAAAACAAACGTCGTTAAATCGATGTCGTTTAAATTTATGGCGTTGTTAATTGTTTTGTTAATGTGTGTAGTAATAAATAGATATGTCTGTATTCTATATTGTGAATTATAATGACGAATAAATTATTATGCGTCGTTAACTTAATTATATGCGACTTTATAATACAAGTAGGTCCCTCGTATGCGAGAGGCCGTCTGGGTGGGTACTACCGCTTTGTCTATGTCTGCCAAGCAACAGTGTGAAAACACTAATGCATTTCGGTTTGAAGGACATTGAAGCCAGTGAAATTACTGGGCATTATGAGACTTAACATCTTTTGTCTCGGGGTGACAAGCGCAATTCAATGCCATGCAGTGCTTTGTAATTCAAACTAGAATATTACTTTTAAAACCAACTAGCTCAAGGCCACTTTTACAAGCTATAGCCTTAAGCCTAAGCCACTTGATATGGTGTAAAATGTCGACGAATATAAGAGTGAAAAAGTGGATTTGTCCGACATTGGATTCTTGGACATGTTTACGTTAAGAAAGAGGTCGGTCGCAAAGTCATTGAACTAGAATCTTGACAGATTCCGATAATTTCACTTTACTTGGGCGATGGTGACAACGACAGTAAAAAATGGCCACCGATTTTCAAACTTCAGATTCATCTTCATGCAATTTAGGTATGAAATTTGGTATCTGCGGGCCATTTTTTATGCCTAGGAAGAGAAAAAGCGCAACCACCAAGGATTTTTCTGTTTAGTAATCACGTAAATCACTAACACAATTTTGATGGTATTTTAAGTGTAATATAGGTTCGGATCAAGGATTGACGTAGACCCAGCAAGGCCGGCGATAATTCAAATTGGTACACGTCTGCGAAAAGTAGGTCAAACGAAAAAAAAACTAGTACAATAATATTTAGAAAAGGCACATTTCTCCATTCATATAGTCTTTGCAGTTGCTTACGTGTTCGCAAACACGTTTCATGTTGTACTAATATTTAGTTTATAAAACAATTGCTGATAGGTGCGAATGCGTTTCAGATTGTTTACTTTTTCTTCTTGTAAACTAGTGTCATGAAGTGTACTCATAAAAAGTGACATTTTACGTAGAAAAGTAAATGAATTATGTTTATTTTGAGTATATTATATTTATTCATGCTAATGTTGTAAATATCGATTCTTGATTTTATGACCTGCATTTTATTATACATCATCATCATCATGATCAGCCACAGGACGTCCACTGCTGAACATAGGCCTCCCCCAAAGATTTCCAGACCGACCTGTAGGAAGCTGCCTGCATCCAGCAACTTCCTGCGACCTTTATCAGGTTTAATCAAATTATTTTTACAACTTTCGCATATAAACAAACTTAACTTTAATCTTCGCAAGTTATATACGCTATAATATCTGACATTATTAACTTGGAAACCAGTTTGAGAGAGAGATTCGAGACGGATATCTTTTACGAGTAAATTTCGTATTTATTAATAAATACATGATTTTATTAGTCACAGAAGAAAAAGAGTTCAACACGGATAATCAACCAAAACGTAACACGAGAAATAATTAGTTCAGTAGGTCCAGAGAATTACGAACGGTGCGATAAATAAAAACGTGCCACATCCGAACTAGAGTTAACTCGATCTCTTTGTCTATCTCTTCCGCATACGTCTTAATCGCGTGCGTATTACACGTGCTGTGTAATAGTAATATCAAACGCGATATGTAAACAAAACGGTATCAATCAATGCGAAACGTCAATGAATCACTTGCGAGTACTGGTATAGCGGTCGCGATACTGAACTGCCCGCGTAGTTAGCGCACTCGGGTGACATATTGCGTAATACTCGCGCACGTGCGCCAGTACGGCCGCTCGCTATCGGCACGATACGAACAATTACGAAATGCGTGATTTTCATTTGTTTATATTATGGGTTTGATTTTTTTTCATTGATATTTATTATCGTTCGCTGTGACGGTGAAGGAAAATATTTTGAGGATAATATAGAGTTCTCCAAAAAGATTCCATAGGTATGTCAAGTGTGCTAAACTCCATTCTAGCGTAATGGACAATACAATAATAACACCTAATCGCTTTTATTAGTAGAGAAGGTATAATTATTGCATTAAATTGAGCTTAATTTCTATTTTATGTGTAATATGTATGTGTTAGATCGACTATTTGTTTAGCGAGTTTTGTAAGTGTTGTTTCTGATATTCTTTCCATTTATAAAGAAATTCATTTCGTATATTATTATATCAAGCACCCTGAAAAATTATGCAGCCACAAAGACAATTAGTAAATCGCCAGAAAAGATTCTTAAAAAGCATTGCTTAGAATCATCGCTTAGTCACTCCTTTAAGGAAATTCGTCCTTAAAATAATCTGCTAAGTGACAACTGTTACGATTAATCGGAATCTCGATTACTGGAAACGGACACACGGACGCATATCACCAATTTTAGAAACTAGCCCACCCTCGGGCACGTCGCCAAGTATTTCTTCCCCAACCCACCCGACCCGGCCTTTGGGCACCATTTTTTGAATTTCTTTGTTGCGTAGCTCAAGTGCCGCGCGATATTCGCAGAATTCCCCGGACGCCTCATTAATTATCCAAAAATCAGCGGCGTTTCTAATGAAAATGTATCTTTTTAATACATATTTTTATTCTCTAGTGACACGGATCCCCGTCTCCCGCCAGTACTCTTAATTACGGGCTGAAGCTTGACACGCCTGCTGCTCGCATCGGGGTCGTCTCCCACATTTGTTCGTTCTTCACTGACATAATACTACGTTTTGCACACTGCGAATAGTTTTGGGAATTTCAGCTTTATTATGTTTACATTATCAAGGAGGAATTACGTTTGTTTCATTCGATGGCGTATCGGATGTTTTACAATCGCGTTGTTTACGCGCCACTGTGAAGGTTTCAAACAGTTGTAAAACAGTTTTTTTTTCTATTGCGGTTTTGATTTTCTTGACCCGGTTTCTGTTAAATAAACTGTTGCAATATTAATTATACGTACGTATATTTTTTGTAATTTATAACCGCTGTTACGGCTAGGGTTACCAGGCTTCAGGATTTGTCCTGTAATGTCAGGATTTTTAGGCACTTGTCAGGTATCCAAAAAATTACCTTTAGTTTTAATCACTTATTTATTAAGACCAGTAATATCGATTACTTCACTATTAATTATGAATGACACTCGCTTTTTAATAAACGTGAATTTACATGTTCGTCATTCTACGGACGTACGTACGTTAATTGTAAGATAATTTATTTTGCAATTTAACACGAAAATGACTTATGTGCTGCAGATATACTATGACTACTTTGAATAAATTTGAAATTATTCTCTTTGAAAAAAAAAACACAACTGTAATAAATACAACAATACATGTGATAGTTTAACTCAGGCTTTTGTCAAGACTCGTCAAGCTTTATCAATTTTTATCTGGTTACCCTAGTTACATTGGTCCATGTAAAAATACTGTTACGGCATCACTGTGGAGCGGTTGGGGTGGCAGCGGCGACTGTCGGGCTGAAAACTAACGGTTCGGTATTTAATTAAACCAGACAATGTAATTAAAACAGTTTGTAGAGCAATAAACTCATCAATATAACTTAGAATGCTAATTAAAGGAGAGAACGGCAAGATTTAATTGGAGATTTACTGATAAGATGTTTGATCTTTGGATCGGTATGGTGGTTTAGTACATAAACGAACCAACTTTTATGTTTTTATAGCCACTCAAATCATCAGTTGATTTAGTTGTCGATTGTGCAGCATCTAGATCGGAGGTTCCCAGACTTTTTTTCTCATACACCACTTTCAAAATTAGCTGGTTACGGTGGACGCCCTGCAGCTTCATTCTACCATATTCCCAATACCCCGCTTACGAATTGTGAACCCCCAATTTTTAGTCACGTCACGACTCCCGTCGACTCTCCCGTGAACCCCTGGGGGTCACCTGGATCACTTTAGCAGCTAAGGATCAAGATAAACATTATACGACTGTATTAAAATGCATTGAAAATATACTCATATAGACATATACATCACGTCGGTAATATTTCCCTGATTATATCGCTCTAGTGACATTAATGATTTATTAGCAATTAAAGTCATAACAGGCCATTTACGTATAATTGTTATCAGGTGTCGCGGTCAAGATCAACTTACCACTCGCGAGGCGCCGATTGTTGCGCGTGGCGATGATACTCGGTGAAGGTCGACAGATGACGCCGTTATGCGCGTATTCACTGGGACAATGAGGAGGGTCGTGATCCACCTCACCCTGAAACACAAACTCGTGAATAATTATGATGCAATTGGACATTGTAATTAAGATTGAACGGCTTGAGAATTTTTTAATTGTCATTGTGCTCATGAATGTGGTAATGTTTTAAAGTATGAATCAATGTATCAGTAAAGTCGATGTTTATCACATTGACCGTAATATTAACTTGAAATACGAAATGGAAGTTGACACACAAAATGTAGAAATATATGTTTATAATATTAATGTTCAATAACATCTGTAATAACTAATAATAATCGATTCAGACATTGTCTGCAATTCCGTCGAAATGGTGGAAATTTGTATACAACATAACTTTACTCTTTTATAATTATACTAGCTGTCCCTCGCGGCTCCGCCCGCGTGATCTGCTTTTTCCGGGATAAAAGTAGCCTAAATGAAAAATTATTAAATTACTAAAATTGCTATTAAAAAATAGGGGTTGGTGATAAAAGGGTAACAATTTAGGGTTGTATGTATTTTTAATGCTGTATCATAAAAAAATAAAATTTATCTAAAATTTTTAAAAAAATAATTTAGGGGTGGACTACCCTTAACATTTAGGGGGATGAAAAATAGATGTTGTCCGATTCTCAGACATACCCAATATGCACACAAAATTTCATGAGAATCGGTCAAGCCTTTTCGGAGGAGTTTAACTACAAACACCGCGACACGAGAATTTTATATATTAGATATCTCTACCGATAAGTTTTAACTACTCTATCATCTGTCTACCCTCGCCTAAGTAAGGTCTGGAACGCCCTAAATCTTGCCTTTGTCTGTAACTACAGATTTACGAGCTCTATAAGAATTGTAGGTAAAGTATAATGTAGGTAGTATAATGTATATATATGTAGGTAAGTATAATTAGAACTCGCAATACCCACTTTAGCTATTCCAGTTATTGAATTGTTTACTTTTCTGTGTGTTTTTCTTAAATACGTAATCGGTCGGTTTGCGTATGAATTTTAATAGCACCTTTTTAATATGTATGTTAATGTTGTAATAAGATTGGGTCGTGGACTGGATTGTCCAGAACAATATATATATATTTTTAAATGTTATACATAAATAATGTTACGATGTTCTTTCTTCAAGTTTTCCTAGGTCATTCCGGAAGCTCTCAAATATGATTGAGGTATTTAGCATCATCATCATCATCATCTTCAGCCACAAGACGTCCACTGCTGAACATAGGCCTCTCCCAAAGATTTCCAGACCGACCTGTTGGAAGCGGCCTCCATCCAGCGACTTCCTGCGATCTTTATCAGGTCGTCTGTCCACCTTGTAGTTGGACGTCCAACGCTGCGCTTGCCAGTACGTGGCCTCCATTCCAGAACCTTTCTGTCCCAGCGGTTATCGGTTCTGCGAGCTATGTGGCCTGCCCACTGCCACTTGTCATGTCGAATGTCCATGTTGTGCCCACCCCGATTACTGTTGGAAGCTCATCTCTTGAAGTTGTCGACGAATATGTCTATCTAGGACAAGTAGTCCAATTAGGCAGGTCCAACTTCGAGAGAGAGGTCAATCGTCGAATCCAGCTCAGCTGGGCAGCGTTCGGGAAACTTGGCAAGGTCTTCTCGTCCAAAATACCTCAGTGCCTGAAGACTAAAGTCTTCGATCAATGTGTGTTACCAGTGATGACATACGGCACTGAGACGTGGCCTCTAAATATAGGCCGTATAAGACGGCTCACAGTCACTCAGCGAGCTATGGAGAGAGCTATGCTCGGTGTTTCTCTGCGTGATCAAATCAGAAATGAGGAGATCCGTAGAAGAACGAAAGTCACCGACATAGCTCAGCGGATTAGTATTTAGCTCCATCGTTAAATTAGTTGGTATATTATATGAAAATTTTCCAAGATTTCTACCTTTATAGCGCTGCACTGTTCGGTATTTTTTACGATATCGCGAATTAACAAAATGATGCATAATAATCTTCTTGATCGTACATTGGTCAATGGTTCATCTGTAGGAAACTGTGTGAAAAACTCATAATTCCGAGAACTCACTTAAATATATAGTGAGACACAACGTTTGTGAGAAATATTTTTCGATATTGTTTGTTCGAAGCACCTGATATATGTGATCATCTAATGGATTCGCAATACCCGGATACTATAGTTTGAATGCGTTAGTTTCTTCTGGCCCACTGGGCATATGGATAGCATTAATCAGTTGTTCCGTTTCAATTACAGCTTTGTTAATCATGAACAGTTCCACAGAAGCTTCTATCAGAATATATATTTTTCAGGAAGTTTGCGTATAAATAACACCTCACCTAATAATACTATAGCAATTTTCTATTCAAAGAAGAGGGAAATGAGTATATTTTATAACTTTAAGTAATGAACGTTAAAATAACATGAATCGTTGTAATATTTCGAGTACAAAGCTTTGACAAACAAATACATACTGAATTTTTGTATCAACAAAACACTTGATTCGTAAAATTAGATGTATCGAGCTAGATCGTGGAAATAGACGATCCTAGTATCAACAAAATCCGACTTTTGAAACACAACACGCCGATCAGTTGTAATGCATTGAACACCGACCATTCCGTCTTCGGATATTGCAGAGAAGCATTTATACAGGCCGATTTGATTCTGGTAACCACCGATAAAATCATTGTTTGGCGGTGGTCGCTGTTTTTTTTTGGATTGCTCTGCGCTTACCATCAGCGCAAGCGGTTTAGTGCTAGCGTGCCCGGATAAAAAAATATCCAATTACATTACGAGGTTCCGGTTCATGGTTGATTTTATAGAACTGGCAAATAAGTCGTAAGTTATCCTCGGTTAAGAATAGCTAGAGTGACAAGAATACAATTGAAAGAGGTGTTGGATCAAGATCTTGCAACATTGAAACTACTTTATTTTCTGGTGAACAAAATATCGTCGCTTAAAAATGTTTATTTAATTAACTTTCGATTATATCCATGTAAGTTACTTTTGGAGGATTCGATGTACGACAACAAATAAAGTACATCGTTAACACTGGCTTGTTTTCCGAATAATTCGCTTACCGTATTGGAGAAAAGTCTCGAATTAATTGCATCGAATTTGATTGACGTGGTCATTTGGTCACGTTGACGTCCGCCGGTTTCCTGTGCAACACGTGAAATTGTCAGAAATCTTGCCAGGACATAAATCTGTAGAAATCCAACAACATGCTGTGACATTTTCTCTATACATTCCTTAATTTTGCGGCAGATCAACTAAGAATATATCGTTAAAATCGGAATAAGGAAGTAAATATACCGAAAATTAATTTAATTATTAATGGCATTGATTGAGGAGTTAAACACGACACTGCTATTCGGAAACAAAAGCACCCGTTTCATGGACATTAAAAACTATACCCATCTACTAATTCTTAGCAAAATAAAAACATAAGAGCTAACTCCATTCAACGATAGGTTTTGTATCAATTTTGTATGACACCAGGAGACGCAACGTAAAACAACGTAAATAACGTAACGTCAACGTAAATAAGAGCGTCTTTGAGGCACGGGCATCAAAAGGCATGGCAAACACGTGACCGCTTTCTCGCATGCCTCTGAATGCGGTCAAATGACATGTCACGCGGTGTGGAGATACGTTTAACTCGAGCAATTAGCTTGTGTTATTTGCTCAACTACTTTCATGCTTTGAGGATATGTCGTTTAGTAGAGCAAAAGTGGTAGTGGTCAGTGTTTTGGTATGTCATGTGAAATTAACGAAGTCCATTTCCTAGTTACCATATATTTTAAAGTTAATACCTCCTTATGAAATATTTTCTTCGTAATTTTTTATCACTGAACACGTATTTTCTGGAACATAAAACAATATCATCCATAATTCCAGAGTAAAGTTAAAACAGAAACCTTGTTTTCCTCATAAATTTTACAATGTTACGAAAATATAATGGTATTATTTCCAGGAGCAGTAAAAATGATAGATTATAATAATGTCGATAGCGTTTTAACATTTTGTTTCTCTTTTGTTTACGGGGAACTGTCGTGAGGGTAATGTTGAAATAGCATCGTCCGGTTTTCGAACGACGCTTTTTAAAAGGCGTTTTTTCTTTGATGTGTCGAGTTTTGTGTATCTTTTTAACACGCTTTTATTTAATTCTTTCGCTGTAACTGTGAATATGGTGCAGACTGGTTATACTAAATGTTAATTGATATTGAAATAAAAAAAATGCTTTGTTCTTTGTGATAACTCAGACAATTTAATGAAGTAGTGTCCGTAGATGAAGACAAAAGTGTTTACAAAATCGCTGGCGCCGTTCTAAAGCTATACCTCAAATTTTCAGACTTATTCAATTTGAAACTTGAAGAATGGCATTCAAAAATAAACAGTTTACATTACTGCAAAGTTTTGAGAGCACACTATCACATTATCTGATTTTTCACACTATCTGATTAATGTACTTTTAGAAATATTAACCAAAGACGTGGTCGACATCACAAAATTATTCATAGTTATAAGAGATTACATCATATTCAAATTACTCATGGAATATCATAATTTGTTTACCGAGGGCGCGAGTTTCACATCTTGTCGACAGCAGCGCTCCAGACGTAGCCGGTGAATCAAATTTTAGTTCGAACAAGTGACTGTATTTTAGTCATTATTGAATCACAGCACTTAAGTGATGGTCGATGTGCGGTCATACCCTTCCTTCTTAGAAGACAGTGTTCACGTCATTTCAGGCGCCACCTCTGTTGTAACGGTGATGCTTCTGTCTATTTTAAACGCTTGCGGAAGATACTAATTTTATTAGACTTATGATTTGTTAGTTATGTTAAATTTTTAAACGCTTGCAGAAGATACTAATTTTATTAGACTTATGATTTGTTAGTTATGTTAAATTTTGATACTTACGATATTTTAAATGATGTGAAGTGATACAGAATTGCATCGATTGGAGATATTGGTGAGATATAGTACAAACATGAAGCCCAAGAAAATTAAATGTATAGTCAATCGCAAATGTTTCCTGCCTGAATCGTACGTTTTGACGATTTCGTTCACGGATCTGCTCGATGTCAAATTGTGTGCACGTCCTCATGATCTACGATATTGTTACAACTGTACTGGTCGGCGATCTGAGATTTGAAGCCAGAACGCCACAGTTCCTCGGCTTAAATGCCAATAGACCAATGAGGCGATATGACAATACCAGTATATTCAGAGTACCATGCAATACGTATTAGTATAGGATACTGTTGCTAGATAAATCGATATGACTGGTAAGTAAAGTACCGATATATATACTTGTTATCAGTTCTGAAATAACATATTCCTTGTCACTTGACATAATTACAAAAAAAAGAGTTTTGGTTGGTCAAAACTATTTCGGCTGTTGCATTTTGTTGCAGATTTTTCCTTCCTCAACTTTTTTCCAACATCGATTTCGCATGACTTTTATGTTGCGTATTGTTTCATTGCCAAGATTTTCTTTTAATTTATACAAACGAGCAAGTGGGTCGTCTGATCATAGGTCATGGACATGTATTATCATGGACGCGCTGTCGACCTTAAAGGAAAGGAAAAATTAAGGCATTGAGAAGAGAATGTTGATTTGAACGTCCGGATATCTCACTCACCGTACGAAACGCAGCAGCAAGCCGCTATTTTTCGTTGATTTTCTGTGAGGTTGTAACATTCAAGTCGAGCTGACCTATTCATACTGTAGACTAAATTGTCTACAGCGTGCGTCTTTTGTATTATGTTGGCCAGAGATTTACATATACACATATTGTTCTTCTTTCTCACTCATCTCTAAGTAGAAAACATACTCAGACACGAAACAAATATTTCTGGATCACACAAATATTTACTCGGTGCGGGAATCGAACCCGCAGCTTCTTGCTTCACATCTACTCGCCCATTACGCTACGGAGGCTGTCACATATGTACATAACATAACACATAATATTCAGTATTGTTTTTCTATATTTTGTCTTAGAGATTGCCTTTGATAATGTTATTTTTAAATTACAACTCATGTTTAATATGTGTCTATCAAAATGTGTGATGGTGATTTGAAGGCATTCCGATAAATGTCTCGTGGCGCATGGGATTTCTTCTTTCATTTTATATTTACGTTTAATAAAAGCAGTATCGTAAAAATGTGCCATTTCATACACATTCTGTATTCATATTGAATTGCATAGCAATGGGATATTCTGCGTCTGGGGGAATATTGAAATATACAAGTTTCGAAAGCGCTGGTGATATAAAAGTGTCTCCGTTGAAGGTCGACATCGAGTCGTCTCGAGTTGCTGAGACTGTGGCCGATATGGAAATGTTACATTTTATATGAAACATTACTTGTGAATTGACATAAATACTCGAGATTATTGCCTGGGTGGCATGTGTCCCATATTACGAGAATATTGTTAAGGTATATCTTAAAAATGTGTTTCTAGGGTGAATATTGATTAATGCCGATATATCGCATGTGTGTGAGTGTATCTAGTAAAATAATCACGACTATGTTGAATATATCCAGATTGATGACGATGAGACGAGCAACGCGCTCGATTCCAGTCATTCTTTAGAAATAAAATAAAAATACTAATCATCAATTCTACGTAAACAAAATATATGTATAGCTATTCTCATTATCTTCTTTATAAGTGTAACAGTTACATCCATTTCACAAGACTTGGATGCGGAACTAAAAGTGAAAAAGAACCAACCTATTTTACCTGTACTCGGAAACTAAATGGTTTCGTAGAACGAATGATCCTGTCTTTCAGTGCATTATTTACTTGCTAATTAGAGTCACGGAACCATGCCAAACGTTAGACAAAAAACTGTTGCTCTGGCAGATGTACGGGATAAATATTGGGTGAACATTTGTAAATATTGGCCGTTGTTGGGTCCAGTGTTTATGTTGGGAGGCACAATGCTGGAGCGCGCAAATATTACGTCGAAACATATTGTGTTGTTTAATGATGGAATTGGGTTTCTGAGACGTGTTTGTGTTGTGTAAAAGTAATGAAAATGAAATTGACTATTTATTATTGATGAAAGATGAATACATAACAGGATCAATTATGACATATTTAACAAGTAATATTATACAAAGAAATATTTTATTCACATTAATAGTTTTCGCCAAAGTTCCTCAAATTATCTGAGGTCAGAACGCCATCTTGTCTTTAGGTGACGAGCGTACATTGTCATGTGGAACTTTCTAATGCACAGTTCTGAGTGGTGTTGCTACTGTTTATGAGCTGGCGCTTACAACCAGCCGCGCAAACTGCTCGTCTCTTCGATCAGGCGAATCGAACTAAAATCAGGAATCAAAACATGGTGAATAATTAAGCTATCATTGACGTCAATTGTACGAGTGATGACATTTCATTAGAAGACGTTCCCTGACAGTAGTGTAGAAGTAAAAAAAACTCATTTGCCAGTGTTTCTGCGAAGCGCCGCCACCGCCGGCGTCGTTGGCGCCGGTCCAACCGATCACACCTGGACATAACTGTGACACGACTGACGAATAAAGGGCTCGTACTGAGAACTCTACAATGATATCAAATAAATAATGTCTCACACCCCCACGATGATATATTTTAATGCGTATTATAAAGAGGCAAAATATGTCAGTTTGTTTATATCGCGGTAATCTCTGCAACAGTTGATGCGATTCTGAAATTCTTACACCAATATGAAGCTCTGAGCTCGAGTGCTACGGTTTCTCTTTTATTATTTTGTATAAACCGGATTAAACCTATAAACCTTGATAAGCAGCGATAGCTCAGCGGGGAGTGGTATGGACTGTCGAGACGAAAGTCGCAGGTTCGAAACCAGCCCCAAGAGCATACACCACTGACTTTTCTAAGTTACGTGTATATTAATTGTTAATTATCGCTTGCTTTAACGGTGAAGGAAACATCGTGAGGAAACCTGCATACCTGAGAACTCGATAAGATTTTTCGAAGGTATGTGAAGTCTGCCAACCCGCATTAGGCCAGCGTGGTGGACTAAGGCCTAATCCCTCTCATTCAGTAGAGGAGGCCCGTGCCCAGCAGTGGGACGTATATAATACAGGGCTAGTAAAAAAAACCTGATTGACGAGACGAATGGGTCGCTCGCCTAATGGTAAGCGTCACGCCTTGCCCATAAACAGAAACAATACCACATACACAGACACTTTCATGTCATAATCTATCATTGACATGATAAGAATTTCGAATCTACATACATGTAGATTAGATTAGATTTGATTAGACTACAGTCTATACATAGGCTAATCCCTGACATTAGTACATTTCTTCTTTCACCTGCCCTTATCCCATTCACAGTGGGGTCGTCGCAACATGCGACGACCCCACTGTGACATATATCACATGTTACAAAAAGATTTGGTTAGTAGTTTCTATGACCGGTCGCCTGTCGACCCTTCTTGGGAGAAAACATATGTGGATCACACACACATTTGCACGTTGCGGGAATCGAATCCGCGGTATCTCGCTCCACAGCAGTTTACTAGCCTACTGCGCCACAGAATCTCTTATGTATCATCATCATCATCATCAGCCACAGGACGTCCACTGCTGAACATAGGCCTCCCCCAACGATTTCCAGACCGATATCATGTGTTATGTATACACTTAATATATTATTATATTGGGATAATATATTATAATATTCTATTTTAAAATTTAAATGTGTTCTGGCTAAGAAGGCAACGGCTCCATGTTTCTGTTGTGATACAATGGGCTATTAAGGTGTCGGGTGGTGTGTGCGTCAGTTGAATGCGCGTGCGCACATTGCGTTGTTACTCTTGTAGCCAATAGATACATACAGACTGTATCTATAGTCATTCCATTCAAATTTTAATCGTCCAGTGCACAACGGGCGAGTAGCCGGATGAGAAACGAGAAGATGTTATGAAAACGCTAGATTAGGACAATAAGGGCATAAATATCAATGGTGTCCACTTATCGCATCTTAGTTTAGCAGATGACTTGAGCTTCCTTGGCGAAGATATGCAAAATCTCTAACAGTTAATGTTGCAAGACCTGCATGATAATTCTCTCAACTTAGGCTTCAAGGTAAATATGATTAAGACGACGGTGGTGTCCAATATAACCAGTGGTATCTCACCAAACGTTCTGTTCTAAGTGTTTGTCTTTTAGATGAGAGCATCGTAATAAAAACACCTCTTGTCGCATACAACTAGGTTGAGCTGTTTTCGATAGGCTAGATAATGTACTCAAGGCTTAAACTACTTATATCACAGTGCTTGAAAACCAAGCTTTTCAGTAAATATGTCTTGCCTTATGACTTACGTTGCCGAAACATAGGCGCTTATTAAAGAAACTGTGCATATGAGTTGCACAAGGGGCTATGGAACGTTTCATGTTCCAGCAGTTAGAGAAACCGAGTTCGAAATATCGAGAGCCGAAGGACAAAAGTTACTGATGTCGGAAATCTAATCATGTAATTCAAGTGGAGTTGGTCGGGACATTGCTAGGCGTGGTGACGACAGGTGGAGTAGAGTCTTGACTGAGTGGATACCGTTTGGGGGATCACGGTCCGTTTGCAGACCAGTTGCCCGATGAGTGCACAAAATAAAAGTGATCGCAGGAAAGACGTGGACTCGATTAGCGTAGAACAAAGATCTGTGGCAGAAGCGATAGGAGGCTTATACCTATCAATGGATCAAAACAGGCGGAGAATAATGATGATGATGATAAAAAAATAACTGATAGTAGTATTGTATGTTAGCTAATATGTTTAATGAAACATTGAAATATTTTAACAAAATAGACCAAAACAGAACAAAATAATGTAGCATTGATGCTACATTCATAGTTCACAAATAAATTCACCGTAAAATAAATAAATGATAAAACACCTCTTCCATTTGCTTAGTAACTTATGGATAGTTAACAAGATTGATAGCTAAGTACAAGATATAAATCGGAAAAGAAAATAGTTTCCTCAAAACTTTGCACGTTACGTGTCTTTAAAAATACGATGTTGTACTAAACATTGCAAATATTATGGAAATAAACTTGCCAAACGTTTGGTATGTGCGAATCGATACAAATAGCGTCGGTTGTATTTAAATGTGTGTGTATTGTTTCAACAATAATATTTAATCGAAGGGCAAAATTTATATGTACGCATTCCTGGTTGTTTTTGCTTCAATAATTATGGAATCAATTTTATTCCTTATAATTATTTTGAGCGTGGCTTGTAGACTGGTGTTGGGATTCGGGCACACAGGCATGAGCTGATGTTATGTTATATGAGTTGTATACATAGTGGTCTTCCGATTTTTTTTTATATAAGTACGGCATAGTAACTGCATTACACCTGAGGGTAAGCGTAGTGCAGTCCAAGAAAACCGATAAAAAGATTAAGTTATTAGTTTTTGCAACCTGCCGCCTGCCTGACACCAACCACTCTGGGGAGAAAACATGCCCAAATCCGCAACCAATATATGTGGATCAGACAAACATTTGTAGGCTGTCTTAAATAAAACTTTAAAAAAACCTGATATAACTAAAACCGTTTATTGATTATCATTACTGATCTCCACTGTTTGTATTCCAGGTGATAGACTTCGGCAGTTCGTGTTACGAGCACCAGCGCGTGTACACGTACATCCAGTCGAGGTTCTACCGGGCGCCCGAGGTGATGATGGGCGCGAGGTACGGCATGCCCATCGACATGTGGTCCCTGGGGTGCATACTGGCGGAGCTGCTCACAGGTATGTTGTTGGTTATCCTACTAATATTCCTTCTTTTTCTTTTTATTTATTGCTTTCGCATTATTATGCATTTTGCTAGTGTCAAGTATAATTTATTCTCAAGTTGTTTTTACAAGAACGATGAAACACGGGTGCGGTCGATTTCAAGGTCTTGCCGAAGTTTTGGTGTTAACTCCTTTCAGTACGATGCTTAATTCACTTATTTCAATGTTTCCATCATTTTGTTTTATATGTTTTCATCACCGTCAATGTTTATTGAACAAACCCACACCAATTTTATACAACAAACATAACTCTAAACTAGTTTATGAAATAAGTCCTACTAATATTATAAACGCGATAGTTTGTAAGTATGGATGGATGGATGTATGTTTGTTACTCTTTCACGTAAAAACTACCGAATGGATTTTAATGAAACTTTACAATAATATAGCTTATACATCAGAATAGGACATAGGCTACTTACTATACTATGTTATGCTACTATACTATGTATACTATGTTTTTCAAAAATCAACCCCTGAAGGGTTTAAAAAGGGGATGAAAGTTTGTATGAAGGCTTTTTGATGGCGGAACGAAATTCGCGGGCACAGCTAGTTGGTTATATTGTGATATTTATTAACGGACTCAAATAAAGGAGGAGGTTCTTAATTCAACATATACATCTGCAATAAGTCTACAAAATGTGCACCGGTTTTATGGTCCTTTTTGTATTCCAAAGGATTTACTTCGAGGATATTTTGCAACACGCCTTATTAATGCTATTGGTTACCGAAAAGCATGTTTATAATCACCCTATCAGTGATGAGTCAACCATCGAACTAGGGGTTGAACTTGTCAGACATAAATAACCGGTCAAGTGCGTGTCGTACTCGGGCATCGAGGATTCCATACCACCCTTAAAATTTTAACTTGAACTTTTTAAATATTTGTTAGGATATCTGCCATAACAACACGAATTCTTTGAAAATTTCAGCAAAATAATTATTACGGTTTAAAATTCCAAAAAGGTTTTAAACGACCTTTTAGGAGAAAAAGCGGAATCTCTTTAGAATGTATGGAGACAGATTGACAAATGGATGGTATAGACTTATTAAGGGATTTCTATTGACTCCCATTGGGTACGCAACTCTAAAAACAACGTCGCGTCGCATCGGTCAATTACAGCCAGACAGCTTAAACGCTTAATTCCTTGACAACCCAAAGTCCCCCCCTGCTTTAAGGATATACACGTCAAGGGCGATGTTAAATTCCTTACCTGTTTCATGGACGGGTCCCGGTTTTTTATCGACTCTTCACAATAGAATTTTAAGTAAGTTTTTTCGCGACTGGATTATGTGCAAATGGTTTTAGGTTGAAGCGATTTTTGAACGTCCCAATCTGGAATATGAACACAGATGTTTAATTTAAAAAAGGACAATATCTTGAAGCTCGTTTCCATTGAGGTAGTGGCAGTCTACTTAGGTTGAGAAACTGTGTGGTACAGGGTAATAGGTTCAAATCCCAGTTCCGGCAATGAAATATTTTGCCATCATGAGGACGTGCAACTTATTAGGCTAACTTTATATTTACTATTAAAATTGTACATCAGATTTAAATTGCATGTTATTATGTTGGTAATAAACATTAGCAAGATCACACGGGTTGCCCGTGGTTGGATTTATGACTGATATTGCGAAAGGCTCATCGTCTATCATAACTTGGGACGGAAATTACCGCGAACCATGGTACAGCAACCTTTGTCTACCCTTTCGGGATAAAGGCGTGAGCCAATGTTCCAAACTCCAAAGTTCAATTAAATAAACACATCTCACAGTCACATACATTCCTGACCTCACACAAGATAAATGTCCGGTGTCGAGAGTATGGTGTCACGTCACTTGTAGCAGTGTCATGTTACTCGTACACTTGTGTCAATTTATTTGCGACAATGATATTATGCGCCTTACTTAAGGATTGCTTAGTTAAACCCTTTCTTCTCGTGATCTCCACCGCCCATGTACGCCCACCACCATAAGAATCATAGGCATTATCTGTCAACGCGATTTATAAAGTGGCTAGAAAGAGACGAAAATAATGTTTTAACTAAGCAGAGTTAAGAAAGTTTTAAGAGTTAAGAGTCCTATATGTAACGAAAGTTTCGAGAAACTTAATCACACGAAAATAGATGTTTTTAAAACTGCTTCAGTCGATATGTTTGAATAGTAGCTTCATTCTTATTAAGTACTAATATGATTTACATTATTTTAGTCTTGATCTATCTATAATGTAATCATCTCTCATTACAGGCTTCCCCCTACTCCCCGGCGAGGACGAAGCGGATCAGATGGCGTGTATAATCGAGCTCCTGGGCATGCCGCCGCAAAAGCTCACGGAGCAGGGCAAACGCTCCAAGAATTTCATCAGCAGCAAGGGCCTGCCGCGGTACTGCACCGCCACCACACTAGCCGACGGCACCACGGTGCTCAGTGGAGGTGAGCTCGTAGGCCATTAGTGAGGGTCGAACTGTAGGAGAATCGTTTGAAGAACTTCATTAGCAGCAAGGGCCTGCCGCGGTACTACACCTTCCAGCTAGTTGACGGCATAGCACCACGTCGGACGGGGAATGAGTGGTGATAGTAGGAGCGATTCTGTCATAATGAAGTGAAATGAAATACAGTAGGGCCTCGATAATCCGTACACAGGCTAATCCGAACGTCGCTGTAATCCGAACTGCTGACCCTGTCCCCTTCCACCCCCGCCGTAACACCTGAGCTTTGATTTGTTTGTGGTTTGTCATTAGTCTTTGCAAAATTACAGTGTGCGTTGCGTGCCACGTGTTATTTGAGATTATAAATATGGTTCCTACACCTAAACGTATTACATAAAACTTTGACGATTGCTGAAAAGTGTGCTAAATAAACTTATGTTTTATTTCTAACATACTATAATCCGAACGCTAGTTCGGATTATCGATGTTTTATTTCTAACATACTATAATCCGAACGCTCCCTGAGTCCGAACAGGGGTTGTTTTTTTGAAGTTCGGATTATCGAGGCCCTACTGTAGTTTATTAATCATGTAGGCAATTGAACTAGCACTTATGACAAGTCAGTACAAAAGTAAAATAAACTTATATATAGAAACCAGTATCAACTAATGTATACATACATACATAGCATCATCAAAATACACTCGAGCATTACACTAAATATATTCATTATTATTATTTTTACTATGGAATAGTCCAGAATCGTTATATTTTTTTTGGTCGTCGATATGGACCATATGCATTATCGAAAACGGCACGTGTTTTAAAACTACCACCGTATCCAAAACGACCCACCTTGAGAAGACCCGGCGAAACAAACTCAAGTGGGCTTCCTTTACCGCTGGATTCAACGCGACGCGACCCAACCCTGAGAAGATCCAGCTAGACAAACTCAGTGAGCTTGTTTTTGGTCCGGTCTTTCAATCAAAATTATTTGCGGAAACACAAAGCAAAAGCTACAAAGCATAATTCTTCAAAACATCTTGAAGTTGGCTCCGGCACAATGAGAGAGATTAGCCCTACCCTCAAGATTAGCCCTGAACGGCAAGGTTTCTTAAAAATACATATTATTTGAAATAGTAATCCTGGAGTTTAACTGTCACTCCCACGAACGTGCATTGTTGAGTCGTTTTAATGACACGAATGACATGTCCCTAAAAATTCATTCGTAGGTACTTTTATATAAGTTTTTTTATAGATCACCTTACGATACAATCAAATTACGCAAGGTTAGTTCGAAATATATAAACACGTAGATTAGTAAACAAGATGTGACATTGGTCACGGCATGGTCTTGACAGACGAGACAACGTAGGACGTGTGTGTCTGGCCTACGTCACATCTTAAATGATATTTTAATTTGCGCTGTGACGGATCACCACCAGGTATTCAGGCCATGGTTGTTTCCATGTGGTTTAATTATGGGTTTGTGGTTAATTTAGCTACACGGGAAGGTAGGAGTAATTTTGAACGTTAAGTTTCTTGGTACTACTGTTCGTGTATGATTAGGGAAGGTTGAGAAGGGTCTTGTTTAGGGCTTTAAATCTTTACATAGTATAAAATGAAGTCGCTTCCGCTGTCTGTTCGCTTATATCTTTTAAACTATTCAACGGATTTTAATGCAATTTTCAGCAATAGATAGAGTGATTCGTGAGGAAGGTTTATATGTATATCACGCCATGACCCATGGGAGCAGGCCAGTAACATGCAAGCGAAACCGCGAGGGTCAGCTAGTATATAAATATCTATCTATTTTGTTGTATTCAATCGAATGTAAATGGCATATTATATGATCCAGCATTCTTTATGGACGTTGACAGGTACGAATAATGTGGACATTAGCCTGGTTAAATTAGATGAAAAACTGATAACTGTTAGGGTGAACGTATTCGCGATTTGACATATCGTGCAATTTTTTTTTTTATAGCATAGGCCGGCAAACGAGCACGTGGGTCACCTGATGGTAAGTGATCTCCACCGCCCGTGTACGCCCACCACCAAAAGAATCATGGGCGCGTTGCCGACCTTAAAGGAAAGGGATAAGGCTAGGTAGAACGACCTTCGTTTAAGCGGCAAAGCAACAACAAATGAGAAGCGGTCAGTAACGTACTCTAGGTGAGGCTCGTGGCCACTTGCCATAGCGATCAATAATGTAAGGTGCTTTTGACAATAAAACGTCATTATTTACTATGATAACCCCTCCTTATGACATCAGCATTGAAATGCTGCATATACTTACGCATACAAACTAAAGTATGTATTGACTCTTCGTCTAAGAATCCGAAAAACTCGTCACCTGCACACGGCATAACAATGATTACACAACCGAAAATAACGGTCTTGTCATTATGTTTGTCGAAATACCGGAGTGATGACGATACACTACGTCACACAGAGGTTAATGAATCACGAATATCTCGGTGCTACGTATCTTATAAATTTTCACCTCATATTCGTCACCATTAACTCGATGGTTGATTGGGTGTAATGATTCATACATTAACTAGGAAAGGGATGCATTTAGTGCTATTATTCGGGACTTAAACCCTCAAATAAAAACCATCAAATAACTTTAAAATCGTTGCCTTACCAAATAAAAATATCTAATGATGATTGATAATTATAAAAATGTTTTAGATTATTAACATCGATTATTTATTTTAAGTAACAAGTATTTTACTGTATAGATCACTGAGTAGTATATGCGTAAGTATAAAAAGATTATGTTCATTGTCCAAATCTACATATTTTATGAATTAGGTATTGAAGAATAAATTATTAAAGTCTAGTCGTACCCTAGCAGATTAGCTACTAGTGTACTACAAATAATATTTCAATTTATAACAAGTTAATAAAGAAAGGCCTAATAATTAGACGCTCGTAATTAGCACCTAAATCCGACCCCTGCCAGAAAAGACAATCGTGTCGAAATTACTCATACATATTGTTCGTCTGTTAATTTTTGGTTACCTGCCAAATGATGCGTAAACTTATCGATAATGTAGTGTTGTTCCCATTAGGTGTTGTGTTTCCCCACACTATTTTATGAGCCATTTAAACGTAATATGTGTTTGATGCGGGATTTCTGTTATGTTATCCCTCGGGAGCCAATTACGTGTGTATGAAATAATTTGATGACTTTGGACGGTGTCCACCTGTTGAAAAGTTTTTATTGGCTTGTGTGAGACTGTATTAGTGTAATGTTACATCTTGCGGTTTGTTATTATGTTTGGCTATAAATTAGTGTATTCGTTACAGCAATGTAAACGTAATAAATGGGTTTTCCTTCTGATTAATGTGTTACTAAGCCCCCAATGGTTTACTAGTTATAATAGCGTTTTATTATCCCAGCACGGCAAAGTGACTGCATTACACCTGATGGTAAGGGTAATACACTCCAAAAAACCAGCAACCACCGACAAACAATGAGTTTAGCGGTGGTCAGCAGAGTCATGCCGGCCTGGATAAATGCTTCTTACCTCTTCGGAGAGGGAAGAAGCAAGTCGAGGGGCCTGCGACAGGACAAGCGGATGACCGATGCAGGCACAGTAATACAAGGATGTAACCTATACCCGCCCCAATCAATCATCAAGTCATGTCGCAAGGCCATTTAACACCATGTGTACGGTGGTCGCTATCCGGGCGGATATGAATATCCTACCACCAGCCAGTTTTAAGATTAAGATTTATTGCGTTTTTGGTAGCGGTTCCTTAATTTGCGATAGTTCGTCGAGGAAGATACGACCGCTTCGTCTATTTCTGCTGCCAAGCATCAGTGTATAAGCAAAGTTGTGTTCCGGTTTGAAGGACAAGGCAGTCAGTGAAATTACTGGGCATTATTTATGAGACTTAACATCTTATTTCTCGGGGTGGCGAGCGCAGTAATTTTAATTCAAAGTTATAGGTAGCGTTGCTGTTTGTGTTCAGGTGTGCTTACCATCAGGCGAGCGACCTGCTCGTCACGTCTTTAAGTCTAATAAAAAGGAGGTTATCAATTTGACTGTTATTTTATGTATGTTACGCCATATCTCACCAAAAGTTGGCTGATTTGGATGATTCTTTTTGTATTGAATTTGTATTTGAAGTGATTTTTATTCTATGTAGATATTCATTGCGTTTATTTATGTAATTCCAGGTATGTCAAGAAGAGGCAAGCCCCGAGGCCCTCCCGGATCCAAGAGTTTTGTCACGGCGCTCAAAGGATGTCAGGACAAGTTCTTCATTGATTTCATTAGACGGTAAGCATTTACACACATTAGGGAATCCTATTAAAGAGACCAATATAGTTTGTTTGACCAAGCTAAATCTTACCAATAAGACTGGAGTAGGTACTGTAAGGTAGCATATTTACAAGGTGGTAGGTCCCTCGCATGCGTGAGGCCGTCTGGGTTGGTACCACCGCTTTGTCTATTTCTGCCGCCAAGCAACAGTGTGAAAGCACTGTTGTGTTCCGGTTTGAAGGACATTGAAGCCAGTATCTTGCAGTGCTTTGTAATTCAAAGTTCTGTGTGGTGTTGCTTCTGTTTATGGGCAGGCGTGGTTGTTTGTGGTTGTTGCGCCTTGTTCGTCTCGTCATTCAATCAAATCAAAAAATGGTCAGTGAGATTTTCGAAAGCCCAAATCCCTCTCCAAGCTCTCATCCTTTAAATTTGGAAATGCACCCATGATTCATTTACTGTTGGGATATTTGTGGGTGCTAGGCCTTTACTTACAATCAGGTGACCCAATTGATCTTAAGTAATCAAAAAAAAAAGTTATAACAAAAAAATCAAATTACATTCTGAAAATGTGTATCCATCTATCGTCCCTAAAGCAGCAATTCAGTTTTTAAATAACAGACACTGGCAAGTGGGTCACCTGCTGTTGTGATCTCCATCTCTAATTCTTGGCCCACACTCTCCAGTAATACGAGACGTTAAACATTTAGTAAACTATCATTCAATGGTGGCGTAGTGAAGCGTGATCATTGCGTGCCTTGGCTCCTCTCCAAACTTAGTAATATAGATTTTCTAGGGAACTTGAAAGGAAGACGGGGCGTTTCAGATATTTATTTCTCTTCGAAACAATAAAATAATTCAGGTACACGTCGATTTTAGATTATGGGGTCGTAAAGTTTTATGTGGAATTTATCCAAAGGTGTAGACCTCATTTTATATTATTATCTGAGAAGTTTATTTACTTATTTGTCGGAAAACAGCCAGAATCATGGCAATAAATAAGTTTTGACAACACTTAAAAACCGATTTCAAAAAAATTACACTGAAAAGTGATAAATAATTTCAGGTCTCTAAGTTTGGTTTGGTTTTCAATTTTCAGTGTTAAGTACAGCTATATTATATAAAATCCAATTTGTATCTTAATGGGGGCCAGAACTAAGTACTCCAATCATTTTTAACCTTTTTTTGGATATTATGTTTATATTATCTGACTTCCAGCTAGTTGCTTTGTAAAATAGTTTTTTGTTTATATTTTGCGAGATTGATACATACATATGTTAACGCCGCTATTTCTGAAGGCGTAAGCAGAGCTGCAAATGTGCTGCAACTACTTTTCGCCGAGCTCATTTCCGTCTCATGATGTGATAGGGAGCGGGCCCATGCTCAGCAGCAGAAAATGCTCAATTCGAAATCTCAAATACAAATTGTGATATATTTCAACGATTATTTTTAAACGGCCACTACAAAACGTCTACACTGGATCTCATGTCCGACAGTGTCTGTGTCTGCTGGTGGGAGGATACTTGTATCCGACCGGATAGCGACCACCGTATACTCAAATCAAAATCAAAATCTTTATTAATCATGTAGGCTAAGATAGCGCTTATGACAGGTCAAGTACAGAAAATTTGTCATTAAAAAGACTAACTTAGAATTAAGGGAACTTAGGACTAACCGCCGCGCTAAAGGCTGTCAGGAAAGGGCACACCAACAAGCAAGGGAAAAGGGAGGGCATCCTTAAGTGAAGGGATTCACGGACTAGGATATGGAAATCGGGATAGGGCAAGACGGAGTAGGGTAAGTTTACAAAAAAAATTGTAAGGGTTTAAAAGGTAAGGAGATGTGTCGTGGACCTAACTGGCAGGAATATCCCTAGCCTAGCTAACCTACCAACCTTTCTCTAGCTGCCTACTGATGACGACCCGAAGAAGAAAGACAGAAAGAAACTCCGGGCTTATTTTTTTCGCCATCAATTATATATTGCATACTTTTCCTTTTTTCATTTAAATATGTACTGGTGCTAAAACCTGCCATAGTGGCCCACCTTGTGTGGTTCGCGTTCCAGGTGTATATCCGGTTCTCCCCAGGGGGCTTGCCCCCTGATCCTAACCCTTTTTCCTTCCCCTCCCCTCCTCCTCCCGATCTCACTCACCGTACGAAACGCAGCAGCAAGCCGCTACTTTACGTCGGTTTTCTGTGAGACAGTGGTAACCACCCGGTCCATTCATGCTATAGACAAAACTGTCTACAGCGTGGCTCTACCATTCATAATGCAATGCGTCAGTATCACAATATCGGTTCGCAGGTGCCTGGAATGGGACCCGGACAAGCGGCTGACGCCGGCGGCGGCGCTGCGTCACGCGTGGCTGCGGCGGCGTCTGCCGCGCGCGCCGCACGACGAGGAGCCGCACCACGCCGCGCACCCACACACCACCCACACCACCCACACCACCCACGGCACCCACACCACCCACCAGCCGCAGCACGCCGCACACCACGCGCCGACCAACCACGTTAGTATCGCGCACCACGCCAAGCGGCTCGCACACCCTAACTGCGCTGACAAATAGGTTTGTTTTTGGTTTCGCTTTTTATTTTTATTGTTATGGTGCTGCCACACCGTTGTTATAAAATGTTTACAAAACATTAATTATTAAACATTTGTTAACAAAAATTTGATACATTTTATCACAATGTTAGATAATGTTAGTAAATGTTATAAAATGTTAGTAAACATTTTATAACACCGGTGTGGCAGCACCATTATTGGAATTTGCTTGTGGTGTTTAGACATGTGCTCGATTACTGCGGTATAGATGGGGTGGGGGGGAAAACGTTGGCAGGGCTTTCTGCTTTCGTTGTTTCCCCCTGCCGCTGATATCATAGGCAGTGGCATGCACATAGACTGTAATAAACGTGCTGGAACTATAGAATAGTAACGGGTTCTGTCTGATGTTGAATAATACGTCAAATCCAAACCAGTACTCAGAAATAGACGTGCTGAAAAATATCGATATTTTTCTTCCACGTATCGATACTTTATTGTGATATATTTCATACAATAGATCAATTGTTGTATCAAGTGTCATAATCATATTAAAAATTAATATTTATAGAATGCCCAAATATTCAAGCCGATAGATATGTCAATATGTTATATGTGATGCCAAAAAGGATTGTCCAATTAATATTACGCCAATAATCGATATTTTCTGATATATTGAAATCGATACCTTTGTATAATATCGATACTATTTGCACATCCAGTGTGCAAACTCATAAAACTTTTCTAGGGTTTTAATTTAGGTTATATATTCAGCTGTTTTATATTTTAATGTTCTACCATTTTGTATGATTTTGTAACAAGTTTGACTTTTTTAAATTCAATTTTGACCATCGGCTTTAAATTAGTTTCGCTAGAGTTAAGAAAAAAACATATATTTATTTAATAAATCAACTCAATAATCACTATTTGATAGCATATCATCTGGATATAGTACTTTATAATCGTTTTCATGTAAAATAATCGTTGCATATAATACATTTATTATTCATAGCCATCTACGTTCAAACACATATATACTGCAAACTTTAATCAGATATAATTATTTTTTATTTATGCAGTATCATTTACAGTCGGAAATATTAATTTGTTACAGATCAACAGCACCGCAAGCAAATTGTTTATATTTAGTTTTATGCGATTTTATATAATTTCTTTTTTTATGTTTTCAACACATTAAACATTTCTTTTAGATCATAGAAATCATATTTTTCAGTTAACACGGCTTGAAATTTGTGTAAAATATACAATAGTTAAAAATTTGATTACATTAAAAAAGAAATGTTTGATTTTTTTCGGTTTTATGTGGGTTTGTTTTTATATTTTTTACAAACAGCGCTTTAGAAAAAACACGAGTTCTACAAAATTATATATATGTTTGGTGTAAACTTAAATTACTATCTGGAAAGAGTATCTTTTTGGTTTCTTTGTATAAAGAATCTTTCTTGTATGGTAATGTATGGATTAATGATTGGGCTTGTAGTTTATTTGGATATTAATTCCACTATAAATTAAAAAAAGAATGTCTATTTATGATATTTTTCCTTTGATTCTACTTACTTTGTATTACCACAGTGATATTGTAATCTAAGAACATTTTTTAAGGCAATAAAATTGCAACCGCTATGCTTACTTAAAGGTCCGGATGTCGAAAGGATACTCGATTTTCGAAGCTAAACGGGACCGCCCACGATTCATATTAATTGTAGTTTACGAGTGGCCAGTTGATACAGGTTTATTTAGGATAGCGACTACCCTACACTGGTATTAAAACCTGCCTTAGTGACCCACCTTGTGTGAGTCGCGTTCCAGGGTCAGCCAGTCTATATCCGGTTCTGCTGAGGGGCTTGCGACTTGATGGTTGGTTTGGGCGGGTATAGTGGTACATTCTTGTATTATTGTGCCTGCATCGGTCATCCGCCTGTCCTGACGCAGTCCCCTCGATTTGCTTTTTCCCTCCGAAGAGGGAAGAAGCATTTATACAGGCTAAACTCATTCATCACAAGATAAACTCATTGTTTATCGGTGGTTGCTGGTTTTTTGACTGCACTAGGCTTACCATCAGGTTTAGTGCAGTCACTTTGCCGTGCTCGAAAAAAAAATTGGACGTAGTTACATTGAGGCCAACAGCAAGTTCATATTTTGTTTTTTTAACAATTACGTCATTATTTAATGAAACATTTCCCATGTAACACTCTGGAAAAATACTTTACAATATTAATTGATTTTTATTTATTTTTTATTACATAATATACACGAAATGAACGGTAAGTTTACACAATATTAAAATATTAAAGGTTTAACTAATATATAAACCAGTGATGCTTCCAAAAACAATCAGCACTTTGTATTACCTATCAATAAGATAGGTAATAAAGTATAGATACTTGAATGTTTCCAATTACATATTAGTAATACTTATTTTGTAATAATTATTAGGTTATTACGTGGTATTATAAAATTTCGAATCTTACGGCATCAAATGTGAGCCAGAATTAAAGCCATTGCAACAAGCAACGGCTGTCGATAACTAGAGTTTCATGTTATGATAGAACTGAGAACAAACTATACAGCCTCAAAATAAGTTGAACCATCGTCTTCTACAAAAAGGGGGTGTTCTTAATGAGTGTAAAGCCATTTTGGCAATTTTTTGATCTCCCTGAATCTCGACATTTTTGTTAAATAGTGCTTGAGTGTATTAGATTTATTGAAACAAAACATAATTTGCTCTATCATTTTTATTTATGATTAGTATTAATGAACACCCTCTAACTATAACCCAACCAACGGACAGTGCAAATCCATACTTAATCATGTTGTCATCTTAATATCTTCTTCTTCCACCTGCCCTTATCCCACTCGCAGTGGGGTCAGCAACATACTTTTTATTACATGTTACAGAAGGATTTGTCTTGTAGTTTTCACAATCAGCCATACTCATTTAAATTGATGAATTTAACAAAGTAAAATCAATATGTTTATTTTATTTGAACTTGCTGTTTGGTTGGGACGTTTTTGTGTAACTACGACCAACTGAGTGTTTCGAATTGTATACACAGTGGCGCCAACAAAGCTACATTAAATTAAATGATGGATAACATAGAGATTTTTTAAAAAAATCGCACCAACAAAAATGTCATAACGTTCCAACTGAAAAATATATTTTATAAATACATAGCAAAAATTATTTTATTTAAATAGCAAAATGTGTAAGAGAAGCAACATGCGTTGGCGGCGGAATTGCACCGTCGCGTAGCTTAGTTTTATATGTACATACCAGTGTTGGACCCCTAATATGAGCTGGGCCATTTCTCGCATTTACATCATGTGTAAAAATCTAGAAAACGAAAAATCCAACCTGTGGCTAAACTACTGCTCCTATTTGACTAATTTTCGGCACAAGGTCTTGCAACGTTCTAAGGTATATGTGGTACAATTTAATGTTGCTTTGTTGTCGCCACTTGGTATGTAGATGAGAGAGGAGCATAATGGTAATTTGACTGTAGTAGACAAATTTAGTACCATTATATTTTTTATTACAAAAAGGTTGAGTAGATTGAGTAGTTGGCACCGTGTTTTATTAGCATTAGAATATACTTTGCCATGTTGGAATCTGTAAGGAAACCTTAATACTTGATGATTATTTATATAATATGCAATTAAAATAATGTAACGATGTTCACATTTCCAAGAATGGCGCTGAAATCATCTGATCGCGTAAGGGTTATAAAGCGCTCACCCGAAAGACCGGTGAAGCTGTATACAGCCGACTAGCGTCAGGGTTACAGCAAGCGTCAACAAAAAAAAAACTGATTGCTGGGAGCGGTTTTATGCACATCCAACAACATTAACTCTGAAAGTCTGTCGTAGTTCCTGATATCCATGATACAGGTTATCCTAGTGTGGAATCTGGATTGCGTGACTGTTGACTGTTGAGTGTGTTATTTATTTAGAAATTGGAGGAAGTGTATAACATTATCAAGTCTAAAATGTACTGTAATTTGACAAGTTTATTTCGGTTAATAAAATAATCCTGTCAATACTTCATCAATCTCACTGGATGTTCTCGAACCTTCCGTTGTTCGCAGACGAGTGTGACGGTGGTCGCGGGCGGTGCGGGTGGTGCGGGTGGTGCGGGTGGTGCGGGGGGTGGTGCGGGCGCGGGCGCCGGCAGCGGGGGGAGGGGCGGCTCACTTCGGACGCCGCTCGCGCGCACGCCAGTCACCTTCAACGCCTCGCAAGTCGCCAGTGAGTTACATTTTATACAACAGTAACAGTATGGTGAGAAGAACATGCCGTATGATGGTAAGCGCTACGCTTGCCACCAAATAGTAGTTTCCATAGCTTCATATAACAAAATACTACATGGTACTGCATTTTTTTTTGGCATAGGCCAGCAAACGAGCAAATGGGTCACTTGATGGTAAGTGATCTCCACTGCCCATGTACGCCCACCACAATACCAAAAGAATCATGGGTGCGTTGCCGACCTTAAAGAAAAGGGATAATTAGGGATTGGGCCTCCGGATATCTCACTCACCGTACGAAACGCAGCAGCAACCCGCTACAGACTTTACGTCGGTTTCCTGTGAGACAGTGGTAACGACCCGGCCCATTCATGCTGTAGACTAAACCGTCTACAGCGTGGCTCTACCACTCGTACACACACTCGCACTCATGCATTTCAAGATTTGATGTAAAGTGTCAGAATAGCTATTTAATAGATACGTTTGTTACAGAAGCGAAGTTGCAGGCGGCCCTGTCTGAGGAGGGCGGCAGCGCGACGAGCGTGGCGAGCGTGGCGCGGTACTGGACGGGCGCGGGTACAGGCGGGGGCGGGGGCGCGGGCACCGGCGGGGCGAAGCTCCCGCACCTGCCCGCGCCCTCCTAGCGGCCGCCGTCCGCGCGCCGCCTCGCCAAGGTGTCGTCGCTGGAGGGCGCGCGCGGGCGGGCCGCCACCGCGCGCCTCGACCTCGAGCGGCGCAGCCTCGACCTCGAGCGCGACCTGCGGCACGACCGCGACTCCGACCTCGACCACGCCGACCACGCCTCGCACGCCTCGCACGCCTCACACGCCTCGCACGCCTCGCTCGACGAACGCGACCACCTCGTCTGATGCAACACCACTCACACGCTCACCGACAAACGGTACCAGTAACAATACCTTATTGATCACGCACGTTTGTTTCTATTGAATCGACGTTAGATACGTTACTGACCATATTTTACTCTGTCCATTCAACGGAGTCAAACGTGCGCCCGCGTGACTGCGTGCGCGCGTACGCACGTGCGTGCGTGTACGCAGTCTCGCGAACGAAGCGCATATTTTCATGTTCCTACGTAGTTAAGTGAGCGTGGCGGAACGGCGAAGAGGTGAGGGCGGACGAACATTCGTGCGGCGGCGAACGTCCCGATCTAGTGCATTAGAGGCAAAATTGATCTCAATAAATAAAATAAAGACTATGAATAAGTTATACGGACATCTAGTGGAATTGTGCGAGTGACGTGACGTGTTTTACCGTTTTCTATGTATTATATATGACGTGAGAACGTTCGGATGTGTCGATGTTAGTGCCTACTGAGTCTGGTTTAGCGTTAGGGAACCTCGACCACTTTAAGGGAACTCTTTGAAATATTTTACCGAAAAACGACATGTGAGCTTTCGAGAGACGATTTTTTTTTCGTACGGGCACACATCGCTTCATAGTGTTAAAGGCGTTACGAAATTCGTAGAATCTTGCAGTGTGATATAACAAGATTTTATCTGAATTTTTGGACACGTGACGGTCGGTGACGTCACGCCCGTCTCGGACACCGTACAGGTGTTCCGACGCCGGCGTCACGGACGACCTCCTTCGTTTATTGTATTATGTTGAAAAAAATTCCTCTCGAAAACGTAGTTTAAGCGAACATATATGTGTGACTAATGTAACAATTTTTCTACAAGGAATCCAATGTTATGAATTATTAATTATAATTTAATAGTACGATTTCGTTTTTAAGTTTTAGTTAATTCTCCGTCAAGTGATATAGGGGACACTGTGTTATAAAGAAATGGTGACCTTACTATCGGAATTCTTGATAAGGGTAGTTAGAGACAAGGCCTTTTAAGCTAGTTGTAAGAAGCTGATCTACGCGGTATTTTCAGTGGATATAGCGTAGTAGATGTTGTGATGCAAACACAAGGATTATCGTTTATTAGTACCCGTACACACGAGCGCGTACGATGCGAAACGTTGTGTCAAAATATACAAACTTTTAATTTGTCGAACATCGTGTGGCTCGTGTGTCAGGGTTCTAAAAGCTTATTATGTATACCAGTAAGTGATATGTACCCTTGGCCATTCGTATATGGAAATACATTAACTACATATTGTAGAGTATGAAAAGTTCATATTTTTTGTCAACCTTTTGTTTGACTACTTAAATTGTTCCTTTATTTTTTTTTTTGTATTTTTTCGTATCTTATACACGAGCACCGTAGTACTAAAAAGTATTTTTTGTTTGAAAAGATTGTGCAATTCAGTCATGTTTTTTTGGATTATGACTAGTTTCCGGACAGATTTACCGATAACTTAAATTAGTCATTAATGAAATTAGTCTAGTATTTATTTACTGTTGGTTATGTGTTAACCGTAATAAAAAAATAGAAAACATCTTTGAACAGTACATAGACTAATTTCATAAGTGAATACTGATTTTAAAAGAATAAATGTTTGGACTCCAATGGCCTCTTTAGAAGAGGACCTCGTTGGCCATAAATACACGAAATGTAGGGAACTCTCAATCCTGAATCCTATTCTATAATAGAATAGTAGTCAGGAAATATATTTTATGTATGTATGAATGTAACGATTTCAAAAGGACCTTAGATGTACCTTAAACGGACCCCTAAAAGAGGCTAATAGAGTCCAGATAATTCGAAATTTAAATAAAAAAAATTAGAAAAACACCGACCATAACTGTGCAATAATTTTGATTCGAAAAAAAAACGTTTAAATCGCTTATAATTTGTCTTCCTGTATGTTTAAAGAAGGCCTATAGTATAGATGGAAATAACAAGCATTTCTATATTTTTAGTTCTTAGATGTTTTTTTATGTATTAATCGTAATTATATTATGGTTTATTATATGTTTTCTGTCATCACATCAAAAGGTATAGGGGATGGAAAGGCGTAGCACTGTGGATCAAACGATGTATAAGAGCTGTTAGCAATAATTTGAAATTACTTTTCATACTATTTTCCACAAATAAAACTGTGTCTTATCTTAATTCGGTAGTACTTGAATTTAATAAAATTACTGATGTTTCATAAACTAGTTTTGCAAACGATGTAATCGATATTTGTTTTTAGTAGTGTGTATGTCAGATATCTTATAAGAGAATATGGACTTGTACCTTGAAAAAAAAAATAATTTGTCATATTTATCTATATCGTGACTTGATTTTTCATCGAATGTTCTAGAAAGTTCTTGAATTGTCACTACACAAAGTTAAGATTATTGACTCAAGTACGCTTGACAGTCCATATTGACGGAAATCCTGTAATTGAGTTGTGAAACTATTGTACTCCCGGTTTTTTTATTTCTTGACCCCATTCTCTCTATACGCAAAATTGCATTTTTTATTTTATTAAATTTGTATTAAGTTGACTGCCTTTATATCTTTATTATGCTCAATAATAGTTTAATGGTAGTCTGGACTTTTCGTTTAGGAACTGACAAAATGCGATGACATTAGTGTTATTTTTATTCGTGGGAACACACTTGTGGATTTCTGACTGAAATTAAAGGGCAGTACATACAGTACAGTCACTGACTAAAATTTTCTGACCAAAATTTTATTTTAATCGCATCCCTACGTTATGTAATAATAACGTGCTATTTTGTATAGTTACGTGACATTTATCGTGTTTGTAAATAATAAAGAGAAAATATCTTCATTTGTGTGTTTCCACCCGTACCCCAATAGCGTTTTAAGGTATTTAGTCAATTATTGTATATCTTTTTGTTTATTAACATTGAAAACGTGATGGCTGAGCCGAGTCAATTCACATCAGCCTTTATATGGAATTGTGATAGCTTAATGCTTCGTACCTCTTTCTAGCATTCAACTGTAAAAGAATGCACGCAGAGCTTCTGTATCGAAGTCGATAGATAAATAAACGATGTATAAATTGTTTTTGTCTTGTGTGTTTGTATTTTTATATGCTTCTGAGTGTTACGTTTACGAAACGTTATGATTGTGAAAATTGTCATACGCACACTGCTTTTCTGTCGTATCATTTCTCATATTGTGTGTAAGAAAGTGTCACAGCGATTTGTTTGAAACAACGCAAGTTCCGAGCCAAATTAGATAAACACTATTCCTAAAAGTGGAAACCGATTGTAAGTAAATAAGTAATAAGGTCAATTTTTAATGTGTGTCAATCGATTTCTTTGTGTTAATAATTTTGTCTTTAATCTACAAACATGAATACACTTTCTTATACACATAGCTAATCGATAAACCTCACGACATTATCTCTATATTGTTTCGTGACATTTGTCTATTGATTTCGACATAACGCATGGGCTACATCATCGGCGTCGATCAGTATTAACCACGCTTCACTCAGTGATCAGTCACGCGTTACTGCCAACCGTATGTACTCGGTCTTATATCGTTTGCTAGCGACAGATTAGTTTAAGCTTCGGTTCGACTATGCATTTGTCAACTCGTATTTTTTTTTGTGAAATATTGTGTTCTCATTTTTTACGTAATGCTGGTGTTTCACGTCTTGAAACTCGTAGCGACTATGTGAATATACAATTTAAAATAAATGAATTATATAAATAAATAATATAATTGTGTTTTATTGGTCTATACGTTATTATCAGTTTGGTACAATACATTACACACTGGCTGTACTGTGAAGAAATATTAAACTGCCCACGATGTCAAATGAACATCATCTACAACACGCGCAAAATAGTTGCGTATTTTTTTTAGTCCTTAGAAGAACTACAAGGGTCCCTGCTAATGGTATACTGGCGACGACTGCAGTATCTCATCTCAGGGTTAAGGGATTTGGGAAGGGAGGGATTTAGGGAAGGGAAAGGTAAAGGGTGCAAGCCCCTCGGGAGAACCGGATATACACCGGCTGATCCTGGATCTAGATCCACACAAGATGTCTAGGTCACTATGACAGGTTTTAATGCAATGTGTAAGGTGATCGCTATCCGGGCTGATACGAATATCCGCCTGATTAATCCACCAGTAATAGCTGCCTGTTTGAGGTTAGTTTCACCCGCCCTTTACGCCCGCCGTCACTCCTTACTAAGAGTTAGTGCTATGTGGTACCAGGAACTACGAGAGACTTTACGTCCCACACCACCCGAACCTGAAACAAATATCTGTGGATCATACAAACCTTTGTCTCGACTAAACCAAACGTGGACCAAACCCGCGGACTCTCGTTCTACAATCAGCTACACGCCTGCGTCATGCAGGCTGTGTAATAGCTGTTTTAATCTTCATAAATATGACACAAAATCTTTAATATGGTTATTCAACAACCTTAGTTTCAGGGTTTTCTATTCCTTTCCTTATGTTGGCCGTGACATGATTATTTGAAGTGAAACTTCTTTAGAATCGTTGTGATTTGAAACTCGATGGAACGAAAATGCGTTACGACAAACACAAACATATTCATAAATAGGATTTAGCCTGCGAGAAAATGAGATAGATTACAAGTATGCTATCACGTGTCTGCGCCTGTGTACAATGAATTATGAAGCCTTCGGAAAATGTGTCGTTAACAACGTGGCGTGTTTTATTTTTTTGCATTTGCGTAAAAAAATTGTTGGTTAAATAATTTATTATAATAACTCTGAAGTTTCACTTCTGCCATGTGTGTGTGCAATGCACCAAAAACCATCATGTGCATTCCCCTAAAATCTGGTCGCCCTAGGCCCGGGCCTACTGGGCCTTAGGGCAAATCCGCCATTGCACCTGCTTTTATGCCACTCCCAACGGGGTCGGCATGTTACAGAAAGATTTGGCTTATAGTTTTTAAACCGGTCGCCTCCCCGACACAACCCAATCGTTTGACTACTATGCTATCATCATCATCAGCCACAAGACGTCCACTGCTGAACATTGGCCTCCCCCAAAGATTTCCAGACCGACCTGTTGGAAGCGGCCTGCATCCAGCGACTTTCTGTGACCTTTATCAGGTCGTCTGTCCACCTTGTAGGCGGACGTCCAACGCTGCACTTGCCAGTACGTGGCCTCCATTCCAGAACCTATGATATACAATATGCGAAATATACCAGTAATAAAACCAGTCAAGTCCGAGCCAGACTCCCGCACCGCAGGTTCCATTTTCACACCTTTAAAGGTCACGTATTGTTCTATTGAATGTTTGTTAAGGTATCTGACGTAATAACACAACCGGCTACCTATTACAGTTAAAAAGATGAAGTCCTTTATAGAAGAATCATAGGCGCGTTGCCGACCTTAAAGGGAAGGGATAATTAAGGTATTGGGAAAGGGAGGGGGATTTGAGCCTCCGGATATCTCACTCATCGTACGAAATGCAGCAGCAAGCCGTTACTTTAAGTCGGTTTCCACTAGAGACTAGAGGTGGAAATAGCGCATCTATTTATCAATCGACTCCATTGATAAATAAATATAATATAGTAAAATAAGTGAATAGTGAAACAGCAAATGTATTGCAAACTCTAACTCTCAGTATTTAGAATTTAAAATAGTCTGTTCTGCTGGTTAGAAAGTTTCAATGTGTTAACAGTTGTCACCTGTTATTATGATGCAAATTTGTTGACGATGCAAGCGTATCTCCGACCTTCCCGCGAGACGACGCAAGCGACGGTCGCCGCACCGTACTACCACTCAACCAACCAACACTTGGATTCACTCGATACTCGATAGTTCTCATTTCCCAGCGCGTGACAGTGCCGCGTCGACCGCACTTTGCGCGCCAATATTGTTTGTATTTTTTTCGGACAAAGGAAACACGAACGGTGTAGTGTATAAAGTGTCTGTGTTGTGATTTTGGTGAAGTTTATTTGTGTTGAAAGGAACGAGGTAATTTTTTTATTTATATTTAATTCTGTTTTTATCATAGGAGAGTATTAAAGGAAAAACAATGTTTTATTTACTTACTTTTCCCGTAAATATTTTGCAAGTACGACACTAATTTAAAAGTGAAATATTAACTTTTATTTAAAAGGCAAATATGTACGTATAAAATATGTGAATTTAAAACAATTTAGTCACTTGAGAGGCATGAAAATTGTAATTAGTCAATGTAGCTAGTACCTAGGTACATAGAGTATTTCAATAGCTGGAATCACGTACAAAATGATGAAATTTATTAATTATCATTACCTAATCAAACATTAGGTAAAGTACATTTCCAACGATATTTTCTCATTTACAAAGGTACGTTATACCATATTAAGTATTTAACACAAATCATTTAATGAAAAGGTAATTAATACCTATTAGTGAGTATGTAGTTAGTTGTATAGCTTCATATTAACAATTTAAAATGACATTACCTATAGCTATATCCAAAAAATAATTTAGAAAGTATTAAAATATCTAGGCAGTAATAATAATAATGTTAAAGGTTTTTATTTTAAATGAGCGTGAATGAAGAAATGAGCTGGTTTTTCGTCTGATGCTATACACTGCCACACCAGCTCCTAGCGTGTGCTTCTGAACTTTGAATAACAAAGCACTGCATGGCACTGGACTGCGATCGCCACCCCGAGGTGTAAATTATTAAATCTCATATGGCCCAGTAATTTTACCAGCTTCAATGTCCTTCAGTACTTATACAATGTTGCTTGGCGGCAGAAATAAGTAATAAGTAGCTATGCAAGGTTTAATAATGGTATTATCGAACTTTGTATTCAAATCTATTATTTCGTGGTATTTATCTGTTTTAAATAGAAATAAGGAAAATGGTAGGTTAACGATGAATACAGTTGAATTATTTTGAAATCCCTGATTATTTTGATATTAATAATTTTAATTAACAAAATAAATACATAACAAAATAATCATTAGGTATGTAATATTCTACATGCCAGCTACTGAATCCCTAGTAGCCAGGATTAACAGCTGCACGCATTTACATGTACCTGAACACCAAATCTCAACGATTCTTAAAAACTTCTCATTTTGGTCCAGCCACGAATGTACCAAAAAAACTTTAAATAATAAATACCTATATATATAGTCTCTATCCCGCCCACACTCCCGCCACTGTAACTCCTATGCACCAGGATCAACAGTGGCACGCATTTTTGTTGACACAGAGCAATGAATCTCGACGAGTTTCTGGGAATGCCTAATTGTCTTTGTCCCGCAACGAATTGAATCAGATAGAAGGTTAGGGAGGAGTTGGAAATATAAATACCTATAGAGCAAAAGTTACAGCACTAATAAAACATTTTTTTCCGGAAGTGGTAGTGCAAATGTTGCACCCACGCTTACCCAGATAATCTCCCTCTCATGATGAGAAGTGGGTGAGCCTTTCGTCCCGTCAGGCTTGAATCTAATTCCAGGCGAATCGCTCGAATCGAAATCGAAAAGTTTTTTTTTTCTTCGAAATTCAGACGTTTTCCTCCTTATATTCACTGCCTGACCAATAACTAAACAATCCTCATTGGTTTCCGAGCCAAACGAAACTGGAACTAAATAGATTTACGAAGCTATTACCGATATTTATTTAACCTACATAGAGTACCATACCTACCATACTATACCTAAATATTAAAGTATAGTAATTGATTGCGACTTAGTATTCGAAGAAACTACAAGTAATGCGTGGGGTCTGTTACTATGAAAGCTGAGATGGGCGGAAATAGACAAGAGCGGCGCAGTGCGGTACCCACTCAAGCTAAGCAAGGAGATGCGGGAATAACGATCCTATTGGTTATTTCTGAAAGAAACTCCGCTTTGATGCATGTCGTTTTTCTGCTAGAGTTTCGTGAGGAAGTTGGTCAACAAAGACTATAGTTGTGACTACAGTGTGTGTTGAGGCCTTCGGGTGGCTTGAAAACTTTTACATTAAGTTGGCCACTAACCATTCGATATGGAATAGAATATCGTTAACGTCGGAGAAATACAACGATACACATATCGAAAATAAAATTATAAATTACTAGCTCTTGCTCGCGGCTCCGCCCGCGTGAACAGCATTTTCCGGGATAAAAGTAGCCTGTAACCGTCTCCAGGGTCCCATCTGTCTCTGTAGATAAATTCATCAAAATCGGTTCAGTTATTTAGGCGTGAAAGCGTAACAAACAAACTCACTTTCGCATTAACTTTCACCCCCCTTTTCATGTCTTATTAAATAAATTTTCCAAAATTCCTGAAACACGTATTTATTTGTTTTACGTCAATAACCGAAATACAAAATTTTGTTTATGTAACTTTCAAAATGACGGACTTTCATACATATTATCATTCCCTAGTTTGACCCCTTTGGGGTGGAATTTTCTAAAATCCTTTCCTAAGAAAGAATGCCTACATAACAGAATGAATATACAGTCCAAATTTCATGCCTGTAGCCTTGATAGTTTGCGCTCGGCGATGATGAATCAGTCAGTCAGTCAGGACATGTTATTTTATAAGTATAGATATACGCACTCACGCCTGTAATCCTCGAAGGGGTAGGCTGAGGTGTAACCCGTACCCACATTTTGCCCATCCTATTTACCTTCTATGAGGTGATAGGGGGCGAGCTTATCACCAAGACTGTGTTGCAGTTGCACCTTTCTTCGTACCCTGCAATATAAAATGTCATTTTATATTGCAGTTTATTTATTTAAAGCCTATTTTTCACGCGAGTCAGTCGAAATAGTGCAGTGCCTTACATAACACTTTTTGAATCAATGATTATTTAAACACTGGTTTCGTCTGTTTCTGACATATTTATAAATCACGTCGACAGAAAATTACAAAACAGTGTTTAACTAAACAATGCTTAAATAACGTTTAAACGTAAGGCCCATATTTTATAATCCCCAAAAAAGGAGGGGAATAATGAGTCTGACCCTTTTGTCTGTCTGTCGGTGTGTTTGTATCTGTCTGTGTACATGGTAGGGCCTAAACCAAAGAACCGATTTGGTTGCTGTTTTATTTTGTTTGAAAGCAACTATAATGGAGATGGATCTCCATTATGTTTGAATAAAATCTGCTCAGCGGTTTCAATGTTATACATATTTTTCTCGTCGGGGGATATAAACGGTTAGCTTTATTGTGGCTTTATTGTTTGGTTTGTTTATTTTGGTACAGTCGAGTTCTCAGAATAATCATTTTCGTTTTCGGTCATTTTAATTGCGATTTATGACACTTCCATATAAAACCTCATAAAATATAGAAAAGTAAACCAATTTGTTAATTATAGCATAGGTGTGAATATGAGTCGATGACTCCTGATGTAGGTACTGATATCCATATTAGTACCTACGTATTTAAAGTGCGTTTTCGTATACATGAAATATGTAAACGAATGGTTTTATTTGCAAAAACACTTTGCAGTTCACTGAAGCAGTTTCTATTAGAGTCAAGGTGTTAAATTTAGTGACGAACATTTTATATTAAACTGACTTATCAATAATATCATACAATGAGTTCGTGACATGCATACTGGCAACCTAACTGATAAAAGACCAGAAAAAGATCTGTAATTTATTAATGGTTGAACAGATTTTCGTCAAACATAGCTAAGAGCAAAGTTGATTAAACCAGCTATGAAATAAAAAACCGCATTTAATTCTGTTCGATCATGCACAATGGAAATTTTTTTCTTTCTTCCGACCTAATGCCAATTTTTATCATGATTTGTGGATAATTATATATAGGGCGACCCATAACCTAACCCCCATAACCCACAACAGGAACCAAATTTCGCCATTGCTGTCGCGAATGGAGCGAATAGGTGTAGTGTTAACGATTGAAGATATAAACATACTTCCGACCCTATCAAATATAGAATTTATAGACAAAATTAAGGATGACATCTACTACGACATGAGACTATCCCGCCCACAGACCCGCCACTGTAACTCCTGTGCATCAGGATCAACAGTGGCACGCATTTTTGTCGACACCGAGCAGTGAAGCTCGGCGAGTCTCTGGGAATGCCTAAATGTCTTTGTCCCGCAACGAAATTAATGTACTACGACATGTTGCACTTTATAAATACGCTACTATTGCTCGCTACTATGGAGAGGGCAGTTGTCTGCCGATCCGCGAGATACCAAGATACCCATTGCGGAGTATCGGAGCATGTATCCGTGTTAGTTATTGTGATCGAAGGCCGAGGTTCTCGAAATACATGGGTAATCTCGAGTAGTACACGCACGATAGTGTTTAGGCTCGTCGGAGATATCATGGGCGATATATATGTCAGTCAAGTCGTGATTACGATTTCTTCACGCAAAATAGGTACGAAAATCTTCTAAAAGTCTAAAAACCTGGACGCACACGATTGTTTTCTTGGATTATAATTATCAAACTTCTACAAGAAAAAAGCAAGTTGAATAGTTCTTTACGAGTTTCCCGAGCGTAAGCGTTTGCTGGTGGGAGGATACTTGTATCCGACCGGATAGCGACCACCGTACACTGGTGCTAAAACCTGCCACAGTGGCCCACCTTCTGTGGGTCGCGTTCCAGGATCAACCAGTGTATATCCGGCTCTCCCCAGGGGGCGTGCCCCCTGATCCTAACCCTTTCCCCATCCCTTTTTCCTTCCCCTCCCCCTTGGCCCTGGGATGAGATACTGCGGGGTCGCCAGTTTTCCGTTAGCAGGGACCCCGTAGTTTATCTCAGGAACTTTGGCAGACCGGTATGAACTTGCCGACCTACGATGGACACATTGTTTATCGTTGGTCGACACTATTCTTGGATTGCGCTACACTTACCATCAGGTGTAGCGTAGTCACTTTGCTGAGCCAGGATAAAAAAAAAGCGTAATTCTTCACTTTCCTCGGCCCGTTTGCCAGCAGCGTGTACCACGACCAGGTGAGATTGGCTTTAGGCCTAAGATGGTGGTGGTCCACTTCAAGCTGTTATGCAGTGTTGACTATGGTATTAACTTTTTCTTGTATAATGAAATCTATAGCTTCTTTATGATGATTATCAAGATCTTTATTAATGTTCCGTATCCAAACGGTGCTAATGTAATTCTATCATGGAGCCTGGCTACGCCGTAGCCGCGCCGTCTTTCTGTCTATCCTACCTTTAAAGGATTTTATATTTTTATTTATTATACCCAAAATAGGCGGAATTTTTTACAGAATCTGTTTTTTTTTTGGCGGATTTCCAAACAAATCTTCTTCCACCGGCCCTTATCGCACTCGCAGCGAGTTCGGCGCAACATGCATTTTAACACATGTTACAGAACCAATTAACTTGTAGTTTTATGACCGGCCGCCTGTCTAACGTTAACCCCTCTAGGGAGAATATACACCCACACCTGAAATAATTATTTGTGAATCACACAAACAGGAGCATAGGTGTGGGAATTTGGGAGGGGATAGGAATTCGGATATCTCATGGTGCTGCCACACCGCTGTTATAAAATGTTCACAAACATTTTCTAACATTTGTTAACAAACATTTGCTAACATTTTATCACAATGTTAGATAATGTTAGTAAATGTTTAATAACACATAACACCGGTGTGGCAGCACCATCACTCATGAAACGCAGAAGCAAGCAGTTAAACTTTACGTTGGTTTTCTGTGAGATAATGATTACAACCGGGACGAATCAGCCCATTCATCCTGTAGGCAGTTCTGCCAACAGCGTGGCTCTACACATTAATGATAAGTGATAGTTACTCGAACCTCGTTTTTTTTACACCTGACCGAAATTAAAAGATCAAGGATGCCACGTAATTGAGTACGAGTAAAAAAAGATACGTACAAAAAATTCTCGTTTCGTTTTGCAACCGTTACGAACTGAGAATAATAAAAAAAATGTGTAAATAATCGACGGTACGTAACAAACATAATATCGCGCTTGTTTTGGAATTCGTTTTCATTTACATACCTAATAACATTTCATAGAATGGGAAAATAATTGGATATTATATTAGACACATTCACACACGTTACGAACATTATAAACGTATTTTTTTTTATATCATAGGCCGGCAAACGAGCAAGTGGGTCACCTGATGGTAAGTGATCTCCACCGCCCATGTACGCCCACCACCAGAAGAGTCATGGGCGCGTTGCCGACCTTAAAGGAAAGGGAAAATTAGGGATTGGGAAGGGGAGGGGATTTGGGCTTCCGGTTATCACACTCACCGTACGAAACACAGCAGCAAGCCACTACTTTACGTCGGTTTGCTGTGAGACAGTGGTAACGATCCGGTCGAGCCAACCCATTCATGCTGTAGACAAAACTGTCTACAGCGTGACTCTACTACTCTAAGATGTTTATGAGTTTGTGTATTTGGATGTTTTTAATCAATCACGCCTTTATGGATTTGGATGAATATGGACACAGGTAGACTATGACCTGGATTAGGTTTTTATACCTGTAGGACGTTCCGTGGGATATGGTAGGAAAGACAATCACGTGGCCGTGAGTGATATCGTATTTCTCGTTAATAATGACTACTATCGCATGGCCTCCCATACTTTTACCTAGTCCTCGTAAGTTTCGAACCTGCAACTTTCGTCTCTATAGTCCGTACCACTCCTCGCTAAGCTCCTCGCTCTATCGCTGCTGGATTTACGGAGGCAATCACTCATGATTCCTTTGGTATAGTTATGGTACGGGCCAATATCACTTGCTCGTTGCTAGCACCTGCTATAAAAATAACTAAGTACATTTTTTTCTTTTGAGTGACTGACAGGACCCGGAAAACCGAGTGTGCCGAAAACTGCCGCAGCGCATAATTATAATCATAGTATTGTTCATACGTACAATTTGAAAGGCCTTATGCAAGGCAACAATTTTGTTTCCGTGGACATACCATTAAGTACATAATACTTATATATGCTGTAATAAATGTGATTAAAGGTATTTTCTTCTACGACGTCATTGTTAGTGTGGGATTAATATTGTATGGCATGGTTATAATTATATGATTGATGAGTGGTAGAGCTAAGTTGTAGACAGTTTTGTCTACAGCATGAATGGGCCAGATCAACCGGGTCGTTACCATTGTCTAACAGAAAACCGACGTAAACGACCGGCTTGCTGCTGCGTTTCGTACGGTGAGTGAGATATCCGGAGGCCCCAATTCCCCTCCCTTTCCCAATCTAATTATTCCTTTCCTTTAAGGTCGGCAACGCGCCCATTATTCTTTTGGTATTGTGGGTGTACAAGGGCGGTGGAGATCACTTACCATCAGGTGAACCACTTGCTCGTTTGTCGGCCTATGCTATAAAAATAATATCGTACATTATAATTGTGTATGTATGGTAGGTACCTATAACATAATGACACATAATATAGTTAAAAACACATTATTGAAATGACGTTCTATTATAGCATTATGTTTAGCAGTTCCGATGACAAATAGTAGTTTTACGAGTTGTTATTTCCTGTGTTATTAAACCCCGACGAAAAAAGGAGTGTTTAATTTAATCTTCTATTTTAATCGATAGTTCTTAGCCATGTTTGAATTGTGCACGGTATGGCGATAGGCTCGCCTTCTATCACATCATGGGACGGAAATAAGTTCGCAAACTGTGTGTACACCTCTGCCCCTCGGGAATTACGTATGTATGAACGTATGTTTTTGTGGTTTCTATATAATTATTTGTTTTGAAGAGCTTTAATTCTTAAACTGGTATTAGACCATTGTGTAGCCTAGAATTTTTCTCTTAGGGTGGTAATGTTGTTCCTAGGGTAGGCAGCGCCCATCCTCGCCCCAATCTAGCTGCACTTTTAGTTATAGGAACCGAGCTATAGCTCGAGTATAAACATCTTTACATGAATTATTAGATATATTATTGTACTTTTTTTTTGCTGTGGTTCAAGGAATATGACTAATTTTGTCACTGTTGTAGTTGTACTATTTAGTTGAAAGGTTGCGCACTAGATTCCAGATTCCATTTTCCGAAGTCGAGTCTCAAGTTCGGATCACAACCTCGGATCGGATGCATTGCAGAAACACCATAACCTAATAACTTTCCGACACATCGCAAATGAGGACCTAACACTTAAGAAGAAAGATGTATGTAGATGAAAAATATGTTATTAATTAGAAAAATATTTTATGGTTTAGTCATAAAGTTATATATTATATAAGAGTCACCACCTTAATGCGTTATAATATTATATATGTGTAAGTATGTTTATGTATACATATTATGCATATATATTTATGTATTATTTTTTATTTATGTATGTATATGTTTATACATTCCCTTTATGGTACGTTTATAAATATTTCGTAATCTTGAAATATTTCTATCTATACTAATTAATGCACCTACCTTGTCTATTTCTGCACCATCCTAAGGTTGACTGGTAGAGAATGCCTCTGGCATTAAGTCCGCCTATATACAAATATGTATATGAAGTGTAAAATAAATAAATAAAGTTTGATACGATTATGTAAATTGGTTGGATGATTCATCACTCCAGTGGCGTAAATGGTAGCGCACGGTACTTATATGTCAGTACGACCTAAGTGATACCGGGGATGTGAGTTCGAGCCTCACCTGGAGTGTATATTTTTGTATGGAAAATTTGCTAAATGGAGCATTGTCGTCGTCTTATTGCTATAACTGCATCTAAAGTTCATTGATTATTAAAAATACCTATATCATTTAGAAAAAAATCTGGCACTTAAACGGTTGAATAGAATTTCGTCAAACATGACTAAGAACTATCTGGGTTAACACCTAAACTGGTAACGGGATCACCAGGATACGTTATAACAAATAATAATTTATTTTTTTTATAGCTACAATACATTTCGTAATATTTAGAATTTACTCAAGTTTTTATTTTTTTATATAGCATAGGCCGGCAAACGAGCAAGTGGCTCAACTGATTGTAAGTGATCTCTACCGCCCATGTACGCCCACCACCAGAAGAATCAAAGGCGCGTTGCCGACCTTAAAGGAAAGGAATAATTAGGTGTTGGGAAGGGGAGGGGATTTGGGCTTCCGGATTTCGTATATATATACCGGATATAGTAGAAAAATATTTAAGTTTTCATATCAGAAACCTATGCGACAGTCAAATTAACTTTAGAGCGGAAACATGACGAATCGGAGGAGACTTTTTTTTATTTATAAGATTTATAAACGCATAGCTATAAGCTATTCCATTCATTGAGACAATATATACCAATAAAAGATTACGCCAACGCATTTTTTTTTTATCCTGGCTCGGCAAAGTGACTAGCGCAATCCAAGAATAGTGTCGACCAACGATAAACAATGTGTCCATCGTAGGTCGGCAATATCATGCCGGCCTGCCAAAGGGCCAAGGGAGAGGGGAACGAAAAAGGGATGGGAAAAGGGTTAGGATCAGGGGGCAAGCCCCCTGGGGAGAACCGGACTTCCACTATATATACAGACAAATCGTTTACTGTGCAGGCTGCTCGACTGTGGAATGCTCTACCGGTAGGCATTAGGCGTGCCCAATCGCTTCCTGTGTTCAAAAAAATGGTGAAGGAGCACTATCTCGCTACTAGTTTGTAAGGTACGACTACACTGCCAATAAACTATATATATTTATATAAAGTTTAAATAAATAAAATTATATCAACGCTATGTACGTTGGTCGCTATCCGAGCGGATATGAATACTTTCACGTACATAGTCTCAGTCGTAAGAGTTTTAAATGCTATTGTCCATTACCTGTGGGACCTTCGCAGGTAGCGTAGTACCTACATTCTAGCGGTTGCACGTACAAAGAAGTTTTAGTTTAGTTTTTTAATAGAGATTTTCTACGGGCCTACTAGATGACGATCAACTTGAAGAATTGGGATTTTTTTTATTTGATTGAATGACGAGACGAAAAAGTCGCTCGCCTGATGGTAAACGCCACGCCTGCCCACTAACAGAAGCAACACCACTCAGAACTTTGAATTACAAAGCACTGAATGGCACTGAACTGCGCTCTTCACCCAGAGACATAGGATATTAAGTCTCATAATGCCCAGTAATTTCACTGGCTTCAATGTCCTTCAAACCGAAACGCAACAGTGCTTACACACTGTTGCTTGGCAGCAGAAATAGACGGCGCGATGGTACCAACCCAGACGGCCTCTCGCATACGATGGACCTACCACCTTGTAAATATACAAACAACGAGACCAAAAGATTTTCCCGACGTTGCTGCGCGATATGTATCGTAATATCTTATCGTAGAATGTTAAATTATGTAAACAAACTATTTTTATAATATTATTATTTTTATATTAATAATTCATACTAGCCATGTATTATATTTATACATGGTTTATTGCTTCTTTCCGTCTGCGCCACGTTGATCCACACAAGGTGTGTGGGTTACTATGCCAGGTTTTAACACTGTGTACGGTGGTCGCTATACGGGCGGATATGAATATCCTACCACCAGCAAGCTAACTACGTCCAAATAGACAAAACAAAGGTTCCAACCCAGATGACCTCTCGGATTCGGGAATCTACCACCAAGTAAATATTATATTACTTACATTATCTACAATTAAAACATATTATATACACATTATATAAAAAAAGAACTTGTTTCAAAGAACCCGCTCCTCTAGTTCTCCCGCTACTATTGTATGCAAATTATAACTGTCGGTAAATGTTTGTGGGAAATCCCATACATAGAAATTAGGTACATAGGCCAATCATTGATGTATATTTAAATATACACTCATTATTATATTGTTAACAATATAATAATAAATAAATACACCCAACAAAAAGCAGCGATAGCTCAGCGGGGAGTGGTATGGACTGTCGAGACGAAAGTCGCAGGTTCGAAACCAGCCCCAAGAGCATACACCACTGACTTTTCTAAGTTACGTGTATATTCATTGTTGATTATCGCTTGCTTTAACGGCGAAGGAAACATCGTGAGGAAACCTGCATACCTGACAACTCGATAAGATTTTCGAAGGTATGTGAAGTCTGCCAACCCGCATTAGCCAGCATGGTGGACTAAGGTCTAATCCCTGTAATTCAGTAGAGGACGCCCGTGCACAGCAGTGGGACGTATATAATACAGACCTAGTAAAAAAAAAACACCCAACAGTCACACATATATTCCTGACCCCACACTAGGTTAAACCTGTATTGTGAGTATCAGAAACTACGAGCGACTTACGGTCCTACAACACCCAGACCCGAAACAAATATTTGTAAATCACACAAACATGTGTCTCGGGAAATCGAACCCACGGCTTCTCGCTTCGCAGCCGACTACTAGCCCACTGTGCCATTGAGGCTTTGCGTTATAGATATCGTCAAATATATTATATTGATGATGCCAACATTAGTAAGAAAAAAGAAAGTTTGTTGAAAAGAATCAAAGTTACCTGTCGCGTACTAAAACGAAAGTAACTAGTATATTATATTGTGTACTTGGATAGAGATTTGTGCAACGTTGGACGTCCGCCTACAAGGTGGACAGATGACCTGATAAAGGTCGCAGGAAGTCGCTGGATGCAGGCCGCTTCCAACAAGTCGGTCTGGAAATCTTTGGAGGAAGCCTATGTTCAGCAGTGAACGTCTTGTGGCTGATGATGATGATGATTGTGTAAAAGGAATACACGATTCAAAGAAATTATCTAATTCAATTTTTTTTATGTTGTATCTATTTCTTACTTAACGCTCAAGAATTAGATCATGAAAACATAGAGAATTATCGTATGACCGTTGATACCAACCAGTTTTAGGTTTAATAATTGATTTTATCTCTTTTTTTATCAATGGCCGTGTTTTTTATTAGACCATGAGGTCATTTTTGGTTGAGCATACATGTGAACCGATAAATGGCAGCATAAATTTAATTTTAATTTAATAAAATACGGTCGTATTTATTATGGCTGTAACTACGGTTAATCGTTAAAATGGCGCTGGGTCACACGGAAATTCTTACAAATCTGCCGATCCATTCGCTGTTTATGAAATATATGTAATAATAAAGCAAGCAAGCAGTAAAATAAAAGATGAAATAACAATTATTAAAAACACTCGCGCATTTTGGTTGCATGAAACCTTAATTCCGCTAGATATTTATATGGCGCGATTCGTCAAGGTTATATTATTGGTATGGGCTAGCTACAGGTACAGTAGCAGGTACAGTTAGGTAGGCATAAAAAAATACGAATTGAAGCATTACACACCTAGTATATACTAGGAGGTAGGTCCGTCGAATGCTAGAGGCAGTCTGAGTTGTTACCACCGCTTTATCTATTTCTGCTGCTGAGCAGCAGTGTGTAAGCAGTGTTGGGTTTCAGTTTAAAGGATATTAAAGCTAATGAAATTACTGGGCATTATGAGACAACGTCTTATGTCTCGGGGTAACGAGCGCAGTCCAGTGCCATGCTGTGCTTTGTAATTCAAAGTTTTATGTATGTTGCTCCTGTCTATGGGCAGGCCTTAACATCAGGCGAGCGACGTGCTCGTTTCGACTTTCAAGCTACTAAAAAAAGCACTATACTTATTTATGATGAAACATAAAAATAGTAACTCTGTAACATTCATATACTTTTTGTCTTTGAAATATAAATTAAATAGTTGTTACAATGTTGCAATGAGAGATGAATGTAGTTCATGGAAAATATTATGTATTCACTGAAATAGTCAGGTAAATTATAAACAGGAAAAATCTAGATTGTGCGTCTGTCTGTTTGTGTATCTATTTGTAGCATTGAACATTGTAGCGCCTGAACAAATATGTTGATTTAGAAGCGGCTTTTTACTTTAAAAACTAGTATAACCGATAGTTTTTACAGTTTTGTAACCTTGCAACAAATCTGCTACTCTGCTATCTGCTACTCCAAGATTATAAGTAGCCGATTTATTATCGTGTTTTGGCCCATTGAATAGGTTCCGGAGGGATTTAACAGTTAGGACATCATAGATAAGTCAGTCCATCATACCGATGATAGATAGATAGGTATTTGAGATAAGTATATTGCAACACGCAAGAACAGTACGATTACGCTAACCACAGCGTTTAAATCCCCACCAATAAAAATCGGGGACTCCCTTTAATATATTACTTACGTAAACGTTCCGTAAGCCAGCTCGCTGTTGGTAGGATATTCATATCCACCCGGATAGCGACCACGGTACACATGGTGTTAAAACCTGTCATAGTGATCCACACGCCTTGAGTGGATCGCGTTCCAGGATCAGTCAGTGTTTATCCGGTTCTCCCGAGGGGCTTGCGACATCACTTGATAGTTTATTGGGGCGGGTATAGGGATATATCCTTGTATCACTGTGCACTACGCTTACTATCAGTTGTACTGCCGTCAATTTACCGTGCTCGGATAAAAAAAACGTCAAATCGTATGAAATATTGACATTACTAAACACGGTTAAATACGATTAAGGATCTTCGAGCAAATCGTCGTAAATTATTTTATTAAAACATTATGTAAGATTACAGTTATTTTATATAACTTCAAACCAGTTTTACCTTTGTGAGTGGGAGATATAAAACTTTCACGATACTCGCGTGGCGTCAGAGCAAGCTTAGTGGCAAAGAATATGTTGTGAATATATGGGAATTCAATAGGGTCGGGTTCTCTGCACGTCACGTCCGAGTGACGTCAGGCATGCGGCTGGTTTTAAAAACTATATGCCAAACATGTGTTAAAAAGCATGTTGCCGACCCTACTGTTAGAGGGATATGGGCAGGTGGAAGAAGAGATACGAAACTCAATGGATAATCTCGGCTACACCTCCAATGGTAACTGGTTTTATAACTGGATGCAGAAGAGGATTTTTTGTTGTCTGTTGGTAACAAGTTACGATAGATAGAATATTTATTCCTTACCGTTACTTGGTTGACATTCAAGAACAGTTTTAACGCCATAGGAACCGAATTTAGCCACTAATCCCTTGGTTGCTAAAGGGCTGCACTCTAGGGATGCATTGTGCACTGCGCTTACCATCAGGTGTAGTGCAATCTACACTATACATACTTTGCCGTGCTGCGATAAAAAAACTGTCGACGACAAATATCTCGGGTAAAAATGTCAACATTCTATAAAATTACGTCTAGTTGGGTTAGACAAAATACCACAAAGGGGTTAAAAAACACTATTTTCTTTACATTATCTCTTTATTTGATGTAATGAGTCGAGTATTCTATGCAATCAAACGCGTCGACAAAATTAACTCGCGTTGCATATGCTAATTGCTAAGTCCTCCAAGGTCTTTAAATTACAAAGTACCGCACTGCGCTGCGCTCGTCAACCTGAAACGCAAAATGCTAAATCTCTTAATGCCTAGTACTTTCATTAGCTTCGATGTCACATTGCTGCTTGGCGTCACAATAAGACAATATTTATGCTTGTATAGAACTAGTGCGCCGGCTGCTCTTTTAGATGTTCTCCCTACCATATTTAGTAGCGGATAAGCGTACTTTAGCTAATGTTATTGGGGATAGCAAAACGGTGTCAAGTTCAATGACAGGCCAGCTGACTGAAACGGTTCGTTGCCTACCTGTTTGAAAGGGTTAAAATTATTATAAAATATTAAAAATTAAACACGCACTTCAACAAATTCATTTTTTCAACATACCTCTATTAGTAGATTAAATTAGATCCAAATGAAAGAGACTCATTTGTTTCCTTTTTTCGGAGATCGACTGTTTTCATTCATGATTTCTCATTGAATTATAGTTTCTTCTAAATATTCGTAAATTCGTATTTGGCGTAAACGCATTATATACGGCATATATACGGCATTACGGTATTTATGCCTTTGATTTGCCTTTAAACAAAACTGTTAGTTATTAACGATATTAGATTTTTTTGGTGTTTTTACAAATTACATTTGTGACGGAGTTTTGGCGGGAATTCTGATAGTGCGGTTCATTGCTCCTTTAATGTATTTCAAAAACTAGTTTAAAGTTGTGTGTTGTTGAATAAAAGTGGTGTAGATTTGTGCAATAAACATTAACGGTGATGAACAGTGTATGGAAGTTTATAAGTAAGGCCCTACTTGTCTAACAACTAGCTACTATAGTAACCTGTACAAACTGGTCAAATATAAACATAGTTTAAAGTTAGAATACGTTTTGTAATAAGAATTTAGGAGTTTAGATTTTATATCTATATCTTTATAGTACAAAATGAAGTCGCTTCCGCTGTCTGTTCGTCTAGATCTTTTAAACTATTCAACGGATTTTAATGCCGTTTTCAGAAATAAAGTGATTCTTGAGGAAGGTTTATATGTATATCACGTTATGACCTATGGGAGCAGGGCAGGGCAGTAACAACGAAGGACAGCTGGTAATAAGTTTAAATGACGAAATTTCATGTTTTCATTCCCGATTTCATCCATACATCTCAAAATGTGCGCCTATTTGTATGATTATTTTTTCATTCGAAATTCGGTTCAATGTTGATGCTGTCTGATAAAATTAAACCTGATGAATGTATGCGTCAATTACAATTGAGACGTTATCAAATGTTATCAGATATCATAAGTGTGTACATGTTTTAATGATAAATTCATCTCAAGATATCATATGCGTACATCAGACATACTTCCAATGTATCGACGTAATCTTGACCTAAATACGCACTTTCGCCTGTGTCAAGGGGTAGGCAGAGGTGTAACCAGTACATCCATATTTCTCCGGGCGTAAATACCTCCCAGGTGTAACGGGGGCGAGCCTTTTTTTTATATAGGCCGGCAAGCGAGCAAGTGGGTCACCTGATGTAAAGTGATCTCCACCGCCCATGTACGCCCACAATACCAGAACAATCATGGGTGCGTTGCCGACCTTAAAAGAAAGGGATAATTAGGGATTGGGAAGGGGAGGGGTGTTTGGACCTCCGGATATCTCACTCACCGTACGAAACACAGCAGCAAGTCGCTACTTTACGTCAGTTTTCTGTGAGACAGTGGTAACGACCCGGTCGAGCCGGCCCATCCATGCTGTAGACAAAACTGTCTACAGCGTGGCTCTACTACTCTTAAGCCTATCGCCAAACCGGGCACAATTCCAAACTCCGGGCTGATACTGAGCATTTCGTGATAGAAAAACCCAATATCACTTTACCCGACCCGGGGATCGAACCCGACACCTCAGCACAGCAGTCGTACCGCGTACGCAATATAACTGCGCCACTAATGTTTGTACTATTGTTCTGATTTAGAATACTTGAACATGTTTTAAAACTAATCGACATAATGTGGGTGAGTGGGTTTTTTAAAGAGTGACTTTCTTTCATTAACCTGTTTAGATAACGTATCGGACACTTAATGTATGTGTAGACACTTTTGTCTTGCGTTAAATGGTAAAGCCCTACATATATTGTTTTATGTAGGTATTTCGCAAATTATTATTTTTTTTATTTAATTGACTGACGAGACCAGCAAGGCGCTCGCCTGATGGTAAGCGCCACGCCTGCCCATAAACAGAAGCAACACCACACAGAGCTTTGAATTACAATGCACTGCATGATAGTGAACTGCGCTCGTTACTCCGAGAGATCAGATGTTAAGTCTTATAATGCCCAGTAATGTCACTGGCTTTAGTGTCCATCAAACTGAAACACAACAGTGCTTACACACTGTTGCTTGGCGGCAGAAATAGACATAGCGGTGTAGTCTACCTATAGTCTTTGCTTGTATCCATGGGAGCAGGCGTGTGTGAATGTACCTATGTACAAATTTGAATTTCGAATGTATGTTTAACGTTATTCATGCAGTGATCACTAATCGTTTAAAAAAAAGAACCCAAAAAATGTATGACACATGTTACAGAAATATAAATAAATATGTATAATAAATATACAGAAATCTCACTTCTGCCGGACCATTAAGCTGTGGAACAGTTTGCCGGCACACGTGTTCCTTCCTTCCTATAATATAGGGTCCTTTAAACGGAGTTTGAAGAAGCAGTTAGGCAGGCCGGCATGATCTTGCCGACCTTCGATGGACACATTGTTTGTCGTTGGTCGACACTATTCCTGGATTGCGCTACACTTACCATCAGGTGTAGCGTAGTCACTTTACCGAGCAAGGATAAAAAAGAAAATTCTATACGACGATAACTTAATATAACAACAATTTTACTATAAATTATAATTTTGATTTTCTTTATATGATTACGTCGAATTTGTTCCGTCTAGAAACATAAGTCATAGTAAAATTGTACAAAGTACCTAACTCGAGATTGTATGAAGGAAATCTTGGTCACACGTGATTACGCTGTAGCGCGGCGGTCGGCTATCATATTAATAAATTCGCAATATGTCATGGAGTGCCAAACCATCAAGGTGTAGGGAGACCCAAGGTCCCCCGTGTTGGGACGTACCCATTTAAAACTGTCTGGAAACGACGACTAAAGGCCAATTACCATTTTATTCACGACCTTTCTTGTCGGAAAACTCTCTTTGTCTTTGGTAACTAAGAATAGCATCTAATTGTATAATAATATCTAAACTATGCATTTTTTTATAGTACATGGCGGTAGATGCGCAAGGGTCAAAGCGCTCACCCCGGAGCGTACGTTTTTTTTTATGGCATAGCTCGGCAAACGAGCAAGTGGGTCAGCTTATGGTAAGCGATCTCCACCGCCCATGTACGCCCACCACCAGAAGAATCATGGGCGCGTTGCCGACCTTAAAGGAAAGGGATAATTAGGGATTGGGAAGGGAAGGGGATTTGGGTTTCGGATATTTAATGTTACATTTGGTTCAAAAATACAAGTTTTGGGTTTCGGCATTTCGAGACCCATTCAGACAGGGGCTCTAGTAGTTAGTGTATTAGTGTCCCTCATGCCCATTGCGTAACGACGAACTATATCGATGGACTGGATTGATGGGTGGATGGATGGATGGATTGAACACAAAGCCTTGTTAATGCAAGTGCTTTGTTCGTGGTCATCGTCTCGTTCCGGTGATGGCTTCCATCAATACAATGTCCTTCAACCTTCAATACGGAATGGTTGTCAACAGACAATCGGAGCGTGACAACATTGTGGAGACTGTCTTTGTGAGTTCTAAAAGGGTTTAGATGTTATGGAAATGCAAATAGGGTTGGGTTGCGATCCTGATGTTAAGAGAATTATGTACAAAAAGATGTACATATGGACAATAGCATGTATTTTTGACACCGAGCAGTGAAGCTTGGTAAGCCTGGGAGTCAGAAGGTGTCCAGGGTAAAAGTGGTAGGCCCTCGCCAAGCATGGCATAGGCCTTTAATCTACAGCATGAATGGACCGACTCGACTGGATTGTTATCACTGTCTCACAGAAAGCGAGGCTTAAAAATATCATTCCTCAACGGCAGGCAGCGGCTTGCTTGAGCCCTGACATTGCCGATGTTTAAGAACGGCGGTAAGTGCTCACCATCTGGCGGGCTGCTTGCTCGTCTACCTATCCAAGCAGTATAACAAAGGAGACTAACAAACCTGTGGTTTCACGCTATATGTGGTTAGAGCGAGTAAAACAGTATATGGATGCAAATATGCAATAACATGCTAACCCACATCGAGTAAAAATTTATATGTCAATTTTATTTTGCTAAATTCATTAACGTAAATCAATAATTTAAATTTCTATTTTGCATAATTATACGTGGGAAATGTTCAATTTTTTTTAATAAAATACTAAATTCCGTATTTTAATTCCTACTTAAATCTAATAAATTTAGCAAAATAAATTGAACATCTCAATATTTACTCGATGTGGGTTAACATGTTACTGCATATTTGCATCCATGTGGTTTTGAAGATAACATGAAGGCAACGCGCAGTGGTAGTAGACTGTTTCTGCACTATTATACCGGATATAAAGCTAATGCTTCCGACATTGAGGTTTTAGTGCTTGTAATTACATATGGTCCGGGTTCCCTGGGCCAGCTGATCCACTTGATTACTATCAAGCTAATTTTCCGTGAGTAGCTTCGTTTCGATGAGACGCCCAACAATTCCCTATGCGAAAATTCTCTATTGTGGTAGCTAACAGAGGTAGCAAGGATAGAATATTTCGATTTGATGATACTCAAAAATTTATTATTTTATTTGTAGGACAATATGACTGTTAAATTATATAAATATTAACTAAGTAAAAACAAAAAAATCCGCTGGTTAGTAATCATACCTATTGAAAGGAGGGGCTTCTAATAGGTATCGATAACGAGGTCATAAAAATGATTACTAACCAGCTGATCATCAAGTTGATCAGCTGGCCCAGGGAACCCGGACCAATACACGATACCACTAAAAAAAATCGCGAATTAAGTTTGCTTTTTTCTTTTTTTACGCACGGTCATTATGGACATACAATGACTTTATATTTAAATGGTTATTAAAATTCATGTTTTTATAATAACGTAATATAAAGCTAATAAAAATTCCACTGACGTTCGGGGTTAACGGCCATTTTAAAATGAAATTTAATTTGACAGTCTCCGTGGCGCAGCGGGCGAGTAGCCGGCTGTGAAGCGAGAGGCCGCGGGTTCGATCCCCGCACCGAGACAAATGTTTGTGTAATCCACATTTATTTGTTTCGGGGTCTGGGTGTTGTGAGACCGAAAGTCACTCGTAGTTCCTGATACCCACGACACAAGACTCGTATCTTACTGTGGGGTCAGGACTATGTATGTGATTGTTGGGTGTATTTATTTATTTATATTTTATTATTTATTTCAAATTGTCAGTGGCAGTCTAGCAAAAATTACTGAAAACACATCTACTATTTACAGTTGTAATGGTAGCTCAATTTATCGCTATTAGGTGACTAGCTGTATATCTTCTTTACAAAGTATAAAATGAAGTCACTTCCGCTGTGTGTTCGCTAAGATCTTTTAAATTATTCAACGAATTTTATTGCAGTTTTCAGCAATAGATAGAGTGATTCATG